>CANUEZ040000046.1:4075000-4675000 GCA_948099385.1 Fasciola hepatica
AAATGTGCAGTGTGTAAGCTGTATGATTAGAACGCAAAGAGGCCCTGTGACTCTCCTTTGCGTTTACCGAAGCCTATTCTCTACCAGTGCAGAGTAAAGATAAAACAGTACTTATTATGGGGACTTCAGCGCCCCAGAAATAGATTGGGAATTGGAGGATGCACTACCGGGGTCTTTCGGAGATGCACTTCTGCAAATCCTGCGAGGAGAAGCGCCCATTCAACACGTGCAGCAGGAAACGCGTTGGGGGATCAACCGGAACTCCGCGACACTTGATTCAGTAATGACGAATTATGAGAGGGACTTAGGTCCAGCACAGCACCACTAGGAAAAAACGATCACGGGGTGATGAACATCGAACTGGTGGCACGTGAAAGCTCACTGCCGGACAAATACCACCGTACGCTCGTCGGACTAAAGACCCGGCGCTAGTGGATGCGGCGGCGAAACTAGAATAAGGGATCACTCATGGCAACGTGGAAGAGAAGTGGAACCATATGAAGGGGCACCTAAAGACACTTCGGGATGCTTTTGCACCACTAGTAAGGATTAAACGAAATGGCTTGCCGCTATGGTGGAGGTCCAGGGAGCGGAAAAAACAGGCTAGAAATAACAAAGCCTGGTGCAGTTTTAGGAAGAGGGGGGGTGCATAAGAAACGACTGGAATATATAACGGCTCGTGGAAAGGCTTTGAGAGCCCAACTTGAGTGCAGACGCCAGTACGAAGAGGGGCTAGCGCGAGAGGTGAAACGTAACCCAAAAGCGTAACCCAGTCAGAGTCAACTCTACGGGCTGTAGTTGATAATGGTAAAGTCTCGAGGGGCGAAAACACTGAAACGAATGGAAACAAGGCCAATGTATTTCTCCGCTATTTTGAAGGAGTGCATAATAACGATAGTGGTAGTAACACACCTAGTCCTTATTCGGGGGGACAGGAATGCCACGCGTCCAAATTGAGGAAGACGACCTTAGACGGGAGCTAGCAGGACTACCACAGACCAGTAAGCCTGACATCTGTGGTGTTGAAGGTCCTGTAAAGGATTATACGAAACAAAAAGGTTGCCTTCCTATCCGGGAGTGGATTGATTAGTATATGCCAACATGGCTCTATGAAGAAGAGGTCGTGCACGACGAACCTCATGTGCCTCCTGTATGAAGCAACGAGGAGACTTGACGACAGCGAGAATGTAGAGGTCTGTTACTTGGACTTCAGGAAAGCATTCTACTCAGTAAATCACAGGGTGCAAGTGCACAAGCTTCGAGCATGTAGAGCCGATGCATCGCTGGGTGACTGGATGGCCGAGTTTCTCAGAAAAAGGAAATTTTACGTAGAGATGAGAAGACAGAGGTCCAGGATGGGTAAGATTGCCAGTGGAGTCTCACAAGGGTCGGTGCTTGGGCCACTCCTGTTTCTGTTGGATATAAACGACTTAGCTCTTGAACTGAATTGCCCAGACTTCATGTTTGCCGACGACGTTAATATAGTGGGAGATCCTAGGGAAAGTGCCCTGCATGGCGACCTTGATAAGGTGTGTCAGTGGTGCACAGAGTGGGAGCTCCCACTGAACACCACTAAATGCAGGCAGCTCACCGAGGACATTCCTCAGGTCAACCCGAGGGAACTTGGGGACGGAGATACCAGGGTGGTTTTGGAAAGGACTAATACTATCAAAGATCTGGGGGTGTTTATGACCGGATTTCAAACCCCAGAGGCAATTTTAGGAAGCTACAAAGAAAGGTAATAATACCCTTTCACAATTAATGAGAACCGTTGCCTCGCGGAAGCCGCGGGTAGTGTTGCCGTTCTACACAACGCACGTGAAGTCGCTTCTGCAGTATGTCATTCAAGCTTGGTATCCAAATCTTATTCGGGACAGGAAACTACTTGAAAGTGTGCAAAGGAGATTCACACGAATGTTTACTGAACTCCGAAACAGGCCCCATGAAGAGAGGCTTAGAGAACTAGGGTTGTTCTCTCTGGAACGAAGAAGGGTAAGGGGGGATCTCATTGAGGCGTTCAGGATTATGAGAGGCTTCTCGGACTTGGGGGGACTTTATAAACAGATGAAAGGCTCAGAGGACACGAAATAAAGCCTGTGAAACGCCGTTGCAATACCGTAGTTAGGGCAAGTTCCTTAGCTCAACGAGTAGTAAATCGATGAAATAAACTTGCGTCCTCGATGGTGGAGGCCCGGACGGTCGCTGATTTCAGGGAAAAGTTAGATGCCCGTTGGTACAGCATGTTTGAAGACATAGTGTAGAATGGCAGACTACCTCATGACCCCCTGAGTAACAGGACACGTAGTGCTTGAAGGTGCAACAAAAAGGGTTTCCTCAGGAATCAAAAGGAGCTGGGCCGTGAAATAGCGTTCGGGTGTGGATAATGCTGAAACCTAACTTCTTCCGCTAACTTACAAAGGTAAATTGAAATCCAATTTCATAGGCTGGCCAGGCAAAATGGAGTATGCCTGTCTTCACATCTGTTTTGCACACTCTTGCATGACGCCACTGCGGACTAAAACGCCTGTGGCCGCGCACACGGCCCAATCGCTGTGACTTGTGAGGCACAACTATATGGGAAGAGACTGGTACAGATCGAAGCACAAAGCAGCTAAACACTACTCTTATTGCCCTCCCCGAAAAAGTTACTATACTGGAGCAGTGATCCTTGGCCCGGCGGAAGGTTCCTAACTAACAACAAAAAATAAAGGCTGATGTGTTGTACTCTCCGGTTGGTCCCTATGTTAGCTGACTGCAATCAAAATGTAATGTGATAAAGGGAGCTATCGAGACCCGACCGCGGAAGCCGACAAGAAAGTGAGGTACGGTACTAGGCTGCCAAAAAATATATGGTTTTAAAGGAGTCTCGGAGGACATTGCGGAAGCCTAACGCCCTAAAACCAACGGGCAGAAAAAGAAAAGTAAAGTGAGTTCCTGAGCAAAAGGGTGCAGGGACCTGCTTCCCTGACATCACAAAACAACGCAACATATTACTCACAATCACCCAAAGCACGACTGGTCCTCAGCCTGTTTCGAAATCAAACTGAATGTGTAGCGGAGATTGGTTTGTGTCGCGTTGCACGTGGCGTCCTAGTACGGTGTATTGTCCTGCATCTGACATCTTAAGTTAGCATATTTTCACTCTGACTGAAGGTGTCATCGCTGTTACTTCTAACCAATTTCCAAATTGTTGAACTTCTCTTCCTCGTTTTCCTCTTTTTCCGCGTGTTATTGTTTTATTCCTTATTATTATTATTATAGTTATTATTATTTCTTTTCTCGTCTTTCAAGTTCGGTACCACACCTCCAGTCGTGTCTGTAAATGCAGTAAAAAGACAGAAAGCCTTCAGTATCATCCACGGAAGCACTATCATGGCAATCTAGAGAGAGAACCAAAGAATATGAGCATCGAGGACTCACCTTCGACAAAGACTGCTTGTTGTGCTACCATGTCTCAGTTCAGTGGGGTCTGAGGTTGGCTGTACTTCTACCGGGATTTTCTTGTTTTTCGGAAGAGGAAATGGATGGTCAGAAAACTAGAAACCTGTGGCATTGTCGTGACCACGGGAATGGATACTATGTTTCGTTTTTCTGTTGCAGCATGTAAGGATCTCTGGTGCCTTGGGTACAAGAAACTGAATGCAGATTCGGCCCAAACCTCCATATCATGGGATCTGATCTGAACTGATGTGATCTGAGGTCTCGGGATGATATCTCACATGGGACAGCAGAGATTTGTGGCGCTGAATCTGTACCCTTGTGACGTTGGTGTTACGAAGAGCGGATCTGATTTCGTTTCTTTCTCTCAACTACTACGAAAATACGGAGTGGTACCGGAAATCTTCAAGTTACAGCACGGTGGGAACTCCTGGAGCTCATATTGCACAAAACTCGACGTTTATTAGTTAAAGCTGCAAGTCCTCTGACCTGACCCGACCCTACTAAGGTTAGTGTTGTCGTGCCGGAGGTATTCATATCACTGTCTAAGGCTACAACTTTACCTCGGTTAGAAGATAGCGTGTAGGCTTGGTCTCCCTTCTACGGAAAAACTCAGCACCTGTTTTTTAAGAATTTTAGGAGCTTCCAACGCTGCTTTTATGAATAACCCTTTTCGTTGGGAATAGATCTAAGCAAGGATCCTGTTCGTAACCGTGAGGCTGCTGTGCTACTGATAGGGAGCCGAGTCCTAACCTCATTCATCCATAGGTCTGGAAAACGAACTAAAAGAAAAGTCATAGTCCGGTAGGAATCAGTTGATTCTCGCTTGGTTAACCCAGCGCACACTCATGCAAGAACATGGTCTGGTCCAATACTCCTAGCCTCTAGTCCTGTGACTTGACCTGACCCAAATGGTTGAAGGTCAGAAAAACGATGCGTACGCGTCTCATATCCGAGAAGAAATCCTGTAGTCCTTGTTGTGTGGTTTAATCAGTCACATGATGTCGTGAGGCTTATCTATGCGCCGTGAACATCCGTTCGTGATTCGCTCCTGTCCCGTTCATCTTGAACTTGCACCACGACCTGCACTGTCCTGTTACACCAACCGTGCGCCAGATTGATATTAATTGACAGCTCAGTTTGCTTGAACATTCTTGTTCTGGTGGCAATGCTCGTACTTTCCGTCCGTTAATTCAGAATGTACGTTTTTCGTGTGTTCTTTCGTTGTATCTACCGAATTCGGTACATAACAGTATTGGTCTTTTATTTTTGAAATGGAGAAGACTTATAGAGACCTCAGAGATGCATTTAGAAGAATCTAAGGTTTTTCGGGTCTTAGGTCTGAAAGTTTATCCCAGAAGGCTTCAAGCTCTTAACCCAAGGGACACAAAGCTCGAACTAGGTTTATTACCAGGTCACGCTTTTTTAGCAGGAGGTAGTGTACGATTAAAACAGTCTGTCTGAGGGTCAGATAAAACTACAGACCGTTCAGACCTCCAGAGGGCCCGGAATCTCAAGAAGAACGAGCTCACCTCTGACGCTGAGTTTTCCGCATACTCAGTTGATGTGCATATGACACCATTTAGGTTCGTCTGGAATGTCTTTTGGATGCTAACGTTTCTATTTGCTACGCATAGACTTAGTGTTCACCTACAGATCATTATGTATGACACTTGATGTTGGATGAGGCTTTACGTTTCCTTATTTTTCTGAGGAACCAATGAAATATATTGCACAGTGGTGGGCGCCTAACTTATGTGCATACTACCAAACGAATTCTGATCGCTCGATTGGCCGTGGTTATTACTTGTCCTGTACAAACGGAACTGAACACAGCACAAAGCTGGATAAGACAATAAAACAAATTTGATGTTCTCTCCGATCGCCCATCCATCAACAGCTGTGGATCATTGACTACGGTGCTTTTGCTTTTTAGGCTGTTGTAAGACAGAGTCGCATTTCCCCTTGTAGGAGTCGTGATCGCGAGCTATAGCTGGATTGGAATGACCATGGTCATTCCAGAATTGATCTCATGAGACCGGTTCCGTAAATCCTAAGCTTGTCTCTAAAATGATTCAAACTAGTGAAATTGTTCATGATATACTGGTTGAATACTGGGACAATGAACAACTGGGAAAAACAAAAGCGAGACAAAATGAGGACGTTTAAGTAGAACTGGAGCTAACAGGACGCCCAAAATTCATCGGGTATCGGGGTTTAGCTCTCTTTTGATTTTCATTTATCTAAATAACCTTCCAAATTACATCATCGTACAGCGTTGAACGGTAGAACGAGCCCCACCGACCATTGTTTTTCTGACTACGTCACGCGTACAAATAGAAAGAGTGAGTTTGCAAGGTAGACAGGGAATAGACCTACAGGGGTAAGAAAAGAAAAGAACACCGTAATAGCCAACACACGGAATACACAGTGTAACTATACAAACGCACATTGATAGATCGATTTGATTTGACAGAAAGTGACAACACGATCACCACTGTTCACGGTTCGCTTCCATATCGTTCAGTGTCTCCAACGAACTGGTTGAGGGATCTTTTGGACCCCAACCACGAAGATGTGAGAAACTTACTTTTCCCAAGTTCAATGTATATTTTCTAATTCCCCACTGCCACGTCATCTATTGACCTCCACGTGGTTTCTTCCACTTCCTATATATATATATATATATATATCCTTGAGAACAAGCAAGCAATAACAACAGAGAAAAAGTGCAAAGTCAAGGAGCGGGGGATTAAAAGTCAGCATAAAGATTACAACAAGTAAAAGCAAAATAATTTTTCTTCAGTATTTTCACTACCTAGGAGGAACGAAAAACAGGGCACCGTATGGTAGACGTGTTTGCCGTACGTACCACGTGCCCTAACCGGCGAAGTCTATTAAGCTGGATACGCTGCGATAAAACATTCTCTGGAGTGATATCCAATACCCGATTTCGGACCTCAACATTGCTCACTCGACCATCCCATTGGATCCTAGCGACACTGCGCGAACATCGACAGTCGAAAACCCCAAGGCAACGAATATCTTTCGCATGCAGAACTCAAATCTCGCAACCATACAACATAACTGAACGCACCGAGGCACAACACACACGATCTTTCAACTTCAGCAAAATATCAGGTCGGCGCCACAAGTGCTTCAGTTCACCGGAAGCCGTTCGGTCCTTGAATATACGTGTGCTCACCTCTGCTACTGTGCTCCCATTTGTTGTCATGCCACTGCCGGGGTAACTGAGGCTGTCGACAGTTGCTAACACCTCCCCGTCGAGCATCAAACTCGGAACCGTTGACTTCCAGCTTTGCAATATCACTTTACAATTTGATGGTGCAAAGCGCATGCTGAATGGAGCTATAGCTTTCGCGAGTCTATCTGGTGCACGTTACGCATTTTCCCTACATTTTAACAAGCAGACGAGGTCGTCGGCGTAATCTGAATCACGTTGCTTTTCATTGTTTCCTAGTTCAACTCCCACATCCTGAAGACTTTGCAGGGCATTCTCCATTATCTTGTCCATAATGAAGTTGTTGAACGCCGCTGGTCGTTCCGAATGGACTGGATAATTCGCCGTAAACCCTTACGCGGCCAGAAGTATGAGAGTACAATGTTCTCAGTGGATTCACGAACTTCTGTGGCATGACTTTTCGATGAAGAGCACTGTAAAGTGCTATTCGGTCAGTTGAATCGAAGGCACCTCTCACGTAGAGGAAAACCATTATTATCAGTCGAAGGTGTGTGTGTGGCGCACTTCAAGTAATTGTCGAGGAGTAAAAATCTGGTCGTTTCATCCTCTACTTGGGCGGAATTCCGCCTGTTGTTCGCGGGTATTTCTCTTGCGAGCCAGTGTCAGACGCTGCAGCAAAATTAAGGCTAACATCTTGGTGATTGCAGAAATTAAACTGATCCCACGAGAGGTGCTACAGCCATTGCGTATTCCCTTCCTGAAGATGAGTGCAATCAGTGATTCGCCTCATGATAACGGAATACGCTCCTCGTCCGAAATGTCATGGAACAAGATGGCAAATGATTTTATCAAGGCATCATCATCCATTTTAAAAGAAGCTGGAGGAAGTCCGTCGGCACCGGCCGCCAAATTACATTCCAATGACCATAACAATGTGCGCTGAAGTCGGCTTGATACGGTAATGCCAAAGGTGCAATCAGCAATTGTCTGCCAATTGGGTCCTTCTAATCAGTGGCAGAAAATGCGTGAGCGTGCGACCTGGTAACGCTTTCGTTCAACTTTTCTGGATGAACAGTCTCAAAAACCACGGCCATCTAGCGACACAATTTCTCAGGCTCCCAGCTAAACAAGCCTGTCTTTTTCTCATCAATTACCCAGCAAGTATGACCAGTCAAATGTTCTATGAGACTTTAATCTGCGTTCTTTTAGATCACGAAAGCCAAGTTGTGCACTGCGATCTAATCAGGGACCTAGGCATGCCAGAACGTGTACAAAGTAAAGCCACGGTATCATTTCACGGAGTTTTGCACACCTGTTTACCACAGCGGTTACTTGACCGGAAATCTCACCCCTTAGGAACATAGAATCAGAAGGGACCTCTTCTAAATGTTCAGTCTATTTGTTACGGAGCTTGTGGGCCAGCTCTCCATGCATTCGAGCCTGGATATTCTTAGAGGGCACTAATAAAGTGTTCAGGCTTAGCCCGGATACAAGTGTTAGTAAGATTTCATTACCCACAGAATATTCTGTTTAGGAGACAGTTTTAATCAGAAGTTTTCGATGCTCTAATCAAGAAACCCCTTCATCATGTATTGCGATTGGTTGTTTTATATCCTGTTTTGACAAAACGATCATGTCAGAATGAGAAGATTAAAGGCCCAGAATATAGGCTTTATTCACAACAGTAATTTGGGTATCAAGGGTGTGAGTAGAGGTTGCTGTTCGGACAGTCCACTGAGGAGCTGCAACGGTAGTTCGTTGGTATTTCTATGTGGGTTAGACACAACCAACCTGAAGAACGATGACACGAGTTGTCATTTCTGACTTAGGAAGTATCAGTGGATGGGTAGACAAAGGTTTTTGGAAGCGTGCTACCGGTTTCGCGGTTATTGCCGCTCATCGGGTATGCGTATCCGGAACCCTTCTGTCCATCCACTTGTTCTGATACTTGTACTCTCCGTAGGTCTAATTTGTGCATCGTTCGCCAATGATTTCATAACTTGGCCGTACTGATCAGTGTTTTGGCCGCAATCTTGTTTACACGTAGCGAGTAAAAACCGACCGAAGACGACACTTTTTAGGCGTGCGTACAAGAACTGGAGTACTGAAATGACATTTTCGATGGTTTTGCGCTCCGAGGTGAGTTCGTAACTCGATGGTGAAAGGAAGTTGATGAGCATATCAAAGTTATCAGATTCCTCTGATCGCACTCGTTTGAAAAAGACGTTGGAAATACAATGCCAATAAGTTCACCGCTTAGAAGCGTCCGAATCATTGGTACCGGTGTCGAATTCGTCTGGTCGCAGATAACGGTCCATGGTTTTATTAAGCAAGTTAAATGGATGCGTACAGTTCGCAACAGACGATGATGGCTTTATAAGAAAGAATGAGAGCCGGCGATAGGAACGCTACGTCTTACTTGACTACTAATTGAGGTACGTGATCTGCAATAGAAATCGGCGCAATTCAAGATGTTTAAACAAACAAGGAAAATTACACGAAAACTTGTTCACTGGACTGTGTATTGTAAACGGTTGTTCTGCCGGACACAATTCCTTTACTTTTACGCGACTATCTCCTGCGAGAGGATAAGTCGGCTCCATGGATATCACGGACCATTGCTGACCACGCGCGGCGGTCGGAGGCGAGCTCCGTACCGATCCTCATCCAGTCCTTTTTCCATCGCCGGGCTCCATAGACTGACCGAAGGCCTAGAAGCTCTACGTCTTTCTCGATTGTACTGGTCCACGTTTTGAGTTGCCCACCAAGGCGACAACGCCAACCAGGGCAGGGAGTGAGGCAGAGTGTTTGCTTGGTTATCTCTGACTAGGGTCGCCGAAGCGTATGGCCGAACCACTGAAGTCGTCGACGTTGGAGGAGGACGGGCAGAGCATCGTCTCCTTACCTCGTCGTTGGACACCCTGTCGCGCCACTTGACTTTGAGGATTTGCCGCAGGCATCAGTGGTCGAAAACCTCCAGCCTTCTGGTATCCTCAGCTCGTAGTGGCCAGGTTTCGCAGCCACAGATGAGTACGGGCCGGATGGCAGCACGGTAAACACGAACTTTGGTTCTTAAGTTGATTTCACTGCGAGTCCACAGCGTTCGTCTTAGCTGAAGAAAGGCTCTCCTGGCGCTGTCGATCCGTAATACCACTTCATCCTTTGCCTGGCCGT
The DNA here is from genome assembly GCA_948099385.1 of Fasciola hepatica. Taxonomy (NCBI): domain Eukaryota; kingdom Metazoa; phylum Platyhelminthes; class Trematoda; order Plagiorchiida; family Fasciolidae; genus Fasciola; species Fasciola hepatica. The sequence continues at coordinate 4,084,815 of CANUEZ040000046.1, forward strand.
TCGGAAGCAGAGTTGAGCCTAGGTATTTGAATGAAGGGACGTATTCGACTGGTAGGTCATTAATCGACAGTTGTTGAATTGTCGGGCTCAGATGGGTTGTGGAAGCTTTTGTTTTGGTCGAGTTTACTTCAAGTCCGATGGATCTCGCGACGGAATTGATTCGGTCGAGGATTGGTTGTGGCGTAGCAGGGGACTCTCCTAGCACGACAATATCATTCGCGAACTCCAGGTCCGAGATGTATATTTCCTGGCTAAGCTGAACGCCAGGGTAGTTGTGTAATGCCTGTCGCATTGTCCAATCGATGGAGTAGTTGAATAGCACCGGTGAAAGGGGACAGCTCTGCCTGACTCCGGTAATGAGTGTGAACTCGCGGGACTCTTCACCTTACATACGAACCCTAGCACCAGTTGTCGAGTAGTATCCCCTTAACAGCCTTAAAAGCTTATCGGGCATCCCATCGGATTGCATTATGGTTCTAAGAGACTGGCGGTTCACCGAATCGAAGGCGGCCCGGAAGTCGATGAAACAAGCTACCGTCGGCTGCTGAAACGTATAGCGGTGCTCCAGTATTCGGCGCAGTGTAAAGATTTGATCCACACAGCCTCTACCACGGCGGAAACCCCCTTGGTTCGGGCGAGTGCGCTGGTCTCTTGTCTCGGAGAAACGGGTTAGTAACAACGCACCAAAGATCTTTGAGGCCACATCGATCAGGCTGATCCGTCGGTAGTTCTCACATGCTGATTTATCACCTTTCTTCAGAATGGGCAGCAGTATGGACATTCCTCAGTCGGGTGGAAATGCTTCCGCTCTCCAAATGGAACCAAAAAGTGTACACAACCTGTCAATCAATGACGATGAACATGCTTTATACACTTCTGGAGGGATGCCATCTTCCCCAGCAGCCTTTCTGTCTTTCAGCTTGTTTATCATTTCCGTGATTTCCGCGGTGTTTGGCGGGTCACAGTTGCTTTCGTACAGGACTGGAGGGGTTGATATTGGTTGGTCCGTCCGGTGGTCCGTAGGCCGGTTGAGCAGCTGACCAAAGTATTCCACCCATGGTCCATTTTCTTGCTCTGTTCGGGTATTAAGTTTCCTGCCGTGTCAGGAAGAAGGGAATTTTGCTTACAAAACCTATTAGAGGCGTTGCCAATAAGGCGGAACAGTTTACCAAAGTCACCAGTTACGGACTCGGTCTCCATTTTTCGGCTATTTCTATCCAGTATCTTTTGCGATCTGTCTTGGCGGAGCGTGTGGCCTCTCGTTGCAGTCTGCGGCGTTCGGTGCTACCTGCCAGTCGCGCTTTGTGTGCTCTGATTGACAGCTGGAGCGTGCTCTCCGAGATCCAATCCTTTGTCCGCCTTTTTGTTCTCCCGAGTACTGTCCAAGAAGCTTCCTTGATTGTCGTCCTCATTTGAGTCCACTGCCCTCCCACAAAAACTTCATCTGCTTGTGCATTGGTTGCGTTGGTAAGTCGAGTTGTGATTGCTCGTGACAACGCTTCTCGCTTCTCTGGATTTTCTAGGGCAGCAACGTTTATCCGAGAGGGTGCAGACACTTTAGCACGTGTAGACAGATGAACTTTGAAACATGCGCGTAGGAGGTCATGGTCGGTGCCGTTTGTATTGCCCTTTATTGCACCTCGGTACGCTCGGCAATCCTCCACAGACGAGGCCCAACGGGCTCTCACCAGGATGTGGTCGAGTTGGTGTGCAGTGTAACCGTCATTGGAGTACCATGTGAGTAGGTGCTTCTTGGGGTGTTGAAATTGAGTGCTGCAGACAACCATTCTGTTGATGTCGGCTAAACCAATCAGTCGGCCACCGTTCTCGCAGCGTTGACCAAGGCCGAATCTCCCGAGAATATGGCGAGTAGATTCGTCGGCTGTACCTGTGCGAGCGTTCCAATCTCCTGCGATGAAAAGTACATCGCGTCTCGAAACCCGGTTGATTACCTCCTGCAAATTAGTGTAAAATTCGTCTTTGGTTTCGTCATCAGCTGAATTGGTTGGAGCACAGATTGCGATCACCGTCAAGTCGTGCGGGGAGCCTTTAAAACGTGCCAAGGGGAGTCTGGATGAGACTGGTTCCCAAGAGATCGTTGCATCATTAGCTGCTTTGTTCAGAGCAAAGTTGTCTTTCGGGCCACTGTGATAGAGCCAATAGGATGTATCCACACCCGGGACCTTTATTTGTCGGCTACCTGAGTTGGGCAGGCGGACTTCCGAGAGACAAGCAATATCTACGTCGCATTGTGATGCACTGACTGCCGACGTCTAGAAACGTCCTGACATTCCAACAGGCTAGCTGGAGATATTAGAGAGTTGCTCAGGTGGGTGAACACGGGATTTGCCGTTGAACGAAGAGTAGAGTCGTCGACTAGCCAAAGCGTCTTCGGATTTACCAGCAATGTGGGAATTCGGACCGTTCACGAGCAAGCTTGCTGCCCACGGCACCCGTGAGCCTTAGAACTGAGGCGAACGTTTTATTTCAAATCTGCAGATGAATTCTTACCCCTGAACAAACTAGCAGTAAGGCCTCCCTTGGAACGGTACTTGCAGGCTTGGGTGCTTATCTCCAAAGTGTTTCAGCCCCTCTCAAAACTGTCCAGCGGCTGGCACTAGGGTGGTAGGGGGCCAGTGAGGGAGGTTATGCAGCCAGAGGCCTCAAAATATAGAGCTTTTTATCTAGGAAGAAGACTCAGAGAGGACTTTGTTAAGGCCCTTAAAATTCTGCCAGTTCTAATGGGGATTAAGGCGGAAGATATGGTGTGGTGGATCTCGACGAATGAGCCAGAGGAACAGGTGTGGAGGGAGCTCTAAAGGCAAAGAGTGGGGGCGTACTTGCCTTGCAACAGGGCATTTTCATGGTGAGACCGGCTGACGAAATAGCTGGTGAGTTTGAAAGATGTAGAATCTTCGGAAAAAATGCTAGACAGTAAGCGAGAGGAAATACTACCTGCAGAAGAATTTCGGAGCTGAAGAGGTGGGCGTCCCACAGACTGAATCAAAAAGTGCAGGTTTTGAGGGAACTCTCATGTTGCCGTTTTCTGTCGCCCAAACGATGCAAAGATGTTTCCGTTCCTTTCTTTTTTAGCCTAAATGGATCAGTAGAATATTCTGCCAAACTTAACAGACAGAAAGAGCTTACCAAGCTGGAAGTGATGGCGGCTGACCTCAGTGGGTACCACCGAAACAAATTTGGGCGCTTGAGTGGCCTCGGCCACTGCCGGTCCTGTCCATACTGAGCTGAACTGAAGTCGTTGCCTGCGACTGACCTGCCTCGGGTTCTAGCAGGCAATGACGGCCTCTTCCAAATCCTCGTAGCCTCGGGGGGAAATTATTACGTCCCTTGCTTTCACTGTGACCTCCGGCGGCAGGCAGCCAGCTACCCACCTGAAAAGACTGGCGTCAGTAGTTTTACGGCAATTTTCGAATTTCAATTCAACCAGCGTGAACCAAAGTCCCGAATCCGCAGGCGTAAGTGCCGCCACGTGCAGCGTGATTGCTCCAACGGTGGGGTCTGTGGAAAACTTCCGCCGAGCAGGTATAGCGATTTCTTTATCGAGTAGAGACGGGAAAAGAACCCAGCGGCCAATGTGACAATACAACCTAAAATTGATCACATCTAATGGGACACCCAAAAAGTTATGAGGAAAAAACAAGATTTAGAAAACCAACTACTAAAGTGAACAAGACGGGCAATAAAAAACACTCAAAAAAGTACTCAGGCGGGACACTGAAAGGCGGAAAACGATAAAACTCATGTGACCTAGAGGTCAAGCCGGGCCCATCAATTTTAATTTCGCCAAAACCTTACGTCGCGGTTCCTTTATGAACATTTTCTTAGGACTTTTGTACTGCGAGGACCATCCCCATGCCACTCTCATTCTTGGCGCGGCAATAATACTCTACCCAGAACGGTGTTCTCGACAACCCTTGGGACCGAGAAGGCAAGTGGGGGAGGTAAAGGTTAGAGAGTATCAGACAGCTTGCGTGAGAGCCTGCTTGAGAGCGTTAGTAAGAGCAGAGGTCAAATGATGACCACCTCTGGCAGCCAGCGTTCAATTAAACGATAAACATGTCAAAAGCATGAACGAATATGGCTGTGGCCACAATAACGGTCCTGCGCAAACTTAATTGGCTAGGATAAAATGAAACAACTCGGGGGTCTAAATTAGGGCAAATTACTTCCCGAATAGAGTGGTATCCCAATGCAAAGAGCTTCTGGAGGAGCTCATAACTACCACTACAGTCGGGGATTCTAAGAAAACAACAGACCAGTGCTGGGTGGCAGCCCACCCCGAATTATTTTGAGCAGTTTTAAGGGTCATGTACAATTTACTCATAGCTCCCACCTCTCTGTGCTGAAGCTGAGACTAAAAATATCTGCCTTTCATGTAGAGGAATTGTTACGAACGTTTGAGCAATGCGTAGCCAAATTCGCAACGGATCCCGAAATCAGAAGACGATTATCCGTGATATTCTACGATACTAGATTATTAAAATAAACAATGACATAAACAATATACAAACCTCAATAATACGATCACAAAGACTCAACAACGAGAAACCGAATAGCAGCGTGTGAGCAGACAGCACGTGCGTCACGCAGGTCCTGAACAAGGATGTGCCAAAGTAGCGCTCTGGGCGCGAATAAACAACAATTGGTCCAGAAAAACAACCAGTTCGTAAAGACAAGTCAATAGTGTATGGAAATGAGTGATGTTGGGAAAAACACTGAATCGCGAGGGAAAAAGGGGGATTTTCCACGACCGGCTGTTACACCGCCCACCAAAATCCTCCTGGATCCTTATCAAAGTCAAAGGTTTGGTATAAAGGTACTGATTCTTCCTACCTGCCTAGGCCCTGCTGTCAGTGCGCGCGTCTAATGCTCGTCGTCGACGTTCTACTACTGGTAGCACCTAATCCATTGGATACATAGACGTGAGGCTAGTCTACATCTTCCACGGGACCAAATTACCGATGGCGGGCGTGAATGGTCGCATAGACGTTGTGCTCGTAAGGGGCCGTCCGGTCCTGGATGTACGTGCTTGAGTGTGTGTGTGTGTGTGCGTGTGTGTGTGCCGGGGTTACAATGAAATCACAGGTATAACTACACATCAAAGGAGGACTTTCTGCAATGTCAACAAAAGACCGCGTGGCAAGAAGACGAGTAAATGTAGCATGTGTGTGTGGCCTGAGCTCCGCTACTTCCACATATGCAAGGGCATTCGGTAGCGTCAACAAAGGCAAACAAAGAACACTGTCACATGTATGATGGGTTTACGGGATGTAGAGTGCGTCGTGCGTGCGTGTATGTATCGGGATGTATAATGGAATCGCACTCATCACCACATATCGGAAAGAACCTTCTGTAATGTCAACGAAAGGACCGCGAGCACCTTAACGTGTTTGACGGAGATTGTGTGGTATATATGGTGTTTCCTTATCCACCTCGATTACTGGTGTGAAAAAGGTTTACTAGGCCTCAGGGTTATCAGCTCCTCCGTCTTCGCTCTCGAGTAGGTTAATACTGCGTGTGTCACGAATGAGCACTCCGTTAGCTGTCTTCACCCTCACCGTTCTTATCATTTCGTCAGTGCTTTTGATGGTTTCCGTAACTACTCCCAAAGACCAAGCGCTGAAATGTGCGCGTTCGTCGGCGATCATAACCACGTCCCCAACTTTGAATGGTCTTGTTTTGGCCAGCCACTTCTGTCGAGTCTGCAAAGCCGGTAGGTACTCCCGTAGCCATCGCCTCCAGAAGACCTTGACCAGATAGTTTGCTTGCTTCCACCCGTGGAGGTAGCTCCCACGAAGGTTTACCGGCCCTTGGAAACCCTCGTTCGACCTTAACGTCAATAAGTCGTTTGGGGTGAGCGCCAGGTGGGTGGGGTCACCGTTCAATACTGGAACCAGGGGGCGGTTGTTCAGGATTCGCTCCACCTCAGTCATGACGGTGTTCAGCGTCTCGTCGTCGGGCGGCTGCTGCTCCATGATTGACAGCAATATCCGTCTGGCGGACCGGATCATGCGTTCCCATATGCCGCCTCGGTGGCTGGCCTGTGGGGGGTTGAAATGCCATCGTATGCCGTAGGCCACGGTTCGATCCTGCAGTTCGTCCCTGTTTATGTTCTTGTGCCAACGCTGCAATTCCCGTTGAGCGCCCACAAAGTTCGATCCATTATCTGAGTATATATCGGCCGGTACGCCTCTTCGGTTGATAAATCTTTGCAAGGCCCGTAGAAACGAATCGGTCGTCATCGAATGTGCGACTTTCAGGTTTACCGCACGTGATTTCATGCACGTCATGATACATCCGTATCGCTTTTCTAATCTTTTCCCGCACTTGATCCACGAGGGCCAGAAATAGTCCAACCCGGTGTCACTGAACGGCCACCAGCCCGTAGTCACCCTGCATTCTGGTAGTGGGGCCATGAGTTGTTTGCCTGCTGTGGCATTGCGTCTCCTGAATTGCACACAACGTCGGATTACGCGTTTTACAGTCTCTCGTCCCCTCAACAACCAAAGACGCTTTCGGATGACGCTCGTCGCGTGACTTTCCCCGGCATGTCCCTCCATGGCGTGGACGTGTTGAATCATTAGCTCTACTACAGGTTTTCTCGCAGGCAGCAGTATAGGATACTTTGTGTCGAAGTTCAGGTGGGCGTTGGTCAGCCTACCATCCACCCGCAGCAGTCCGCTGATGAGTTTGGGGTTTAAACGCTTCAGCTCGCCTCTTGGAGATGGCATGTCTTCATTGGTCGGCCCCACTTCTTCCGCCCTCTTGAGTTCTTGGGCGAAAGCCTCGCGTTGTATCATTCTGAAAATATCGTACTCTGCCGCTTGTAGCTCATCGGGACCTATCGGGCCGACCGGTATCCGACCTGAGGGCCGTAGCCCTTTCATGACTAGTAAATTTCTCTTGAACCTGGTTAACCAAACTAGCGAACGAAGCGTCTTCATCCAGGAAGAAAACCTGACCAGTCGCGATAGAATAGATGTCGCTTCGACGACGTTGGCCGCTATCACTACGCCTTTGATCTCCAGTTCCAATTCCGTAGGGGGTTTTAATTCGAACACGGGCCAGTCCTGTTTGGGCAATTGCAGGAAGTTTGGCCCTCTCGTCCACGTGTCCAGTTGCCTGAAGTTGTTCGCACCTCGGGAGCACAGGTCGGCCGGATTATCGCCAGACCTGACATGACTCCACTGGTGCGTGGCTGATTCATCGTGGATAATCGTGAGCCGGTTAGCAACGAAAGTACTAAACCGGCTCCGTACGTTGTTAATGTAGTAAAGTACTATCGTTGAATCCGTCCAGAAGCTCACCGACCAAATGTAGAGATCAAAACATCTCTTCACAGCTTGCACCACCCTGACTGCCAACACGGCTGCGCTGATTTCAAGGCGTGGGATTGAGACTGACTTCAGTGGGGCAACGCGGGCTTTGGCGAACAGGATCCTCGTGGTATATTGTCCATCTCCTGCGCACCATCGTCCGTACACCACAGCTCCATAACCGACTTCGGATGCATCGGAAAAAGCATGTAGTTCTCCAGTCCGTGTCGTATGGCCAGGGGTCAAACATCGTGGGATTCTTATGTCCCCTAATTTCTTCAAGGTGTTCAGAAATTCTTCCCAGTCCAGCCGGTCCCCTCGGTCCAGTGACTGGTCCCAATCTACTTTCTTACGGCACAGCCGCTGCAGCAAGATCTTTCCGGGTAGCAGCCATGGTGAGACGAAACCGAGCGGGTCGAACAAACTTGAGACGGCAGATAGTATGCCACGACGGGTTATTGGCAGCTCGGGAACGTTCAGTTCGAAAACAAAATCGTCCGTTTCCGCGTCCCATTGTATCCCTAAAGTGCGCTCGATAGGAAGTGGAGAGCCGTCCAAATCTCTTACCCTTTCGACCTTTTCGTGATACGGGATGACCTTCAGCACTTCTGAAGCGTTCGACATCCATTTAGTTAGATGGAAGCCGCCCTCTTCCAGCAATCTCGTCAGACCCCTGAACTGCTCTAGAGCTGATTCCACATCATCGAATGACCCAAGGTAGTCGTCGACGTAGAAGTTCCTGCTGACGCTTTCTACCACCGTCCGATGTACTAGATCGCCATGTTTGTTCGCTGATTCTCGGAGGGCGTAGTTGGCACAAAATGGTGACGATATGGCTCCGAAGGGGTGGACGGTCATCCTATAATTCACCACTGCGTTGTCCCGGTTGCTCCCTTCCCACCACAGGAAACGCAAAGCATCTCGTTCTCCTACCGGAATTTTCACCTGATGGAACATTTCCCTAATGTCAGCAGACAAAGCCACTTTACCCACTCTGAAACGGCACAAAACATCGATCAGTGGTGTGGTCCAGTCAGGCCCCTGTAGTAGGCGATCGTTTAACGACTTGCCCTGGAACTTGGCCGCACAGTCGAAAAGCACCCGCAGTTTATTGGGTTTCTTGGGGTTAATAACCGGATGGTGAGGCAGATACCAGATACCCCTTTTGCTGTCGGTGTTGACAGGCACCTTTTCAACGTAACCGAGGGCCTCGTTTCGCTTCATCAAATCCGCGTATCGTTCCCACAGATTCTGGTCTCGAATGAAGCGTTCTTTTAGTCGTAGTAATCGTTGGAGAACATAATTTCTGTTGTCAGTCCACGGGTCGACCGGTGTGCGCCGTTAGAGGGGAACCTCGAGCTGATTTTTGAGGCCTCTAGTGCCTTGCCGCACCGTTTGTAGAGCGAAGTGATCCTCTTGAGACAACGTCGGTCTTTCGTCTCCAATGTCATGAAACTCCTTTTCATAAAGCCGTTGCAGATGATACTCTATGCGGTCCGTTTCGGCGGATAAGTAATTCACGGAACCGCGTACCCCTACTGGACCGTATAACATCCATCCCAGAGCCGTGCGTACGACATAAGGTGCCTGGCGGTCGCCCACTCTTTGGTCAAGCACCCAATGCGCCTCTGGCACGTCGCATCCGATGAGGAGATCCACCTCATCATCTTCCCAGTCTACAACGGTTATATCCTGCAGGTGGGGCCACCTTGTCAAGATTGCGTCCACCGATCTTGGTGTTCGCATGGGGAGATCCGCTAACGTGAATGCCTCCGTTGGTTCAATTTCCTCGTTAGTGTCTAGAGAGATGAGTTGCAGCCTTAATCTACCGGCAGTCATTACCTGTGTTCCGCCCACCGTGCTCACTGCTAACGACGTCGCACCTTTAGCCAGCTGGTGTTTGTCGGCAAACCGCTCTTTCACTAAAGTGGTGTCGGATCCACTATCAACGAAAGCCAACGCCTTGACTATCCCAGTCGGAGTCACTACTCCCACGGCCACTACGCCCAAACGTACCGGTTTACTGGCAGATTGTGAAGTTGAACAAATTACGCTGGGCTTGGCACTCGCCTCGGATATGGTTACTCTCGCCTGATGCAGCAGCCGATGGTGTCTGCCTGTGCAGCCCTCGTAACCACATCGATTCCTTGTTCTACAGGCTGCTGCCCGGTGCGTGGTGTTGAGACAGATGAAACATGCTCCTGCCATCCTCGCCATTCCCCACCGTTCGTCTATTGTGGCGTTGCCGAACTTGGGGCATTCTGGTAGGCCATGGCTAGTACCACAGGACCTGCAATTTGGTTTCGCCGTAGCATCTCGTAAAATGACGTGTGTGTTGGTCCAAGGCTGGTACTTTGGATGTTCCCGTACAGGGATTTGGACTTGGCTAGTACCGGGCTTGTTTGCTCGGTTGCTGTCCCGGATGAGTCGGCCGAATCTGCTGTCAGCTATCTTCGTTTGCCTGTCTGAGTATTCAGTCAGGTCTTCGAAGTTGGCTTCTCTGTCGCCTCGGCTTATCCGTTCAGCTTCTTCCGCCCACCGACCCTGTAGTTCGGGAGAGAGGTGACGGACTATGCCTTCCAAAGTGTGCATGGCGTCTAGGTCAGCCCTGTAACCTAAATGGTCGAGGGCTATTGAGCAGTTCTGCATCTTGATCACCAGGTCGGCCATGGTGTAGACGTCGCCCTTGGTTCTCTTTGCCTCTGCCATCACGCCCTCTATTAGGTTACGGGCTACTTTGAAAGGTTGGCCAAACAAGTCCCTCAGGATCTTTCTTGCCCTTGTGTAGCCTTGTTCTGGATCGAGCATGGTGCACCCGTCGATAGCTTCTCTTGCTCGGCCTCGGCAGTAGTGAGTAAGGTAAAGAAGCCTTTGCCCAGGGTCGGTTACCTTGTTTTCAACGAACGTCTCGAACTGTTTGACAAACTTGCAGTATTGCTCAGCTCGCCCGTCGAAAACCGTTAACTCCACTCTAGGCAGATCGATCGATGGTGGTTTGTAGTCGGCGACCGGCGTGGGGTTCCCTACCTTGTTGCACTCTAACCTATCGGAAGTGTCGAAGTCACTGGTCCCATGCTCTCGCTGTTTCTGTGTACACTTCTCTGCTTCATGCGCCTGTAGTCTAGCCGAAAGTAACTGTTGCTCTAGTTCTAGTATTCTCAGCTTATATAAATTGACATCCTTACGATCAATATTGCTTTCAATAACACATGAGCTAGCACTGACAGGACTAGGCGATCAAGCATTAACTAAAGAATCATATGTACCCAAAACCTCCCCAGAGACTTGCAGTATTACTTCCTGTCCGGATTCGACTGCTTTTGATCCTTTCCTTGGCATTTTGCGTGATTTTTCCTCGTTCCAAATAGATCTATTGAGTATTGTTACGAACGTTTGAGCAATGCGTAGCCAAATTCGCAACGGATCCCGAAATCAGAAGACGATTATCCGTGATATTCTACGATACTAGATTATTAAAATAAACAATGACATAAACGGTATACAAACCTCAATAATACGATCACAAGGACTCAACAACGAGAAACGGAATAGCAGCGTGTGAGCAGACAGCACGTGCGTCACGCAGGTCCTGAACAAGGATGTGCCAAAGTAGCGCTCTGGGCGCGAATAAACAACAATTGGTCCAGAAAAACAACCAGTTCGTAAAGACAAGTCAATAGTGTATGGAAATGAGTGATGTTGGGAAAAACACTGAATCGCGAGGGAAAAAGGGGGATTTTCCACGACCGGCTGTTACGGAAGTCATAGAGCGTTGGGCCCTACGGAAAAGCATCCACAACATGACTATCTGGACACATCACCGGCTCCAGCCACACAAAGTTCTGTGCAAACTGAAAAGACCTGAACTGAGTTACCACCACCCTCCTCTTGATGGATTTAAGAGCACCAGAAGTAGTCTGGCAAGAAAGATGGGCTCTGGCGAGGTCTCTCGGCCAGAGGTTCCTTGAGTACATAGAGAACAAGGCACTAGTACGTCACACTCACCAGCACGCTAAATGGAGGGAGGGTTAGAAGCCAGGGATTTTGGGTCCAATAGTGTCTAGATTTTGTGCCGAAGTAGATGATATAGTTGTTGGTGCCCCTCCAGGGAAAAGCTAATAAGGAACACTGAGGTTCAGGTTCCTCGATCATAGAGAGGTCCCATTTGACAAGCGGCAAGTGACGTCCAGGAAGTTAGACGAAGGGTGCCTGACACCGATTGCAGGCCAATTCTCGCAAATCGAGCAGAGCTTAGCCAATTCGAACGAATCTCAAATCCGACCCAATATGGATTCGTAGTTTCTACGATACCATATTGAAAACCACAAAATGTAAAAATATACACAAGCCTCAAGCATGTAGCCAAATGGACTCAACAGTAAAATTCAAAAGTTCAAGGCACTGTGGCCTTAGCGCGACGGCCAGGAACGGTTCCAGGTCAAATTCAAACGTCTCGCTTAAAAAAGAAACAAACGTGCGAACGTGGTGTACGGACGAGATTTTCAAAGTAATATCAAATCAAGTCACATTCATAAAGCAAGCAGAACATTTGGAAGGATTCCTAACAGAGATCTTTACACCGATGCCAGAGCTGCTTGGTTGGGATACCGAGGGCAACTTGGAAGAAACGTGGAGGATTATAAGTGGCAACCTGCTACATGTGACGTACGAAGTAGCTCCGCTGCTAAGGGTCGGGGAAGTGGCATACCACGGTGGTGGAAAAGCACTGAGATAGCTCACTGAAGCGCCAACACCAAGCATGACGTAGATTCCAGGAGTTTAGTGGACATGGGCGCTTCATCAGGTGCAATCAAACAAAAAAGGTTAGTAGCTGACCAACAGAAGTCTAGGAAGCTAAAGTACCAATTAGGTATCGCTATGGTAGCGGGAAAACACCCAAGAGATTTTCGTAACTACTTCTTGCAAATGTGGTGGATGGGGGTAAGGATTAGGAGTAGGGACCCACCTGAGGACAAAAACAGAAAGGCAGATGTACTTAGGAAGTACTTCCAGGCGGTCCCCAGGCTGGACCTAGGTGGTCCACCGCCGTCTCCAGGGGAGTCTAGGCCCGACCAGATAGAGCTTGAGATAACACCAGAAGATGTTCTACTGGCTTTAGAAGCACTTGGTCGGAGGAAATCCCCAGAGCCAGATAATAATGATTATGGTAATAATAATAATAATAATAATAATAATAATAATAATAATAACAGTAAACTTCTTGACTGTGGTCGCGGTGCGCGCGCAAGCGCATGATCGTGGTGTACAACATTACTCAACGAGATGAACCACACACGAATTTCGAGAATAACAGTCAAGTGTCAGCGACAGAAAACAGTAGCTGGCAGTCTTTTGAACGGATCATAAATAAATGATCTGTGCGGCAATGGTGAATCTGTTTTTAGTTCGAGCTAGGCGGTGGCGCCTCGTGGGGACACCGAGAACATTGTTGATACATGTGGCTAAAGGTGGATTTAAAACCAGAATGAAGCAAGCCATGGAAAACAGAGGCTTACTGGGGTTTCGCGAACAGAGTGAGCTCTGAACAGGGAGAAATGGAAGAAAACAATTTGTATGGGAGTACGCTGAGGAAAATCGATGAATGCGAAGAGAACAGTAATCCATGAAGTTGACGCAAACCTTGAATAACGGAACTACCGGGGTTCGACAGACGGAGCGATTTAAGGAACAGGGAGACAAGAAACAAACTGTACGAATGTGCACATGGGAACATTGGTGAACGTGGAAGGAACAGCCGTCCACAAAATGGTGATCTTAGTCTCAGGATCAGTAACCTGTATCATTCAGAAATGAGAAAGTGCAACTGGAGGGTCCTGGATTAGTGAAGGATCAATTTCCAGCCGGATGCGGTTCGAGGGAAAAATAAACTCTTGCAACGGATACTAGAGTGGAAAATCACAGCATTGACTCAACCTTTATTATGCTGTATGGCTGACAAATATATATATATATAGGCTTATTGAGACTCAGTGTTGTTCAGCGTCGTTGCTGGTGGGATCCAAGTGTTGGAGTAATGGATGTGTGGGTTAATCAGTGGGATGTAGCGATGTATGACGGATTAAACTGATAACTGTTATTAACCGATATCGTAGCAGGTTACGAGTGAACTGTTATTTGCTTAGGCTCTCGTAGTGCTATCGGCCAGAGGGGCGTCGCGTTAGAAAGTGCTAATAGGTCTACTGACAAGCAGTTGGGGGTATTTTCTGTGGAGTGGCTTGATTGCCTTTCCCGTTGCTATGACAGGTTCCCCTCGGATCTCTGTCGGTACGAGTCAGCTCATGATCCTTGGTTATCCAGTGTGGCGGCCGAGATAATGGGCGACGGCAAACATGAAATAAATGGGGTTTGCAGTCAGGATGTGGTTGCAGCTGTGGGTTATGGTAATAGACGAAGGAAATAATAATGAACTGGTTAGGTTTATGTGAGTGAGGCAAGGATGAAGTTACATTTAAGCGGTCAGTGGCACCCACTCCACATTCTTGGCAAATTAGGCTCGCAGGGGATTGAGCTACACCACCACAGGCTGGCAAAGCCGCATACACCACTCAGGCAACCTTATGTGCAATTCAAAGAACAATAGTTTGCTCGATGGGGTGGCAGGACTTTGATACTAAAAAGCCTAATGCTCCACAGACAAGAGAAACTAGGGTCGCTGACCTCCAATACCGTTTGCTTACGCACAATGCAGCTTGGCACCGAGGCGGTAGGATAGGTTTAAAGAACAGTATATGAGTGAGCGGGACAAGTACACTGTTAGCGTATCACCATATTTGTTATCGTCTCTTCTGGTGCAGCGGTTATTCTATACTGAATAATTTCTGAGGGACAATAAGGTGGAAGAAACTGCAAGGGTGCCTGTGGTGATGCACTAGATAAAATTCGTCTCCTGCAGAGAAAAGTAGACGTCAGTTCGTCTGAGCTCCCACTTGATAATGCTAGCGTCCCGAGATGATGCCCGGGTGTAGGCAAAGAAATCTGATGTAGAGGTGATTGCATGGTTACAGTGGTATCCTTGTCGTCCTTAGCTTATTGCAAAGTAGGACGAAGTCAGTGGGAACACTGGTTCGCAAGGCCGTGAGGGGTGATAACGGGGTAGGGCTGAATTTTCGTTGGAGAGGCAACCCTAAAAATCTACATTCAGTGATGACGGTGGGTGGCACCAGGCCTGCTTCAGGTAGGGAGGTGGCACGATACTCATCCACGAGCGTCCAGCAAGTGGCCCTCCAAGAGTGATCCATACTTTTTATACGTTCTAACTATTTCTTATAGTTTTGTCACAGTCAGATATCTGGCTGTCTGGGAAGGCAGAGTTGATTTTGGTGGGTGACAACAACTCCTACCTCCCGGCAGAAACATGAGTCGCATGTAACAAGCAGCGTCGGGAGCAGGTAAACCACATCAGTCGATCCATGGCGACACTGCAGCCCGGAAACGTGAGTCACGTAATAATGCTAGTAAGCCTGGAAGACGAAATAACAGGGTATTTTTTCTCCTCTTTGTACAGATCTCTTGCACCTCGGTGGTGATGCCCCTCTGTGCAGGGAGATAAGCAAAGCCCGAAATGTTCACAGATGTGCCTCGGAAACACTCGCCGTATCGGGGAAGTCAGAAGACCAAGACGATTTACATGGGACAAAAAATGCGGGGGCTGGTAGAGTTAGCCACTGCCTGAGATTATTCGATGTGGTTCGTCTTTACCGGAACACTAGTTCGCACAGGGATGTGGCGCCACATTCAGTGATAGCAATGTGGTCAAAAAACGGCTGAACGTGACGGATTTGGTCTAGCCGGGCATCTGGGTTTATGAACTTTAGTATCTGAGGCATACACTCCGCAGTCCTAAGGAAGATGGCCAGGATATTCGCGGGCACTTTGGTCCAGCCGTTCAACAAGTCCCTTAGATAGGCAAGACTGCCCCTCAAATGGAAAAAGCGGAAACCACACCCATCCACGAGGGAGGTGACAAGGATGAAGTGGAGGATTATCTGCCTGTTAGTCTACTATCGGTAACCGTAAAAGTATTGGGGAGAGTAATTAGGAATGCGTCAGCGAGGCGCCTGGAGACGAGTAACCCAGTTGCAAAGGAACAGTAGGGGTCCACAAAATGAAAGCCCGGCCTCAGCTATCTCGTGAACTTCCTTGAAAGGGCAACTCCGAGATTAGAACCAGGTGAAAAGCTGAGGTGCGCTGTCTCGACCTTTGACAGTGCGAACCACAGACTGCTGCCGCATAAACCAATCTGGATGAATGTGGCTACAGGACTGTGCTAAAAGCCCATTAGTGCAAACGAAGTTTCCATTTCAAGGCTGAAGACGTTAAGTCCAAAATGGCTGCTGTAACCAGTGGGGTACTGCAGGAATCGGTCGAAGGCCAGTACTTTGCCCGGTATGCGTGAATGACCTACCAACTGTCCGTAGGTCATCAGGCTTCATGTTCGCGGAGGGCTTGAAATTGTAAGATCTCCCGAATCCATCCAGATTAAGGGAGACCTAGATGCTATCCATAGCTAGACAGTAGCCTTGGCCCTACCCTTGAATACAGGAAAAAGTACACATGTTCCGGCAGGTGGCTCAACAGGAACCCTCTACCTGAACCCGGACAACCCAGAACCAAAGGCTCAGAAGACAGAGATCCAGAACTCGGTAAAAATTGTAACAGGCGAATTAAGCTTTCGGTAGAGTGTCTGTCAGTGACCAACAGATTGAACAGAGTCATGTTCCAAATGAGAAGAACAGTAACTTCAAGGGAACATAGCGTTATGCTACCCCTTCACACAGCTCTAGTGTGGCCCTACCTAAAGTACTGAGTCTGTGTTTGGGCTCTCCAGTTATTCAGGGACACCCACAAACTCGAGAGGGTCCACAAGAAGTTTAAAAGAACCACGTCTGGTCTAACCGGAATAGACTACGAGGATAGATTGACATCGCCAGATTTGTTGTCGCTGGGGCCCAGACGAGCGGGGGGAGTGTAGTGATTCGTGTACGCTCACACGCAGAGCAGTGCGCTACAGCTTCATTTGCCGCATCAAGCCAATCGCGTGAAGCCGGACCGTAAATGTTAGATTGTATAGATGCGGCGAAGTCGCCTTGTGACTAGCCAGGATGCTACCTGCCGGTGAATACGCGCCCACTTATGCGTTTAAACGAGAGAGCACCAGCCAAACGCAACAGAATACGTTCTCACTGTTCCTGACTGGTCTTGTCGTTCTTCCAATGCGCGTAGTCCGAGTCTGGGTTATTTCTTCACTTACAATTGGCCGGTCAGACACGAGTCCTACTTGGCGACCTTAAGGAAAATGTGGGGATCTACATATGGTGTCAGCAACAAAGAAGCCATCATTTGTCCGTGAGAGAACCTCCAACCCCTGAGGGATGAAGTTAAGCTTGTTAAGCCAACAAATATAGCACAGCTAATTTCGTCTCATGCAGAGTGAACAACGACTGGAATGAACTATCTGCGGATGTTGTGGCAGCAGATACTGTCGCCATTTCCAAAGCGGTAACCCTCGCTTTTTAACAAGTATTTCCCGAGTGCCAGTGAGACAGCGGATAGCCCTAATAAAACTTACGCCCACACTTCTTTTCTTCCCTTCTTCCTCTAATTATTATTATTATTATTACTGTTTTCCTTTCAATTATTTATTTATCCTTTCTCATTGGTCTCTCATGCATTCGTCCTTGATGCCTCTTAGACCCACTAATTTTTCTCTTTTACCAGAGAGCTGACTATCAAGTTACTAACTTTCGTGTGACGGGTGATCGCGTCCGTTGTGGAGGCTTACTCTATCAAAATTTCGCTCTTGATACTTGTTGTGTTAGGCCGGAACAGGCTCGTGCTTAGACAGGAAATCTCACACGCAGACAGAAGCAAGTACACAGCTGATGTTTGCTGTGCTTCGTCTTGAACGGCACTAACCAGTAACATTGTGCCACATGTTGCAGGATCTGGTGCAGCTTGGCCTGACTGTGCAGTTGTCTTGCTCTTTCGACTGCACGTAGCCTTGACTCACGCGCCTACGGGCGTGTAGGCTTTGAAGTCTTGAAGTCTTGAATTACTACCCGAGTTCAAGGCCTCGGGACCAATTGTCCCGGTTCTCGAGGAAATCTTTGATCTTCTGTCGGATTCACCGGGCTGAAACGAGAGTAAAAGGAGCGGGGGGGGGCTGGGATGGCAGCGAAAACAAAATGCGTACAACATCATGCAATGTTTTCCTGTGGACAATGCCCTAAGCGGAGTGGGGGTGCGGCATTCATGAACATATGTGCAATAAAAGACATCTATTTCGCTATTATGACAAGGGATTATCGGGGGAGACCCAGGCAGAGGTCTGGCTTTTTCTCGAAGATAGTTTCATTCTGCGAGAGAACAACGTCTTCCAGAAGTGCATTCCACAGAGTAATAACCCTATGGCTAAAAACGTTAATCCTTAGTGAAGTGCGTGGCCTCGGTTTGAAAACCTTTCTGCTGCGACCACGGAGAGAAGGGGCTGGACAGACGGAGAAGAAGCAATCACTTTGACCTGATTCAAAGAGGTGGAACATCAAAAAGAGATCATCTCTTACGCGTCTTAAATCTAGGGGGTAGAGATTGAGGAGTGAGAGGCGGTCTGGATAAGGTAGGTGGGATAAACCCCTTACTGCCTTGGCGGAGGCCCTCTGAATCCCTTCTAGGATCTCATGGTCTCGGACAAGAACAGAGTGCACTATCTGTCTACTGCACTCCAGCAGAAGTCGGATATACGTGCCGAAAATTATGGGGAAATCGTCCCTAGATATGCGCGGGAAGGACCTTCGAATCATATCTGGGACTAGAGAGGCAGACTTGCTCGCAATTTGGTGATGATGAGAGAAGGACAAGTTACTATCTAGTGCTTGCCTGTACTTGTGCCTGCTGTAGGTTTGTACTGAACACACTTTCACTCGTACACCTGCGTCTTCCTTCTGCCACCTCATTTATGAACACAACACTCCCCCCTCCGAAGGCGACCCGACAAACGTTACGGTACTTGAGCTTACTTCCACAGGCAGATAAGAATTTCAGTAAGTCGAGGTTGGGTGATACGCGAGGTCTGAAGAGGGCAAGAAATTTGACTGCTACTGGCTTCGGCCGCCAGTCCTGTGCTCTGGCTTGATTTGATTAGACGCAAGATACCGTCAAGACTCGTGTCCAGTTAGCCGGCATTACCAGATGCAATGAGCTGTCAAGATTTGTATTTGGAACCCTTTCCCCCTTTTCCCATTGTCCCGCTACTCAGTGAACTATCTTCCAGCTCACTGGTGACATTCAGGCAAAACCATAATCACAAGATCCGTGTTCTACTTCAAGACTTCAAGACTACTTCATGACTTCACCTGACAGCCCATCATTTGTCAAACCGGGTGGCGCCACAGTCTCGCAAAGAATCGGCACACTTGGTCTAAAGAGGCCGAATCTACTTATAGCGAAACAGGAGATGACCCTCCTTGAAAAGTCAACTCCTTAAGCCCAAGGAGTAATTCAGGTCCCAAAGGTGGCTTCATGAGCCGGTAAACAAAAAGCCAAAGTTCAGGAAGTTCAAAAGACCAAAAAGAAGGGGACTCACGAGGCATTCAGTCCGGTTGGTGCTGAGAAAGTGCAGCCAGCCAGCCCGATTCTAAAGGAGACTCCCAAAAGTTTCTCTCTGGTGCAAACAGCAAAGGGGGAGGTATCAGAGGGAAAAGCCGAGGAAATCAGTTGGGCTGAGGTGGTCGCAAGACCATCCTGGGCCATTCGTATGGCGACAAAAAGGGGGTAACGTCCTTTGTGCATGTTGTGCCCGACACCGGGTCGACGGGTGGAAAAGAAAAATCCACGAAACTCGGTGCGTCACTTGATATTCAAGATGCTGCACCGCCGCTACATTTAGAGGCAAAAGACGGGGCATCACTTCGGTGATTGCGCCAGAGGATACCCCAGCCGCAAAATTAGCAATGAAGTCAGTATCGAGGACCAGGGAACCGTCAATATGGTACACCAACACCTGCAGTCTCCAGGGAAAAAGAGGGTAGTTGACGACTAGGATCGCAGAGTCTGATGTCGTTGCATTGACGGAATTTTGGATAAAGCCAGATACTGACATGTGCTTTCAGGGATACGCTGCCTACGGACGGGATAGAACAAATGGAAGGCAGGGGGGAGTAGCACTTCTAATGCGGACCGACATAGGCCATTGGGAGGCTCCGTTTTTTTGGTTCCCGGAAATGTACAGGCCGGATCCTGATTTATCAGGATCGAAGCGCGAACAGTATGCATTATCTGTATCTACAGGGCACCGCTAGTGACAGATGAGGAAGACGTTGAGGTCTTGCCAATGCTGGAAGCGGTGCTGGCACAGACAAAGGAGTTCATCTTATTAGGGGATCTCAACCTACCCGAAGTTAACTGGGAATGCGGGATCGCGCCAGGGGGATAAACGGGCGACAAGTTTCTGTAATGGGTCCAGTTTCATGCAAATACGCAGTATGGGACGCAGGCCACTAAACACAGAGGTGGACAGAACCCGTCTCTCCTCGATTTATCTACAAAGCTGTACCTTCAGGACGTTGAGGAAATTAAGTGGGAAGAGCCACTTGGAAAAAGTGATCATATAGTCCTAAGGGTCACATTAAGACTAGCAAGGCGCCGAAGTAAACCGTGTTACATCGGAGCTATGGGGGAATCAATATAGGTGAACTAAAGAGGACGGCCGAGGAAGTTCAGTGGACACTGAGACACACAAACGACTCCGTAGAGGAAAGTTGGGAGGCCATCAAGATGGGACTACTCGAACTCACAGATGAGTTCGCACCAGTGACGATGGCAAGCAGTAGAAATCTACTCCCATGGTGGAAGCCAAAAGTCCGCGAGGCTATAGTTATTCGTAGGCAAGGATGGCTGGCGTACAAGCTGTACAAAACTCGGGGGGCGTGGAACAGCTACAAGATGGCTAGGAACGGAGCTCAAGCGATCCAAACAGTGGAGAAATATGCCTTCGAGCGTTGGTTAGCTGCGTCGGTCCGCACAAACCCGAAGTGATTCTACGCCTACGGGCAATCTCACAAACGCATGAGAGAAAGTGTAGCAACCTTGGAAGTAGCACAGGGACGACCAGCTCTAAACAAAGAGGACAAGGCTGACATGCTCTTGGCATGCTTAAAGAGCATATATCGACCAAAAAATAATTTGGAGGAAAGAATGGAGGGCCCACAGGCGCCTCCAGTATCCGAGCTTACTGTAGGAGAAAAAGTGTACGCGGAGTTGCAAACTTGAATAGAAATAAAGCAGCAGGTCCAGACGGGATTCATCCAGCAATCGTTCAGCCTCTAACCGAGGTCCTGAGGGCTCCGTTGACGAAGCTGTATGAAAGGTCACTTAGAGGGGGAATTGTGCCGGGAGACTGGAAGAGGGCAGCAGTGGTAGGAATTTACAAGAGTGGACCCCGGCAAAGGGCCGAAAATTACTGGCCGGTTAGCTTGACTTCAGTACTGTGTAAGTGCCTAGAGCGAATAGTCAGGAAACAGATCTCTAGGTATTTGGTTCAACACAACCTCATATCAAGTGCTCAGCATGGGTTTGTGGCAGGACGATCCTGTCTGACGAATCTCCTGCTGTTCCTCGATGAGGTAACCAAGGGTTTGGACGAAGGGCAATCAATTGTGGTCTGCTGCATGGACTTCAGCAAGGCGTTTGATTCTGTGAACCACAGATTTCTGGACGTCAAACTGCAGCCTATGGGAACTGTTGGAAGGGCAAGACAATGGATAGATGGTTTTTTAGCAGGGCGAACTTTTAGTGTTAAGGTGGGGAGTCATGTCTCAAAACCGGAAGGTGTAACAAGTGGGGTGTCACCGGGCGTGGTGCTTGGCCTTCTGCTCTTCCTCATCTTCATCAGTGACCTAGCACACGGGCTTACAAACCCCACATTTATGTTTGCTGGTGACATCAAGATAGCTGGAGCAGATATAAAACTTGACGTGTTAGCAGCACAAAACTGGGCATGCAAATGGGACCTTCCACTAAACCTCACCAAGTGTCAATGCTTGACCACAAATACAGGAGCTAGCGGAAGTGGTGTGGGTTCGCTGCAAGTGGCCTCGCAGGTCAAAGACTTGAGCGTTATAATGGACAACAGCTTGAAGCCGTCAAAGCAGTGCACCGTAGCAGCCAATATCGCCAAGGGAGAACTCTTTCGAGTTAGATCCATTATGTCGTGTACAGAGCCGGAGATTTTCGCTCCCATGTATCAGGCCATAGTTAGGCCGCGTATGAAGTGCTGCCTGCAGGCCTGAGCACCGTACTACCAGAAGGATGTAGACTGTCTGGAGAAAGTGCAGGGGCTAGCCACTAGAATGGTGGTTTGGCAAGGGGGGTTTAGTTACACAGAGCGTCTTCGTGCCCTAGACCTGTTGTCGATGGAAAGACGGCACATTCGCGGGCATTTGATAGAAACCTTCAGGGCAATGAGGGGACTGTCAGGTATAAATCGAGAAGACCCTTCTTTTGCGATCACAGAGAGAGGCACAAGACGGCATAGCCATAGATTACAAAGGAAGCATTTGAGGCTCCAAATCAGGGTGAATTACTTCTTGAATGGAGTGGAACCCTATTGGAATAAGCTCCCAGAGGAGGTCATAAATACCGCAACAGTGAAGACTTTTGAGAAAGCAGTAGACCTATGTTGGGTGGCAGTATACCCCGAGTTATGTTAAGCAGCTTTTGGGGTCAGACGCAATTTACTTATTGTTTCCACCTTACTCTGCCAGGGCTGATACTGCACAAAATTTCTGCCTTTCAGGAAAAGAAAATCACGCAATGTTGGGAGCTGCGGAAACACGCCGACAACACAACTATCTGGACACACGATTGGCTCCAGCCACACCAAGTCCTGTGCAAACTGAACTGAACCGAAATGAATGTGAACTGATGTGAGAGCGGCTCGGTTTGAGTTCATAGTGCTCTCGTCTTTAAATTGAGTTCATGAATAGTTTTGTGAATTAACCCGGTTTAATTCGCAATACTGAGCGTATCATAATTGCCTTTAAGGTGCGCTTTACCCGGAGAATATTTTTATTCTCCTTGTAGCATTGCCGAGCAGTGTTCGGTGTATTTTGAAGCGATCTTTTCTTGCTTCTAGCGTTTCTTCTTTTGTGTGTTAGCGGGCTTTGCCTGCTAGTGTCTGAGTGCGTATTTTGTGTTTGTTTGAAGAGCGCCTGAGTTGTTTTCGCCCTCGTTTTTGTGGTTTTCGGTATGACACGCGTTTCTGACACGTGTCTCGCACCCAAGTGAGGAAAACGTGTGGTAAATGGTATGGAGTGCGAGGTAAGCAAGAGATAGGCTCACCCAAGGTGTTCAGTAATAGCAACGGACATCTATGTCCTT
This sequence comes from Fasciola hepatica, assembly GCA_948099385.1. Taxonomy (NCBI): domain Eukaryota; kingdom Metazoa; phylum Platyhelminthes; class Trematoda; order Plagiorchiida; family Fasciolidae; genus Fasciola; species Fasciola hepatica. The sequence continues at coordinate 4,107,548 of CANUEZ040000046.1, forward strand.
TATAAACAGAACCCATGGGCTGAATGGGTCTGTGCCCCTTGCAAGGAGGCGGCCAGTCTGGCCTTCAAACTGCAGGCCCAAGGGCGGGGCCAGCGCCCACCAAGTAGTACCTCAGTCATAAGCCCCAAATCACCGCAAGCGGGTTGCAGTAAGTCGCTTGCGGAAGTAGTATCCACACCCGAGAGGACAGTCATCAGAGCGAATGGACCAGTTCCGAGAGCTTGTCAGGCTGTCGTTGCCTCAACCCCTTTGAAGCAGACCGACGAGGGCCAGTGGACTGAGCAGAAGCCGAGAAGGTTAAGGCAGGTCAAAAAAGGGGTGGCTGTAATATCGCGAAGGGTGGGTTAGCTAGGTGGATTACCCTGCTCTTCTGGTATTGGAAAACAAGGTAAAGGATCTGCAAAGGCAGATCTTGTCGATGGGCAGGGTCTCACGCCACAGGCTCCGGATCCTAAACCAGGAAGAACCCTTCATAAGGGAATCGAAAGCCAGGAGGGACATAGACAGGAGAAGGGTCTGCGACATACTGCAAATCGCAGGTGTTCCGCACCCTACTACTCTAAGAAGGGTGCACAGAGTGGGGACATGGAAGTCACCACTGGGAAACCAAGGCGAACATCGTACGAGAACAATCCTAGTGGAGTTCGCTGATGAGGCCATCCGGGATAAACTGCTGGCGAGGGCAGCAATAGTGGCTCAGATTACCAAGGGTAGATGTTAGGTCGTGCCGGACGAGCATAGAGTAAGGCCTGGTGGTCTAGCCCCGGGAGGTAACCTTGCTCGACCAGCCAGGGCGCTGGCGAGAAACCAAAAAGTTCAGCGGAATGCCGTACTGGGCTCTCAGGCCCCGACCCCGACAATAGTAAAGAAGCTACATGCGGGAAGGCAAATAGTTGTAATTGAAGACGCGCTGGAAGGCGAGAATTGGCAGTACTGTCCGAAGATAGATGGCAGTGCGATCCCTACCAGCCTGGATGTTGTGGCAACTCCTATAGAAATGGATTGGGAGTCGTCGGAAATTCTGGATCGTCAGCCGGCTTCATTCACATCAGTGGGGACATCCGAAGCAAAAAACGTGTCATCATCTCAGGGGCTGCGCCCGAGAAACAGACAGGAATGAATAACAAAAGACACCTAGACGACGGAGTAAACGCGGTGGCGTTATATACTAACGCATGTAGTATTAGAAACAAATGGGCGGAACTCACCAAAACCGCTGACGAGCAGAAAGCGTCAATAGTTGCCGTCACGGAAACGTGGCTTTCTGAAGAAGACCATGTGCCAGGCCTAATAAGTAACGGTTTTGCAATCTATAGGCAGGATCGAGAACAGGATTGCCTTGGTGGTGGACTAGCCATCCTCGTTAGGTCAGGTACAAACCACCTTGAGTCTCAGACCAAGACGTGCACTCACAATATCCAGTTATGCGCCGTTGCGATCATCCTTCCAGGCAGAAGGGTTGACGTTGTCTGTGTCTACAGGGCATCAAGAAGAAACCACGAAGAGGACGTTTGTTTACTGCGGACTTCGATTGAACTAGTTAAGGACGCACAAAAGACCCTCATAGTGGGTGACTTCAATCTCCCGCACATCGACTGGGTGGCTGAGGTCTGCGTGCCGGGATCGGAGGAGCAAACCTACTTAGAATGGCCGCATGCCAATGCATTGCACCAGCATATTAGGGAAAATACCAGGTATAGGACTTGATACGTTCCATCCTTGCTGGATCTAGCTATAACGAACTTCCCCAGCGATGTGGCTGGACTGCATTATTGCGCGCCGCTGGGAAAGAGTGACCACGTGTGTGTCAAAATAGTCCTATGCATGCGGCAACTCAAGGTACCTTCAAGGCTGCTCAGACATTTCGGTAGTATGGACATAGATAGGCTTCGTAATAGGGCGATGGGCTTGACCTTGGACACGACAGAGGAGGCTAATGTCGAGGAGCGCTGGCAGACCATAAAGGGATTTCTGACTGCCCTACAGGAAGAGTTCGCACCTTTAAAACGAAGGAGTGGAGAGGGAAAACCCATGTGGTGGAAGGCTGCATAGCCAAGGCCATCAGACGTAGAAACCACTGCTGGAACCAGTACAAAGCTTCCGGCGGTCAGCTAGCCTGTAACCGCTATGCAAAGCTGAGAAACGAGACTTTAGGCCTTTTGAAAACTTCCAAGCGGGAAGTTCGGCTCAAATTGGCCCGGTCTGTAAGAAAGCAGCCAAAAAAATTCTACAGCTATGTACAGTCTAAAGGCTCAACAAGAAATGCCGTAGGTCCGCTATCCACTAGAGACTATGGTATTGTCACTGATGACCAGGGCAAAGAAGACGCCCTGGGGGAATACTTTGGTAGTGTACATAGAATGGATAGTGGGGTACGAGTAGATCTGACTCTATTGCATCCTTCTCCCCAGTTAAACGAGCTAGACCTCTCAGAGGAAAGCGTGCGTAAGTACCTACAAAAGTTAAACAGCCACAAGTCAGCGGGCCCAGATGGCGCTCATGCAGCTATCATCAAGCCGTTGGCGGATATCATAGCTCCGTCGGTATGCAGACTGCACAGATCCACGTTGGACCAGGGTAAGCTGCCTCAGGACTGGAAAGTCACCGCCGTCGTGGCAATATATAAGAGTGGGCCTAAGTTGGCTGTGCATAACTACAGGCCGAAAAGCCTAACTAGCTTCCTATGTAAAGTCCTGAAGATTATCCGTGCCCATATCTGCCAGCACTTACTGCAGCACTCCATGCTAAGTCCGGCGCAGCATGGATTCTTGAAAAATAGATCTTGTCTGACCAATCTTATGTGCTTCTTAGATGAAGTAACTCGACGACTGGACGAAGGTAAGCAAGTTGAGGTATGCTACCTCGACTTTTGCAAGGCTTTCGACTCCGTTAATCATCGTCTTTTGCTATGCAAGATGGAGACTTTCGGTATAGGTGGGCCAGTATTTAGGTGGCTGGGGGACTTCCTCTCCCGCAGAACGTTTTACGTCAAAATGGGGGACAGGTGCTCCAGTTTGGTGAATGTCACCAGTGGTGTACCTCAGGGATCCGTCCTAGGCCCGGTCCTATTCTTGTTATTTGTTAATGACCTGGCATCCGCTCTTCAATCGCCCAGCTTTATTTTTGCGGATGATGTGAAAATTGTTGGATCTAAGGGTAGGGCGGACTTGGACAGGAATATAGATACCGTCCTGAACTGGGCATTCAAATGGGACGTACCTCTGAACGCTCAAAAAAGCCATTTGTTGTCAAGGGCAACAGAGAGCCTAAATGTCGCTCATGATCAGGGACTATTCACCGTAGAGGCAGTCAGTAGGGTTAAAGACCTTGGGGTCATCATGAACAGTGGTTTCAAGTGGTCGGAGCAGTGCAAAGCTGCTGCGCACAAGGCTCGTGGGGAGCTCTTTGGGCGGCGATCAGCTTTGCCCTGCGGGAAGCCGGAGGTATTCGTACCTATCCACATGGCTATAGTACGACCTCACTTAGAAGGTAGCGTGCAGGCTTGGTCACCCTTCTACAAAAAGACGCCGCCTGCCTAGAGAAAGTCCAACGGCTCGCCACGCGAATGGTTCAAGGGCAGAGGGGTAAGACTTACGAGCAGAGACTGTGTGATCTGAATCTTTTCTCGTTGGAAGGGAGGAGAAGTCGAGGGGATTTCATAGAAACGTTCAAGGTACTGAAGGGCTTTTCTGGCCTGAGACCAGATAGTCTATTCCAAGTGGTTGCAGACTCCAGAACAAGGGGACATGAAAAGAAGTTGATAAAAGCCCGAGCTAGGTTGATGGCTAGATCGCACTTCTTCAGCAACGGGGTAGTGAACAGTTGGAACGGTCTGTCTGGTAGAATGGTAGATCAGCAGACCGTCCAATCCTTCAAAGTTGCCCTAGTTCGCAAGTGGTGCGAGATATTTCCTGGTAGTGAGCCTTGAGTATATCAACTAGGTGGATGACGGGTAGCACTGTGGTCCTTCTGGAGTATGTTGTAATAGACTTTTTCGCTCATTGCATACAGTCTCAGTGAATGCTCACGAGGCATAATGTCTCTCGCAGTTGATGTGCGATGAGGTTTTCCGTTTCCCTCTCATTTTTAGCGGTGATTCGACGAAATACACTCGGCAGTGGTGGGTGCATAACTGGTGTGCATACCATCGAAGGAATTCTGGACGCTCGATTGGCCGTGGCCATTACCTGTCCTGTGCAAACTGAACTGAACTGAACTGGACTTAACAGGTCCGACCCAGCTGAACTGCGGTACACCGGGGTGGGGTTTGGCGTGTTTTTATTTGAGGGGGGAAGAGGCTGTTTCAAAACTCCAGGTGGACTGGAATTGGACTTTTTGGGGTTGTACCTGTAGATTCGTCAATTTTTATATCATCATGTCACGCCATCGAACCTACGCAGCAACAACACGGGAAGCTCGAGGTTGGCTCCTTATAAGGAGCCTACTTGTTTTTCTCGGACCTCATTACCTTATGCTGTATTTCGCCACTCCAATGCATCCTTACTGTACCTGTCTCTGTCTACAGCCTCCATATCACCCTGCTCACCATATAACACATTCACCACTACCATTCATTCTCGGCGATGGCTGGTGAAGATCCCGGTCTCATTTCACGAATGTACAGTATAAGCACGGAACCTGAAATACTTATGTGACAAAAGGCCTTATATGTGCCAAAATCTAGTCACCTACCGCTTGTAGCTCCCAGCCCGTTCGTAACATCGGTTTTCGGTCGGTTTGTTTAGTAGCAATTTTACACGGGTCAACATTGGATTTATACTAAGGGAATTGATGACCGAAGTAATTTGCAATGCTTTGTTGGCGTTTTATTCAGATATATTGGTTTAATTCATCGATGTGTCCTGAAAACGGTGTTTCATTCCCTCGAAATGGGTAAAATAAGGGCAACTAATTGGAAGATCATAAATCAGGAGGTAGAAATGAGCATCGTAATACGTAATGTGGGAAAAGTGAAAGAAAAATAACAAAGCATACGTATTTTCAAACGATTGGTACAAACAGCTCAGAAACCGGCCAAAAACCGATCGGTTTTCGAGCGGCTTCTGAGTGGTGTGAGACCGGTTTCCGAGCGGTTATCACCAATCGTTTGAAATACGTGATATGCTTCGTTAGTTTTCTTTCACTTTTCCCGAATTGCATATTACGATGCTCATTTCTATCTTCTAATTTATGATCCTTCAATTAGTTGCCCTTATTTTACCCATTTCGAGGGAATAAAATATAGCGATCCATACTGAGGTTTTCGGGACACTTCGATGAATTAAACCAATAAATTTCAATAAAACGCCGACAAAGCATTGCAAATTACTTCGGTCGTCAATTTCCTCAACATAAATTCGATGTTGTTCCGTGTGAAATTGCTACTAAACAAACCGACCGAAAAGCGATCAGCGTAATAGTAAAAACCGACCCGTTTCAGAGCGGGTTTGCATCGGTTTCACTACAAGGGTACACTGCGTGCAGAGTTAGTTTGTGGTGTTTGTGTGTCTTTAGTGGATCTTAATCAGTATGGCTCCTATCAAAGTGGCCAGTGTGAGAAGTACCTGCTTGGTTTGCTCCAAGCTGGTGAACAATCGTGATAAAGCTCTACAATGTGACAATTGTTTGGGTTGGTTGCACCTAAATTGCACCACCGTGAGTGCGGCATTGTATGCTGCTTTAGTGAAATGTCCTTCATTACTACAAGTATCGTGTACCAAGTGTGCTTCGCCAAAGGCTAAAGTTCGTGTTACCTCAGGATACATTGGGTACCACGTCTCCGGATGCAGTGTGCTAAACCTCTGGATATAATCTGCCACGTCCAGGGACACAATTTGTGCCACATCCAGAGATATCTCTCCACCTAATGAGGCTTCCATGCTCCCGGACCAGAGCTCTTCTAAGACCGCAACGTACACAGAAGCTGCGTCTGCCCCTGCGACCCAAGGGGCTAAAAAAACCTCTTAAGACCCATCAGAGAAAGAAGACGTCTACTACAGTTGTAATTACGTCAACAGCGACAAATGTGACTGGTCAGCCTCCCGTGATGAGCGATGGGCTGCTCCCGCAAGTAGTAGCGTGCAACTCAGCACCGGTCAGCAACTGTCGCCTAACTTATGAACAAACGTGACACCTCGTCGACAGCAAAATGCCACTCCACCGAGGACAATGCTTCTTGGCGGTGAGTCTTCCAGAGATTGAGTTAATAGCCCCACAAGAACGTCTTAGTCATGATTTAGCACTGCTGCGTGATGTGCTTGAAAAGTTGTTCACTCAAGGCACGGGGGAATTGGTGAAAAAAGTACGAGTCAAAGACGCATTTAGGCTAGGAAAAATAGAGGAAGACGACGAACCCAGGTCACTGAAGGTCATACCGATTAAAAGGTGAAAGAGTTCGACTGCTACGTGACTTAAACCCTGAGGCGAGGGAGAAAATGAGGATCTTAAGTAAAAGCTACGAGAGCGCCGTGCAAATGGTGAAACAAACTTGTACATTACGGATTTTCGGGTCCAAAGAAGGAGACTACAGATCAAGTGGCAGCCGCTATCTGCCATTTTCCAACTACACCCAACATCAAACCTTTATCAGTGGCTCGCGTGCGGCCCGCACAGAGGACTAGACGTGCTAAAATCATACTGTCGAATGTCCGGGGTCTCCTGTAGAAACGAGACGAGTTAGAGTACTAGGTGTCGCACCATATGCCAGCGCTGGTCGTCCTAACAGAAGTGTAGCTCACGGCGGATGTACTGGATTCGGAGGTGGCCATCGAGGGCTATACACTATACCGTGCAGACAAGAGCCAAATCAGAGGCGATGGTGGCGTCATCCTGTTCGTCTGGTCGGATATACCATCATTAAAAATGGACTCCTATTCAGACTCGGAAGGCTACGGTGAATCCTAATGGTGTCGTGTCAAGCTAACCACAGGTCGGTATGAATCCGTTGGTTTCATCTACCGAACTCCAGCTGTGGACTCACCAAGCATACTGTCAGGCATACGCAGATGGGCGGCGGACGGCCATTGTCTCGTTCTGGTGACTTTAATTGCCCAAATTTTAACTGGGTGAATCAGGAGTGCCTCCCTGGTGCCGACGTGTTTACTCGAGTACCTGTACTGACTCTCCAAGACCTATCTCTGTGCCAGCATGTGACTCAGACGATGCGCACTTAAGAAGATCGCAACTCCATTTTGGACTTGGTCATATCTCCCAGAAGCTCTGATGTCGAAGAGATCTTGCTCAGGCCACCTCTTAGAGGCATTGACCAGCCGGTGCTGGTTATGCGCTGGTGACGAGGTGTACAAGCGGTTCCCAGACCAGAGGGTGTACCTAATATTTGGCTCATGCCGTTTGATGAAGTACACAAGGTTGCGAAATCCATTCTTTGGTACCCTAGTGTCCCATATGGCAAAGACTAGGCCTGGGAATCTATCCGGGATGGGGTGCTTCATCTGTGTCTAGCATTTGCGCCTCTATCCCGGCGTCGTCCACATGCAAAGGGGTCTCCGTGGTTTGACTTGGAGCTCAGAAACCTACCCCGGCGCAGAAGTCCTGCATGGCAACTCTTTCGCGCGACCTGGGCAGGATATCAGCAATAGCGGGACATTCGCAATCAGTGCTCCGAACTCAAGTGGTTAAAGCGGTGTGCATTTGAAGAACAACTTGCAGTTGACTCTATATGTGCTCCAAAACGCTTATTTGCATATATGATACGTAGAACACGGACTAAAATTGGCATCCCGGTACTGATAGAGGACAATTCACTGGTTGAGGCAGATGATGGCAAGGCGGATATCTTGGCCAGATACTCTGCATCTGTGTATGCACCAAAAAGTCTGCCGCTTGCAACGGTGCAAAGCAGCGCTCCTATCATGCCTTTTTCAGAGTTCGTCGAGAAAGAGGTAGCTGATGTGCTACGATTAGTTAAAACCTATCAGTCTCCAGGACCAGATGGTATTCATCCCCTGGTAATAAAAGAACTGGCTGGAATATTGGCCCCGCCAATCACAAGACTTTTTAACTCGTCAGTTCTGGCTGGAGGACTACCAAGAGAGTGGAAACAGGCAACGTTGTCCCCTTGTGCAAATCCGGTTCAAGGGCAGCCGCCATTAGTTGTCCCGTTTGCTTGACATCCATGGTTGGCAAGACGTTGGAACGTCTAGTTGCTCTCCGCCTCAGTGAACATATTAGAAGTAACCAGCCATTCTGCTCGCGTGAAGGTAGCGTTTGTGTATATCCAACCTGCTGCTTGCCCGTGAAGACTGGTCGGAAGCCAAGGCCACAGGGCACCTCACGGACGCAATCTTTGTCGATTTCAGCCAAGCATTCGATAAGGTGCCGCATGGACGCCTGTTGTTGAAACTAGGGACCCTTGGCGTTGAGGCTCCATTAATTCATTGGATCGAAGATTTCCTAAACGAAAGAACGTTTGCGGGGAGAGTCGCGCAGTCGCTTTCACGTCCTTCCAGTGCCTCCGGTGGAGTCACACAGGGTTCAGTCTGGGGGCCACTACTTTTCTTGGGGTATGAAAACGATCTGCCATCCGTTTTCCAGTCACTTTGCCTCATTTACGCAGATGACTTTAAAATCTGAAGAACGACCTGGTCAGATGCTGATCGACAGGTACTACAAGATGACTTGGTCGCATTGAAGCACTGGTCCGAGACTTGGCAACTCCCTATTAATGTTGGAAAGTGTGCATACGTCAGTGTAAAGGGAGTGGAGAGCGGCACTTCCTACAACTTACACGGAACGCCCATCCACACATCGGTTTGTGAGGAAGATCTCGGGGTAACGGTTGCATCAAATCTGAAAACCAAAATCAACGCGGATAAGGCATGTGCCTCTGGCTGGGGTATGTATGGAGCGATACGCCGGTCTTCTGGACAACTGACTATGTCATCCTTCAAAGTGCCGTATGCTTCCCATGTACGTCCGCGACCTGAATACGGTGGACTTACCACTTTCCCCTGTACGGCCACGGAAGTTGCGAAGCTGAAACGAGTACAGCGGGCTGCCACTCGCCTCGTTGGATTACGTGGGATCAGTTATGAAGGTCGTCTGCAAGCCACCGGACTGTTCCCAGAGGCATATCGTGGAATTCGCGGTGACCGCATCTACACCAGACGGATTCTTCGTGGAGATTTGGGGCCAGAGTTGATGGCTTACTTTCCCTTGCGGGTTCACAACCGTACCCGGGGTCATTCGCGGACGCTTATGAAACAGTAGTCGATTGGCCTGCCGCTGGTATACCGCCTGTCAAAGAGGGTGACAAGTATATTAAATGCATTGCCAGCAGAAGTGGTGGAAGAGGAAAATGATCACATTCAAGCGACGCCTGGACGTATTTCTGAAGAGGTGGTGGCAGGACACGTACACCTAAGTTCATGCCCCAGCGTTGATGTGACGAGGCTTATACAGAGACTGCCCTACTGCATCTAATTTTGAAGATTAGAGATATCATATTGTAAAGTTGCTAAGACGCATTGGTCTGTCTGACCAGCCCACTATAAAAAGAAGCCTGTGGTTTGGGAAATGGAGGGCGCATAAATCGGAAAGCAACAGAAGGCCAAGACCCGCCTTGGTGTAGTTCGCAAACCCAAGGCACAGAGACAAGGTGTTGGCTGCTTCAGAACAAGTAAGGAGGCTCTCAAACAGCCTGGTCTTCGTCGAGTCGGACGATGCGACTGGCAAGGATACCACCCATGCAATCTTGAAAGCGGGTACAGAGTCTGCTAATCTGAAGTCTCCGAAGTTGGCAATAAGACTAGCTATAGTACCCAAGGCTGAGAGGGTTATGGAGGGCACCAGGTGCTCTGACCTGGAGGATGAGAAAAATCGTGCTGAAAGTAGGATACTGGAGGGGCGGTCAGGACTTTCTGTCGTAAAGCTTGTGAACAGTGTTGAGGAAAATCAAGTCAGCGAAGCGAAAAAAACGGAGGCAGCTGTCGAGTTTAGGGTTCAGGAGCTTAAAGAAACCTAGTAAACGCCCTAAGAAGAAAAGACCGCTAGTTTCCAGGCCCTTGCCGACTATATACACGAAAGCCTGTAGCATTCGCAACAAGTGGGATAAATTAGTAGTCACATTTGGTGATGCACAGATCGTTGCGCCCACCAAAACGTGGCTAACACCGCAGGATGTCGTCATTCATGCTTGCACAGGAGGCTTCATGCAGTACAGGAAAGATAGGGACGAGGACAGATTAGGAGGAGAAGTATTGGAGGGCGCACTCTCTCAACTTCTGCTATCGCGTTCGTCGAGGAAATCAACGAGGAAAGACCATGGAGTGCCAACCGCGTGTATTCTTACAGGGCCTGAGTGCAGAGGCCGCACGCTGGCGTGTGCCGAGGAAGTGTGTCAGAAGTAACGCTTGCGGTTGCTGCGTGCGCGAAACATACAGTCAAACAAGTGGTAGACAGGGTGTGATCGGCTGATCACTATGGAGACCCCCTCCTAGAAGACCGCCTGCAAGAAGGGCTTCGATTTAGGAGTCTGGCAAACGAACGAGTATGTCGCACGTGATAACGCCGGTGAAATAAATAAATGTTGCAGTTCCTCGGGACTTTGAAACCGTTCGTGGGTTCGGACAACAGCTCCAAAGTCCTCGAATCCGGTGGTATTGCCTATGAATGACATGCGGTCACCTGACGGGCAGAACAAACACGACAACGGAAGAAACGTGTAAGGTTACTCCGAAATGAATGAATTATTTTGAGAGTAAGAATGAACAACTGATTGTAAAGATTTTCTTTGAGTTAAAAATGAACTGATAACATGGGACCCCCGAGGAGGAAAATAGAGAAAAAAACACAAGAGGGAACAGAAAATTACGTGTGGTAAAATGGGGCGGTTGGCACTCGAAGCGAGACACTGGGGAGAGCCGCCGTAGCTGGCTACCCAACCCTTAAAATCTCGTAGGTTCAACGCGGGAGGTAGGATTTTTCGGTGCTTACGGCGAAGGTGTCAGTGGAGTTTTCTCTCCGCTCGCCTCAGTGAATGATGTAGTACAGGTTGGGCTTAGTATAGGGGTGTTTTGGTCGATCTTTCCGGTAATGCATGTATGCTGCGTATGAGTGTTTAGTGCGAGCGCAGTGGATATTAAATGCGAAAACGTACCGGAGGGCAGTCGGATTCCTGTCGTTAGCGATCGGGTATTTGGGAAGCAGTGCGAGTTCCCTTTAAAACTGCAGGCTTTTAGTGATGGTGTCCGGAGGTGTTGGATAAGCAGAACATCAGCAATGTTGTTCAGCGACAAAAACGAAATGGTAAATAGCTTTACTGTGGAAAACAAACCTCGACTGAGCAGCCACAACAGTTAGTAAGAGAAAATCCTTATTTTGTTGTTTACTCATGGGATCCAGTATACCGTATCTGCGAGACGAACGGGTTTCTTGATCACCCGTCCGCTGTTGAAAGTCAATGGGGACGGTTCTGTGTTGAGGGTTGCGTCAGGGCGGCCAGGCAGCTGAGTCGCCGGCATTGGTTCGGTCGGCGTACTGGACGCCGGGGACGTGGGTGCTGGTCCTGAAGTAATCGATGTGGTGACATCGGACGGAATGGATTCAGCCAGAAAAGCTGGTTCAAGTCGATCTATGGTAACGGCATCCTTTCTGCCGTTGTGGTCGGTGACGGATGTTTTCTTTAGGCGGCGTAGGACCTTGTGGGGGCCGGAGTAGCAAGTTGTAGAGAAGTGCATGCCTCTGTCTTAAGCGAAACGTGTGTACAGTCTTGGAGGTGTGGATGTACGTAAACCGTCGTGTTTTGTTCACGAGCAGCGGGAAGGTGTAACTTACGCATCTGGTGCGTTAATGTGGCGGCGTAATCAGCGTAGTCAAAAGTGACGATAGACTTTGGGGCTACCATGTCACCAGGAAGTCGAAGCGCGCAACCGAATGAGTTCGATTGATGTGGTTTGTAGATCGACCCTAAGAACGTCGCGGCAACCTTAAAGTACTAACGGTAGTGATTCTCCCCAGTCTGAATTTATGTGAGCTACTAAGGCTGCCTTGAGTTGCCGATGAAAACGTTCTACCATTCCGTTTGCTGACGGGTGGTAGGCGGTGGACTGAATACGACGGTTACCTAAACGTTGTATAAGACTACTGAAGGCTCCCTCAAAAAGCGAGTCGCTGTCTGTGGTAACGGCGACTAAACAACTAAATGCTGCTATCCAATGTTCTAAGAAAACTTGGACGACTGTTTCGCTAACTGCATTGTACGAAGGTACGGCTAACGGCCATCTGTTGAAACGATCCACGCAAGTAAGAAGATATATGCTACTCTTTGACGAAGGCAATAGCCCAACTAGGTCGATATGCACGTGTTGGAAATGTGAGTCGACAGCTGGGAATTTTGATAATGGGCTATTCACTTTCGACTGTTGACATTGGATGCAGGTACGGGCCCATGCAGTGACATCACGGTTCATATTGTACCAGACATAACGGTCACCGACGTGTTTAGTAGAAGCCTTTATACCCGGGTGGGACAAACCGTGTAAGGTTTCGAAAACCTGTCGCCTAAAAGCTGACGGTACTACTGGCCTTGGGTGGCCTTTGGACTAGTCTTACAGCACGTAACTTTCGGCTGAAGGAATGGGAACCGACTGGAGCCGCAGTGATGAAGTGCTACGGAACTACTCCACCTCAGGATCGTCTGCATGAGCGGATGCGATAGCTTCGAGATTGATCCAGTCGGGGGTGCTGAGGTCCAGACTGTGAATGCGAGACAGCGTCTGCGACAGGATTATCGACACGAGATATGAAGTGCATCACTCGAGTACTGGGTAATGTAATCCAGATGTCTAGACTCTCTGGGAGAGTATCTGTCTGTGGTGACGCGCAATGCATGGATGATCAGTGTAGACCGTGAATTCGCGTCCCTCTAAGATGTCTAAAGTGACTGATGCTTAGGTAGATAGCGAGAATTTCGCGGCCATAGGTGCTGTACTCGGATTCAGCCGGTTGTAGTTTTTTGGAGAAGAACGCAGCGGGTTGCCAAGCGTTGGCTAAGTATCGTTGCAGCACCGCGCCCACGGCTTTGTCTGATGCGTCAGTGACTAACGCGATTGGGGAAGTTGGTTTCAGGCGTGACAACGAGGCCATGTTGCTGATAGCCAGCTCCGGCATAACAAATGCATCTCGTGCGGTTTCTGTGAAAACCAGCTGCTTCGCTTTGCATTTTAACTGATCTGTAAGTGGCTGCATTGGCTGAGCGCATTGTGGAATAAAACGTCAATAAAAGTTGACCAACCCATCGAAACGCCGTAGTTGCTTGAATTACGTAGGTTCTGGTTAGTCCAGGCTTGCCTGCACTTTATCTTGCAATTGTATGGCCCCTGTGGAAGTAACCTTATGGCCTAGGAATTCGATGGCGTCGACGCCCATTACACACTTATTCGCGTTGACGGTGACCCCGTGTTGAGACAGGCGGTCGCAAAGCGTGTGTAGATGTGTTAGATGTTCTGTCTTACACGAGCTGGCAATCAGGATATCGTCAAGATAAGCGGACGCAAAATCCAGACCATTGCATACCATATCAGTGAAACGCTGGAAAGTTTGCGCGGCGTTGCTAAGTCCAAACGGCATTCGTAGAAACTCGAAAGGACCGAAAGGAGTCGTTACGGCTGTTTTGGGAATATCTGCCTCAGCTACTGGTATTTGGTTATATGCCCGCACCAAATCTATTCGACTGAAAATTATCTTACCCGCTAAACCAGCTGTGAGGTCCGTGATAAGCGGAATAGGATATCGGTCGGACGTGGTCAGTCGGCTGTTTGAGCAATGATCTTCGCACGGTCTCTAATCATTGGATGAGTTCTTCAAGACCATGTGTACGGGTGATGCCTACGGACTGTTTGAAGGCCGGATAATTCCCAAGTTGAGCATGTGTTGGAACTCGGATCGGGCTACACAAAACTTGTCTGGAGCAAACCTATGGGGTCGAGCGCAGACCGGAGGCCCTTGTGTGAAGGTTTGATGGGTCAAGTCAGTGGTGATTAGAGGCAGGTTGTTCTTTGTGTGGACAAGATTAGGATACTCGCTGAATAAACTATCAAATTCTGGTTCGGACATGGGAATTGGAGTGAGGGTTGCCTGTGACTGAGCTTGGGTCAGGGAACCGACCAAGTAACTCAAATTAGCCCGATCTACCGGCTGTCGCTTACCGGGATCGACTAATAGACCATGACTTTCCAAAAAGTCCAAGCCTAGGATAGCCTGACACACTTGGGCGACGACGAAAACCCACTGGAAAGGACGACACAAGCCAAGGTCTAGGGTGAGAAATTGACTGCCGTATGTTGGGATTGAAGTGCCGCTGAGGGCTTGCAGTGTCAGGGCTGTGGGAGAGACAGTGGACTGTTTTGAAACCGGTATTATACCGATCTGCGCTCCCATGCCGATTAAGAAACGCATACCAGTAATCTTGCCTTTCACGTAAATGAGGCGATTAGGAACAGGGGCGCCAGTAGAGTTTGTCGCCATCACCTGGTTGGAGTGGAAACTGCAGGGTTTTTCGCATTTGTGAGCCTGAGGTCTGAAGGGGCGGTGGAAGTAACACATCAGATTGGTAATTTGACTTAGGTGCACAAGTCGTGAAATGACGGCTGATTGGGCCTTGTTTGCGAAGGCTGTTGAGGGTGCGCTGTTATTGTTCAACCACGTGCATCAAAACGCGAACGTCTTGACATAACGTGTGTATGTCGGAGTTGCTACTGTGGTGAGTGGTTTTCGACGTAGGGTTAAGGACCGCATCAAGCGGAGCAGCAGTGGTGGTTCTGAACACGCGGGACTGTGAGGCGAATGTGTTTGCATAATTGGGGACTTCGTCTGCAAACTCTGTGCAATTTTCTAAACCGTTGATTTGTATTAAAACAGTTACCACGCTATTGACATACGATGGGAGTTGTTGCATCCATAGATGACGCAGAACTGCATCGTACATGGTCGTCGTAACTATTATTGAACGCATTTTCTGTAGCAACTATGAGGGTGTCACATCTCCCAGCTTGACTTCGGAAAGAGGTTGCTGAATATGTTTCTCTCCCGATGCTGCCACACGCTTATTGAGGGCTTCCCGGAGTGTGTCGTACGGGTTGTGGTCCGAGGGGCACATAACGCAATCCGTGATGAATAGGATCATTTTGGCTGTGATTGCCGAGGGCAGTTTGTTGTATCTGGATCGTTGGATAGATAAGAAAGCTTGCTGGAAACGAGAAGCTGGGATGGCAATGAAAGCCTCCGAATCTTCCAGTATGAAATCTGGGATTTTCATGTGCATTGAGTTGCACACTGGCTTATGATCCGCCTCCATCAGAGAAAGATATTTACTGTGGAAACAAACTAGGTTGGGATTCTAAAATGTTGGCTATACCTGATATGCAAAAGCGTGAAAAAGAGAAACAAAATTGGCTGGAGCGACAATGACCTCCAAAATGAGGAAATATGACTTTACCTTAAATAAAAAATGTATGCTGCTGGAGGCTTCCAGGGGGAATACCTATCTGTAAATCTGATGAAATAATTGATGTTTGAAAGAATATATCACAAACGAGGGAAAAATCTACCGTAGACGTGAACTGGCTAGGTCACTTCAGTGGAATCAATATAAAACGATAAATAAAATGAGTTCACCTATTATTGAAAGGCACACTCCCTCGGCTTCTGCTATCGCGTTCGTCGAGGAAATCAACGAGGAAAGACCATGGAGTGCCAACCGCGTGTATTCTTACAGGGCCTGAGTGCAGAGGCCGCACGCTGGCGTGTGCCGAGGAAGTGTGTCAGAAGTAACGCTTGCGGTTGCTGCGTGCGCGAAACATACAGTCAAACAAGTGGTAGACAGGGTGTGATCGGTTGATCACTATGAAAGTGCTGGTACTTGTTTCCAAGCACTTGTGTTAGCGGGAAGGTGTAAAAATGAGATTACCAAATGTGCAGTGTGTAAGCTGTATGATTAGAACGCAAAGAGGCCCTGTGACTCTCCTTTGCGTTTACCGAAGCCTATTCTCTACCAGTGCAGAGTAAAGATAAAACAGTACTTATTATGGGGACTTCAGCGCCCCAGAAATAGATTGGGAATTGGAGGATGCACTACCGGGGTCTTTCGGAGATGCACTTCTGCAAATCCTGCGAGGAGAAGCGCCCATTCAACACGTGCAGCAGGAAACGCGTTGGGGGATCAACCGGAACTCCGCGACACTTGATTCAGTAATGACGAAGTATGAGAGGGACTTAGGTCCAGCACAGCACCACTAGGAAAAAACGATCACGGGGTGATGAACATCGAACTGGTGGCACGTGAAAGCTCACTGCCGGACAAATACCACCGTAAGTTCGTCGGACTAAAGACACGGCGCTAGTGGATGCGGCGGCGAAACTAGAATAAGGGATCACTCATGGCAACGTGGAAGAGAAGTGGAACCATATGAAGGGGCACCTAAAGACACTTCGGGATGCTTTTGCACCACTAGTAAGGATTAAACGAAATGGCTTGCCGCTATGGTGGAGGTCCAGGGAGCGGAAAAAACAGGCTAGAAATAACAAAGCCTGGTGCAGGTTTAGGAAGAGGGGGGGGGGGGTGCATAAGAAACGACTGGAATATATAACGGCTCGTGGAAAGGCTTTGAGAGCCCAACTTGAGTGCAGACGCCAGTACGAAGAGGGGCTAGCGCGAGAGGTGAAACGTAACCCAAAAGCGTAACCCAGTCAGAGTCAACTCTACGGGCTGTAGTTGATAATGGTAAAGTCTCGAGGGGCGAAAACACTGAAACGAATGGAAACAAGGCCAATGTATTTCTCCGCTATTTTGAAGGAGTGCATAATAACGATAGTGGTAGTAACACACCTAGTCTTTATTCGGGGGGACAGGAATGCCACGCGTCCAAATTGAGGAAGACGACCTTAGACGGGAGCTAGCAGGACTACCACAGACCAGTAAGCCTGACATCTGTGGTGTTGAAGGTCCTGTAAAGGATTATACGAAACAAAAAGGTTGCCTTCCTATCCGGGAGTGGATTGATTAGTATATGCCAACATGGCTCTATGAAGAAGAGGTCGTGCACGACGAACCTCATGTGCCTCCTGTATGAAGCAACGAGGAGACTTGACGACAGCGAGAATGTAGAGGTCTGTTACTTGGACTTCAGGAAAGCATTCTACTCAGTAAATCACAGGGTGCAAGTGCACAAGCTTCGAGCATGTAGAGCCGATGCATCGCTGGGTGACTGGATGGCCGAGTTTCTCAGAAAAAGGAAATTTTACGTAGAGATGAGAAGACAGAGGTCCAGGATGGGTAAGATTGCCAGTGGAGTCTCACAAGGGTCGGTGCTTGGGCCACTCCTGTTTCTGTTGGATATAAACGACTTAGCTCATGAACTGAATTGCCCAGACTTCATGTTTGCCGACGACGTTAATATAGTGGGAGATCCTAGGGAAAGTGCCCTGCATGGCGACCTTGATAAGGTGTGTCAGTGGTGCACAGAGTGGGAGCTCCCACTGAACACCACTAAATGCAGGCAGCTCACCGAGGACATTCCTCAGGTCAACCCGAGGGAACTTGGGGACGGAGATACCAGGGTGGTTTTGGAAAGGACTAATACTATCAAAGATCTGGGGGTGTTTATGACCGGATTTCAAACCCCAGAGGCAATTTTAGGAAGCTACAAAGAAAGGTAATAATACCCTCTCACAATTAATGAGAACCGTTGCCTCGCGGAAGCCGTGGGTAGTGTTGCCGTTCTACACAACGCACGTGAAGTCGCTTCTGCAGTATGTCATTCAAGCTTGGTATCCAAATCTTATTCGGGACAGGAAACTACTTGAAAGTGTGCAAAGGAGATTCACACGAATGTTTACTGAACTCCGAAACAGGCCCCATGAAGAGAGGCTTAGAGAACTAGGGTTGTTCTCTCTGGAACGAAGAAGGGTAAGGGGGGATCTCATTGAGGCGTTCAGGATTATGAGAGGCTTCTCGGACTTGGGGGGACTTTATAAACAGATGAAAGGCTCAGAGGACACGAAATAAAGCCTGTGAAACGCCGTTGCAATACCGTAGTTAGGGCAAGTTCCTTAGCTCAACGAGTAGTAAATCGATGAAATAAACTTGCGTCCTCGATGGTGGAGGCCCGGACGGTCGCTGATTTCAGGGAAAAGTTAGATGCCCGTTGGTACAGCATGTTTGAAGACATAGTGTAGAATGGCAGACTACCTCATGACCCCCTGAGTAACAGGACACGTAGTGCTTGAAGGTGCAACAAAAAGGGTTTCCTCAGGAATCAAAAGGAGCTGGGCCGTGAAATAACGTTCGGGTGTGGATAATGCTGAAACCTAACTTCTTTCGCTAACTTACAAAGGTAAATTGAAATCCAATTTCATAGGCTGGCCAGGCAAAATGGAGTATGCCTGTCTTCACATCTGTTTTGCACACTCTTGCATGACGCCACTGCGGACTAAAACGCCTGTGGCCGCGCACACGGCCCAATCGCTGTGACTTGTGAGGCACAACTATATGGGAAGAGACTGGTACAGATCGAAGCACAAAGCAGCTAAACACTACTCTTATTGCCCTCCCCGAAAAAGTTACTATACTGGAGCAGTGATCCTTGGCCCGGCGGAAGGTTCCTAACTAACAACAAAAAATAAAGGCTGATGTGTTGTACTCTCCGGTTGGTCCCTATGTTAGCTGACTGCAATCAAAATGTTATGTGATAAAGGGAGCCATCGAGACCCGACCGCGGAAGCCGACAAGAAAGTGAGGTACGGTACTAGGCTGCCAAAAAATATATGGTTTTAAAGGAGTCTCGGAGGACATTGCGGAAGCCTAACGCCCTAAAACCAACGGGCAGAAAAAGAAAAGTAAAGTGAGTTCCTGAGCAAAAGGGTGCAGGGACCTGCTTCCCTGACATCACAAAACAACGCAACATATTACTCACAATCACCCAAAGCACGACTGGTCCTCAGTCTGTTTCGAAATCAAACTGAATGTGTAGCGGAGATTGGTTTGTGTCGCGTTGCACGTGGCGTCCTAGTACGGTGTATTGTCCTGCATCTGACATCTTAAGTTAGCATATTTTCACTCTGACTGAAGGTGTCATCGCTGTTACTTCTAACCAATTTCCAAATTGTTGAACTTCTCTTCCTCGTTTTCCTCTTTTTCCGCGTGTTATTGTTTTATTCCTTATTATTATTATTATAGTTATTATTATTTCTTTTCTCGTCTTTCAAGTTCGGTACCACACCTCCAGTCGTGTCTGTAAAGGCAGTAAAAAGACAGAAAGCCTTCAGTATCATCCACGGAAGCACTATCATGGCAATCTAGAGAGAGAACCAAAGAATGTGAGCATCGAGGACTCACCTTCGACAAAGACTGCTTGTTGTGCTACCATGTCTCAGTTCGGTGGGGTCTGAGGTTGGCTGTACTTCTACCGGGATTTTCTTGTTTTTCGGAAGAGGAAATGGATGGTCAGAAAACTAGAAACCTGTGGCATTGTCGTGACCACGGGAATGGATACTATGTTTCGTTTTTCTGTTGCAGCATGTAAGGATCTCTGGTGCCTTGGGTACAAGAAACTGAATGCAGATTCGGCCCAAACTTCCATATCATGGGATCTGATCTGAACTGATGTGATCTGAGGTCTCGGGATGATATCTCACATGGGACAGCAGAGATTTGTGGCGCTGAATCTGTACCATTGTGACGTTGGTGTTACGAAGAGCGGATCTGATTTCGTTTCTTTCTCTCAAATACTACGAAAATACGGAGTGGTACCGGAAATCTTCAAGTTACAGCACGGTGGGAACTCCTGGAGCTCATATTGCACAAAACTCGACGTTTATTAGTTAAAGCTGCAAGTCCTCTGACCTGACCCGACCCTACTAAGGTTAGTGTTGTCGTGCCGGAGGTATTCACATCACTGTCTAAGGCTACAACTTTACCTCGGTTAGAAGATAGCGTGTAGGCTTGGTCTCCCTTCTACGGAAAAACTCAGCACCTGTTTTTTAAGAATTTCAGGAGCTTCCAACGCTGCTTTTATGAATAACCCTTTTCTTTGGGAATAGATCTAAGCAAGGATCCTGTTCGTAACCGTGAGGCTGCTGTGCTACTGATAGGGAGCCGAGTCCTAACCTCATTCATCCATAGGTCTGGAAAACGAACTAAAAGAAAAGTCATAGTCCGGTAGGAATCAGTTGATTCTCGCTTGGTTAACCCAGCGCACACTCATGCAAGAACATGGTCTGGTCCAATAATCCTAGCCTCTAGTCCTGTGACTTGACCTGACCTAAATGGTTGAAGGTCAGAAAAACGATGCGTACGCGTCTCATATCCGAGAAGAAATCCTGTAGTCCTTGTTGTGTGGTTTAATCAGTCACATGATGTCGTGAGGCTTATCTATGCGCCGTGAACATCCGTTCGTGATTCGCTCCTGTCCCGTTCATCTTGAACTTGCACCACGACCTGCACTGTCCTGTTACACCAACCGTGCACCAGATTGATATTAATTGACAGCTCAGTTTGCTTGAACATTCTTGTTCTGGTGGCAATGCTCGTACTTTCCGTCCGTTAATTCAGAATGTACGTTTTTCGTGTGTTCTTTCGTTGTATCTACCGAATTCGGTACATAACAGTATTGGTCTTTTATTTTTGAAATGGAGAAGACTTATAGAGACCTCAGAGATGCATTTAGAAGAATCTAAGGTTTTTCGGGTCTTAGGTCTGAAAGTTTATCCCAGAAGGCTTCAAGCTCTTAACCCAAGGGACACAAAGCTCGAACTAGGTTTATTACCAGGTCACGCTTTTTTAGCAGGAGGTAGTGTACGATTAAAACAGTCTGTCTGAGGGTCAGATAAAACTACAGACCGTTCAGACCTCCAGAGGGCCCGGAATCTCAAGAAGAACGAGCTCACCTCTGACGCTGAGTTTTCCGCATACTCAGTTGATGTGCATATGACACCATTTAGGTTCGTCTGGAATGTCTTTTGGATGCTAACGTTTCTATTTGCTACGCATAGACTTAGTGTTCACCTACAGATCATTATGTATGACACTTGATGTTGGATGAGGCTTTACGTTTCCTTATTTTTCTGAGGAACCAATGAAATATATTGCACAGTGGTGGGCGCCTAACTTATGTGCATACTACCAAACGAATTCTGATCGCTCGATTGGCCGTGGTTATTACTTGTCCTGTACAAACGGAACTGAACACAGCACAAAGCTGGATAAGACAATAAAACAAATTTGATGTTCTCTCCGATCGCCCATCCATCAACAGCTGTGGATCATTGACTACGGTGCTTTTGCTTTTTAGGCTGTTGTAAGACAGAGTCGCATTTCCCCTTGTAGGAGTCGTGATCGTGAGCTATAGCTGGATTGGAATGACCATGGTCATTCCAGAATTGATCTCATGAGACCGGTTCCGTAACTCCTAAGCTTGTCTCTAAAATGATTCAAACTAGTGAAATTGTTCATGATATACTGGTTGAATACTGGGACAATGAACAACTGGGAAAAACAAAAGCGAGACAAAATGAGGACGTTTAAGTAGAACTGGAGCTAACAGGACGCCCAAAATTCATCGGGTATCGGGGTTTAGCTCTCTTTTGATTTTCATTTATCTAAATAACCTTCCAAATTACATCATCGTACAGCGTTGAACGGTAGAACGAGCCCCATCGACCATTGTTTTTCTGACTACGTCACGCGTACAAATAGAAAGAGTGAGTTTGCAAGGTAGACAGGGAATAGACCTACAGGGGTAAGAAAAGAAAAGAACACCGTAATAGCCAACACACGGAATACACAGTGTAACTATACAAACGCACATTGATAGATCGATTTGATTTGACAGAAAGTGACAACACGATCACCACTGTTCACGGTTCGCTTCCATATCGTTCAGTGTCTCCAACGAACTGGTTGAGGGATCTTTTGGACCCCAACCACGAAGATGTGAGAAACCTACTTTTCCCAAGTTCAATGTATATTTTCTAATTCCCCACTGCCACGTCATCTATTGACCTCCACGTGGTTTCTTCCACTTCCTATATATATATATATATATATATATATATATATATATATATATATATATATATATATATATATATATATATATATATATATATATATATATATATATATCCTTGAGAACAAGCAAGCAATAACAACAGAGAAAAAGTGCAAAGTCAAGGAGCGGGGAATTAAAAGTCAGCATAAAGATTACAACAAGTAAAAGCAAAATAATTTTTCTTCAGTATTTTCACTACCTAGGAGGAACGAAAAACAGGGCACCGTATGGTAGACGTGTTTGCCGTACGTACCACGTGCCCTAACCGGCGAAGTCTATTAAGCTGGATACGCTGCGATAAAACATTCTCTGGAGTGATATCCAATACCCGATTTCGGACCTCAACATTGCTCACTCGACCATCCCATTGGATCCTAGCGACACTGCGCGAACATCGACAGTCGAAAACCCCAAGGCAACGAATATCTTTCGCATGCAGAACTCAAATCTCGCAACCATACAACATAACTGAACGCACCGAGGCACAACACACACGATCTTTCAACTTCAGCAAAATATCAGGTCGGCGCCACAAGTGCTTCAGTTCACCGGAAGCCGTTCGGTCCTTGAATATACGTGTGCTCACCTCTGCTACTGTGCTCCCATTTGTTGTCATGCCACTGCCGGGGTAACTGAGGCTGTCGACAGTTGCTAACACCTCCCCGTCGAGCACCAAACTCGGAACCGTTGACTTCCAGCTTTGCAATATCACTTTACAATTTGATGGTGCAAAGCGCATGCTGAATGGAGCTATAGCTTTCGCGAGTCTATCTGGTGCACGTTACGCATTTTCCCTACATTTTAACAAGCAGACGAGGTCGTCGGCGTAATCTGAATCACGTTGCTTTTCATTGTTTCCTAGTTCAACTCCCACATCCTGAAGACTTTGCAGGGCATTCTCCATTATCTTGTCCATAATGAAGTTGTTGAACGCCGCTGGTCGTTCCGAATGGACTGGATAATTCGCCGTAAACCCTTACGCGGCCAGAAGTATGAGAGTACAATGTTCTCAGTGGATTCACGAACTTCTGTGGCATGACTTTTCGATGAAGAGCACTGTAAAGTGCTATTCGGTCAGTTGAATCGAAGGCGCCTCTCAGGTAGAGGAAAACCATTATTATCAGTCGAAGGTGTGTGTGTGGCGCACTTCAAGTAATTGTCGAAGAGTAAAAATCTGGTCGTTTCATCCTCTACTTGGGCGGAATTCCGCCTGTTGTTCGCGGGTATTTCTCTTGCGAGCCAGTGTCAGACGCTGCAGCAAAATTAAGGCTATCATCATCATCATCGTACAGCGTCAAACAGTAGGGCAAGCCCCACTGACCACTGCCTTTCTCACCATGTTGCACGTTGAATTAAAAAGTATGAATATACAAGATGGACAGGGAGTGGACCTTTATGGGTGGGAAAAGAAAAGAATGCCCTAGTAGCCAACACACGGAATACACAGTCTAACTGTACAAACGTACACCGATCAAACATTCTGATTCGATAGAAAGTGACAACACGATCTCCACTGTTCGCGGTTCGCAGCCATATCCTTCAGTGTCTCCAGCCAACTGGTAGACGGATCTTTTGGACCCCAACCACGAAGACGTGAAGCACCTACTTTTCCTAAGTCTGCTGTACATTTTCTCATTCCTCGCTGCCACGTCATCTGTTGACCTCCACGTGGTCTCTTCCACTCCCTGGGAGGGGCGGAGAATAGGACACGGTACGGTAGACGTGTGTTTGCCATACGTAACACGTGTCCCAACCAACGAAGTCTACTAAGTTGGATACGCTGTGACAAAACGTTCTCTGAATTAGTACCCAATACTCGCTTTCTTACCTCATCGTTGCTTACTCGGCTATTCCACCCAATCCTAGCGATACTACGTAAACATCGATGGTCGAAAACCTCAAGACGACGAATATCTTCAGCACGCAGACTCCAAGTTTCGCAACCATACAACAAAACTGAACGCACAGTGGCACAGTATACACGACCTTTCAACTTCAGTGAAATATCGGATCGGCGCCACAAGTGCTTCAGTCCAGCGTACGCCCCTCGAGCTTTGGATATCCGCGTACTCACCTCTACTACTGTGCTCCCATCCGTCGTCACGCTGTTGCCGAGGTAGGTGAAGTGATCGACAACTGCCAGCACCTCCCCATCGAGCATCAAGCTCGAAATCGTTGACGTCCAGTCTTGTAACATCACCTTGCACTTTGAAGGTGCAAAACACATGCCGAATGGAGCTACAGCTCTTGCGAGATTATCTAGTGCACGCTGAGCATGTTCCGTGGATTCGAACAAGCAGACAACGTCGTCTGCGTAATCCAGGTCACATAGCTTTTCACTATCTCCTAGTTCGACGCCTACATCCTGAAGATTTTGCAAAGCACTCTCCATTATTTCGTCCATGACGAAGTTAAAAAGGAATGGAGACAAAGGGCATCCCTGCCGAACACCACTGGTCGTTTCGAACCGACCGGATAGTTCACCGTAAACCCTTACGCGGCCAGAAGTATGAGAATACAATGATCTCATTAGGTTCACGAACTTCTGGGGCATACCTTTTCGATGAAGAGTACTGAAAAGCGATGTTCGATCAACTGAATCGAAGGCGCCTTTCAGGTCTAAGAAAAGCATTATTGTTGGTCGGCGGTGCGTGTGACGCGTTTTAAGTAGTCGGCGAAGAGTAAAAATCTGGTCGATGCATCCTTGACCTGGGCGGAATCCTGCCTGCTGTTCGCGGACATTCCTCTCGCGAGCCGGTGTAAGACGGTGCAGCAAAATCGAAGCTAATACTTTGGCGACTATCGGGATTAAGCTAATCCCACGATGATTACTGCAGTCATTGCGTATTCCCTTCTTGAAGATGGGAACAATCAATGACTCGCTCCATATTAACGGAATACGCTCCGCGTTCCAAATGTCACGGAGCAAGGCGGTTAGTGATTTTATCAATGCCTCACCACCCAGTTTGAAAAGAACTGGAGGAAGTTCGTCGGGACCTGCCGCTTTCCCCCGCCTTAGTAATCGAATACATGACTGTACTTCTACTTCTGATGGGGGCTCAAGTGATACCACCCAAGAAGTCACAGTTGTTGACACGGGAGTAACTACACATCTTGGTGATTGCAGAAATTAAACTGATCCCACGAGAGGTGCTACAGCCATTGCGTATTCCCTTCCTGAAGATGAGTGCAATCAGTGATTCGCCCCATGATAACGGAATACGCTCCTCGTCCGAAATGTCCTGGAACAAGATGGCAAATGATTTTATCAAGGCATCATCATCCATTTTAAAAGAAGCTGGAGGAAGTCCGTCGGCACCGGCCGCCAAATTACATTCCAATGACCATAACAATGTGCGCTGAAGTCGGCTTGATACGGTAATGCCAAAGGTGCAATCAGCAATTGTCTGCCAATTGGGTCCTTCCAATCAGTGGCAGAAAATGCGTGAGCGTGCGACCTGGTAACGCTTTCGTTCAACTTTTCTGGATGAACAGTCTCAAAAACCACGGCCATCTAGCGACACAAGTTCTCAGGCTCCCAGCTAAACAAGCCTGTCTTTTTCTCATCAATTACCCAGCAAGTATGACCAGTCAAATGTTCTATGAGACTTTAATCTGCGTTCTTTTAGATCACGAAAGCCAAGTTGTGCACTGCGATCTAATCAGGGACCTAGGCATGCCAGAACGTGTACAAAGTAAAGCCACGGTATCATTTCACGGAGTTTTGCACACCTGTTTACCACAGCGGTTACTTGACCGGAAATCTCACCCCTTAGGAACATAGAATCAGAGGGGACCTCTTCTAAATGTTCAGTCTATTTGTTACGGAGCTTGTGGGCCAGCTCTCCATGCATTCGAGCCTGGATATTCTTAGAGGGCACTAATAAAGTGTTCAGGCTTAGCCCGGATACAAGTGTTAGTAAGATTTCATTACCCACAGAATATTCTGTTTAGGAGACAGTTTTAATCAGAAGTTTTCGATGCTCTAATCAAGAAACCCCTTCATCATGTATTGCGATTGGTTGTTTTATATCCTGTTTTGACAAAACGATCATGTCAGAATGAGAAGATTAAAGGCCCAGAATATAGGCTTTATTCACAACAGTAATTTGGGTATCAAGGGTGTGAGTAGAGGTTGCTGTTCGGACAGTCCACTGAGGAGCTGCAACGGTAGTTCGTTGGTATTTCTATGTGGGTTAGACACAACCAACCTGAAGAACGATGACACGAGTTGTCATTTCTGACTTAGGAAGTATCAGTGGATGGGTAGACAAAGGTTTTTGGAAGCGTGCTACCGGTTTCGCGGTTATTGCCGCTCATCGGGTATGCGTATCCGGAACCCTTCTGTCCATCCACTTGTTCTGATACTTGTACTCTCCGTAGGTCTAATTTGTGCATCGTTCGCCAATGATTTCATAACTTGGCCGTACTGATCAGTGTTTTGGCCGCAATCTTGTTTACACGTAGCGAGTAAAAACCGACCGAAGACGACACTTTTTAGGCGTGCGTACAAGAACTGGAGTACTGAAATGACATTTTCGATGGTTTCGCGCTCCAAGGTGTGTTCGTAACTCGATGGTGAAAGGAAGTTGATGAGCATATCAAAGTTATCAGATTCCTCTGATCGCACTCGTTTGAAAAAGACGTTGGAAATACAATGCCAATAAGTTCACCGCTTAGAAGCGTCCGAATCATTGGTACCGGTGTCGAATTCGTCTGGTCGCAGATAACGGTCCATGGTTTTATTAACCAAGTTAAATGGATGCGTACAGTTCGCAACAGACGATGATGGCTTTATAAGAAAGAATGAGAGCCGGCGATAGGGGTGTATGGGGTGTCTGAGAGGAGTAGCACTTCTGAGTTGGTTGACTGTCGTGTCCCTTGGGGCATCCTCCATCTCTTTGGTCTCCATCATTCACCCAACTCTCACCTGTGGCTCCACGAAGCTGAAGCATGCATCAGCGGCCACACCCCGGCAAACCGCTCGACAGGCGGGCTAAACCAGGTTGAGGGTTACCGAGGTCTAAAAAACTTCGGCGAGACGGTGTTCGGCATGTGAAAACAGATCCTTCTGAATGGGCGGTCGAGATCTACTGATCCAACGGCCACAAAGGAGACCTGTTCAACTGCCTGATCCGGCATTCCAGAGGAGGCGAACGAACCGTACAGCGGGTCACCGGCTCCTCTGGAAACACCCTGCTGCCTTGCAGTCTGCACTTGGGTGTGCAAGGGCTAGAGGTGCAACCTCGAACAAAAAGGCCGAACGGTGCTGGGGACACCGCTTCGTATCCTACTCCCGCGACTCTCTATGATTATTCACGAAACCTCAAGCGCTCATCATGCTACGGCGTCCCCGGTAAGCGACGCGCCTCGTGTCCCGGCGGTCGAGGTGATAAGACAACAAGCTGGGATTATTCGCTGCAGGAAAAGAACACACATAGCCTGTTGAAATGTCAGGACGTTTCTAGACGTCGGCAGTCAGTGCATCACAATGCGAACTCTACACGACTATGACGTAGATATTGCTTGCCTCTCGGAAGTCCGCCTGCCCAACTCAGGTAGCCGACAAATAAAGGTCCCGGGTGTGGATACATCCTACTGGCTCTATCACAGTGGCCCGAAAGACAACTCCGGTCTCTACGGTGTCGCGTTTGCTCTGACCAAAGCAGCTAATGATGCAATGATCTCTTGGGAACCCGTCTCATCCAGACTCGCCTTGGCACGTTTTAAAGGCTCCCCGCACGACTTGACGGTGATTGCGATCTATGCTCCAACCAATTCAGCTGATGACGAAACCAAAGATGAATTTTACACTAATTTGCAGGAGGTAATCAACCGGGTTTCGAGGTGCGATGTACTTTTCATCGCAGGAGATTGGAACGCTCGCACAGGTACAGCCGACGAATCTACTCGCCATATTCTCGGGAGATTCGGCCTTGGTCAACGCTGCGAGAACGGTGGCCGACTGATTGGTTTAGCCGACATCAACAGAATGGTTGTCTGCAGCACTCGATTTCAACACCCCAAGAAGCACCTACTCAAATGGTACTCCAATGACGGTTACACTGCACACCAACTCGACCACATCCTGGTGAGAGCCCGTTGGGCCTCGTCTGTGGAGGATTGCCGAGCGTACCGAGGTGCAATAAAGGGCAATACAAACGGCACCGACCATGACCTCCTACGCGCATGTTTCAAAGTTCATCTGTCTACACGTGCTAAAGTGTCTGCACCCTCTCGGATAAACGTTGCTGCCCTAGAAAATCCAGAGAAGCGAGAAGCGTTGTCACGAGCAATCACAACTCGACTTACCAACGCAACCAATGCACAAGCAGATGAAGTTTTTGTGGGAGGGCAGTGGACTCAAATGAAGACGACAATCAAGGAAGCTACTTGGACAGTACTCGGGAGAACAAAAAGGCGGACAAAAGATTGGATCTCGGAGAGCACGCTCCAGCTGTCAATCAGAGCACACGAAGCGCGACTGGCAGGTAGCACCGAACGCCGCAGACTGCAACGAGAGGCCACACGCTCCGCCAAGACAGATCGCAAAAGATACTGGATAGAAATAGCCGAAAAATGGAGACCGAGTCCGTAACTGGTGACTTCGGTAAACTGTTCCGCCTTATTCGCAACGCCTCTAATAGGTTTTGTAAACAAAATTCCCTTCTTCCTGACACGGCAGGAAACTTAATACCCGAACAGAGCAAGAAAATGGACCGATGGGTGGAATACTTTGGTCAGCTGCTCAACCGGCCTACGGACCACCGGACGGACCAACCAATATCAACCCCTCCAGTCCTGTACGAAAGCAACTGTGACCCGCCCAACACCGCGGAAATCACGGAAATGATAAACAAGCTGAAAGACAGAAAGGCTGCTGGGGAAGATGGCATCCCTCCAGAAGTGTATAAAGCATGTTCATCGTCATTGATTGACAGGTTGTGTACACTTTTTGGTTCCATTTGGAGAGCGGAAGCATTTCCACCCGACTGGGGAATGTCCATACTGCTGCCCATTCTGAAGAAAGGTGATAAATCGGCATGCGAGAACTACCGAGGGATCAGCCTGATCGATGTGGCCGCAAAGATCTTTGGTTCGTTGTTACTAACCCGTTTTTCCGAGGCAAGAGACCAGCGCACTCGCCCGAACCAAGGGGGTTCCGCCGTGGCAGAGGCTGTGTGGATCAAATCTTCACACTGCGCCGAATACTGGAGCACCGCTATAAGTTTCAGCAGCCGACGTTAGCTTGTTTCATCGACTCCCGGGCAGCTTTTGATTCGGTGAACCGCGAGTCTCTTAGGACCATAATGCAATCCGATGGGATGCCCGATAAGCTTTTAAGGCTGTTAAGGGGATACTACTCGACAACTGGTGCTAGGGTTCGTATGTACGGTGAAGAGTCCCGCGAGTTCACACTCACTACCGGAGTTAGGCAGGGTTGTCCCCTCTCACCGGTGCTGTTCAACTACGCCATCGATTGGACAATGCGACAGGCATTACACAACTACCCTGGCGTTCAGCTTAGCCAGGAAATATACATCTCGGACCTGGAGTTCGCGGATGATATTGTCGTGCTTGGAGACTCTCCCGTTACGCTACAACCAATCCTCGACCGAATCAATTCCTTCGCGAGGTCCATCGGACTTGAAGTAAACTCGACCAAAACAAAAGCTTTCACAACCCATCTGGGCCCGACAATTCAACAACTGTCGATTAATGACCTACCAGTCGAATACGTCCCTTCATTCAAATACCTAGGCTCAACTCTGCTTCCGAACGGCCAGGCAAAAGATGAAGTGGTATTACGGATCGACAGCGCCAGGAGAGCCTTTCTTCAGCTAAGACGAACGCTGTGGACTCGCAGTGAAATCAACTTAAGAACCAAAGTTCGTGTTTACCGTGCTGCCATCCGGCCCGTACTCATCTATGGCTGCGAAACCTGGCCACTACGAGCTAAGGATACCAGAAGGCTGGAGGTTTTCGACCACTGGTGCCTGCGGCAAATCCTCAAAGTCAAGTGGCGCGACGGGGTGTCCAACGACGAGGTAAGGAGACGATGCTGTGATATCGATGCTCTCCCCGTCCTCCTCCAACGTCGACGACTTCAGTGGTTCGGCCATACGCTTCGGCGACCCGAGTCGAAGCTAACCAAGCAAACACTCTGCCCCACTCCCTGCCCTGGTTGGCGTTGTCGCCTTGGTGGGCAGCTCAAAACGTGGACCAGTACAATCGAGAAAGACGTAGAGCTTCTAGGCCTTCGGTCAGTCTATGGAGCCCGGCGATGGAAAAAGGACTGGATGAGTATCGGTACGGAGCTCGCCTCCGACCGCCGCGCGTGGTCAGCAATGGTTCGTGATATCCATGGAGCCGACTTATCCTCTCGCAGGAGATAGTCGCGTAAAAGTAAAAGTAAGTAAGATAGGAACGCTACGTCTTACTTGACTACTAATTGAGGTACGTGATCTGCAATAGAAATCGGCGCAATTCAAGATGTTTAAACAAACAAGGAAAATTACACGAAAACTTGTTCACTGGACTGTGTATTGTAAACGGTTGTTCTGCCGGACACAATTCCTCTACTTTTACGCGACTATCTCCTGCGAGAGGATAAGTCGGCTCCATGGATATCACGGACCATTGCTGACCACGCGCGGCGGTCGGAGGCAAGCTCCGTACCGATCCTCATCCAGTCCTTTTTCCATCGCCGGGCTCCATAGACTGACCGAAGGCCTAGAAGCTCTACGTCTTTCTCGATTGTACTGGTCCACGTTTTGAGTTGCCCACCAAGGCGACAACGCCAACCAGGGCAGGGAGTGAGGCAGAGTGTTTGCTTGGTTATCTCTGACTCGGGTCGCCGAAGCGTATGGCCGAACCACTGAAGTCGTCGACGTTGGAGGAGGACGGGGAGAGCATCGATATCACAGCATCGTCTCCTTACCTCGTCGTTGGACACCCTGTCGCGCCACTTGACTTTGAGGATTTGCCGCAGGCATCAGTGGTCGAAAACCTCCAGCCTTCTGGTATCCTCAGCTCGTAGTGGCCAGGTTTCGCAGCCATAGATGAGTACGGGCCGGATGGCAGCACGGTAAACACGAACTTTGGTTCTTAAGTTGATTTCACTGCGAGTCCACAGCGTTCGTCTTAGCTGAAGAAAGGCTCTCCTGGCGCTGTCGATCCGTAATACCACTTCATCTTTTGCCTGGCCGTTCGGAAGCAGAGTTGAGCCTAGGTATTTGAATGAAGGGACGTATTCGACTGGTAGGTCATTAATCGACAGTTGTTGAATTGTCGGGCCCAGATGGGTTGTGAAAGCTTTTGTTTTGGTCGAGTTTACTTCAAGTCCGATGGACCTCGCGAAGGAATTGATTCGGTCGAGGATTGGTTGTAGCGTAACGGGAGAGTCTCCAAGCACGACAATATCATCCGCGAACTCCAGGTCCGAGATGTATATTTCCTGGCTAAGCTGAACGCCAGGGTAGTTGTGTAATGCCTGTCGCATTGTCCAATCGATGGCGTAGTTGAACAGCACCGGTGAAAGGGGACAGCCCTGCCTAACTCCGGTAATGAGTGTGAACTCGCGGGACTCTTCACCGTACATACGAACCCTAGCACCAGTTGTCGAGTAGTATCCCCTTAACAGCCTTAAAAGCTTATCGGGCATCCCATCGGATTGCATTATGGTCCTAAGAGACTCGCGGTTCACGGAATCGAAGGCGGCCCGGGAGTCGATGAAACAAGCTAACGTCGGCTGCTGAAACTTATAGCGGTGCTCCAGTATTCGGCGCAGTGTGAAGATTTGATCCACACAGCCTCTGCCACGGCGGAAACCCCCTTGGTTCGGGCGAGTGCGCTGGTCTCTTGCCTCGGAGAAACGGGTTAGTAACAACGCACCAAAGATCTTTGCGGCCACATCGATCAGGCTGATCCGTCGGTAGTTCTCACATGCTGATTTATCACCTTTCTTCAGAATGGGCAGCAGTATGGACATTCCTCAGTCGGGTGGAAATGCTTCCGCTCTCCAAATGGAACCAAAAAGTGTACACAACCTGTCAATCAATGACGATGAACATGCTTTATACACTTCTGGAGGGATGCCATCTTCCCCAGCAGCCTTTCTGTTTTTCAGTTTGTTTATCATCTCCGTGATTTCCGCGGTGTTTGGCGGGTCACAGTTGCTTTCGTACAGGACTGGAGGGGTTGATATTGGTTGGTCCGTCCGGTGGTCCGTAGGCCGGTTGAGCAGCTGACCAAAGTATTCCACCCATCGGTCCATTTTCTTGCTCTGTTCGGGTATTAAGTTTCCTGCCGTGTCAGGAAGAAGGGAATTTTGTTTACAAAACCTATTAGAGGCGTTGCGAATAAGGCGGAACAGTTTACCGAAGTCACCAGTTACGGACTCGGTCTCCATTTTTCGGCTATTTCTATCCAGTATCTTTTGCGATCTGTCTTGGCGGAGCGTGTGGCCTCTCGTTGCAGTCTGCGGCGTTCGGTGCTACCTGCCAGTCGCGCTTCGTGTGCTCTGATTGACAGCTGGAGCGTGCTCTCCGAGATCCAATCTTTTGTCCGCCTTTTTGTTCTCCCGAGTACTGTCCAAGAAGCTTCCTTGATTGTCGTCTTCATTTGAGTCCACTGCCCTCCCACAAAAACTTCATCTGCTTGTGCATTGGTTGCGTTGGTAAGTCGAGTTGTGATTGCTCGTGACAACGCTTCTCGCTTCTCTGGATTTTCTAGGGCAGCAACGTTTATCCGAGAGGGTGCAGACACTTTAGCACGTGTAGACAGATGAACTTTGAAACATGCGCGTAGGAGGTCATGGTCGGTGCCGTTTGTATTGCCCTTTATTGCACCTCGGTACGCTCGGCAATCCTTCACAGACGAGGCCCAACGGGCTCTCACCAGGATGTGGTCGAGTTGGTGTGCAGTGTAACCGTCATTGGAGTACCATTTGAGTAGGTGCTTCTTGGGGTGTTGAAATCGAGTGCTGCAGACAACCATTCTGTTGATGTCGGCTAAACCAATCAGTCGGCCACCGTTCTCGCAGCGTTGACCAAGGCCGAATCTCCCGAGAATATGGCGAGTAGATTCGTCGGCTGTACCTGTGCGAGCGTTCCAATCTCCTGCGATGAAAAGTACATCGCACCTCGAAACCCGGTTGATTACCTCCTGCAAATTAGTGTAAAATTCGTCTTTGGTTTCGTCATCAGCTGAATTGGTTGGAGCATAGATCGCGATCACCGTCAAGTCGTGCGGGGAGCCTTTAAAACGTGCCAAGGCGAGTCTGGATGAGACGGGTTCCCAAGAGATCATTGCATCATTAGCTGCTTTGTTCAGAGTAGAGTTGTCTTTCGGGCCACTGTGATAGAGCCAATAGGATGTATCCACACCCGGGACCTTTATTTGTCGGCTACCTGAGTTGGGCAGGCGGACTTCCGAGAGACAAGCAATATCTACGTCGCATTGTGATGCACTGACTGCCGACGTCTAGAAACGTCTTGACATTCCAACAGGCTATGTGTGTTCTTTTCCTGCAGCGAATAATCCCAGCTTGTTGTCTTATCACCTCGACCGCCGGGACACGAGGCGCGTCGCTTACCGGGGACGCCGTAGCATGATGAGCGCTTGAGGTTTCGTGAATAATCATAGAGAGTCGCGGGAGTAGGGTACGAAGCGGTGTCCCCAGCACCGTTCGGCCTTTTTGTTCGAGGTTGCACCTCTAGCCCTTGCACACCCAAGTGCAGACTGCAAGGCATCAGGGTGTTTCCAGAGGAGCCGGTGACCTGCTGTACGGTTCGTTCGCTTCCTCTGGAATGCCGGATCAGGCAGTTGAACAGGTCTCCTTTGTGGCCGTTGGATCAGTAGATCTCGTCCGCCCATTCAGAAGGATCTGTTTTCACATGCCGAACACCGTCTCGCTGAATTTTTTTAGACCTCGGTAACCCTCAACCTGGTTTAGCCCGCCTGTCGAGCGGTTTGCCGGGGTGTGGCCGCTAATGCATGCTTCAGCTTCGTGGAGCCACAGGTGAGAGCTAGGTGAATGATGGGGATCAAAGAGATGGAGGATGCCCCAAGGGACGCGACAGTCAACCAACTCAGAGGTATTACTCATCTCAGACACCCCATACACCCCGACACAATTCCTTTAGCGTGTTATAAATGTTCCAGTTGTCCGGACATGAATAACGGACCGCGGTCTGAGTGGATGTACGAAGGCATGCTAAACAGAGAACAATTGGCAGGATCGGTCGATGGTATCTAACGCCGTTATATCCTAGCAAAGGAACGTGAATGAAAATCCAGCATACTGGACAATTATTGTAAGTAGGTACCTATTACAAGTAGCCGATGGCAGTGGACCTTTGAATCGGACATTTAAATGCTGGAATCGACTTCACTTCTATGCGGCTAGCTCCTGCGAGAGGATAAGCCGAATTCATGTATGTCCCGAGTGGCACCCGTCCATGAGCGGCGATCAGATGCGAGACCTGAGCACAGAAAAATCTAGTTTTCTTGCAGTTGCGAACACCGTAGATAGACTGGAATCCTAATCCCTCATCGTCTGATTTCATGGTACTGACCAATGTTTTCAGCTGTCTTCCGAGGCGACAGCGCCATCCTGGACATGGAACAGGAGAAAGGCACTGCTTTGAGATCTCCGTGTTTGGACATCGTAGGACATGCCCAAACCACTGCAGTCGTCGGCGTTGGAGAAACACTGACAGCTTTTCGATTTCAAAGCACCGTTGTCTTATTGTCTTGTTTGAATGCTTTTCGTGCTAGGGCATTTTCAGTATCCATCGCAGACACCAATGGTCCAACACTTCCAGCTTTCTGATGTCCTCGACGCGTAGTGGCTACGTCTCGCAGCCTCAGGTCACTATTGGACGGATGGCGACCCGGAAGACGCGAACTTTGGTCCGGAGGCTGATTTCGTTGCACGTCCAGCGTAAATTCCGAAGCTGAAGAAACAGTCCTGGCCTTATCGATGCGCAACTTGACTTTGTCTTTGACTTGACCGTTAGGGAGAATCGTAGAGCCCAGATATTCGAACGCCGGGACGTGCTCGATTTTGCTCGCCGTTCAAGTATATCGGGAGAATGGACCGTGTAGTGCATGGTGGAAGAATCTTGGTCTTCGACGTATTGGTTTCTAGTCCCATGAATTTTGCACAAGATTATACGCGACTGAGAACCGACTATAATGCAGTCGGGCCATCTCCAAGAATGACAATGTCGTCTGTGAATTCTAGGTCGGTGAGGAAAACATCGGTGTCCAGCTGAATTCCAAGGTAATCAGTGAGCGCCTGACGTATTATCCAATCAGTGGCGTATTTGAACAGCACCAGCGACAAGGGACCGCCTTGTCTTACACCGGAGTTGAGGGAGAAGTCATTGGACCCTTTTCCATAGATGCGTATTCTTGCACAAGTATTTGCGTAGTGTTACTTCATGAGACAGAAGCTTCTGGGGCATTCCATCCTCTTGTAGTGTAGTACATAACGATTCTATCAACTGAGTCAAAGGCAGCCCGAAAATCAATGAAACAAGTTGCAGTCGGTTGCTGAAACTTGTACCGATGTTCTAATACTCGGCGGAGGGTGATTATTCGGTCCACGCATCCTCTGCCATGGCGGGAGCCTCCTTGATTGGGGCGTGTACGCGCGTTGCGCATTGCTAAGAAATGGTTCAACAAAAGCACGAAGAATGTTTTGGCGGCCACGTCGATTAAACTGATGCCACGGTAGTTTGCGCACACGGTCCTGTCGTCTTTCTTTGGAAGAAGAAGTAGAACTGAAGTCCCGCAGTCCGCTGGGAATTGTTCTTTCTTGTAGATTAAGCAAAAACAAGGTGTGGAATGGCTCGAGCAGTGTCGAGAAACATGATTTATATATCTTCGGGGCGATGCTATCTTCTCCAGGGGATTTCCGGTTCTTCAGCTTGTTTACTACTTGGGTGATTTCATCTCAGCTTGATGGGTTGTTATTGACGTCATGGCTCTCGCTCTGGATTGCTGTGATTCGGTTCATAGAGCTTGCTGCGCGACGATTCAGTAGACAGTCGAAGTGTTCCGTCCATCACTGCATCTTTTTGGCCTGCTCAGGAATGAGCAGCCCGGCAGCATCGCGAAGGAGGGATTCTGTCGACTGTCGCTTACTGGATGCAGTGCGGATTAAACGGAAGAGCTTTGAGAAGTCCGCGCAGTTAGCCACAGTCTCCATGGTTTCCGTGATTTCGGTCTGATAGTTGTTGCGGTGGCTCTTGGCCGAACGGGTGGCTTTTCGTCGGATATCGCGGAAGTCTGAGTAACCATTTAGGCGAGCGACTCTAGCCCTTTCGGTCAACTGGAGAGTTGCCCCCGAGATCCAGTCTTCCTGTCGTCGTCGCGTAAATCCCAGTTCATCTGAAGCGGACAGTTGGATTGATGCCTCAAGTGAAGTCCACTGATTTTCTACGCGATTGACTAGGTGAATTTCGAGGCGTCCACGGACGAGGATGAGATCGGCGCCATTCCTGTTACCATTCTCCGCGCCTCGTTAGGACCGACAATCTTCAGTCGAAGATGACCAGCGTGACCGCATGCGAATGTAGTCGATCTGATGTGCTATGTGGCCGTCATTGGGGTGCCACGTTAGCAAGTGCTTCTTGGGATGTTGGAAGCGCGTGTTGGTGACGGTTGGGCTGTTGAAGTTTGAAAAGTTGACGAGACGTTCACCATTGTTGCACTGCTGTCCGCAACCGGGAGAATGTCACGTTTCGGGACGCTATTTATAATTTCTTTTAGCTCGTCGTAAAACTCGTTGTTTGCCGCTTCTTCGGCTGCAACTGTCGGGGTGTAGACCGCAACAACCTATACACTCAAGGGCGAGGCTTGAAAACGAGCTAAGGCGATCCGAGGGGATATCGGGTTCCATGAAAGCAGTATTTTGCTAGCCTTGTTGCTGACAGCTATCGCGATACCATTGAGACCAGAACTGTCCGTGGGTTCACTGTGATGGAGGTGGTCACTGTCGTCTACTCCGGGAACCCTTATACACCGGGTGCTAGAATTCGGCTGCCGAACTTCGGAGAGATGCAATTTCGAAACAATAGTCATGTAGCGTTTGCGCAGTGATGGCTTGGTTTCCGATGTCCAAGAGTGTTCTTACATTCCAGCAGACGATTTGGATGCGGTTTCGCGCCTAAAGACCCTCAGCTAGCATATTTGTCACCCCGGCCGTGGAGAGAACAGGAGGCGCGTCGCTTACGGGGGACGCTGTAGCATGACTGGTGTGTGCGCGGGAACTTGTCATGAAGTGTCTTCGGAATTTGGTACGAAGTGGTGTCCCCAGCGTCACTCAGCTTTTTGTTTGAGGTACCAACTTTAGCCCGTGCACAACAATTCGGTAGAGGTCACCTAGACCCAGGGGTCCATACAACCCTGCTGATTGGACGGATTTCCTTGGCAGCCGTTGGGTCCCAGCATATCTCATTTGACCATGCAGGAGTATCCATCTTCGCATGCTAGGTTTTGGGTTTTTGAGCCTCGGTTACCCTCAACCAGATTTGGCCCGCCTGTTGAGCGGTTTGCCGGAGTGTAGCCGCTGACGCATGCCTCAGCTTCATGGAGCCACAGGTGAGAGTTGGGCAGGTGATGAAGACCAAATTGGTGGAAGATGCCCTTGGGGCGTGACAGTCTACCAACTCAGAGGTGCTACTCCTCTCAAATGCCCCATTTACCCCTTTTCAACACGTGACTTTGGTCATTTTTGCAGTAGGTATGCTTTAAAATCTTGGTTTTAACACAGCGCTTACAGGAAAACAGGATATCGTTTTCATTACATCCTCAGCTGGGAACTGGAGGTTCGCGAGTCGTATAAAATAGGCTAACTATTACGGAACGGCCTAGGGGTTCGTGTGAATACGTCAGAGAAATATCACATGTGAGGCCACAACACCCACAAGATAGCATATCGGCTGTTTTATTGTCTTCACCACAACGGCAAACCACGTCGAAGTTGTAACACGATAGTTTGATGCGCCAACACTGTATCTTATCGTTCTTTATTTTCTTCCCGTGATCTTTGTCTTACATAAAGGCAACCAATCTGAGATCCGCAACTGTTTGACAGTGTACACCGAATAAATAATGTCGCCAATTTGGATGGCCTTAACAGTGGTTTACGCCTCCTTTTCTGTCGGTAAATGATGTCGCCCACTAGCTGTCAATGTCCTAGAAAGGAATATAGCCGGTCTTTTATTGTGTGTTAGTACTGGTAGCAATGTCACAAGCGTCCGTCTCGTCCACGAGTGACTTCGGATCTACTGTTAACGTTACGGATCTCTACAGTTCGTCTTTTATGGACTTATAAGACGTTACAATTTCATCCGACAAGGGAAATAATCGGTTGTTAACCAGAGGTCTAGTTTTATCCGAATAATGTGGTATCCATTGTGAATAGTACGCGAACGGCTGAATAATGCACTGTTGAGACGACTTTTCGGAAGCGGTAGGTTTTGAAGAGGTTCAAGCCTATCAGGATCAGATTTTATCCACCTGTGGGGAGTTTCTTATCCCAAAAGCCTGGTCAACTTTACACTGATAGTGCTTCTACTGCCGTTAAGTGTTAGTTCATATTTCTCGGCAGAAGTGTAGGACCGCCATAGGTTTTTTGGTGTTGTTCTTCAACCTCCCCACAAATAATAATATTGTTCAAGTATACAAAGGTGGCTGAGGGGGATTCTGCATTATTAATCTGGTTGATGACCCTTTGAAAAGACGAAACTGTTGGTGATAACAAAGGGAATTCGGTGGAACTTGAACAGATTTCCACAGGCTTCAAATACAGTGAAAGCCTTATCTTCCTCCTGGATCTGTATTCGGTGGGTGGGGGGAGGGGCAGATTTCATATCTAGAGTACTAAAAAAAATATAGCTTGAACGTTTTTCGACCATTTGATCGACTTTTAGGAGTGGATAGGCGTCAAGGAGTGTGAGTCGGTTAACTGTCTGATTGTAACCAATTACCATTCTGCGTGCCGTTCGTTAGTGGTTACCAGTATCTAAGCGCGCCAGGGTGAACTGGACGGTTCTATGATTTGCTCCCTTAGTAGATAATTGATTTTCATTTTGATGAAGACCTTCATTTGCGGCGGGATATTTTGATGACGATCGGCGGACAGTTAGGTGTAAGGCTGCGAAATAGAGGTGGTTGGTCAACACGAAGAGCAATTATGGTACATAAGGAAAAGGATTCATTTTTACCTCCAGAAGGAATCACTAGCATTTTATGCAAACTCAAGGAACCATGAACTGAAAGCACATAGGCACAGAGGTTAGGCAGAACTGAAAGTTAGAAGAGATGATAGTTAGAATTTTTGTAAGACAATGTCACATTGCAGTGTCCATGTGTGTAGGTTGTAACGTAGTGGGTACCACGGTAATGGGACTGTGTGACCCTTCGGCTTTCCAGCATTGTTCCTGAACGACAGAACTTGCTATTTAGCTGTCTGAACTGCCGGTGTTCATAAAAGTTTGCAAAGGTACTACGTTAACGAAAACCTGAGCTACTGTAATAGAAGAGCAGTCAGGAGCGGAAACTGAAATCGTTGAAGATAACAAATAACTAGTTATCGACGTAGTTTTGGTGCGCTGAACCGACCGACAAGCCTTTTGGTAATGTCCTTTTTCAATGCGCAGTTTGCACACAGCGTCTCTATCGGGACATTTAGAACGATAATGTTTGACATACCCGGAGAACTAGCATCGATCAGTTACTGCCACTGCTGCTACACCCGACTCAAACGGCTGGGGGCATGATCCCTTGAGTATACCTGGATTAGATGTTGATGCTGCCTATGAAGGATCAGACGGGCAAAACGAATAATACTGATGGAAAACTTTTTCCAAAGAACGAGCTTGTTCGAAGTTAAAATTGACATCCAACAACCTGTTTCCCAAAAGGTGCTATCGAATGATGCTAGACTGCATTCCACTGATGAATGCATCACGTATAACGTCGTCTTAATTTTGCTCGGCTGTGACAGATTTGAAAGCAAAGTCCTTTGCTAACAGTTTTAATTTTTGAATGAACTGCCTCAGAGTTTCACCTATTTCCCGTTCGTTATCAAGCTTGTCCAAGTCAGGTGTTAGAGATTCGGCGATGAGAAGGTTTAATGTGCGGAACCAGTGTTTTCGACCACTGTTTTTTGCGTAGTATCGATAAGACCGAATGGAACAATCGAGAGAGCAATCTTGAGGTCCGAAGTCGAGTATTGGGTACCAATTCAGAAAGTTCTCTATCACAGCGTATCCAGTTTAATAAACTTCGTTGGTTGAGGCACGTGTCACGTATGGCAAAACACGTCTGCCGTACCGTGTCCTATTCTCCGTTCCTCCTAGGGAGTGGAAGAAACCACGTGGAGGTCAACAGATGACGTGGCAGTGGGGAATTAGAAAATATACATTGAACTTGGGAAAAGTAGGTGCCTCATGTCTTCGTGGTTGGGGTTCAAAAGATCCCTTAACCAGTTCGTTGGAGACACTGAAGGATATGGAAGCGAATCGTGAACAGCGGTGATCGTGTTGTCACTTTCTGTCAAATCAAATCGATCTATCAATGTGCGTTTGTATAGTTACACTGTGTATTCCGTGTGTTGGCTATTGCGGTATTCTTTCCTTTTCCCATCCGTGTCCACTCCCCGTCGTGTAACTGCTCTTGCATCGTCCTCCTCAGATCATAGTCGGATATTTCTGGTCCCACCATCGTTCAAAAGTCTCGTCGCCAAACATGTTGGGACGCTCGCTTTCGGTAATCTGGAATATCTAGGTACGGCTTATGCAGTGAATCTCTACTCGCAACTATCACTGCAGCGCGCACTGACAAATCAACACACAACCTACAAAAACGACAGTATGTTTACAGGAATCAGCAGTGCTGTATTTAAGGTGAAAATGGGGCATTTCTGAATTTGGGCTTCCAGCCACGTTCAAACCTGGTTGGGCTTATTCGGTTAATAAAAGGTTGGCTGGATTTATTGTTAATCATGGGTCCGATTTGGATCGTTCTGCAGATAACTCCTCAATTAATGGAATGGGGTTAAGCTTTTTGTGATCCGACAGTTTATTGATTATTGTTTGTTTGCATCGGCCTGGCGTGCTCGCATTGGCCCGGCGAATTGCTTCGGGAAAAATTTCTTCTACAACTTTCTGACAGTGATTCGAAGAATATCAGATCGGTCAGTCTCAATTCATGATAGTATGTTACTACCTATCGGAGAGATGCCAAGCTTTACGAAGTGGAGTTGGATGGTGGAATGTGGATTTGTTACGAAAACCAGCTGCGTAGACGGCACTTCGAAACCCCGAGCTAACTCAAAGAACAGGCAGTCCCGCTAAAAATCCTGTTGGATGCGTTCGGATTGCCAGCACCGACATTGTGGACTGACGAAGCGGACACTACTACTACTACTACTACGTCGTTGGTCTGACCGACCGAAAAAGACCTACTACACTAATGCAGCTGGGCACTCGTCATCAAAAATGCAATTGAAAACCAAAAGGTGGAGGTGCCAAGGTGTCGCAAAAAGCCCCTCTTTAAGCAAGTTTTTAATCACTTTCAGCTATTTAGATATCCAGATATGGTATGCACTTTGGACCTTCCAAAGGCAAAGTACTGAGGAGGAATCATGAGCCTGTTGATGCGGTGGTCAGCTGGAGTTAGTCGATCCGCCTAATACCTCGAGAGCTTCATAACAGCTGGAGGTGGTGTTGGGGAGGAAATCAGTTCACGAATAACGAGAACTAAAGCAGCTTTCGCAAACCTGCTACACTTGTGACATCGCATCATTATCATCGCACAGAGGTAAACAGAAGGACAAGCCCCACTGACCACTGTCTTTATCACCAGGTTCCACGTTGAATTAGAAAACATGAATATACAGGATGAATAGGGAGTGGACCTACCTAGACGGCCGACGCAGTTGGGCTTCTATCCGTGATGGACACGCTGGCTTCGGTAGCGAGAGACGTTTTTCATGCCCCCCGCCGAGATCGAACACAACAGCGAAGCCAGCACAAGCCGTTCTCCATGACTCACACTGGTCGCTAGGCATCGATCGGAAAATTGCGTCCTCCTCAACAGTGAATGCGACTTGGGTCGATCCTGTTTGTGACTTTGCAGTGATGATTGTATTGTGGGGCTTGTCGTTGTCGGCATATCCCAAAGTTCCGTCTGACTGTTGTCGCTATTGTCTCGGTAAACGATCCAGCGTCCGGCGTCAAATGAGTCTAGCCACGATCCAAAGAGCGTTGTGTTTGAGCCATGCGAGGTCCTGGAAGTCCATGTGGTTCTGTCCGACGGGACTAGCTGAGAGGCAAGAAACTCAAGAAAGGTGTGCCTCGAGGTGCAGACGGATATTCGACTGAGAGGGACATACCGGTGCAATGCAGGCTGTCAGTACTCCTGTCGTGATAAACTAGGTGGTTGTGCAGTCATGCATTACTAAACTATGTATGAGTGGAATCTGAAGAGTAGGCTTAAATATATACATCTGTTACAAATTCTGAAAATCTCGTTGGCTGTCGCAGCTCTTGGCCGCGAGGATTTCTCCTGTTGACGAGTGCAGCTGTATCTTCCATAGAGTTTAGTGTTGCAACTGGTAATGGGGAATCGTTGTGGGAGTAACAGGTGCTGGCTGAGAACTACCAACCGAAGGTTTTGAGCAGGTGGGAGCATAGGATGGGCTGTCCGCGGTGGGTTCTACCTCAATGAAGGCTGGTTTAAGACGGTCTATACTGATGGTCTCTTTCCTGCCTTCGAAGTCTACCATGTATTTCGTTTCGTTTCGCTGGACGACGCGGAACAGGTCAGAATAAGCCGCTTTTAGTAGTAATCGCACCGTGTCTACTCGAATAAACACATGGCTGGCGGTCGCTAGAGTGGGTGGGTATGTAGGTGCTGAGGGTTTGTTCTCGTGGCGTAGTGGGCTTTCGCACCCACAATTGGTGTGTCAACCGTTTTGCGTAATCTCTTTAAATAAAACTCACAGGTGGTAATGGAGAAACCAACTCACCTAAAAGTTGTAATGTGCAACCATAAACCAACTCAGCCGGCGTAACACGCATGTTGGTCTTAACGATGTTACGCATTCCTAAGAGAACCATCAGTAAAACTTCACTCCATAAAGGGTTATGATGAACACGAAGGGCATCTTTCAGTTGGCGATGAAATTGCACCACCATGCCATTGGCCTGAAGAAGATAGGTAGTCGTCTTGTTGTGTCTGTAACGGAATGTGTTCAGTAGGTCGTGCAAAGCACCGTCAAAATGAGACTCGCGGTCTGTGGTCACGAGAGCAGGGCAACCGAATTGACTTAGAAATGCTTTTGCAACTTCCTCTGAGGGAGGACAGAGAATAGGTATGGCCTGTGGCGAGCGAGTGAAACGATCTACACACATGGGATGTGCACGGAACCGTTGGATGGTGGGAGGTGCCCCACGAGATCCACATGCACGTGGTGAAAACGTGCGTCTGGCTCAGAGAATGTGCCTGATGTAGAAATAGTGTGTCGGTGTATATTAACGCGTTGGCATTGAAGACAAGCGCGTGCCCAAAGACGTGTGTAGCGTTTGACACAAGGCCAAACGAATTTCTCGGTGACTTGTTTCACTGAGGTGGTTTCACCAGGGTGCGATGAGTTGTGGAGACTGATATAAACCTGTGAGTGAAAATTGGCAGTAACTAGTGGTCGGGGTCGGTCCTGTGACACATCGCAAATAATAGTTA
Organism: Fasciola hepatica; assembly: GCA_948099385.1. Classification (NCBI taxonomy): domain Eukaryota; kingdom Metazoa; phylum Platyhelminthes; class Trematoda; order Plagiorchiida; family Fasciolidae; genus Fasciola; species Fasciola hepatica. The sequence goes on from CANUEZ040000046.1 coordinate 4,151,374, forward strand.
CGTCCGAAGTTGGAACGGCCACGGGCACTTGATGCAGGGAGCTGTTATTTCTAAGCTGGTCGACCTCAGGATCTGTTGTTTGAACTGCCTCATCATCATCATCATCATCGTACAGCGTTAAACATCAGGGCATGCCCAACTGATCACTGTCTTTCTCACCATGTTGCACGTTGAATAAGAAATTTTGAACATGCAAGACGGACAGGGAGTGGACCTACACGGGTGGGAGAATAAGAGAACACCGTAGTAGCCAACACACGGAATACACAGTGTAACTATACAAACGCACATTGATAGATCGATTTGATTTGACAGAAAGTGACGACACGATCACCACTGTTCACGATTCGCTTCCATATCCTTCAGTGTCTCCAACGAACTGGTTAAGGGATCTTTTGAACCCCAACCACGAAGACATGAGGCACCTACTTTTCCCAAGTTCAATGTATATTTTCTAATTCCCCACTGCCACGTCATCTGTTGACCTCCACGTGGTTTCTTCCACTCCCTAGGAGGAACGGAGAATAGGACACGGTACGGTAGACGTGTTTTTCCATACGTGACACGTGCCTCAACCAACGAAGTTTATTAAACTGGATACGCTGTGATAGAGAACTTTCTGAATTGGTACCCAATACTCGATTTCTGACCTCAGTTGCTTACTCGTTTATCGCCATCACATACGCTCCGCTCGTGGGACGAATATGCGTCAATACGGTTTCGAAACCTGGCCACTTCTTGTGGAGGATGCTCGGCGTTTTTCTGTGTCCGACAACCGATATCTTTGAAGCATTGCTCGTTTCTGGTGGGAACATCGAGTGAGTACTAACGAGGTTCGCCGTCTTGTGTTGGACTCAGAGAGCCGCCCCAACGAGTTGGTCGCTTTACACCGCTTCCGGTGGCTCAGTCATGTTTTGCGGATGCCTGTCGTCTACTTTTCCGTGCTGTGAAAGGTTGGAAGAAGCGACGCTGAAATCAGTCAAGGACTATCGAGAGATTTGAATCACGTAGAGCGTCTAAGCCAGCTTGGGTTGGTGCTTCCCGCCTCCCTGGTTGGGGCCCAAAGGATTAAGGTTATCATTGTTAAATGCGTTCAGGGACATGGACGGGAATAGAAGTCAGTGGTACGAATGCTGTACGGTCTGTCGGTTGAACTTTTGCGTCTAATAAATGCGAAACGTCATTCAGACGAACAAATTGACAAAGCGCATCGAAAGTTGTATGGTAGAAATGCGAAACATTCTCGTTTTTTTACTAGCTGCTTCTCTGTTTTCCGGCCGATTTTTTGTACTCGTTGTTGTTGCACTGGCTGCGCGCTTGAGTTCATATATATATATATATATATATATATATATATATATATATATATATATATATATATATATATATATATATATATATATATATATATATATATATATATATATATATATATATATATATATATATATATATATATATATATATATATATATATATGAGTAGGTCAGGCCGGGTCGAATAGTCAGTAGTGACACAAGACTTAGCCTTTTTAGTTGACCAGACATACATTATCAGACTGATACCATTTGGGTTAAATGTGGATTACTCAAACTGTCCAATGTCTTATCAGCTTAATCAACCCGACAAAGTAGAAATCTGACTGGGCACTCGAGTTCGGGGTTGTTCTATTTTTCTTTCAAACACCATGTTGTTCATTTGTCGTGTTTTACTGTCGTCTTTCGGTTGTTCTTGGCTAGCTGGAGGGATCGGATTCGTTATCGGAGGTCAAATGTACAAGCTGACCATAGAAATTACGGAGTGGAACGCGAGGGTTACAACAGGAATAACAGTTTGAACATTTTTTTTTCTACAAATGTTCAAACGTTATACCATTTTTAATACACTTTTTAAGGTAATTACTGTGATACTGTCACTGTGTCGTGAACCAAACCAGTTCGTCTTTTTATATAACTCACCATGTAGTTGAGAATAAGTGTATTTACTTGTTCCTCCACGCTTCCCTATATAGTGAGTGTCAAAAAAGGAGAACATATGAATAAGACCTTTGGTATATATTTGTCGATGGTTGCCCGATTTCGTTGAGATATTCTACTGCTTTGCTCGCTACTGGTTACTGACCATAATGGAGCTGATAATGCAGCTGTTGATAAACACATCCTATCTTCTTTCAGCATACAGATGATCGCTTAATTATGGGGACCAGCACCACTCGGGACTCATCTAATTTGCTAAGCACACAAGGTGTTCAGGAGTATCTACGTAAATATACAGTTGCCGATATTTACCTTCAATACTTGGACGAACATCAAGTCGACGGATTGGCCTTCTGTCTTCTGACCGAAAAGGACCTTCTCGAAATGGGAGTTCATTGTGTAGGACAGCGAAAGCGGATCGTTTTCGCCGCAGCTCAGTACCGCAGTTTCGTCATGGATAAATTGGGCGGCATACGTTTGGATGTTCACAACTCTCTTGACTCCACAAAGTACGAGCACAAAGTTGACAAATCTCAGCCTACTGGCTTTTGCTGTGCGAAGCAACCCTGTAATTTCAGTGGTTACATTCCTCGGGGTGATTTCCCGGATTTCTTGAGCGAGATACCTCACAGAACAGGGAAACACGCGGTCGAGACAAATCCCAAACCGTGGAAGGTCTTGATTAGCGCCCTGTATTTATTTGTCGTCGCAGGTATCACATCTTTCGTCATGGTTATTGCCCACGAACGACTACCTGATATTTCAAAATACCCTCCACTGCCTGATCTGCTTTTGGATAATCTGCCGTATATTGACTGGGCTTTTGAAGCAGCGGAGTGGGTTGGCGTTGTATTAGGTGTAGTATGGGCGTTCATCCTGGTATTTCATCGTTACCGTTGTATTTTGTTGCGCCGCTTTTTTGCGCTTGCGGGGACTGTCTTCCTGTTGCGCAGTATAACGATGATCATCACCTCATTGAGTGTACCCGGAGAACATTTGATAGGCAAGTGCACTCGAGATACCTTCACAAATGCCACAGTTAGGTTCGATCGGTTTTTGGATATTTGGCTGGGTTTTGGTATGTCCTTACGCGGGATACAGACTTGCGGCGACTATATGTTCAGTGGGCATACTACCATGCTCACTCTTCTAAACTTTTTCATTACCGAATATGCTCCTCGTAATATTCAGGTGATTCATACATTTTCGTGGGTTCTTAACTTGTTCGGTGTTTTCTTCATTCTGGCTAGCCACGAACATTATTCCATTGATGTTTTTGTGGCAATCTACGTATCTTCTCGCCTTTTTCTCTATTACCACTGCCTCGCCAACAGTCGTATTTTGCATCAGGAAGACAAAAATCGTGCGATGATATGGTTCCCGCTGTTTTCATTTTTCGAGTATGATGTTTGTGGCATTGTACCCAACGAATACGAGATTCCTTTCCGTTCTTTCTGGCCTAGATCCCGTGCTAAAACACTCGAACGGGATTCGCTGTTCCACGCACATCATATGAAGACTGAGACTGAGACATTTCATGATCACCAAAAGACTCTTTGATCTGGTCCACTCACGACGCATTGCTGCCTTATCCTACTTTTCTTTTCAGGAAAGTTCATCGCTTGCCGTATGTACTTACGCTTACACATAGTTTTTCTAATTTTTAATTTTTCAAGACTTCTATTATCTGAACCTCCTGTCAGTATGAACTGTTAACGAGATTACCATTATTTTTGGTTATCATTTGCAAAAGTACGGACATTTTCTGTTCTCTTGGCATTTCTGTTATTCGCAAGCCTGTCTGGCTGTTATACCCTACCAAAAGGAACAGTAATCTCTGCTTGTGTGTATGTAATTTTAAGATTGCGTCAAATCAATGCCTATTTGATTCCCACGTCCTTAAAGGAGTGATAATATAACACATGCACACCGGTTAATTAGTTGTCTATTTTGGATGTATAGAATCACGAGGATGCCGGGTCAATCGGAGGAACTCTGTCTGAGAGACACTAAGTAAGAATGTATCTAGTTGACTCAATAAACAGTTGATTTCAGCGTTATTAGTAGGTGCTTTACTGGTTTCGTTCGCAGTTGTCAATTGTGAGGAATCCCGCATAAGATGGCGGTCCAGTTTCGGTACTGGAGTCAACAAAAATCCTCGGTTTGATGTAAATGGTGGGACGACTTCCCGAGAAATCGGTATGTTCTATGATTATGTCGATTTAGCAGAAAGGTGATGAGTACCCCGCACAGGAAATAGTTTAGTGAGTTTCACAAACAAATTCCTCGCATGCGCTACTCCTTGTCGTTTACTTGACGCCCTTGAAAAGTGCTCCCGCGAGAAACAGGCTGGGTTTAGCACTGACCGAAGTTGTCCCAACTGCATATTTACTCCTTGTTAGATTTGGAAGCACACCGTTCGTAAATGCCACATCTCTATTTATCTTGATCTGAGAGTGGCCCTCGACCTAATCGGCCGTACAGTTCCTTGGCGACGTCCATTTTCAAACGTTGTGCGATTGCAGTTAATTGTGGTCTTCAAATATCTGTACAGAAATAACTAAAGCTAGTTCGCTTTTACGGTGATTCTTCACTGACGTTCACGTCAGAGTTACCCATTCTCCCCTTCCTGTGATTCAACCGTCAGTCAACAGATTAAAGCAAATGGTGAGGCCGTTTTACTGGATTTAATCGAACAATTATTTGGACATGCCGCTAAAATACAGAAAGGAGCGTGGTAATGTTTATGAAAAATTAGTTCCAAGAGCATCAAACGGTAAAATGTGAACATGCTTAAAATCTGTGGCATTCTTCTCTTCGCAATAATTGAGCAGAGCAGTCCCGGTTGTTCACGTGTGTTTATCTACAACTTGATAAGTGAGGGTACACAACTGTGAGAAATATGATAGTGATTGCCAAGGGTGTGTGACTGTTAGTCTGGTGAACGTAGAAATCGTAAGTTCGATTTCTCTGCTGCGCAAAGAGTACGGACCAACTCTTTGTTGTTGCTTCAGTTACGTACCCAGCGTATCAGTTCAGTTTTCCTAGTATGGTTGTTTAGTGTCTCTTCCGATGCAGTTTCTTTTCCCCTCCTCATATGTGGTGGTTGGTTCAGAAGAATTGCAGTATTTCAGCGTTTGCATCTCCGTTGGATGTGTGCATTGCGTCGTTCCAGATTGCAGCGCATTACAAATGTCTTCCCTATTGTCTGTTGAGATAGGAGCCAAATATCGCACAGTAACAGTTTCCTCTTGACCTTCGGAGAGTACCACTCGGGTATAGCTCGGATTGCAGTCCTAAGTTGAACTTCATCAACAAGTGGATCGTACTTTGATGAACGGTGGTTTCGTCGAAGAGGGACACAGTCAGGATTTACCAACCAGCTCGGTAAGGATATTCTTGATACTGCTCTCTTGTTGTGGCGAAACATCCGCTCGTGAGTTGTTTCATTGGTTTCTGTTGGTAGTAGAGATCTGAACGAACGTAGGACATCAAGGAGAACGGCCTACCAATGATTTACGTCTAGCTTTCGGGATTTGAGTGTTAGCGTTATAGCTTGTCGTATTGTGCCGCTCATGCGTTCGATTCGGCTGTTAGATTGTGGACTGTAAACAGTGAATGGCCTGGTTGTGACTCCCACGCTCTACAGACGTGAACGAGGGTCCCCGATCTGAATGGATGTAGGCAGGATGCCCGAAGACTGAAAAGAAATGCTAAAGATACTTCTTAACGGTTGACGATGACAAGGCAAATTCAAAGTAAAATCGAATGTATTTGTCAGTGGTTGCCAGGAAATATATATCACGGGTACAGGAAAGGAGCAGGCCCTTGAAATCTAGGCTCAGTCAATCGAATAAGTGCGTGGCTTTGATCAACGGTGTGTCGGGAGGTTTGAAGAACCTTGATTTGATTCCCGTACAATTGCTACATTGAGAGACTGTTTCTCACTTTTTCCAGAGGGAATGGTAGATTTTGAGAGCGAACCAGGTGGAAAATGCGAGTAACGCCTGAGTGGCAAAAAGAATCAATTCCTTCAGGCCTTCTAGCTGATAGTCTCCGTGCAATTCCACCAGAGTGCATCCGCCACCTGATAGTCACTACCAGGGCGGTGGATTAAATAGTACGGAAATCAAGAGAGATCCATCAGCCGATGTTGAATTTTGTCATTTTTTATTTTGCCTCGAGGTCCGTTATTAAACATAAACGCACATGACCGTTGGTTAGTCACCAAATTAAAATAGTTAAAAAACCGAAAATGCCGCCAGTTTTTCAATACCCTCACTGTTCCATAAGCCTCTTTTTCCACTGCAAAGTGTCTCTCGGTGGGAGTGAGAGGTACGGGAGAAGCCTATCAGGCTGTCATTGTGATTGAGGGTAGCCGCAGTTGGGATATTTGACGCATCAGTTTCGACGACAAGGGATACACCCAATTCAACGGGTATCATTACCGCAATTTTTAGCGCTTTTTCCATCGTTTCAAAGCAATTCATGACGCACATGGATAAGGGGAAATGTGCGGTTTTCAACAAGCGGATTTATTTTATCCGGAAATGAGTATTCACTGCGAGTAGTATGCAAACCATTTGATTACCCGTTCCTGAGCTTTTCGATTTCGATGAGTGGATAACTCCTTCAGAGAACTTAATCTGTCCGAATCCGGTCGTATGAGACACCCACGAGCGGCTGGTCCAAAGACGCGGTCGGCGATGGACGGATCGAGAGCGCCGAGGCCCTTCCGGTGATTTCTCCAGGTCGCCACTCCGATGATTGCGCAATGTCGTGGCGATGAGGGATTAGCTCTATTGCCGACGCGGGCGACAATCTTGCCAGCCACTGAGGCTGCTCGTTCCAAAGACGAATCCTTGACGAGAGCAGTAGCGGTGATCTGAACATAAATGGACAACGGATCCAACCACAATTCCCTTACTATCTCTTAATCCCTATCGGCGGGACTTGCCAAGGACCGGAGTTGAGCTAGGTGGCGGCTGGGTTTGGTGTCTCCGATGCAAGTCCGCAAAATTACCTCCTACGGACACGGATCAGAGTGGCCCTGAAAAGCTCTCCCTTCTCTATTCTGACGGGAAATTAACTGTCCTCTTAAATGAAGATTCGAAGCAAAAATGGGCCATGTGCCTTGGTATCTATCTAGATGACTCAGGCTATTATCACAAATCTGACTGATGTATTGCCAAAGTGGCTGAAGAAAGTGTTTAAAAACAACCTGGTACAATGTTCGCTGAGGAATCTTGGTCCTCATATCTAAAACATTCAATTGAATTCAAGGTTGTCAATAAATCTCTTGTTCATTAACTTCCCCTAATGTGTATGGTAAGTCATGATTAAAAATGACTGGCTCCTGTCATCGTCACTTGCTTTGCGAAAATTGGCGCGTTTTTTGCTTAGCACCATGCAGACCACATCGGTTACCAAACCAGAAATCGGTTACAACAAAATGTTCGCATTAGGCGTAGAAATCAAGCTTCTGGTGTTGAATCAGTTAGATCTCTTTCCCAAATATGCTTTTAGTGTTAGTCCAGTCCACCTTAAGCCCTATTTGCAGTCGCCTTTCTCTCCTTGTGACACCTGTATGTAACCATATGGACCTGCTACGCCCGACTCATCACAGGTTGTGTAGCAGATGATCCTCGGTTGACCTTTGTGTTAGATATTACCCCGGATCCTCATACTGGTGCCTGTTGACTATGTGCACCCAATCCGACTGCCTAACTTCCTCTGTAGTTGAATAAATCCCGTCGAATGCAGTCACCATCGCACTTCATCTATCATTCCTTCATATCCATACTTAAGTGACCCCGCACCGGTCTGCTTTGTTCGGTAGCCCGAGTGGCGATATCCTTGGTTTGGCGTGACCTCCCTCAGTTATTTAGTATTCTTCATCGTATGACTCTTAGAGTACCGAGGAACTCTGTCGAGGACACCGCAGATTGAGGCTCGTTGTTGACTTACCATCAATTTCGTTTTTAACGGGCTTTATATCAGCTTTTGAGTTTGTGTAGTATTAGGCTATCCTGGATACTGATAGTGTTTGAGGAGTAGGTGTTATATGTGACGCCAGTGGAATATAGGTTTTCCAAAGAAAGCTTTCTAGACCCCTTCAGACGATATCTGAACTGACACAGAATTTCCAAAAAATATTACTATATCGAAATTCCTCACAGCCCACGTATGTCAAGTTCCAGATTGTTTCCTCAAAACCAATACACTGACAGATGAAGTGTGAAAACATTGCATCACTAGACTTTAAAATTCACTTATCAAGTGGCGCATACTCTTTCTGTCAAATTGTATTCCGGTGGAGTTGTACTAAGCTATCGCCTACTGGGCCGGACCAATCTGTGGAGTAATAATTGAAGCAAAATAAGGAATATCCTGCAAAACCTTCAAAAGATGTGGACTGAGAATTAGCACGTGATGTAACAAGCGCGACATTTTGTTCACAGTAACTCCAGTTCATTTTGAACAACCATTAATCATACCCTGAACCCGACACTTCTGGTTGCAATCTGTCAAAAGGAAGCTCACTCGGAAGTCGGAACAACTGAGAATGTGGAAAAACCAAAGAAGAAAATTGAAAATAAGAGCATCAAATAAACGAGGGAAGTGTGTGAATACAAAAGCACCTCTGGTAACAAGACTTAGTCACGCCCTACTGTTTTTTTAGCATTAAACGAATGAATCTCCTGGACCTTATCCACAAAACCCAACACAGCCTATATGACCAAGCTCACATGATAAATTTGATCCACCCTCGTGACCCGAAACATTCCAGTTGTGTCTGAGTGATTGGTTTCTTTACGTTCTATCCATTTCACGAGATGGACGGCTGCATGTCTGGGGAACGGCACAACATATTATGCAGATTGCCTTTTAGAGAGAGATACAAGAAACAGTAAAGAAGGAACTGCGTTCACGTGGTTTCCATTTACGTTGCCTCAGGATTGTCATGTTGATCATTACGCTGTTGGTAGGACATGGAAGTACTTCGTAATTGTTCCACTGACATCATACTCACTTATCGAAAGCTTATTATTTATTAATATTGTATCGACATTATATATAGTTTGATATGCAGTTTCTCAAAAGAGAATTTACCACTGGGAGTAACGATAAACAAACTCTCGACACACTGACCTTCCCCGTTGAAATGCCGGCCCGTACTGAGCATGGATAAGTCACTTTGCGCACTTAATTGCTACTGATGAGTTCAACATTATCAGTTAACAAACACTAGAAGTTCATCCACAGACTACGAGAAGTAGGTATCATTTAGTCCGTGTTTGTGGTCAGCTGCTGCCCATAAATCTCGTTCAATAATTCGCTGTATACTACCATATATCCGACTGCTAAATGTTCCATGGTGTAATTCATCACACAGCGTCAACGGTCAACTTACTGCTGATAACCATGAAAACACCGTACAGAACTGTTTCATCTGTTTTCTTGTGAGTCATCATCAGCAGTGCACATCTACCCGAGCCCTATTGGGATTGGAACCTGGACTTCCCGTGCTGCAAATACATTGGGGATGTATATTCATACTTTCTAATTCAACGTGCAACATGGTGAGAAAGGCAGTGGTCAGTGGGGCTTGCCCTACTGTTTAAAGCTGCACGATGATGATGATGATGATGAAATACATTGGGGAAGGGTGCTGTATTCTATTGTATCGTATTGAGCACTTCTGTCAGTGAACGACTCATTTCGGTCATATAAATGAGAGGAAATGATCACATTCAAAATAGAAACATCTCAGAAAACGGGCAATCTACTATCAGGTTCAACCACCGAAATTGTTCCTAAGTCTTTCTGCGACATTCACTTTGCTTAGAATAATTCGTGCTAATTAAGGTACTACAGAGTTGCGAAAAAAATGTATACTTAACGGATGAGTAAAAAATTGGAACGTGTAGGAGGATGTGAACAGCGGATATTCTGGTGGGCTCTGCTAGAATCTTCATAGAGCATTATTTACAGGTGAAAATGTGTAGATCACATTATTTGTTGATGAGAGAGGTTATGGAAATGAAAACACGAGTGCTAATAGCCAAACCGAGGTGTCTTGAATGAAAGTCATTTTCAAGTAGACCGGAAACAATTGCAGGAGTGCAGCGAAGTAAGATTGGTAGAACACTTTGGTGGCCAAAGGAGACGATGACAGCTTGTTCGGTATCAAAGTGTCTCAGTTTACGGATTTAAAGAGAGAGTCGACGCAATTTCTGTACGCTGTCCAGAATATGGGAAGACCACTGTAAGTTGGTGCATATGGTGACATCTAAATACTTGACCGGTTGAGCTCTTGAAACGGGGACAATGTCAGTAACTAGTGGTTCGTTTGATAGGCAGATCGAGAAACGATGAGTGTACACTCGAAACATTTGGAAGTGTTCAGAAGTGGGTCGGAAAGAAACGAAAAGTTCTGAATATTACGTATTTTCTCAGAAAGAGGTGAAGTCAGGTTGATTGAAGATGGGTTTAAAAAGCAACGAGTCGCTGACACACTTAAAATGTTGTGCAGGACGATCTGTGAACGAGTCGCTAATATGCATAGTAAAAAGATAAGAGGAATAGTCAGCACCCTGGAGAACATCAGGATTGTTCATCAAGGGACTCGAGAAAGTGCTACCGAATTTAATACGCTGAGTTCTGTTGGGAAAGTAGTCCTTTCCCCATGAAAGCAGAGAAGCCGCACAGCCAAGAGACTCCAGATTTTGGAGAAGAAAGGTAAGGGGAACCAAATGAGGAGCAGAGGAGTAGTCTAGAAAGTCACAGCGAATTGATTTCGCAGAACTAATGAGAATTTTGGGGATAAAATGGTATACTGAAGCAACTGCGTTCAGAGTGTTCAGGTCAAGACCTGCTCCTGTATAGAGTCTGAAGCTCCTGGTCCTCTGTTCGTGACACGATAACCATTATACTCGGCAGCACGTAAAGGAACAGAACTTGGAATGCTGTAGCGGGATAACGTGTGTATTAGAGGAGCACAACAGAGTGCCGACAGTGTACACAGGGGAAGTAAGTGGGGCCACCAAATTCGGGAATTGTTCAGATAAACGAATTTGTTAGTCGTTGTAACTGTGTCACATCGTTAGCACTACAGAGGTCTCCCTCTAGAAGTCCGACGCAGTTGGGCTTCTATCCGTGATGGACACGGTGGCTTGGGTAGCGAGAGACGTTTTTCATGCCTCCTGCCGCGATCGAACACAACAGCGAAGCCTGCACAAGCCGTTCTCCATGACTCACACTGGTCGCTAGGCATCGATCGGAAAATTGCGTCCTCCTCAACAGTGAATGCGACTTGGGTTGATCCTGCTTGTGACTTTGCAGTGGTGATTGTAATGTGGGGCTCGTCGTTGTCGGCATATCCCAAAGTTCCGTTTGCCAGCGTCCGGCGTCAAATGAGTCTAGCCACGATCCAATGAGCGTTAAGTTTGATCCATGCGAAGTCCTGGAAGTCCATGTGGTTCTGTCCGACGGGACTAGCTGAGAGGCAAGAAACTCAAGAAAGGTGTGCCTCGAGGTGCAGACGGATATTCGACTGAGAGGGACATACCGGTGCAATGCAGGCTGCCAGTACTCCTGTCGTGATAAACTAGGTGGTTGTGCAGTCATGCATTACTAAACTATGTGTAAGTGGAATATGAAGAGTAGGCTTAAATATATACATCTGTTACAAATTCTGAAAATCTCGTTGGCTGTCGCAGCTCTTGGCCGCGAGGATTTCTCCTGTTGACGAGTGCAGCTGTATCTTCCATAGAGTTTAGTGTTGCAACTGGTAATGGGGAATCGTTGTGGGAGTAACAGGTGCTGGCTCAGAACTACCAACCGAAGGTTGTGAGCAGGTGGGAGCATAGGATGTGTTGTCCGCGGTGAGTTCTACCTCAATGAAGGCTGGTTTAAGACGGTCTATACTGATGGTCTCTTTCCTGCCTTCGAAGTCTACCATGTATTTCGTTTCGTTTCGCTGGACGACGCGGAACAGGTCAGAATAAGCCGCTTTTAGTAGTAATCGCACCGTGTCTACTCGAATAAACACATGGCTGGCGGTCGCTAGAGTGGGTGGGTATGTAGGTGCTGAGGGTTTGTTCTCGTGGCGTAGTGGGCTTTCGCACCCACAATTGGTGTGTCAACCGTTTTGCGTAATCTCTTTAAATAAAACTCACAGGTGGTAATGGAGAAACCAACTCACCTAAAAGTTGTAATGTGCAACCATAAACCAACTCAGCCGGCGTAACACGCATGTTGGTCTTAACGATGTTACGCATTCCTAAGAGAACCATCAGTAAAACTTCACTCCATAAAGGGTTATGATGAACACGAAGGGCATCTTTCAGTTGGCGATGAAATTGCACCACCATGCCATTGGCCTGAAGAAGATAGGTAGTCGTCTTGTTGTGTCTGTAACGGAATGTGTTCAGTAGGTCGTGCAAAGCACCGTCAAAATGAGACTCGCGGCCTGTGGTCACGAGAGCAGGGCAACCGAATTGACTTAGAAATGCTTTTGCAACTTCCTCTGAGGGAGGACAGAGAATAGGTATGGCCTGTGGTGAGCGAGTGAAACGATCTACACACATGGGATGTGCACGGAACCGTTGGATGATGGGAGGTGCCCCACGAGATCCATATGCACGTGGTGAAAACGTGCGCCTGGCTCAGAGAATGTGCCCGATGTAGAAATAGTGTGTTGGTGTATATTAACGCGTTGGCATTGAAGACAAGCCCGTGCCCAAAGACGTGTGTAGCGGTTGACACAAGGCCAAACGAATTTCTCGGTGACTTGTTTCACTGAGGTGGTTTCACCAGGGTGCGATAAGTTGTGGAGACTGATATAAACCTGTGGGTGAAAATTGGCAGTAACTAGTGGTCGGGGTCGGTCCTGTGACACATCTCAAATAATAGTTACGTCCGAAGTTGGAACGGCCACGGGCACTTGATGCACGGAGCTGTTGTTTCTAAGCTGGTCGACCTCAGGATCTGTTGTTTGAACTGCCTCATCATCATCATCATCATCGTACAGCGTTAAACATCAGGGCATGCCCAACTGATCACTGTCTTTCTCACCATGTTGCACGTTGAATAAGAAATTTTGAACATGCAAGACGGACAGGGAGTGGACCTACACGGGTGGGAGAATAAGAGAACACCGTAGTAGCCAACACACGGAATACACAGTGTAACTATACAAACGCACATTGATAGATCGATTTGATTTGACAGAAAGTGACGACACGATCACCACTGTTCACGATTCGCTTCCATATCCTTCAGTGTCTCCAACGAACTGGTTGAGGGGTCTTTTGGACCCCAACCACGAAGACATGAGGCACGTACGTTTCCCAAGTTCAATGTATATTTTCTAATTCCCCACTGCCACGTCATCTGTTGACCTCCACGTGGTTTCTTCCACTCCCTAGGAGAAACGGAGAATAGGACACGGTACGGTAGACGTGTTTTTCCATACGTGACACGTGCCTCAACCAACGAAGTTTATTAAACTGGATACGCTGTGATAGAGAACTTTCTGAATTGGTACCCAATACTCGATTTCTGACCTCAGTTGCTTTCTCGGTCATTCCATCTAATCTTAGCCATACTGCGCAGGCATCAGTGGTTGAAAACCTGAAGACAACGAATATCTTCTGCATGCAAGCCCCAAGTCTCGCAACTATACAACACAACTGAGCGCACTGCGACACAATACAGGCGACCTTTCAACTTCACTAACATATCAGGTCGCCGCCACTAGTGCTTGAGTCAAGCGTACGCCCCTCGAGCCTTGGATATACGCGTGTTCACCTCTACAACTGTGCTCCAATCCGTCGTCATGCTGCTTCCGGGAGATCTAAAGCGGTCAACAATTTTAGTTCCTCCTCATCGCGTATCACGCTCTGAATCGTTGACGTCCACTCCTGCAACATCAGTTTGCACTATGAAGGTGCATGGTGCATGCCGAATGGAGCTACAGCTCTCGCAAGTTTATCTAGTTCATGTTGCGCATGTTCCGTGCATTCGAACAAGCAAGCAACTTCGTCTGCGTATTCTAGGTCACACATTTCCCTACCATTTCGTAGTTCGATGCCCACATCCTGGAGATCTCCTAAGGCGCTCCCCATTATTTCGTTCATGACGAAGTTGAACTGCGAAGGAGAAATTGGACATCCCTGTCGAACACTGCTCGTCGTTTCGAACTGAGTGCATAGTTAGCCGTAAACCCTGATGCGGCTAGATATATGAGAGTATAGCGACCTCAACAGATTCATGAACATCTGGGGCACACCTTTCCAGTGAAGAGCAATAAATGGCCCCGTCCGGTCAATTGAATCTAAGGCACCTTTCAAGTCGAGGAAAACCATTATTGTTGGTCGACGGTGCGTGTGACGCACCTCCAGTAATTGACGGAGAGTAGAAACTGGACGATGCATCCTCGACCTTGACGGAATCCGGCCTGTTGTCCGCTGGCTTTTCTCTTGCTAGCCGGTGTAAGACGGTGCAGCAAAATCGAGGCTAATACCTTGGTGTCTATGGGAGATAAGCTAATCCCGCGATGATTGCTGCAGTCATTGCGTATTCCTTTCTTGGAGACGGGTATATTCAATGACTCACCCCATAATGGCGGGATACGTTTCTCCTTCAAACGTCACGGAGCAAGGTGGTAAGTGATTTTATCAACGCACCACCACCCGTTGTGAAAAGAACTCGAGGGAGTCCGTCAGGACCGGCCGCTTCCCCTCGCTTTAGTAATGGAATGCATGACTCTACTTCTACTTCCGAGTGAGGTTCGATTGATAATCCCCAAGGAATCACAGTTGTTGACACAGGAGTAACTACATTAGAGCGCGACCAGCTAAAGTGCTCCTTAAATTATTCGGCCAAACGGCTGAGCCTTTGAACTTTGCCGTGAATGAGTTCTCCATTTATAACGCATATCTTTACATTGACCGGAATTCGCCGTCCACCGGTATCGGAAAAAGTTTGAACAGCCTTGAACCGTTATCTGAAGCAGCTACTTTTTCCATTTCTTCGGCTAACTTGACCCACCAATTTTCGCGACCATTTTTAGGGCTTTTCGTAACTTGCCTTTGTAGCTTTCTTCGTATTTTATTCATCTCCTTACTGTTCGAGAGCTGACTTTTTTGCTCTATTAGCCTGATCGGCCTTGCAAAATCCAGTGTCTTCGATGGACATCGGATCTGGAACCACAGGCGAAACCTGCTGCTACGTGCATTGCTTGCTAGATATGAGCCCAATGCTCTTCTACATTACTGTTCGTCGTAGATCCTAGTTCATGTGCTAACTTCTGTTCACAACGAGTGCGTACTTCTGGATCACACATACGTTGCACGGCTAACTGGGTTTGCGGTTTGCGTCGATGACCACGGAGCTGGAGAGATAATCGCATTAAACCTAAAGTATGATCCGACTCTACGTACCAGTAGGATCTACAATTCTGAACAGAACTATGCCACCGGTAGCTTACGGTGATATGATCAATCTGACTCGAAGTACCTGTTGAGTCAGAGCGCCATGTTACCGTGCAACGAAAGCTGTGACGAACATTCGTGCTACATAGGAATAACCGATTGTCTGCACAAAACTGGAGAAGGCTATCCCCGTTATCTGTGCACTGAGTGGGTAAAGCACAACGGCCACCTAATCAAGTTTCTCATGCACTAAGTTAGCCAACTTGTGCAATAATGTCAACAGCTAGCACTACAATGTCAGAAACTTTGCTGCTGCAAACGAGGGTGGTGAGTTCGTCCTAGAGCTCATCTTTCTGCATGTCAGAGCTGCAGTCCGTTGGAGCGTATGCCGAGATAACAAACAAATTTCGCTTAACACAGCTATCCTTTCGGAAGCTAATTGACCTCTGGAGTCTAACTGCACATAAACGACTGATAACCGGGATCAATTCTAAAAGATCAGCCTCAGCCTTGCCAATCAAGACTATTCCTACACCACGTTGACCTGTAACTCTAGCTGCTTCGTCTCTTGAAGTGCTCAGGAAATACCTCGATAAGATACCAGGAGCGGTTAGTTGAATCACACTGTTCGAATCCTGGATACGCGTTTTACTGACGCAGCTGACAATCTTCAGAGAGTTCAATGTGAGGGCTGGGAGCGCCTGCTGACCGGCCTGCATGAAAGTACACACGTTAAAGGAGCCTGGGTTCAGAAGCTGACGAGGTTTGAGAAAATGTGAGTTACCAGACAGAAGACTATTCCCGACACTATTTGACAATGAACCGTTAGGAGTATCGAGCGTGTTATCAGCATGAGCGTTATGGGTGGATAGAGGGGCAATGAGAGGTGGTTGGGGACAGAAGACAAAGGTTGAATAAAAGAGAGGGAACTCTGAGCAGTATTCCACTTATCACCACCCACCCCACTCGATACAATGGGCAGTGCGGTAATGATTATCCTGCGTGACGACCGATGCAGTATGAGATTCTTTGTAGTTGTGCAGTTCATGGGAGATGTTGGAAGGGTACTGCTGGGGTGTGCAGCCACAAAACAGGAGAACGACTAGGGTTCTCAACCAAAACCTTTAGTTCTATCAAGAACCTGTCAGCAAGACAACAGAGTGGCTGAGTGGGAGCCCATTTGCTTGGATCAATTATTCTTCCACTGGTTTTACCGACTGAGTCGCCAGCTCAAATCGACCTCCAACTTGGAGAACCAGGACAATGGACTTCGTCTGGCATGTACCCACTGACCTTTCAAGCGTGATTGCATCTCCGGCCTAAGGAAGCCACCCTGTTTGAGATGCGGCGATTGCTTGTAGATCGTTGCCCGTTGGTAGTGGGTTGTCGATATTGTGGACGAGAGAGAGCGTCTGCTACGGGATTGTGTGTTCCAGAGATGTGACGAACGTCCGTAGCAAACTGCGAAACATAGTCTAAGTGGCAAATATAGATCGGAAGGTGACTGGGGAGCGTACACTAGTGGTTTATGATCTGTGAGCACTGAACGTTTGGCCGTCGAGTGTGGCCCGGAAAGGTCGGATACTCAAATAAATTGTCAGTAGTTCTCTGCTAAACGTACTTTAGAGGGATTCCGCAGGTTGGAGATGCCTATAGAAGGGGGCCATTGGTTGCCATGTATCATTTGACGAATTGATGCAACAGTGCTCCAACAGCCATGTCCGAAACGTCTGTCCGTAATGCCAGAGGAGCGGAAAAATCGGGATGTGCAGGGAGTGCTATGTTGGAGATAGCTTTCTTGGTAGAAGTAAATGCTGTCTAAGCCTTGTCGGGAAATATGAATTCCCGCTTACCTACACGTAAAAGGTCCTTGGGAGGTTGCATTATTTTGTCACAGTGGGGGATAAACTGGCGATAAAATTTAACCAAGTCAGAAAACTGGCGCAACCGCCGGTAGGAGTGAGGTCCAGGAGGGTCGCGAATTGCCGCCACCTTGTCTGGCAGGGGCTGTATGCCCGAGACTGAGATTTTGTGACCTATGAATGTGATTGTGGTCCTACCTAGTTCGAATTTGACAGAGTTAATGATTACACCGTGTTGGCTAAGGTGCTCGAAAATATACCGCAGGTGTGCCATATGCTCTTTCTCTGACGAAATTGTCACCAAAGTATTGGCTAAGTATACGTAGACATTTTTCAAATCGCATGTAGCTTCGTGCATAAACCTTTGAATGGTTTGGGCTGCTTTGGGGAGCCCAACCAGCATGCACAAAAACTCAAGCAGTCCGAATGGAGTTATGACGGCGGTTTTAGGGATGTCAACCTCAGCTACTGGGATTGGGTGGTAGACTCTAACCAGGTCGATGTGGCTAAAAACAGAACCAGACAGGGAAGAAGTTAGTTCTTGAATATATGGGATAGGGTACCTATCTGAGATAGTAGCTTGGTTGAGGGGCCTATATTCGCCACAGGGACGCCAGTCGCCATTAGGTTTAGGAACCAGGTGAAGGGGTGGGGCCTAAGGGCTACTAGAGGAGCGTATTATCCCTAATTCCAGCATATGTTTAAACTCAGTTCATGCGACGCGGAGCTTATCTGGTGCCAAGCAACGGGGTCGGCTAAATGCTTCGGGTCCTTTAGTGACAATATTGCGGGTGATGTTGGTGGTCACTGCGAGAATGGGAACAGATTGTCTCAGCATTACTGAAAAAGCTGAAAGGAGTTCTGCGTAGGTATGTTCGGCCTGAGGTTCGGCATATATGGGCGTGATTTGATTCATGGAGGAACATGAACTGGTTACGGAAAGAGAAGTCTGTCGGTCGACAACTCTCCGGCATCGTACGCCAAACAGGATGTCGAAATGGTCAAGGAAATCGATACCTAGTATGGGATAGGGGACATCTGCTACTACAAACACCTAGCGGAATATGCAACGTTGGCTTAAGTTCAGCGTAAGTGACTTGCGGTCGTAAGTAGACATAGGAGTGCCGTTGGCAGCACGAAGTTGTCGGATTGATGGAATTGGTGCATCACCTACTTCTTTTGGAATGATGCTAAGTGTTGCACCGGTGTCAATAACGACCAGGTTGTCCGAAAAATCCCCCAGAGCACATTTGGAAAACACAAGTTGGCGAACAAGCTCGTTTTCAGTGATTCTTAATCATGCCAATACAACACAATATATAGGACTAGATGCATAAGGGATACAGTCAACAAAAATCGTGTCAGGGATCATCGTTCACACCTAGTGTGGTACAGGATTGTCCGGAAACCAGGTGTGAATGGACTAACACGTTCTCAACATGTAAGCTTTCGGACGTTCGTGGACCTGACGTTGGGTGGTGAGTGGGCCAGGGTAGGTTGAGTGCATGCACAAATTTCTTCTGAGCACATAAAGGGGGGTTGTGGAGGCGAATCCCGACCGCTTCCGCTGTGGCCAAGATGCGACTTCTCACCGATCTTGAAAGCCGACCTCGGACCCTATACAGGGGGCGGAATGCTTGATCCACGTTCACCATGTGATTAGACCAGGTTATTGGAAGCTAAATCTCGAACATACTACAGACGACTGTTAATATTTGGCTGCCGACCGCGTTAGTAGTCGGAACGCGTCGGGATATTAGTTTCCCTGTTTGGCACCTGGTAAAGTGCAACCGGCTTCACAGAGCCGGGCCCTCTACGTGAACCGTTTGTGATATCGACAGTATCTTGATCGAGATGGACTAAGGAGGCGATCAAGGAAAGGGCTTCTGAGGCGTTCGCGTCGGTCACAGTTGTGATAGGGTTTCTGGTCTCTTCAGTGAAAATAGCTAGAAGTGGAGACCACGTCTGAAAACCCGCTCGAAAGCAGCTATCAGGGTGTCCTCGGAGCTTGTTCCTACGATAGGAGTGGTGATTTGGGGGCTATTTAAGTTTGTTACAGCAGCAATTTGTGGATGTTTCCGTTTCGTAATACCATCCGCTAGTTTTGCTGCTTCTGAGAGGTTAAGATGACTAGAAACCCCGAATAGTACTTGAATACTAGCTGGTAATCGCTGTACCCGTGTAGAGTCTAAAGCTCCTGGTCCTCGGTTCGTGACACGATAACCATTATACTCGGCAGCACGTAAAGGAACAGAACTTGGAATGCTGTAGCGGGATAACGTGTGTATTAGAGGAAGACAACAGCGTGCCGTCAGTGTACACAGGGGAAGCAAGTGGGGCCACCAAATTCGGGAATTGTTCAGATAAACGAATTTGTTAATCTTTGTAATTGTGTGTCACCGCTAGTACTACAAATGCACCTGTTCGGCTTGTATGCGAACTGATGTGGATCACTGATATTCACAAAAGCGGACTGCCATCAGCTAAGGATAGCACGTTCAGCTAACTTCACTGCAGAGGAAATGATGGCTATGGAACGAAAAAGTTTCGATAAAATATTAGAAGTGGTGTGTTTGGGAGTAGGCACAACTATTACCGGCTTCCAGGAGATAGGCACAGCACCGGTATCAACCGATTTGTTTATGAGTGTAGTCATTATTTCCATTGGTGGGCTTGCTCCAAACTTGGGAAGAGTGGAGAACAAGAGATCTGAACCAACAGCGGAAGCCACTTTTGAATTTCGATGAAGTCGAAGGACATTTTCTGATGAAAAAGGTTTAAATTCGGAAGGAATGGAGAGCGTGTACGATTGTAGGAGTTCCGTGCATGAGTTAAGTAACACAGCATTCAGACTGTCGACATCTATGCTAGAGTGGCTTGACCGGATCTGCTGGCCGCATAAGAGCTTGATTCTGTGCCGACGAATTTCACTCAAAAATTGGTTGTTAAGAAACTTATCCAACCTTTGTGTCTACTGGTTGATCAGGATAGAGTGACACATCACAGAAGTCTGGTCATGTAGTTTGTAGGCTTGTTCTTTTTGCTGCCTCAGGAATTTTACCAACGGAGAAGCTATTCTGCTGAAGTTTAAAATACCGTTTCCATGGGACAACACAAATCGAATATTGCATTCAGTATCATTGTAAATAACTCTAGGGGGTAAAGGAAGCATTCAAATGAAAATATCGAAGACATTGCGAAACGGGCTCGTTTAAAAACGGTAATGTAAACGGGTGACAAATTTCTGGTAGACGCTTTTATTTGTTTCGTCTTTACGTATGAAGAGTAAGCAGAACGTGAGTAAATTCTGGTTCTAAAGGTAAGAAGAACATGGTCACTCGTTGAAACAGGAGCTTTCAACCGTAAACAGAAATGTGTGGGATAGCTTGTGGTCATGCTGTGTATATATGTTAAACAAACCGTTGAGAGTCAGTGCGGACAGACAAGTGATTAGGTGTTCGACTCACAATGGTCCACCGCGTATTTGAGTCTCAGTTGGGGCTCGGTGCGTATGCACTGTTGATGATGCCTAACAAGCCTAGATGAAACAACTGTACGGTGCTTCCAGTGTTTTTTCAGTGGTGAGTTGAACGTTCGCACTGTATGATGAACCATTGTTAGACATGACCTGTATCCAGGTCAGCAATGAGTGACGCACAAACCCTAGAAAACGACCGACAACTAGCAGAGGTTAACAATGCTATGCTACAACATACAATTCAAAAACAATAAACAAAATCATTCAGGCCGCAAACACGTGGCGTCCTTAGGGGAATTTACAAATCATTCTATTCGATAGACGTTACGAGGATTGACAACGACAAACTAGAGCCGAATGACCAAAAGACAGACGTCAACTCCGCTTACTGAACAACGCAGTCTGGCTAGTCGGGTCGTGAACACACAGTTGAAAGTCGCACACCGGTCATGGATTCTGTTCAGTCAGAAAGAGGGAGTGGGAAACACACATCGGGTGAACCACAGATGAGTTCAGATTTAATCCACGGGTGGCCACACGGTCACAAGTTGCACAGGGTCGAGGACGCAAGCGTGTGTGTGTGTGTGTGTGTGTGTGTGTGTGTGTGTGTGTGTATGTGGTATGGACGCGTGCGTGGGTGCGTGTGGGTGTGTTAGATGCGTGGACCGATGAGGCCACCAGTTAGTTACAAGGAAATAGATTCCGCGTAAGCTAAATGTTAGCCGAATGAAAACGGTCAAATGGGTTGTGCAGGCGAGCATGGCAGATTCGACAACCATATTAGGTAAAATCTAATCTCCTACTACTCATATTCACATGATAATTATTATACATGAAGGTCCGTTTCTAATAATATGTCAGAATCGAGACCGATTAGGAGTGCGTCGACAAACGATGCATCATGTGAATTCGGTTGTAAAATGGGTTTTGAAAAAGGTTACCCGTGGTGACCGAAACGTCGACAACTTACTAACGTTTTCGACTACGCTGTGTTATTAAACAATCAATGTTTTATCATAAAGTCCGCTTCTCTTTATCATTCTCACGAACGAAAGTGGGATACTCGAGGAGTCACAAGCGGCTACGGTAATCAGATTATGTCCCTACCAGCATTTCCTCCACCAGCTTCCACTTTCAATGGGCAGCCAAATTCCGATTATATGAAAGATAGATGATCAACGTTTGTATCTCACAAAGTGACCGATTGATCACTGGTGGGCAAACGGGCATCCTATTGGAATTTGGACTGTCACGTCCTTGGTTCGATTGCCGCCACCACTCTCAGTCACTTCCTCATTCGACAGCCTCTGATTGGCCGTGGACCCCTTCCGGAATGATTATACATCGTTTTATAGTATATGAAGGAAGTGAAATATATTTATTACTCCTGTTAAGTACATCGTCATCACTAACCACTTGATCTTTACTCAGAAGCTCACAACAGTATTGAAGAATTAACTCGCAACCTAATTTGCAATTTCCAATTTTAATTGGCACTTCCATTTTCGTAGCCCATTATTGTTGCTGTTAGGGTTTGTGAAAATATGATGGCATATTGTTATTTGGTATAAAATAATCAGTTTTGGATTTCTGAACTCGATTTGTAATAATCCAAATGGATTGCAGTCCAGTCAGTCGAATTCAACTGCGATGTGATTGTGTTAGAACGGAAGTTTGACAAACAACTTTATATCTGAAAGTGCATTTCTTCTCCAAGACGTGTGTTCCAGTGTATGAAAGAGGCTGCAACCAGTCATTCGGAGTCAGTTTTATTGAATATGATGGACGACAGCTGAGTATCCAAATCCGGCATTTGTGGTCTGAGCATCCGCGTAGATTGGTCTATCCTCATTGATCGACCTCAGCCGTTTATTCGCCAAATGCCTCATTTTCTGTTCTAGTTCATTACAGTAAGAAAGCGTATTAGTGGAGGCTGATGAGAACCCATGAGGTTGAAGTGGAAAATGCTAAAGATGAACAGCCAATTGAAAGTTATTAGGTATCCTAGAGAATACCTGACTTGAGAAAATTTTCAACCATTTTATTATTATCCAATCACTGAGCTGGATCCTTATCACCATCAAAAGAAGCCCGGTTTTAGTACAAAGTAAAAGTTGGATAAAATGCACGACACAAAGTGGAACTAAGACAGGCACTGAGGCGAAATCTCCTCTGTTATCCGTTTCATTCATACACAATCCATGCACTTAACACTTTTGGTCAAATGTTGTTGGCTTGGTGAAGTTAAACTCCGTTGCTGATTCATCCATGATTTGAAACTTCAATCGTGGTCTCGTCAGTATCCGTAGCATCATTCTGCCGGCAAACTGCTTGGGGGAATCTTAGTAATCTCGGCCCCATTGAGGGCTTCTGTTGTGCTAACAATTCGGATCTATCAGGGAATCTTGTTTTAGTGTCCCAATTGCGAGGGTGAACCGATTATCAATAACGAACGTTGCTTCACACTCGTGTTTGTTGAATCTGTACATTTTTCGTCCATTGGGATGAACTGCATACTTTTGTGCCTTCAGTCAGAAATCGTATTGGTTGCTTCGAACTTTCTCCTTGCCAAAGAAGGCATCATACCAATTGAAGAGCATCTTTAGGATATCAATGTTACGGAAATACGAACCCCACAGATTTTGCCCCCAAATGCACATCTGATATTGTTTTTACCACGACTTTCCAAAATGAAGCAGAAAAATTTGGAGAATTCTTTCACAAAGTATCCGGTTCCACAAAGACACCGATGGTAATGGTATTCACGTCGAGGGACAAATCCTTTTTAGTGATGATCCTCATGAAATACCCACAAACCGTAGAACGTATAGAAAATGTTCTACTGGAGGATTGGGAACGTGCCTTCTATGAGATCTCGAAACTACCCAAGAACTAAATCCCCTCAATCGAACAAATAGAGAAGGCTCGTGTGCGCAGACAAATGCGATCGTGTGTTCTACATATCGTGGCAGCGAAATAGTACCGATGTGAGAATCACATGAAATTAAATGAACGCAACGGCGCACAGAAAAAGGAACCGAGTTCGTATAGTCAGCAAAACCGGAAGTGTGTCAAAAACGACGTAGTCATAAGCCTCGTGAAGGTTAGTTCAGTTAAACGTACGCAATCGAAGGAAAACAGTATAGTCAAAACCACGTGTCAGATGAGATCGTAGAGAAAATAACTCCAAAATGATGTCCGGAAAGTGTTCATTTTCTCAGAACTATCTAGATCACTACAAATGAGTTCGGTCGGTTCTTTTCGTCAAAAGTAATACAGATCTTCTCACTTCTTATTTCACCCAACATACATTGCCAACCGTCAGGTACATCTTTTCATCTCCTTCCATTGAATATATTTGTCAATCAATGCACAATCTGCATCTCATACTGAATTTCACGGTGCTAGACGATTCAGTGACTGACTTGCTAACCATTTGGTTACTTGAAACGATTCATCTTTCCTTAACCTTATAGAAAATATTTTGACTTTATCACCGAATCTCTAATATTGCTTTCTCGTTGCGACCACATCCAATAAGACTTCATCACTTGCAAGTGTTTTATGTTTTGCATCAAATTTGCAAATAAATTACCATCCAATACCGATCACTACCTTTACCCTATTTGATTCATTGCTGTTCCAACCAAGGTAAGCTCAGAATTCTCCGCACTCGCATCTCTACATACAGGAAAGGATTTATTCGTTACGTAAAATGCTTACGCGTGTACCGCAACCACGTAGTTCGTGATCCGATTGAGTGTCTTCGGCCTAATTTCTTCTGACCGCATATCTGACTGTTGCAGCAATAGAGACCGATCTCGTCATTTCATCAAAAGAAGAAGTGACTATTTTGAAAACAATTCACGGCAAACAATAGGAATCCTGTAAACGACTCCAGGCGAATAACAAAATGGCCCAAAGCTTCAGACCAACATGTCCATTAGGCAAACACAACAAAGAATGATGCGCAGGAAAATAAAACCAACACTGGTGGTAAAAAGTGATCCAAAATGCGCACAGGTCGGGTAGTCGATCGTGTCACTGGAATACAATGAAAGGGGCGTGAAAACGGATCATCTAAATGGTCGCACAAAGACCATGCCAGTTTGCATTTTCTGACTTAGTTGTGTCTTCCTCACATCGAATTCTCCATACTACGAGCTCCTCTGTTATTCGTGTATGCATTGAAAATTCACCCCAATTCGAATACAGAAATACGTTCGTTAATGTTACTTAACAGGTGATCGATTCTCAGAACTAGAACCGTGGGAACCGAATTTCCGAAACCACTAACGCACTTCGAGTTCGTTAGATATACTCTCATCGAGTGCCTCGTCGAGTTGATTTAGTAGTGCACTTTGTACTCGTCTCGCGATGGAACTTGTATGCAAAAGTAATGATAATATTTTACCTATCGTTAGTTTTATAGAATTCGAGCCAAAACAAAATTTCCGGAAATAGCCGCAAACTTGAACATTTGTTTAAGAAATAAACGGTGTGTTTTTGAAATGAAATATCGGAAACGCAGTGCAGTAGCACCTTAAGACGCGTGCATGCGGTCCGCTGGATTATCTGCAAGACAAGTGAACCAACCACTTTTCCGCTACTCTGATCATAAACCATCGGAATCGAGCCACACGGAGAGACCTGTATTCGCCGTGGATCAGTGTGTATTTTTGTGCGTGTGGGTTTATTTTTTCACATACTCTTTTCGAAGACAGGGTGGACTTCATCGCACAGACGAGATGATGGCTAATCTTAGGTGACTACTGGATACCCGAATTCTGGCTGACGCTCACCGAGCCATTCGCTCCAGAGACACACACACACCAAAAACATAGGGAGTTGTGGGTAATGTGTAATCGACAAAAGTAGGTGATAATTTTCCTGGGCACAGGGAGTCCGATGGACAAGCAGTCGTGTATCAGTGGGGAGGAAAGATACGAGAGATAGCGTCAGCATTTTTTGGTTCTGGAGCATCAGTGGAGAAGGCTTTCAAGTCTGAAATATAAACAGGACAGAAAAGGGGAATAAAATAATCACAAACAGGATATGACCGTTCAAATTCGATTCCAACCCAATTATTGCTACGACAGTGTGGTCTTAGTGAGCCCGTGTCTACCATTAACCGCAAGAACTTAATTAGTTCAAAAGTGATCACGAGAATCACCTGTTTCCACCTCCTGAACAGCAGCCTGCATCAAGCACTTGAATCGATTAGTCCATATGAGCGTGCGTTTTAGTGTGTGCGAGTGAGGGAATCAATGAGTGAGTGAGTGAGTGAATGAGTGGGTGGGTGAATGAGTAAGTAAAATCACGTTTTCTGGTGACTCCAGCACACTTTAGTGCATGTCATTTTCCAATAAATAGACCATTCAATATCTTGTGTAAAGACTCAACTCAAGAAATGTAAAGTGTACAGAAACCGGATAAGACGGTAAAACCAACACTGATGAGATTTATCCAGTCATTCGAATCGACCTACACGTCGATTACACAAGCTAAGCTTGTAGTTTACCTTGGGAAATGGTTTTCCCGTGAAAAGGCACAACGTTTACGAGCTAAATGGTAACTAATAACCAAGTTCAACACGGAAGAATGTTGGCAATGGATTTCTTGGTCTCACCGTCAGCTGTCAGTTCATGGTCAATTTTGTGAGATAGATGAATGCCTTCAATATTCTCCGTAGTCTGCCAGATATAACTTCACAAACATGTTTCACTCGGGTACTCTAACGAAACAGCTTTGTTGATCCGTGAGGAAGTCTGCAAAATATAGGCAAAGTGTCAAGCCTGCTACTGATGGATATCATTGTGTTTTGAACAGATAATCGATGT
Organism: Fasciola hepatica; assembly: GCA_948099385.1. NCBI lineage: Eukaryota > Metazoa > Platyhelminthes > Trematoda > Plagiorchiida > Fasciolidae > Fasciola > Fasciola hepatica. The sequence continues at coordinate 4,177,969 of CANUEZ040000046.1, forward strand.
GATCGATTCATGAAAAGTTCGATAGTTTTAAGTGCAGAACTTAACATTTCAGTTGATGGATCATATACGATAGTCAATCATGGACAGTTGTTGTTATCTACGCACTTATTGGCGGCTCACGATACGTGGGAAGTCCATTTTATTTGCAAGTAAACAAGTGTCGGATCGAGGTAGCACAGCTTGTACATGCAGTCGGCAGAGCTAAGCAAGACCGTCCGGTGAGCAGCTAAATGTGATTTGGTAAATTGGTTCTGTTGGATGCAAGGTACACGTGTATGCGTGTGAACACGACAGCCAATGAACAGGCATCGATAGGGCAATAAAAAAGTTCGACTAGATTATTTCTGGTATCCATCAGAACCCTGGAAAAGTCACACATCGGCGCGTTTTGATCCTAGTGAAGCAACAGACTGAAATTTTGAACAACCTAATCGAACCACTTCATAAATCAAAATTTCATGCATTCACTAAACTTATCTACACAGAATATAACCGTGGCAGTTAGAGGTTGAGTAAATAATTGGATGGTAAATGTGATTGAATAATAGATAAAGAAGATTATACGAAATCTTTTCAAAAATCTGAAACCAAGCTGACATGATTCACTCACATAGGCACCGGTAAGTTGACCTCGATCGGTCACCCATCACATACGCCACGGTGCAGTAATGGTCTATGAAAGGTACAGCAATTCTTTCTCTATCTAAAATTTTCACATACCATTTCGAAAAAAATGTGGCTGTACTCAGAGAACGTGCGTGAATCGAGTTTAACTATTAACTTCTTCGGTCTACATTTATTAAAAAAGTAACTGAATGTATTGGTTAGGTGCATCGACCGTTCGGAGAAAGTGAACAGTTCCCAAGCAACACCACGATTACGCATTCTGTCAACGATATATTCTGAAGCATGATTCGTTCTCTATGTGACGTTAGTTCGGTTGCATGTGTTTCACTGGAATTTTGTCACGCAAAGTATCCGTTACCATCGGCCCTTCCAATTTCCACTCACGATTTGCTCATACTCACCGGCATCCTCCTGTTGTATAGTGTTTGTGTGTGCATGCCTGTTGTTTGTATCCATATCACCATATAGACAGTACATATTTCCGCATTTGGCAGCCCACTAGCGCCTCGTCTGTTAATTCGACTGACGGGATGTTGTAGAGCAGGCATATAAAGCGTGTGGCCCGAGGGATGCTTGCGGCCCCCTGCTAGCGCGACTGCGGCCTGAAATATTTTCGTGTTTTTCCGGCTAACAGAGAAAAAGGAATGTGAACGAGGAGGGCCAAGTGCGTTAAGATAAATGGGGAATAAAGTACTTTTTCACAGCGGAGAACGAAAAGGTAGATTATTTAATTCGCGACTGTAGCATGATCACGTCAAAAGACCACAACTCGAAAAGACATTAGGAAACGAACCCTTGTTCATCTCAGCTAAAATAACCAGTAACCATATACTGGGTGCGGCTGCTTTGGTTGCTTTCTCAGTAGTAACCTCGATCAGAAATAATGAACAAGGATGGAAAGTGTGAGAACAGAACTACAAAAAGTGTCAAGTGAGTAAAGAGATTTTATGAACACAAAAGCACCACTGGTAACAGCACCGAATCACATATTCCAAAGTATCCAACGGCTAAGCGAAGGGATCTCTTGGACCCCACCCAGAAAGCTCAACCCACTCTACATAGTCAAGTCCAATAGCCAGGCTTTTCAGATTCAAAATGCATCAGTATGCTCTGGGGTGGATGTCTCAGGCTCCGAGAAGGTTACTCTCCCTGAAGCACCGCTGAAATGCTAGCAAATGACAGTGTGTCTGCCTTATCCTCTGCTGATGAAGTTCTCACTGCCTCCTCGTGGCGCAAATAAACGTGAAAGATTCTACTGCTATGACTGACTGCTTTTCCATGCGCACGAGCGACCACTCTCCTACACCGTATACAATTTGTTCTCCACATGTACTGCCTTCCCAATTTCTTTTCCATTCCCACACCCTACAATTTCTTTGATCGACAGTACCCATTATAGTGCTACTAGGGAAAATCCTGACAATGTTCTTTCCCATCTTTCTTCGACTAGCTTCCAAGCTTCACCGAACCCACTACCACCGACCGATGCCCATTCAAACTAGCCATGTTCAACGTGCTAGCCCTGACACATATAGGACAACAGGCTGATTTAGTTTGTATGCTTGAATCCCTTGCCATCGAGGTGTGTTGCATTCAAGAGACTCGTATTCATGACGCCAGTCCCATCACTCGATTGACACCCTATCTAATCCTTCGGCAGAGTTCCACTTACGCCTTTCTGGGGACACTGAGGCTGCCTCTTCTGGTGTTTCTAGCCAAAGCTGAGCTACCAGACTGTATTTCAGTTGATAGTAGAGTGCGAGCAATGAGACTCAGAGGTTCGGGCAAAGTGAGCAGTGGCAGACCGAATCAGTGCTAGTAGAACTGGACTGGATACCGTTGATGCAAATGAATACATTCATTATCATTCAGTGATTTTGTTATTGTCCGAGTTCATGGTTTTCAATAAACTTCCTCTTTGATCAGAAAGTCTTGTGAACTACTATAGAGGGAGAACGCAATTCCACATTGTGAGATGATGAAATGACATATTGTCGACAGACAGCCTGGTTCGTCCTGCAGGCAGCACCATGGTTGGGCTGCCAGCCAGCACTTCTTCGCTCGAGCTCAATCACGGACAAGATTAAAGTGAACTAAGCAGATCAAAGAACAAGCTGAGTCCCAATAATTGTCTAATCCGAATCTCTCAACTGGATTCGTTAACAGACTAACCACCCAGAACAGCTGACCTTGAATACCAGGTGGACCAATAAAATTGCGGAACAGGATTTGGCTATTATCACCATGCGTCGTTTAGGAACTGTCGTCTTTGTGCTAATAAATCGTAACAGGTAGAAACCAAAAAGCTATTCCCACTGGAGCTAGTGGGACGGTTCAAAACACATGATCGTGAACAAAGATGTCAGCTTCAAAGCTAGTTAAAATCAAGGAATTCCAGCCACGAATTTCGCATTCACGTGTCAGTTGTTTCAATGATATCGATGGCGCCGTGTACAAATGGTTTCTCACTGCTCGTCGGAGTCATCTGCCGGTCACAGGATTGTTGCTACAAGAGGGGGCATTGGAGGTGGCTCATAATATGGACTACCGGGGTTTTCGTGTGAGCACTAACTAGTAGTGCAAGTTCCCGCACCGTCATAATATTATCCCGATACTTGTGACAGTGAGGCCTCAGGAGTTGCAAATGAAGGGTTGTCACAAATTGCCTAGTACGCGTTCCTACATCGTGCACAGACATCGTATCGGAAAATATTTTTATTTTAGAGCCACTCCAACACGCAGTTGAGTTGCAAAAGATGGTCCGTGCTACAGTAATGAAAGATGCAAGGAAAGGGTGACCGCTTTGCTCGCATGTTGTATTACTGGGAAAAAGCTCAAACCACTAATCATCGGCAAATATAAGAATCTACAATACTTCAAATACGTGTAGCTGGTTTTGTTTAGAGTTGACTATCTCGTTAACTGAGGTGCTTGGATGATCGGAGATATATTTCAAAAATTAATTCAGAGAAACCAATATAAAAATTGCGCCTGGGTAGAGGATCAGTCATTCATTTTTTAGATAACTGCCCAGTCCATCCGTGCATACAACCAAGCCGCTAAACACAAGGGTAATAATTCAGCCCTTGGATGTGGGCATAATCCAACAATTGAAGTTGAATTATGGTAAAAGGTCTCTGCCAAACAGTCAGAATAGTGGATGACGGTGCTAGAGGAAAGAACCTATTTCAGTAACGTAGTAGCACTAATTCTGGTGCAGATTATTCTTCTGGATGCAGTACACTGGATAAAATACGCCTATCAGGAAGGCACTCATTCGACCATTCTCAAATGCTTAAGAATCTGAGGGATTTCTGAGGAATTGATCTCACATCTAATAAGTGTAGACCGCCCAGAGAGTCCAGCAAACAACAATGTACGGATGAGGTTGATTTTGTATGGATTAACATTAGAATCTAACGAATCAATAGGTATGTTATTTTCCCCACCATTTATTATTTCTCTGTTAGACACAACAGCCTGTGTATGGAAGACACAAAGACGTTGGTCTCAGAAAGTGACCACGACGACGAAGAGATGGCTGAGTTCGAAAAGGCTCCTGTGATGAGTCTGATTCGAGCTGCACAACCCCTGCAGAAATGTGAACTAGAATCGTACTTGAACATATTAAAGGAGTTAGCTGTATTTCGGAAAGGAACAATGAAGTAGAAAATTAAAGATGGGTTCCTTTCAGACAAAATAAATTTCAACTGGATGTTTTTCTTCGTCTTATTTCGAATGCGATTGGTATCAATAACCTCACTTAAACTTTTCAGACGTTTGGTGGGTGCTGACAAGCTGTCTTCGTACTTTGACCCTGTTGTGGTACTTCCTAAACGTACGTCCAAAGATCAAGCTAATGCTATCGGTCCCCACGATATTCGCTCTTGGTAGGTAGGTTGCGCTCAAGTTTCAGTGTCGTCTACAGACCGGAGAAATAGGACGGCTGCAGCCTCTCTTGGCGGAGCTTGCTATGTTGATATCCTTGCAGGAATAGATCTAAAGCAGTTTAGCAATACTGACATCCTGTAGTCTAGAGGGTACCTCGTTGACCAAGACAACCCAGCAGCTTGGAAAGTTGTTCGTCGGATACAAATGTCCTCGTCCATCTTTAACTTCGAAAAGATATTTACTGACAGTCATCCAAGAAAATTCAAGGTTTCCATTTGCGAGTCCAAACTAGAGAAGTCGAATGGTGATCAGATATCTAAGCCACACACATACACACTGATCCACGGCGAATGCATATTTCTCCATGTGGCTCAATTCCGATGGTTTATGGTCAGAGTAGCGGAAAAGTGGTTGGTTCACTTGTCTTGCAGATAATCCAGCGGACCGCATGCACGCGTCCTAAGGTGCTGCTGCACTGCGTTTCCGATATTTCATTTCAAAAACACACCGTTTATTTCTTAAACAAATGTTCAAGTTTGCGGCTATTTCCGGAAATTTTGTTTTGGCTCGAATTCTATAAAACTAACGATAGGTAAAATATTATCATTACTTTTGCATACAAGTTCCATCGCGAGACGAGTACAAAGTGCACTACTAAATCAACTCGACGAGGCACTCGATGAGAGTATATCTAACGAACTCGAAGTGCGTTAGTGGTTTCGGAAATTCGGTTCCCACGGTTCTAGTTCTGAGAATCGATCACCTGTCAAGTAACATTAACGAACGTATTTCTGTATTCGAATTGGGGTGAATTTTCAATGCATACACGAATAACAGAGGAGCTCGTAGTATGGAGAATTCGATGTGAGGAAGACACAACTAAGTCAGAAAATGCAAACTGGCATGGTCTTTGTGCGACCATTTAGATGATCCGTTTTCACGCCCCTTTCATTGTATTCCAGTGACACGATCGACTACCCGACCTGTGCGCATTTTGGATCACTTTTTACCACCAGTGTTGGTTTTATTTTCCTGCGCATCATTCTTTGTTGTGTTTGCCTAATGGACATGTTGGTCTGAAGCTTTGGGCCATTTTGTTATTCGCCTGGAGTCGTTTACAGGATTCCTATTGTTTGCCGTGAATTGTTTTCAAAATAGTCACTTCTTCTTTTGATGAAATGACGAGATCGGTCTCTATTGCTGCAACAGTCAGATATGCGGTCAGAAGAAATTAGGCCGAAGACACTCAATCGGATCACGAACTACGTGGTTGCGGTACACGCGTAAGCATTTTACGTAACGAATAAATCCTTTCCTGTATGTAGAGATGCGAGTGCGGAGAATTCTGAGCTTACCTTGGTTGGAACAGCAATGAATCAAATAGGGTAAAGGTAGTGATCGGTATTGGATGGTAATTTATTTGCAAATTTGATGCAAAACATAAAACACTTGCAAGTGATGAAGTCTTATTGGATGTGGTCGCAACGAGAAAGCAATATTAGAGATTCGGTGATAAAGTCAAAATATTTTCTATAAGGTTAAGGAAAGATGAATCGTTTCAAGTAACCAAATGGTTAGCAAGTCAGTCACTGAATCGTCTAGCACCGTGAAATTCAGTATGAGATGCAGATTGTGCATTGATTGACAAATATATTCAATGGAAGGAGATGAAAAGATGTACCTGACGGTTGGCAATGTATGTTGGGTGAAATAAGAAGTGAGAAGATCTGTATTACTTTTGACGAAAAGAACCGACCGAACTCATTTGTAGTGATCTAGATAGTTCTGAGAAAATGAACACTTTCCGGACATCATTTTGGAGTTATTTTCTCTACGATCTCATCTGACACGTGGTTTTGACTATACTGTTTTCCTTCGATTGCGTACGTTTAACTGAACTAACCTTCACGAGGCTTATGACTACGTCGTTTTTGACACACTTCCGGTTTTGCTGACTATACGAACTCGGTTCCTTTTTCTGTGCGCCGTTGCGTTCATTTAATTTCATGTGATTCTCACATCGGTACTATTTCGCTGCCACGATATGTAGAACACACGATCGCATTTGTCTGCGCACACGAGCCTTCTCTATTTGTTCGATTGAGGGGATTTAGTTCTTGGGTAGTTTCGAGATCTCATAGAAGGCACGTTCCCAATCCTCCAGTAGAACATTTTCTATACGTTCTACGGTTTGTGGGTATTTCATGAGGATCATCACTAAAAAGGATTTGTCCCTCGACGTGAATACCATTACCATCGGTGTCTTTGTGGAACCGGATACTTTGTGAAAGAATTCTCCAAATTTTTCTGCTTCATTTTGGAAAGTCGTGGTAAAAACAATATCAGATGTGCATTTGGGGGCAAAATCTGTGGGGTTCGTATTTCCGTAACATTGATATCCTAAAGATGCTCTTCAATTGGTATGATGCCTTCTTTGGCAAGGAGAAAGTTCGAAGCAACCAATACGATTTCTGACTGAAGGCACAAAAGTATGCAGTTCATCCCAATGGACGAAAAATGTACAGATTCAACAAACACGAGTGTAAAGCAACATTCGTTATTGATAATCGGTTCACCCTCGCAATTGGGACACTAAAACAAGATTCCCTGATAGATCCGAATTGTTAGCACAACAGAAGCCCTAAATGGGGCCGAGATCACTAAGATTCCCCCAAGCAGTTTGCCGGCAGAATGATGCTGCGGATACTGACGAGACAACGGTTGAAGTTCCAAATCATGGATGAATCAGCAACGGAGTTTAACTTCACCAAGCCAACAACATTTGACCAAAAGTGTTAAGTGCATGGATTGTGTATGAATGAAACGGATAACAGAGGAGATTTCGCCTCAGTGCCTGTCTTAGTTCCACTTTGTGTCGTGCATTTTATCCAACTTTTAATTTGTACTAAAACCGGGCTTCTTTTGATGGTGATAAGGATCCAGTTCAGTGATTGGATAATAATAAAATGGTTGAGAATTTTCTCAAGTCAGGTATTCTCTAGGATACCTAATAACTTTCAATTGGCTGTTCATCTTTAGAATTTTCCACTTCAACCTCATGGGTTCTCATCAGCCTCCACTAATACGCTTTCTTACTGTAATGAACTAGAACAGAAAATGAGGCATTTGGCGAATAAACGGCTGAGGTCGATCAATGAGGATAGACCAATCTACGCGGATGCTCAGACCACAAATGCCGGATTTGGATACTCAGCTGTCGTCCATCATATTCAATAAAACTGACTCCGAATGACTGGTTGCAGCCTCTTTCATACACTGGAACACACGTCTTGGAGAAGAAATGCACTTTCAGATATAAAGTTATGAGAAGACAGATTGGCAAACAAGCTCGTTTTCAGTGATTCATACTCATGCCATTACATCACAATATATTACGACAAGTTGAGGAATTGGACCAATTACCAAAATGGAAACCATTTTGAATGACACATGCAAATTCGCGAAAATGGCAACGGAGAAGGACAAAACGCAACAAATAGAGAAGTCTCTATCAAACATTTTACGACATCTGAAACAAAATGACATAATAGACTCTTCTACTTTCGAACGGATTCGGCCTACAGGGACTATCATTCCCAGATTGTACGGATTGCCAAAGGTTCATAAGAATGCAATCCCCCTAAGACCTATCCTAGACATGTGCAATTCCCCGTACCATGCAGTGGCCAAATGGTTGACAACTCTGCTGGAACCGGTTAGACAGAAAATATCGAAACACAGCCTAAAAGATACATTCGAATTCATAAGTTGTGTAAAAGACCTGAATGTGAAAGAGCGACGGATGCTGTCTCTAGATGTCAGTTCACTCTTTACCAACGTTCCAATCGGTGAAACCATCGATTATTTATGTGACTATATCGAAAGCAACGCAATTGAGATAGGCATCCCTTTGGAAGCACTGAAACGACTGCTATTCTTCTGCACATACAACATTCAGTTCAAGTTCAACGGTCAGATCTACCGCCAAAAGGACGGGGTAGCAATGGGCTCCCCACTCGGACCACTGCTTGCCGACGTCTTTATGGCAAAGTTGGAAAATGGCCCACTTGAATCAACGATCCATAGATGTTGTTTATACAGACGCTATGTAGATGACATCTTTTGTGTGATCAATTCCTCAGATCAGATAGGTCAACTGTTAAGTTCGTTTAACTCAGCTCATGACAGCTTACAGTTCACAATGGAAACAGAATCAAACAGCGCGATAGGCTTCTTGGATGTTCGGATCAATCGTCGTGAAGATGGTTCAATCAGTCGGTCCGTACACAGGAAGGCGACGTGGAATGGACAATACATCCACTTCCACAGCTTCGTGCCTCTTAAGTTGAAAAGGAACCTAATTAGGTGCCTCGTAGACAGAGCGAGACGAATATGTTCGGAGGACACAATTGAGGAAGAACTCCGAACCGTGCGAAGGATTTTCACGCAGAATAGCTACCCGGACCGCCTAGTTGATAAAATGATGCAGATAGAGCGGAAAACTCTAAGAGAGTCCATGGTGAAAAGGAAGCCAGTATACATAACTTTGCCATTCAAAGGCGACGCGTTGGCAGAGAAGGCCCAGAGAAGATTGTCAGGCGTCATCAGCAAAACATTTTACGCAGCTAATCTGCGGATGTTGTTCCAATCCAGACCAGCAGTGACTTTACGGTTGAAAGACAAAATACCCGATTCTACAGCCTCATTCTGTGTGTACTCATTCACTTGTTCCTGTGGGACAATGTACATCGGCCGCACGACCAGACGTTTGTCTGAACGTATCCGCGAACACCACCCTGCATGGTTGAACACTGGGGCAATTAAATCGCTCACTAGCGCAGTCGTTTCACACCTAGCTGAATCCAATCATACGGTTAACGTGTCCGAGGCTTTCCGTGCTCTGTATAAGATCCGGGGTCGACAATCAAGACAAGCGAAATGTCGCATCCTGGCCACTGCTGAGGCTGTCGGCATCCGCCTACACAACCCTCCTCTGTGTGCCCAAAAACTGTTTGTGTGTGCTCTTAAGATGCCCTGGCCCTCCCTCCACTCTACAACAGGCCACAGATCAGATGAGAACTGACATAATATGCGAGGAACAATCCACATCCGGTCTTGATTAAGCATGGATTATAATTATTTTCCTTCCTTCTTTATGTCACCAATAATCTCTATGACTTCCTGTTTCTCTAATTGGTCCAATTCCTCAACTCGTCGTAATATATTGTGATGTAATGGCATGAGTATGAATCACTGAAAACGAGCTTGTTCGCCAATCTGTCTTCTTATAATGTGCTCATTGGGAATAATCAGTCAACTGAAACAGGCCAAAGACCCGAAGATATAAAGTTGTTTGTCAAACTTCCGTTCAAACACAATCACATCGCAGTTGAATTCGACTGACTGGACTGCAATCCATTTGGATTATTACAAATCGAGTTCAGAAATCCAAAACTGATTATTTTATACCAAATAACAATATGCCATCATATTTGCACAAACCCTACCACCAGCAATAATGGGCTACGAAAATGGAAGTGCCAATTAAAATTGGAAATTTCAAATTAGGTTGCGAGTTAATTCTTGAGTACTGCTGTGAACTTCTGAGTAAAGATCAAGTGGTTAGTGATGACGATGTGCTTAACAGGAGTAATAAACATACTTCACTTCCTTCATATACTATAAAACGATGTATAATCATTCCGGAAGGGGTCCACGGCCAATCAGAGGCTGTCGAATGAGGAAGTGACTGAGAGTGGTGGCGGCAATCGAACCAAGGACGTGACAGTCCAAATTCCAATAGGATGCCCATTTGCCCACCAGTGATCAGTCGGTCACTTTGTGAGATACAAACGTTGAGCATCTATCTTTCATATAATCGGAATTTGGCTGCCCAATGAAAGTGGAAGCTGGTGGAGGAAATGCTGGTAGGGACATAATCTGATTACCGTAGCCGCTTGTGACTCCTCGAGTATCCCATTTTCTTTAGTGAGAATGATAAAGAGAAGCGGACTTTATGATAAAACATTGATTGTTTAATAACACAGCGTAGTCGAAATCGTTAGTAAGTTGTTGACGTTTCGGTCACCACGGGTAACCTTTTTCAAAATCCATTTTACAACCGAATTCACATGATGCATCGTTTTTCGACGCACTCCGAATCGGTCTCGATTCTGACATATTATTAGAAACGGACCTTCATGTATAATAATTATCATGTGAATATGAGTAGTAGGAGATTAGATTTTACCTAATATGGTTGTCGAATCTGCCATGCCCGCCTGCAGAACCCATTTGACTGTTTTCATTCGGCTAACATTCAGCTTACGCGGAATCTATTTCCTTGTAACTAACTGGTGACCTCATCGGTCCACTCATCTAACACACACACACGCACCCACGCACGCGTCCATACCACACACACACACACACTCGCGCGCACACACACACATACACACACACACACACACACGCTTGCGTCCTCGACCCTGTGCAACTTGTGACCGTGTGGCCACCCGTGGATTAAATCTGAACTCATCTGTGGTTCACCCGATGTGTGTTTCCCACTCCCTCTTTCTGACTGAACAGAATCCATGACCGGTGTGCGACTTTCAACTGTGTGTTCACGACCCGACTAGCCAGACTGCGTTGTTCAGTAAGCGGAGTTGACGTCTGTCTTTTGGTCATTCGGCTCTAGTTTGTCGTTGTCAATCCTCGTAACGTCTATCGAATAGAATGATTTGTAAATTCCCCTAAGGACGCCACGTGTTTGCGGCCTGAATGTTTTTGTTTATTGTTTTTGAATTGTATGTTGTAGCATAGCATTGTTAACCTCTGCTAGTTGTCGGTCGTTTTCTAGGGTTTGTGCGTCACTCATTGCTGACCTGGATACAGGTCATGTCTAACAATGGTTCATCATACAGTGCGAACGTTCAACTCACCACTGAAAAAACACTGGAAGCACCGTACAGTTGTTTCATCTAGGCTTGTTAGGCATCATCAACAGTGCATACGCACCGAGCCCCAACTGAGACTCAAATACGCGGTGGACCATTGTGAGTCGAACACCTAATCACTTGTCTGTCCGCACTGACTCTCAACGGTTTGTTTAACATATATACACAGCATGACCACAAGCTATCCCACACATTTCTGTTTACGGTTGAAAGCTCCTGTTTCAACGAGTGACCATGTTCTTCTTACCCTTAGAACCAGAATTTACTCACGTTCTGCTTACTCTTCATACGTGAAGACGAAACAAATAAAAGCGTCTACCAGAAATTTGTCACCCGTCTACATTACCGTTTTTAAACGAGCCCGTTTCGCGATGTCTACGAGATTCTCATTTGAATGCTTCCTTTACCCCCTAGAGTTATTTACAATGATACTGAATGCAATATTCGATTTGTGTTGTCCCATGGAAACGGTATTTTAAACTTCAGCAGAATAGCTTCTCCGTTGGTAAAATTCCTGAGGCAGCAAAAAGAACAAGCCTACAAACTACATGACCAGACTTCTGTGATGTGTCACTCTATCCTGATCAACCAGTAGACACAAAGGTTGGATAAGTTTCTTAACAACCAATTTTTGAGTGAAATTCGTCGGCACAGAATCAAGCTCTTATGCGGCCAGCAGATCCGGTCAAGCCACTCTAGCATAGATGTCGACAGTCTGAATGCTGTGTTACTTAACTCATGTGCGGAACTCCTACAATCGTACACGCTCTCCATTCCTTCCGAATTTAAACCTTTTTCTTCAGAAAAAGTCCTTCTACTTCATCGAAATTCAAAAGTGGCTTCCGCTGTTGGTTCAGATCTCTTATTCTTCACTCTTCCCAAGTTTGGAGCAAGCCCACTAATAGAAATAATGACTACACTCATAAACAAATCGGTTGATACCGGTGCTGTGCCTATCTCCTGGAAGCCGGTAATAGTTGTGCCTACTCCCAAACACACCACTTCTAATATTTTATCGAAACTTTTTCGTTCCATAGCCATCATTTCCTCTGCAGTGAAGTTAGCTGAACGTGCTATCCTTAGCTGATGGCAGTCCTCTTTTGTGAATATCAGTGATCCACATCAGTTTGCATACAAGCTGAGCAGGTGCATTTGTAGTACTAGCGGTGACACACAATTACAAAGATTAACAAATTCGTTCATCTGAACAATTCTCGAATTTGGTGGCCCCACTTACTTCCCCTGTGTACACTGTCGGCACGCCGCTGTGTTCTTCTAATACACACGTTATCCCGCTTCAGCATTTCAAGTTCTGTTCCTTTACGTGCTGCCGAGTATAATGGTTATCGTGTCACGAACCGAGGACCAGGAGCTTTAGACTCTATGCGGGTACAGCGATTACCAGCTAGTATTCAAGCACTATTCGGGGTTTCTAGTCATCTTAACCTCTCAGAAGCAGCAAAACTAGCGGATGGTATTACGAAACGGAAATATCCACAAATTGCTGCTGTAACAAACTTAAATAGCCCCCAAATCACCACTCCTATCGTAGGAACAAGCTCCGAGGACACCCTGATAGCTGCTTTCGAGCGGGTTTTCAGACGTGGTCTCCACTTCTAGCTGTTTTCACTGTAGAGACCAGAAATCCTATCACAACTGTGACCGAAGCGAACGCCTCAGAAGCCCTTTCCTTGATCGCCTCCTTAGTCCATCTCGATCAAGATACTGTCGATATCACAAACGGTTCACGTAGAGGGCCCGGCTCTGTGAAGCCGGTTGCACTTTACCAGGTGCCAAACAGGGAAACTAATATCCCGACGCGTTCCGACTACTAACGCGGTCGGCAGCCAAATATTAACAGTCGTCTGTAGTATGTTCGAGATTTAGCTTCCAATAACCTGGTCTAATCACATGGTGAACGTGGATCAAGCATTCCGCCCCCTGTATAGGGTCCGAGGTCGGCTTTCAAGATCGGTGAGAAGTCGCATCTTGGCCACAGCGGAAGCGGTCGGGATTCGCCTCCACAACCCCCCTTTATGTGCTCAGAAGAAATTTGTGCATGCACTCAACCTACCCTGGCCCACTCACCACCCAACGTCAGGTCCACGAACGTCCGAAAGCTTACATGTTGAGAACGTGTTAGTCCATTCACACCTGGTTTCCGGACAATCCTGTACCACACTAGGTGTGAACGATGATCCCTGACACGATTTTTGTTGACTGTATCCCTTATGCATCTAGTCCTATATATTGTGTTGTATTGGCATGATTAAGAATCACTGAAAACGAGCTTGTTCGCCAACTTGTGTTTTCCAAATGTGCTCTGGGGGATTTTTCGGACAACCTGGTCGTTATTGACACCGGTGCAACACTTAGCATCATTCCAAAAGAAGTAGGTGATGCACCAATTCCATCAATCCGACAACTTCGTGCTGCCAACGGCACTCCTATGTCTACTTACGACCGCAAGTCACTTACGCTGAACTTAAGCCAACGTTGCACATTCCGCTAGGTGTTTGTAGTAGCAGATGTCCCCTATCCCATACTAGGTATCGATTTCCTTGACCATTTCGACATCCTGTTTGGCGTACGATGCCGGAGAGTTGTCGACCGACAGACTTCTCTTTCCGTAACCAGTTCATGTTCCTCCATGAATCAAATCACGCCCATATATGCCGAACCTCAGGCCGAACATACCTACGCAGAACTCCTTTCAGCTTTTTCAGTAATGCTGAGACAATCTGTTCCCATTCTCGCAGTGACCACCAACATCACCCGCAATATTGTCACTAAAGGACCCGAAGCATTTAGCCGACCCCGTTGCTTGGCACCAGATAAGCTCCGCGTCGCATGAACTGAGTTTAAACATATGCTGGAATTAGGGATAATACGCTCCTCTAGTAGCCCTTAGGCCCCACCCCTTCACCTGGTTCCTAAACCTAATGGCGACTGGCGTCCCTGTGGCGAATATAGGCCCCTCAACCAAGCTACTATCTCAGATAGGTACCCTATCCCATATATTCAAGAACTAACTTCTTCCCTGTCTGGTTCTGTTTTTAGCCACATCGACCTGGTTAGAGTCTACCACCCAATCCCAGTAGCTGAGGTTGACATCCCTAAAACCGCCGTCATAACTCCATTCGGACTGCTTGAGTTTTTGTGCATGCTGGTTGGGCTCCCCAAAGCAGCCCAAACCATTCAAAGGTTTATGCACGAAGCTACATGCGATTTGAAAAATGTCTACGTATACTTAGCCAATACTTTGGTAGCAAGTTCTTCAGAGAAAGAGCATATGGCACACCTGCGGTATATTTTCGAGCACCTTAGCGAACACGATGTAATCATTAACTCTGTCAAATTCGAACTAGGTAGGACCACAATCACATTCATAGGTCACAAAATCTCAGTCTCGGGCATACAGCCCCTGCCAGAAAAGGTGGCGGCAATTTGCGACCCTCCTGAACCTCACTCTGCTTGCGTAGTGTGGCCAGAAATCGAGTATTGGGTACCAATTCAGGGAGTTCTCTGTCACAGCGTATCCAGCTTAGTAAACTTCGTTCGTTGGGGCATCTGTTGCGCATGATGAATATGCGTCTGCTGTACCGTGCCCTATTCTCCGTTCCTCCTAGGGAGTGGAAGAAACCACGTGGAGGTCAACAGATGACGTGGCAGTGGGGAATTAGAAAATATACATTGAACTTGGGAAAAGTAAGTTTCTCACATCTTCGTGGTTGGGGTCCAAAAGATCCCTCAACCAGTTCGTTGGAGACACTGAAGGATATGGAAGCGAACTGTGAACAGTGGCGATCGTGTTGTCACTTTCTGTCAAATCAAATCGATCTATCAATGTGCGTTTGTATAGTTACACTGTGTATTCCGTGTGTTGGCTACTACGGTGTTCTCTTATTTTCCCACCCGTGTAGGTCCACTCCCTGTCCGTCTTGCATGTTCAAAATTTCTTATTCAACGTGCAACATGGTGAGAAAGACAGTGATCAGTTGAGCATGCCCCGATATTTAACGCTGTACGATGATGATGATGATGATGATGATGATGATGATGATGATGATGATGATGATGATGATGATGAGGCAGTTCAAACAACAGATCCTGAGGTCGACCAGCTTAGAAACAACAGCTCCCTGCATCAAGTGCCCGTGGCCGTCCCAACTTCGGACGTAACTATTATTTGAGATGTGTAACAGGGTCGACCCCGATCACTAGTTACTGCCCATTTTCACCCACAGGTTTATATCAGTCTCCACAACTCATCGCACCCTGGTGAAACCACCTCAGTGAAACTAGTCACCGAGAAATTCGTTTGGCCTTGCGTCAACCGCTACACACGTCTTTGGGCACGCGCATGTCTTCAATGCCAACGCGTTAATATACACCAACACACTATTTCTACATCGGGCACATTCTCTGAGCCAGACGCACGTTTTCACCACGTGCATGTGGATCTCGTGGGGCACCTCCCACCATCCAACGGTTACGTGCACATCCCATGTGTGTAGATCGTTTCACTCGCTCGCCACAGGCCATACCTATTCTCTGTCCTCCCTCAGAGGAAGTTGCAAAAGCATTTCTAAGTCAATTCGGTTGCCCTGCACTCGTGACCACAGACCGCGAGTCTCATTTTGACGATGCTTTGCACGACCTACTGAACACATTCCGTTACAGACACAACAAGACGACTACCTATCTTCTTCAGGCCAATGGCATGGTGGTGCAATTTCATCGCCAACTGAAAGATGCCCTTCGTGTTCATCATAACCCTTTATGGAGTGAAGTTTTACTGATGGTTCTCTTAGGAATGCGTAACATCGTTAAGACCAACATGCGTGTTACGCCGGCTGAGTTGGTTTATGGTTGCACATTACGACTTTTAGGTGAGTTGGTTTCTCCATTACCACCTGTGAGTTTTATTTAAAGAGATTACGCAAAACGGTTGACACACCAAATGTGGGTGCGAAAGCCCACGCCGCCACGAGAACAAACCCTAAGCACCTACATACCCACCACTCTAGCGACCGCCAGCCATGTGTTTATTCGAGTAGACACGGTGCGATTACTACTAAAAGCGGCTTATTCTGACCTGTTCCGCGTCGTCCAGCGAAACGAAACGAAATACATGGTAGACTTCGAAGGCAGGAAAGAGACCATCAGTATAGACCGTCTTAAACCAGCCTTCATTGAGGTAGAACCCACCGCGGACAGCCCATCCTATGCTCCCACCTGCTCAAAACCTTCGGTTGGTAGTTCTCAGCCAGCACCTGTTACTCCCACAACGATTCCCCATTACCAGTTGCAACACTAAACTCTATGGAAGATACAGCTGCACTCGTCAACAGGAGAAATCCTCGCGGCCAAGAGCTGCGACAGCCAACGAGATTTTCAGAATTTGTAACAGATGTATATATTTAAGCCTACTCTTCAGATTCCACTCATACATAGTTTAGTAATGCATGACTGCACAACCACCTAGTTTATCACGACAGGAGTACTGACAGCCTGCATTGCACCGGTATGTCCCTCTCAGTCGAATATCCGTCCGCACCTCGAGGCACACTTTTCTTGCGTTTCTTGCCTCTCAGCTAGTCCCTTCGGACAGAACCACATGGACTTCCAGGACCTCGCATGGCTCAAACACAACGCTCATTTGATCGTGGCTAGACTCATTTGACGCCGGACGCTGGCTCGTTTACCGAGACAATAGCGACAACAGTCAAACGGAACTTTGGGATATGCCGACAACGACAAGCCCCACAATACAATCATCACTGCAAAGTCACAAACAGGATCGACCCAAGTCGCATTCACTGTTGAGGAGGACGCAATTTTCCGATCGATGCCCAGCGACCAGTGTGAGTCATGGAGAACGGCTTGTGCTAGCTTCGCTGTTGTGTTCGATCGCGGCGGGGGGCATGAAAGACGTCTCTCGCTACCGAAGCCGGCGTGTCCATCACGGATAGAAGCCCAACTGCGTCGGACTTCTACGAGGAGACCACTGTAGTGCTAACGATGTGACACAGTTACAACGACTAACAAATTCGTTTATCTGAACAATTCACGAATTTGGTGGCCCCACTTGCTTCCCCTGTGTACACTGTCGGCACGCCGCTGTGTTCTTCTTATACACACGTTATCCCGCTACAGCATTCCAAGTTCTGTTCCTTTACGTGCTGCCGAGTATAATGGTTATCGTGTCACGAACCGAGGACCAGGAACTTTAGACTCTATACAGGAGCAGGTCTTGACCTAAACGCTCTGAACGCAGTTGCGTCAGTATACCATTCATCTGAGCACTTCCAAATGTTTCGAGTGTACACTCATCGTTTCTCGATCTGCCTATCAAACGAACCACTAGTTACTGACATTGTCCCCGTTTCAAGAGCTCAACCGGTCAAGTATTTAGATGTCACCATATGCACCAACTTACAGTGGTCTTCCCATATTCTGGACAGCGTACAGAAATTGCGTCGACTCTCTCTTTAAATCCGTAAACTGAGACACTTTGATACCGAACAAGCTGTCATCGTCTCCTTTGGCCACCAAAGTGTTCTACCAATCTTACTTCGCTGCACTCCTGCAATTGTTTCCGGTCTACTTGAAAATGACTTTCATTCAAGACACCTCGGTTTGGCTATTAGCACTCGTGTTTTCATTTCCATAACCTCTCTCATCAACAAATAATGTGATCTACACATTTTCACCTGTAAATAATGCTCTATGAAGATTCTAGCAGAGCCCACCAGAATATCCGCTGTTCACATCCTCCTACACGTTCCAATTTTTTACTCATCCGTTAAGTATACATTTTTTTCGCAACTCTGTAGTACCTTAATTAGCACGAATTATTCTAAGCAAAGTGAATGTCGCAGAAAGACTTAGGAACAATTTCGGTGGTTGAACCTGATAGTAGATTGCCCGTTTTCTGAGATGTTTCTATTTTGAATGTGATCATTTCCTCTCATTTATATGACCGAAATGAGTCGTTCACTGACAGAAGTGCTCAATACGATACAATAGAATACAGCACCCTTCCCCAATGTATTTCATCATCATCATCATCATCGTGCAGCTTTAAACAGTAGGGCAAGCCCCACTGACCACTGCCTTTCTCACCATGTTGCACGTTGAATTAGAAAGTATGAATATACATCCCCAATGTATTTGCAGCACGGGAAGTCCAGGTTCCAATCCCAATAGGGCTCGGGTAGATGTGCACTGCTGATGATGACTCACAAGAAAACAGATGAAACAGTTCTGTACGGTGCTTTCATGGTTATCAGCAGTAAGTTGACCGTTGACGCTGTATGATGAATTATACCATGGAACATTTAGCAGTCGGATATATGGTAGTATACAGCGAATTATTGAACGAGATTCATGGGCATCAGCTGACCACAAACACGGACTAAACGATACCTACTTCTCGTAGTCTGTGGATGAACTTCTAGCGTATGTTAACTGATAATGTTGAGCTCATGAGTAGCAATTAAGTGCGCAAAGTGACTTATCCATGCTCAGTATGGGCCGCAAATACTGTAATTATAAATATACCATTTGATAATCCAGGATTTTCCAGCGGTCACTCTTTAAGTTCCCATATGTCTATCCCAGCAACCACAGTCAAGCACTTATAACTCTTGGCCGTTGAGGCTGGACTTGAAACAGATAATGAAAACCTGAGGACAAAAGAAACTTTGTTAAAAACGAGTTGATATTTATTGTGCATTCGATAGATTGTACTCGATTCCGCAGTTAATTTGTCTATCCTTTAGTCATTATTGAGCTGAATTATGTTTATCTATACTGAAAAGCGCAATGTGCCTGAAAGACCAGGATTGAATAGAATGTCGAATCTCATTCATTGACAAAACTTTGATAGTCAGTCAGTGAATTATTGGAGACTTTTGTTTGGCCGTGCCTCACTTGACTGAATAAAAAGAAATAATCATACGGTTTACTCACAAATGCGTTGATTATTGTACTTAAGAGGCAAAGTATTGCTTCACTGGGTTTGTTTGGCGCAGACCAAGCTGCGCCTCTAGACAGACAGTGCATTCGTGTTGAAAAACTCTTCCATGAACCAACGAAGTTGATAAAATTGCACCGATCCTGACTGCAATTTTCCAATAAATTTTCCCCGATGTGATATATCGATGAAAGTGCTTTTTCAGCTTTCTCGACAGCTTTCATGTGATACTTCCCCTAAAATATCAGTAATTGGTTAGTGGGAGACAATACAACCGGTGTTTGGTTTAGTGAAGTTACCGAGATTGCTTGTTGCTTTTTGACTTCGTCAATAAAATTGGCATTCGAATAGAAATCTAGACATATTGTGACCAAAAGTACAATTTTTTTCTTTCATATCAATCAAAATTTACATCCTTCTAATTTTTACTTAGGTTGTGGTGGCGTATACTCAATAAACAACATGCGAATTTCAGTCCCTGCACCGCAGACTACGGAATATTCTCCATTAGAATGAATATAAAATGTAGTTTGCCAGGATCTGTGCTGCTTTGCGAGGGATGTTTATGTTCGATCTGAAAAACACAAAAAGAGGAAAATTTCACGAGTTCAAAACTCTGTAAGAGCATCAGCAGGAGCCCACAATTACATTAGTCGAACATCAATACGGCTGCCAACAGCGTGCTCACCACAAAACAGCTCCATTTCCAGATCAATCTCTTTTTCAGCTGGGTAGTGACAAGATCAACTAATAATACGTTTTCGACGTGGGGAGTGCTCATTCTCTCGGTAAAACAATCTCGCGCACTTAAAGAAGGGGAAAATAAGGTGAGATAGCAGACAGATTGTCATTTGCCCAATGGGTTGTAATTATCTACTTCAGACAAGCTGACCCGATTGAAATAGGTCGTATTCCGTAGATCTGTCAGTTCTCTAATGAACAAGTTCATAGATCGGCAAATGAATCAGAATGGTTAGGATTTTCAATTGTTCTTGATTAGTGATTTTGATCATTTCTTCTTTTGAACGAACCACTGAAGACCGAACACTCAAAAATAGCCCGAATATCGAGCAATGATCGAATCCTCCACAAATTGAGTTCGACAGTCTCTATTTCTTTATATGCTGGTCTGGAAGATTAATTACTAGTGTGCCGGTTCTATCTGAGAATAATTAAACCATTCCATCGTTTCTATCACGATCAGAATCTCTGTCAGTGCATTTCTTCTGGACTGGTTTTGGTCGAGTGGAGTATCCCGTGTGCGTTGAGAGGTTCAATAGCCACAAGTGTCGGGCATCTGAGGGGATTGAAAACCGTCCGCCATCTCTAGACGCGTTAACCTTACAAGGACCAGTGATCTTTCGCCGAGAGTCGCACGTGTTCGATCTCCAAAACACAAAAATGCAGAAAGCTCCATCAGTAAATGTCTCATATGGAACCCAAACTTACATTAACCTAACTCCATCATGGCTGACGAGGGCCTGGCCATTTAAAATACTTCTGGTTTAGAATCGATCGTAAACTGCACTTACCTATCCCATTTACAAGTGCATTTGGCTAAATCTACAGCGTGCAAGTTTTCTGTTGTACCCTATCTTGTTGACTTCGTCAACCAACCGGAACAAATTATTTCTGAGTTAAAATCCATGCGTTTTTGACTAGTGTAGTGTTTAGGGTAGTTGCATAACAGTGGAATATTCACCTCTAGTAGCATGTACATGAATTTCCTTAAATTACCATTTTGTTTGAATTTGTTCAGTTCAGTCAGTCACGAATCTCATTCCCAACAAAGAGCTTTCAAATTAGAAATTTCAGGTAGCTAAACTATTGGAAGATACCGAAATCCTAGAATATTTACGCATCATCCGGAAGAATTCGGAAGTTGTTGCGTATTGGTTAATGACCACCATGAATTGTGCTAACCCCAATAATAATAATTAATGACAACATGTGGATTTGTTCTGCACTTCGCCTTTTGTTTTTCATCAAATAGTTGAACGTCACTAATTAAACAAGCATATCCTTTTCTACTCCTCGATCGGTCACTGAGACGGTTGGTTTTTGCACAAAATGATTAGATTCGTTTCTGAATATTTTATCTAGACAATCCGTTACGATTTCTTGAGAACAGGAGGGAGACAGTTCGTGAGACCCAAGCATTTTGTTTATTCTTGTCAACCGCGAATGTGAAACATTTCAGTAGAACATTCAAATGCATCAGTCATCAAGTGAACCATTATAACATGGCAACTCGTAGCAGCATAAGCCAGCTTTCTGTGCACAAAAACGAGGACTACCCGTCGTATCTTACCTGAGAAAATGTTCTATCGAAATAGGTTTGCCCACTTGGAAGAATTATCTTTTGCCTGGATTGAACAGTCTTATGAACATATTCAGCAAAGTTAGAAAAACATGCGGACAAATGTCAGATGAGGGGGGTGGGAGCGGTCTGTGTGACAAAGTATACGTGGGATTATTAGATGCACGCACGAGATCAGGAAACCGTACAAAGTATTCGGATAGGATTTTTTAATTCATGCGGTCATGAATTCACTGACCACCGAACCACTTTTAGCACAGAGTGTGAGCTTCATGATTGTAATGACTATGGATTTAGATGTGGTCAAAAGTCGTAAATGTAAGCCTTCGTAAGGAAACCTACACTTTGTTAATAGTATTTCGATCGAGGTCACCGGGCCAGTTCCCTGTAGCGTGTGGAGGCGGTTATCATGGGTTAGTGCGAGGGGTTTCGACAGGTTTTCCTATCATTTAGTAGCCACTGTTGATGGTTGATGTGATTAGTGTTCTATTAAATCATCTAAAGATCCTCCTTATAGTCCTTGTGTATCTGAGTTAGTGACTCGAACAAGATTAGTAAGCCCTGAGGCTGGAGGGGAAAACTCATGCATGAAGTGACTTTGAGCGGTTTATGGGTGAGTCGGAAACATTTGGTCACTGCAGCCCAGGTCGTGGTTGCTAAGTGGCCGTCATTGTCTACTAAACAACCGGAAAACTTGCAATTTTACCTTTCCGATGAGAAGCCGGACATTGTTTTGCTACACTTTTAGAAACAGTTTATTCTGATCGCGCTTGATAAGGGTTATTCGAAAAAGAAATAATTCAATATCCTAATTACTTATAGCTTCTGTGACGCATACTAGATTATCTTCACTAGACTACTCATTTACTACTCAGTTATGAAATGGTTGATAATGCGATGTTACTACTCAGCTGAGTACTGTGAACTGCAAAAAATTGTGAGACGTGCACCCGATTGAACACAAACCGTATAAGGTATCCGGTGACAATTATGAGTACTGTAGTTTCGTCTGAGCTTCTCCTAATGACTGCTCACGTAACAACCGACGTTAGGGACGACGGGGAATGAGAACCTGTTTATCCCAATTGTATTTGATGAAGTCTTCATACTGGTGTTATCAAAACTTATTGGAAAAAAGTTTTTATTCGAAATTACTTGTCCTTTCCTGAAATTCTTGTAGTATATCAAAACACGAGACTGAAATACGAAGTTCTATAGCACTTAACATTGATAAAGTTACTTCTGCTGTGATCCAGTGGCGGCTAAAATTGTGTGACCTTGGTCATCGTCATAAATTAGACTGAAGCCTAAAAGTCTGAAATTTGGGAAATTTGAAATGTGGCTTATTGTTGAAATTATGTAGGAAACATATTTGGAGAATACTGTGTTGCCAACAGTTCAGAAGCCAAATCAGGATGAATGATAGCTTCTCCGGATGAACAAGTAGACTACAAAAATTAGTGTATCTTCTCGAGGGGTTGCTGGTGTTTCGTCTGCAAAATACAAAAAATACA
The DNA here is from genome assembly GCA_948099385.1 of Fasciola hepatica. Classification (NCBI taxonomy): domain Eukaryota; kingdom Metazoa; phylum Platyhelminthes; class Trematoda; order Plagiorchiida; family Fasciolidae; genus Fasciola; species Fasciola hepatica. Next base: position 4,201,258 of record CANUEZ040000046.1, read on the forward strand.
GAGTGCTCCACGGGAACAAAGCTCGGTAAGTGTCTCATCGGGAACCCGCACTTACGTTGACCGAACACAAGATGGCTGCCTGCAGCCTGACCACTACTATTGTCCGTTCCAAGTCCCAGGATCGAGTTGCAGTTGGCATTCATCGGTAAGGGCTATACCCCTGCACTTAAGAAAAAACGTGGAATGAAAAAATGCGATCGATCTTGTTACTGATCAAAAATGTAATGATTCACATTGGTGTGCACAGTTCTCCTTCTTTGAACTCTTTTTGGTTCCTTACGACCATGTTTGGGCTTGATCTGTGTGCATTAGGACCCGAACCAACCCAGTCGCATATCCCTGAAAAACTGATATAAAACGAGCCTGACAAAAGAATTTGTCTATAACAGCCATATTTTGTTCAAAAGTCCTGATATACTGTTCATATTTAGCTTTGTCTGCACTGAAATGCCTCAATGTATTTCAGTTCATGAGATAATTTATCATTGTTTCACATTGAACACTATCCCACTAATGAAAGATTAGGATCCGTTATTGATTTTCAGAACGTTTGACTCCTAAAAGTGTTATTCTTCTAGGGCAGTACTGGTGATGGTCATAGGGTTATCACGATGAATTTTAGACCCATCTGTCTCCATTTGGAATCCTGCTACCGCCATCGTCATTCGGTTTTCCCTGTTGGCACTCTCGTTCCTGGAATACTGTGTCACTATTACGCGGTAAAAAAAATAGAATAAAGAATACGAATTTCTACTGCATGAAAACTTTTCAGCAATCAGACGGCATTTATTCAGCTATGGCTAGTACCCTGCAAATGAACAGGAGAGAAATGACTTGACTGGTAACTTTAGACCCGGTTCTAAATGAGTGTGCAAAAAATCGATCAAGTTTTTAATTAGTTATGACCCGTTGTCAGAAGTTGGCTAATACAGAACGACTCTGATAACGCCGTTATAAATGTCCCGTGCCGCGGAAAATGAACATGAAGACACCATTGGTTTGCATACTTCGGTAGCAAATTCCAGGTTTATGCTGTTCCGTATTGATTTGCTACACTGGAATAACATCAAAATGTGCTCGGTTTGACCTGTAACTCTGATATGAAATGCGTTGGTTATCTGCCGTCCGGCTAGTCTTGAAGTGGCTTGCGGTCTGGATCCCCGAAAAAACTTGCCAATATTATGTGGCTGATAATGTCTACAGTGGTATACTATTGACTTAAAGTATCAAATCGTTTCATAGCAAGAAGATTCTCGGTAAACTGCGTGGATGTGACTCTATGGAGCTGACTGAGTGCTTTTTTCGAAAGTCTCTTCTCTACTGACTGATAGCTCTTCCTCAATCACCTGTTCAGTCCGCCCTCATATGTGTGCTGAAATCTATTGATTTCACCAGATTTTGTTTTGTAATACTTTGATTAGTGTGCTTGGAGCATTTCTATCCTGTAAGGGTGTGGATATGCGAGAGTAACGTGTCCTCCTTCGCATTCTGTTATTGAAACGACGTTAGGCAAAGCGAACCATTAGGGCTATTTACCGCTGAATGTTGCTGGTTTCCGGGATAATAACAGCGATAATGAACGAACTTGAAAAAAAGATTTCTATGTATACATGGAAAAACTTGATATGACAAAAATCCTCATCCGAGTTGCCTTGTGTAATGTTCTGTTTCACATAGAGAAGTACCGGCGAACAAATTCACGATGAACAGGATAGAATTTATCTCACGAACTTAGTGGAAAACATAGCGACCGGGCTTGTTCGCCATATATGAGTAAAGATATGAGTGAGGCGGGGCGGGAAGAGACATGAGTTAGAGCGAATGCTTTCTCTCGAAAGGAATCGGTGAAAGTCTGCCGCGATACTTTTACAGTTCAGATTAGAGTGCTTCACTTGCTCTAACTTTAGCTGCATGGAAAATGCGTTTGTACTGACCTTTTGTTCTGAGAAACTCATGTGTGGTCGAAGGTTTCGTTCGAAATGGTCTTCTTGGGTCCGTTCTACCCGTCATTCACTAGGTGTTAGAGAGCAGCGTGATCAAACTGTCGTTATCCTATCCTCGTGGAAGCCGGGAGAATAATGTTTTCGATAACCTAAAGTAAAGGAGTATCGTGTTGTCTTCGGGTATTCAATATAACGAATTAGTGTTAATACACCGGATATTTTGGTGAAAAAACAAAGTATACTGTTGGAAATATGTAAGACGTACTTTCTACCATACACTTCGACAATATTCACGCTGTATCATTGGAATAAGCTTAAAATTTTGTGCTGTTTTATAAGCTTTGAATTTGTTTTTATCAGAAGTTACCTGATTGTATTTGTTATTCTGTCCACGTGGTACTCAACCGTACAAAGCAGCTTAGGGCAGTTGAAAAGTTTTATCCGAAGTAGTCGTTTCCTCAGTGTGAATGTGGAAGTCAAATTACCGGGAAAAGAATATAAGTAATAGAGTTTTCATCTGTGCAATAAACTGATCCAACTGACATGGCAATGGTGACACCCCAGTTAGATTAGCTTACCCTTCTGTGTGCATCTGCTGCAAGAGGATGAGCCCGCTTTATGGTCGCATTCATGAAGCCTCTTGGAAATACGGTGCGAACTGGCGCCTACAGTGTCACTTGGTTTTTTGTTCAAGAAAGCTCTTCTAATCTATGTTACACGTCGGATAAGAGGAAGGTCTTGTGTTAGTACCCGATGACCGATCGAACTGCTGGCATTCCTTTCAGAAGGTGGTCTACTGGTCGAGGAAGCTAAACGCGTCCTGGTGAATCCTACCCCACTCACTACAGTTGGATGAGAGAGAGTGGCCTTATTTGGTGACGGTCTAAGTCCAAGCGTGTCACTCAGTTGGATTTCATGTAGGGATTTCTTTACCAGGCAAGAATCCGCCAATCGTTCTAAATGTTCGCTGATGTTCCGCGACTGCTTATTTCGCTAGATGTTGCTCACTTATTCGTAGCTGATCACTGGCGCGGTCAACCTCCTATCCGCTACTTGGAGACACGCCTGGCGACATTCGGCTACACTCTAATTCCTTTCTGAGAGGAAATTGGTGAATGTTCTTGTTTACGATACTGTTTTGGAAATTCGACAAATTTTGGATGAATCTAAATGCTGAACATCATTAACCCCATTGGGTTCGAACCCAAGCATGGACACCACTCGGGCTTCAGTACCGTATGAGCTCTGCTAGTTGGGCTACGAAGACACCCTAACGGCCTCAGACATTCCATAATCAAATAGGTCTCGAATGTCTTCTAAAGCTCCATGTGACACACCTTAGCTGATGACCGTTTTTAATCGACTGCAAATTATTTTGTCCTCCACCGATCCCGTTCCTTCGAATTTTCTCGTTAGCCTACATACAGCTACTTCCGGTTAAAAATTTTTGCCGTTTCCACCGCATTTCGCTTATTGTAGTTAAAGTGACAGACCAAATGAATTCTATCAACCACACTTAACACCGCCGCGATCGAGAATAGCTGATTTCCGTCGTCACTCCGATGTGTTTTGCAATCAACAACCCATCATGATCTATAATCAATCTCGCTGCATTTCGCCTTTGTTCCTAGTTTTTTTACTTTGGAGTATACAATCGATAACTCAGTTTTCAATCAAGACCTTTCTGCTGATTACAGTGATAAAAAAATCACTTCTATGCGAGGAATGGCATTGATTGAAAGGCTAAATATCAGAAATTATTTTTGGCCTCATAAACCCATTGATTAGACTTATGGAATGCAAAATGAGATACATGGAGGCACTACAAACTAACCATCATCAAACTCAATTGTGTAAATAGCGAGAATGGATAATTACGTTAGCCTTGAAAGAGATACAATGTCAGTAAGACGGCTTTGTCGGTGGAAAATTATAAGCCGACTTTTCGTTTACCGTGGGCAACCTTTCTCAAGGTAGTTTTACAATCAAAATCCACCGACAACGCTGTGTTGCTGACATTATACCTCGTTTAACACATCACATGGCGCATCGTTTTTTCAATACATTCCGAACCTCGTTCGGTCGTGACATACGTTAGCCTTGCCTTGGCAAAGTATTTTTATTTGCTATCATTTGTTGTGAGTGTGCGCGCGTTTTGCCTTCGGTTCATTTCCCCATTTGTAAGTTATCACCTCGACTTCAGAGTGCACTGGTCAAGATACAACGAAATAGTCCGTAATAAATCGTGCAATCTAATGCTATTGGCTTTTGTGTTCAAAACGCCTAACGTCAATTTGTGTCGCTCAACATTCTTCTTGCTGGATTGTGATCACTGATGAGACTGATTGAATATGACCTACGACAGAGGCCTGTGACCAGTGACAACCTAGATGAAACACATATTTAGGGTTTTCAATGATGCACAGAAAAATTGTGATGCAAGGTGAAATTTTCTAAAGACGAATTCAAATCTCTAATTAGTGATATAACCTAGCACTAGGTATGTTCAGTGAATCCCGTCCCATTCCTGAAGGTTGGAATTTCCATTTTGGCTACTGATGACTTCAGTAGTAGCTAATTTTTGACTGTGGCTGATCTCGGTCGAGGAAAAAGCCATAGAATTGTCCTCCTTGAAGAGATCACCATCGTCAACGAGATTTGCCAACTATAGCTCCTGAAGTGCAGCATGTAACCGCAAAGTTGTTTCATAAAGCTTTCAACGTAATGCTGCAGCACTACCAGTAATGTATCACCCAAACGGAATCGCTTATTTTGAATAAAGTGTGTATTTTGGTCATGTTTACAGCTCTTACACGTAACACCCGGGTCAAACCGCACTCTGTGAGGTATTCGCTCAGCGATATGGCATTCCTTGGCACAGCCTGTATCAGTAACATGTGTGAGGTTTAAACTTGGTCCCTAGGATTTAAGAGACATAAATGATTCAGATTCAGCCGATAGGTGTATGTTTATCATAGAGTTTTGTAAAATCCTACGCATCGCAGTCACGAGTCATCTTCTGAGGTGGTATTCTTAACCAACTGCTTTATTTGCAACTCATGTGTGCGCTCCCTGTAAAAATAAACCATAGAATAAAATTTTGCTGATCTAATTTCCCCTTCTTCATCACCATCGATTTCATGGCCTTCATCGGGAATGGGGAAGAGATAGAAGGAAATACCTATCACGGCTGAGGCCGCCGTAACTGATACGCAAGTCTGCGAGTGCTTGAGAAATGTGCTTTGCACTACCTCTGGCGTACTCTTGTTTCTTTGCATATTTGAGGCGAAGGGCAAACCACCCAGCATAGCTGCCATCTAAAGAGTGCTTGGCGGACGATCATCACCTGTACGTGTGCTTGCTCATTTGGTCTTATCCATTCGTTCCCATCTAAGTATGAGAATAAACGACGGGATCCTTATTCTATCCTGCTATCACTTTGGTCAGTAATTTTTTGTTTTCACTTAGCATTCAAAATTCCGTTCTTATGATGTATGCAGCCTTTAGCCAGTCCTGATGCCAAGATAGAACTTGTTTGCTGTCTTGCAGTTTACTGTCATTTGTGTTTGCTGAAATGGTTTTCACTTACGACTGAATTATTTGCTCCTTGTGAAGATGACTTTTGCCTTAAAAAATAGGATTTTTGGCAGGTAACTTGCACGAGCACAGAGATTGTTCCTAGCTATGAGTGGAATGTAGTCTAGCCCGTGATGGGTTTTTTCTCGTGAATCTCAGTTATCTCATCGCATTTTTAAGCCAGCGAGCGCGGGAAGTTTAAAGTCCATTATCCAAGTTCACGGTGTGAGGGCATGTGGAAACCCAGCATTGGCGGACAGCCAAATCACATTGGCAGTCAACACTGGTGCGAAACCAAGCCCAAGGCTTGAGACAATGGGAGCTCAAGTGACAAGACAGCCGGTCGCTGGAGTGGATCGATAAATGGGAGATGAGTCGTGTTAGTGTTGTTTAAGCTTCAAGGCTTGGTAGCCTACACCAATCGCACCAATGCTTTGTATGCAACGAGTGGGCGAATGTGAGAGCAACCTGTATTTTCTTTGTTTTGTACTAATAAACGGACATGATTCTGAGGCAGATCTGAATTCTCACTAGAACTAGCGGGACGGTTTAAAACACATGGCTTGCTTTTTGTTAGGACAGCATAAGCGTTCAGGAATTCGCGCTTGCGGATGACGTCATTTAAGAGTCATCTGAAATACTCAAAGAACCCAACTGTTCAAAGTTGTTGATCTGAAGTGGTTTCAAACCATGCTTGGAGTCCACTTGGACCCAAATGAAGCGAAAGCATTACCAATAGGGATTGGCTTCCTTGCATTTCTGATTGTTGAGACTTACTTGGTTTATGAAATGATACACAACACGTGGCATTAGTGTTCAACTAATGCGAGAGGGAGAGAGTGAGAACAGGAAGCACTGCACAGCTGCTTTTCCCGTGGTTTGTTGGGAATTGTCAGTTAAACTGTCTAGAGCCAGTTCGAATAGCTTAGTGAAAGCGTGTATAGTCAAGTTGAGTCAGGAAAAAACACCACTTTATTAATCCCGAGGGATGGATTTTCAGCATCATGTTCATATGTACATTATTTTCCGTGTATACTTGTTGGCTATAGAAATGATAACAACAAAGATTCAAGAAAAGTGATAGGTTGCTTATGTATTTTGGAAGATAGTGTAAAACAGATAAACAATGAGTGGTTGTCCAGGAATGGAACTGGTTGTATTTACACCTGGTGGATGTGTGCGAGAAGTACCCAGTTAAATAGATAGATACTTTAGAAGATAAATGTGACGAAGATAGGAAATCACTGAGTTCAGAAAATTGAAATACATTTCCTGATTTGGTCCTAGTGGTAACATCAACAACGTACTTAATCAGAAGATCAGAATCTTTGGGTAAGTTGATACAATGAAATGAAAACCAATAGAGAAGGAATGGCACCCAGAAGTACTTCTTTATGGATGGACATATAATCTGAAATGTTGCCTGCGAGGGCGGTAAATTGTGTCCTATCAAGGAAAAATATTCGAACCAGTGACGTTGGGGGTAGAGGTATGTTTGCGCTTCATATCACTGAAAACAGTAGACTTCTAACAACAAAATTGAACGCGTTGCTGTAATGAAGAAAACAAATGCGGAAACGTATTGTCGGGGTGGTCGAGTGAGAATAAGACCGCGTTTAATACATGTGGTACGACATCTCCTGTGGAATTTTCGTTTCAGTAAGCAAACTGGTAACCCTTATTACTATCGATGCACAACTTAAAGTGTGCTACAATAAGTTTCTCGAATGCCTCCAGAACCTGGGAGAAATTCACCGATTTCCTTTTGTGGTATCAGAGTGGTGAGGTCAGTAATGGTGTTTTCTTCAGTGTGTTTCTTAAACGTATCGCTTGCGGTTCAGCCAGATACGAAGCACATTAATTGAGGACGGTGGGTTGAAGTTCATCAAGCCCCACCACCTACCACGTTTGGAGTCCCTTCAGAATAGTTAGCACTTGGCTGGGGTTAACAAGAAAAGCATCCAGGTCTGGGCTAGGCTCAAAACTGAATTTCGGTAAGGAAATATTGAGGGTCGATGATGGAGAAAACTGAGTATTGTGCTCTGCGGCGACCTTTTCGGATCTCGGAGTTGCGGAGTTTATATCATAGAGCTTATGCGCGTTTCAAATTCGGTGACGACTGGGATTCCCGGTAATTTTTCTGTGCACAGCTTGAACAAACTTTTGACTTGAGATTTAATTCTATATTCCTTTTGTTTCACTGATGACCAGACTCCATTCTTGCAAGCACGTTCTTTCTGTCTTCCTGGTGCTTCTAAATTTGGTGGGGAAAACCTGGTAGGTAGAACATAAATCAATTCTAATGGGCAACAGATATCGTAACAAATGTTTAAGTTTGTCAACTGGCCGCAGCAAATAGAGTCATCCGGGTTGTAGAATTGGCCAAAATCAGTGTTCAAACCATTTCTGGCGGTAACATTAGACTTTCTGATTTGCATTGCCTAAGGACAATCCTTCGGTCAGAAGAATGAATATGCATAATGTGTCATAACTTGGAATAGATCTTTGAGTAAGCCTTGGCCATACAATGATCAGAGCTTGATGTGGAAGCCCTACTCTGAACGGCGATAAAGTCAGTTTCGTTCACAAAGGGGAAATCAAGCTGAGAATTCTATCTCGTAGAGAAATTCACAATATTTGTTGCCGCCAAAGCGTTTGAAAAGCCGTCATCTGAGCGATTAAAATCTCCGGTGACGATGACACCTGAAGTTTCAATAAGTTTTCTTCTATCTCTGATGGAAATGTGTCGACAAATACAGAAGTGTCGTTTGATAGGCCAGAAAGTGAAATGTTGACATCCGTAGTAGTGATCGACCGATCTTTCCAGGGAAATCACGATTTACATTCCACTCACAGACAAACAATCTGTTTGTCACGGTGTACAAATAATGTCCCTGAGGACTTCCATCATGAACGTCTGATATACGTGACTAAGTCACCCCCACCATTCCGTTACTGACAGGACCGGTCACTCCGGTGAACGTTGTATTCTTCGCGTTCAGTTAGCGAATCATCAATATCGCAATGTAGCCACATCTTTAGCTGCATTACAATTCCTCAGAAGAGCATTTGAACCGTCTTGCGAAATTCGCCGAGTCGCTACGTTTCCCCAAAAGAGAACGCACGTTGGTTCAAAGGATGATGACAATTATCATTTTGCGCAGTCGGAATAACATAGGGCTTCCTTCTCAGCAAAACAGATAGAAAGCATAAATTCCGAGATGCAAGCCTTGCTTTTAATCTTCTCAATCGCTTACGTAAAATATGCAAATTTGTGTTCGAATTGACTGAGAAGGAAATGCTTGCATCTCGCAGTTTCTCTCTTCTATCTGTTTTGATGATCTGGATCAAGGACATCCAATGTTCCGAACTTCTTAATCGAAGCTTCCTGCCAACCAGCGTGGTGCATTTTAGCAATGCCCTATTGCTTCCGCTTACTCAAACCGTGCCTCCTCCGGGGTTTTAGATCCAGTTGGGACTCAGAGTGCATTTGCTCGACTGATGATTCTCAACAATCTAATCGAAGGAACAGAAGCTGTACATTGAGCTCTTTTTTGGTTTTCAGTGGTGCACTGGGTTTTGATACTACTTGGTGGATCATTTGACAAACAAATTGAATCTCCGATATGAGTAGTATGACGCTGTATGTCGATGACAGAATAAAATTCCCCCGGAAACGCACGACCAGTTTCGTGGTTATTGCCGCTCATCAGGTATGCCTACCCGGTACTCTTACGCCCAATCATCCTTATACTTGAGCACTCCACAGTGGGTTTACAGCTGTTATCTCATTTGAATCGAATGGAGCGTGCATAGACGGAGAGTCCTTTTTTAGCATCACACGGTGATTGTTCCTAAGTGGACTCCCCGTCCATGCACGTTCCATTCGATTCAATTGAGATTACAGCTGTAAATTGAATCTTCCATTATTCCGAAGTTTTATCCAACTCTATTTAACCCTGATCAATAAAGCCACTCATTTTTAACAACATATACATTAGTAAATATTACTACTGAATGGACTAAATGAAGGAATAGAGTCCTAATCAGAGAAACCAGTGCGACACTTCATTTTTGGTAGTCAATGTTTATTATTCGAAAAATAAAACTAAAGCATGATGAGCGGAAACGTGCTGTACTGAAATCGAATGTGTTCAAACTGTCAGGCTGAAACTACGTGAATTGCCGTCTCGGATTTCAGGGCCAACGAGATGGTTGATTTCCCTTCACTCGTCTGGACTCACTCTTCACGAGGCCTAGATGTCCATTTTCATGCAGATGATCGTAGTTGGAGAACGCGACTAACGGGGAAGGGGTGGCCCTGAGCGGATGATCAAACAGTGCGCGCAGGCGACAAATCACTGTGATTAACTGAGTTAACCGGGCGAATCCGAAGTTTTCTAGAGAGGTTGTTCATTCGTTCGAAGAACATGATGGGATGGATTGCATGGTTCGCTGATAATAGATGGGGATTAGGATAGTGCTCATCAAGTTTCTTTAGCGCTGCATCGATTATCGTATAAAGTGTCTGAAAGTAAATTATAGGATTACGGATAGAACATTTCAGATAAGGAACAAATTCGAGAGAATTTTGGGACTAGCCCTAATCAAGATTAGCGGCACGTAACGTCATTGGTCTACTCAAATAACTGAAACCTTATTTCCAGAATAATAGTCTATACCTGTTCTTGCTGCAGCATGTTCGCCGATCTGAGCAAATTCATATAACATGCAACACGTGGCATGCTGACGTCTCTGTAGATTCGTGCACGCTAATCAACTAAGGGCAGATAAAAGCTCAGAGAATAATTAGAAGTCATAATCATAAAAGTGACTGGCACGAGGCCACATTAAACATTTTCCTTATTTTCATATCGTGAGAGCACGGGGAAGTTTCAAACAATATAAAGTGACCTAGCAATTGAACACTTCCTGGAGATTTTGTCTTTAGAGATGTCCGCATGCGGTTTTTTCCCTCAAACATCAGAGCTAATAAAGATGAGACGTAGTTTGTGCTTGTCATTGAATGGCAATGTCTAGATTCAACCTGTTTTATGGCCTAGCAAAGGGAGGACCACCCCACTGATTTTACTGATTTTAAAAGACAAAAAATTGTTTCGTGTACGTTGGACGTGATCATACGGAGATACTATATTCGTATTTCTTCCCCCTCTGACTTTATTATATTGTTTAGCCATCAAATAATATATCCTGTTGCATCTTTAAAAATTCTAACTCCCATTTTATGACGATCTCGCCTCATCAATCATTCCACGACTAACTTACTGACTGCGAGCCTGATAACTGATACACAGAATAGCTCAGATAGTTCGCCACAGACGTTCTGATAAACTAAAATGATTTCAGTCAGCGTAAGCTGTGACTTGATCGATACAGAAACAACGATCGGCGGTAGTAGAATGTTCATCATCGAATAGTTTTGATGATGACCCTGTGTTTTTAGTTCGAGTCCAGACACAGCCTGTCAACCTTTGTTTTCGGAACCCTCCAATTGACAGTGTCCCGAACATATTGCATCATTTTTCTTATCATAAATGAAAGAAGTAAAATATCACTTACCATTCACTTCATGCACAGTTATGTAGATGTTCGAGAAACAAAATCCCTCCCCCCCCCTGGGATCGCATAGCATCTTGGGTTCGAGCTCCAGTCGGATAGGCACTGGAGGTAATTGGTAAAAAGGTTAAACAGGGATGTACATTGCCTCCATGTTTTTGATGAATGAGTTTGGTGTTGATAATTTATGGCAAACTGATCCACTTTTATTAGCAGTTCAGTGGTTTGAGGACCGAATTTAGTAAATAATTCGTGGCCGGTGTGAATCAAATTTCGGGTAATTTTCTTTCAGACTAAAATACAATTCAGCTGTAGCTGTTTGAGTTTACAAAAATTTTAAACGAATAACCCGCGATACATACCTTCGGATAATTTATGAACTTACCAACTGGTCTAATCCATTTACTAGGACCAAATAAGAACGAAAGCCCATTAAAAACTTCGACAAACCTCTTGGTGTACCATATTTAGTTCAAGTACTTTCTCAACAGGTAGGCGGTGTTTGACTTTCGGAGCTTGAAGGTAGTTGCTTTCCAGTTCCACGGGAAAGAAATACAGCAATAATGGGGCCAATTCAGTCTAAATCTAGGAGCAACTAGTAGGCTGCCATGTAGCTCATTCATCTGTTTCATCGTGCTGGGAGAATTCGACCTCTTTCTGTTGCAGATTATTGTGCGACATCCATGCGAAAAACTGCTGTGAAAATCAGTTTGTAACATATTTTTGATAGTTATCAAACCTACTGAAATGCTTGAAACAAGAAAAGATTTCTTCTCGATATTTCACTTTAGACACTTACTTATGTACCATTGAGTAAATGAGAGTAAATCCACGTATACAGGTGACTGTGGGTGAGCAAGTGTACAACCAATCAGGTATCTAGAAAACATGATAGAACCTAATGTTCCTTGAAATTGTGTTTTGAAGGACAGTATGCATGATTGCAGAGCAAGGAAACACAAGTGTGAAAGAACTGGGGGCTGGGGATAGGCTATACATGGGACACGTAGACTGATCATTAGTTACCACCACGGCAACAACTACGGTTGCACAGGGTCGCGTTGTCCTGTTAGATACTCTACGGTGAGTCGGCCCGAAGCTCTAGTCCCTAAATAATTGAATGTCTTGATATTCAGTACACGGACTGATTTGCCACACACCCTAATCTTTGACAGTATCAATGCGCGGTCCACCATCATGCAGTGTGTTTTCATGAAGCCGTGAGTCATCAGCGGACGATGAGCGCACAAAACGGATTATCCTGTTCAATATATCTCAAATCAATTTCACTTTACAATCGACCGCCTTGTTTTCAAACATGTTATGTCAAGCCACCCCAAACTCTGGCCTTTAACAGCAGAGCATACAAACAAACAAAACGTGACATGTACCGTCATTTTTTGAATCAGTCGGAAATATTCGGTTCTAATCTATCCTAATGGGACTCCGTATCACACCAAAGTCCGAGTAAATTTTTTTTTTAATGTACAACCTGGCCCATTGGGTTACTGACATTTTATGTTATTTTTGAATATTTGTTCTCTCGGGGTGGGCCCCAATACATGAAAAAGAAAATGAAAGGAAAGGAAATGGCTTTCTGTACTACCTATCATCGACTTTCCCATGTCCCAATGAGTACTGTCAACAACATCAGGTCTTTCCCAAAATAGGCACAACATGCAATGATGATAATTGGTGTCATAACACAGTGTTGATCGAACAATTGGCAATGTATATGGTCTACTTCAGTGATATCAGAACACCCACACATAAACGTCGTTTATTGCGTGGTACCGTGAGCAATCTAATGATTAAGCTTAGTGACCACTCCGGAGGTTCCTGAAACAGGTAGTTCACTCTGAATACACTGGGATTTGTCAACCAAAAGTTGACTTCCAAAATGGCTACCTTAGATGGTGTTTTCCAGTCGATGGGCACGCTCCATACGATTCAGATGAGACCGTCGCCGTAAACCAAGTGTGGAGTGTTCAAGCTTAGGGATGATTGGGCAGAATAGTACCGCGGCGACAACCGCGAAGCCGGTCTTGTGCTTTCAGGGGAATTTTGTCATGTCGTCCAGATACAACAGCATACTACTTATTTCGGAAATCTATACTTCGGACCGCGGATCCTCTTCTGAAGATTATTCGCGGTAGTCGACAAAACAATTTGGATGAATCCCATTCCGCAGTCTAACCTACAACTACCCTTATTCCTTCTTTCTCAGGCATTGATAGTTCGTTACACACACACACACACACACACACACACACACACACACACACAATAGTCTGTGACCTTTTCGACCCTAGGACATATCGTTTCCTTGCATGCCTCAGTGAATCCCTGCCCTTCTCCCTGGTAGATCGGACCAGTCGATCGATGTCGGCATGTTCGCTTTTCTCTTCGTTTGTCCCTCAAAATAGCTTCCCTTTCCTTCTCCGTCATTCATCGTCATCACCATCGTACAGCGTTAAACAGCAAGGTGGGCCTCACTCACCACCGCCTTTCTCAACATCATCCACGTAACAACAGGAAGAATGAAGATAGAAAATGGATTGGCAGTGAACCTACACAGGTGGGAAAATAAAAGAAATCCCTAGTAGATAACACACGGAATAAACAGTATATCTATACAAACACACGTTGATCAATCGATCTGATTTGACAGAAAATGACAACCCAATCGCCACTGTTCACGGTTCGCTCCCATATCCTTCGGTGTCTCCAGCCAACTGGTTGACGGATCTTTTGGACCCCAACCACAAAGATGTGAGAAACCTACTTCTCCTAAGTTCAATGTACATTTTCTCATTCCCCATTTCCACGTCATCTGTTGACCTCCACGTGGTTTCCTCCACCCCTGAAGAGAAACGGAAAACAGGGCACGGAATGGTAAACAAGTGCTCGCCATAGGTAGCACGTGTCCCAACCAATGAAGTCTACTAAGCCGGATGCGCTCTGATGGAACATTCTCTGAACTGGTATCTAGTACTCGATTTCTGACCTCAACATTGCACACTCGATCATTCCATCCAATCTTAGCGATACTACATAAACATCAATGGTCGAAAACCCCAAGAAAACGAATATCTTCTGCAAGTAGACCCAACATCGTCCAATCATTCAACAAAACTGAACGCACTGCAGCACAGTACACACTTCGGTGAAATATCGGGTCGGCACCACATGTGCTTCAGTCCAGCGTACCCCACTCGAGCTTTTGATATACGCGTGCATATCGGTACTATGGAGCTCCCATTCGTCGTCACACTGCTGCCGATGTCACTGAATCGGCCAACAATTTCTAGCACCTCCCCATCAAACATCAAACTGCGAACCGCTGACGTCCAGTCCCACAACAACACTTCACACTTTTAAGGCACAGAGCGTACCCCGAATGGAGCTACAGCTTTCGTGAGTATATCGGATGAACGCCGTGAACGTTCCGTACATTCAAACAAGCAAACAAGGTCACCCGCGTAATCTAGGTTACACAATTTTTCAACAATTTCAAGTTCAACGCACACATCCTGATGATCTCACAGGCATTCTCCATTATTTCTTCAATGACAAAATTGAACAGGAATGGAGAAATGCAACAGCCTTGTCGAAAATCGTTTGTCATTTCGAATGGACTTGATAGTTCATTGTAAACCCTTACTCGGCCAGAAGTATGAGAGTAAAATTTTCTCAGTAGATTTGCGAACTTCTGTGGCATACCTTTTCGGTGGAGAGCATCGAACAGCGCCGTTTATTCGTCTTGATCGAAGGCATCTTTCAAGTCGAGGAAAACCATTATCGTCAGTCGACAGTGTGTGTGATTCGTGTCAAATAATTGTCGGAGAGGAAACATTAGGTCGATACGTTCTTGACCTGGGTAGAATCCGGCCTGTAATTCACGGGCATTCCTCTTATGAGCCGTTGGTAGACGGCACAGCAAAATGGAGACTAGTGCATTGGTGAATGAAAAGTAAGCTGATATCACGATGATCATTACAGCCGGTGCGAATTCCCTTCATAGAGATAGACACAATCAGCAATTTATGAGCGCTTGCTTCATTGAATGTTTGACTCAACTTCCACTTCCGATGGGGACTCAACCGACTCCCCAAGGAATCGCAGTTGTTGATACAGCAGTAACTACACTAGCACACGGTCAGATAAACTTCTCCTTGAAGTATTCGACCAAACGGTCCAGCCTTTGCTCTTTGCCATGAATGGGTTCTCTACTTCTATCGCATGCCGTTTCTACGACCGAGACTCACCATCCACCGGTGTCGCGAATAAGTTTGAACAGGCTTTGACTGTCATTTGAAGTAGCTGCTACTTCAATTTCTTCGGCTTCTTGACCCACCAAATTTCACGATCTTCCTTAGGAAGTTTCATAGGTTTTCTTTGTAGACGTCTTCGAATATTATTCATCTCCCTAAGGTTCAAGAGCTAACACTTTTGCTCCATGAGATTGAGTGACTCTTGAGGAATCCAGTGTCTTTCATTGACATCGGATCTAAGACCACAGATGAAAATTACCACCACGTGCATTGCCCGTTTGATATGGTCCCAATGCCCATCTACAATACTGGCTGTCGTAGCTATCATCCCTCGTGGCATTTTCCGGTCATAACTGGTGCAAAATTCTGGATCAGACAAACATTGTTCGGCTAACGAGGTTTGCGGTTTGAATCGATGACCATGAAACTAGAACGAAAATCACATTTAAACTGATACATGATCCGTCTCTACTTACGTGGACTAGTAGGACATACAGTTCTGAACGGAATTGCGCGACCGAGTAGTTTATTGCCATATGATCAATCTGATTCAGAGTACCTGTAGAATTAGAGTGCGAAGTCACTGTGCAACTCGAGTTGCGTCGGAAATGTGTATTAGACAAGAATAACCGATTGTCTACACGAAGCTGGAGAAGCCTATCCCCGTCATCTGTGCTCTGAGCGGGTAAGGCGCAACACTCACCTAAACAAGCCTCTGTCATATCGGGTGTTCAAATCATCAGCTGGCACTACAGTGTCAGAGCCTTTGCTTCTGCGAACGAGAGTGATGAATTTCTCATAGAAGTCATCCTTCTGCATGTCAGAGCTACAGTCTGTTGTAGCCCATGCAGAGAATATAA
The DNA here is from genome assembly GCA_948099385.1 of Fasciola hepatica. Taxonomy (NCBI): domain Eukaryota; kingdom Metazoa; phylum Platyhelminthes; class Trematoda; order Plagiorchiida; family Fasciolidae; genus Fasciola; species Fasciola hepatica. The sequence goes on from CANUEZ040000046.1 coordinate 4,217,488, forward strand.
ACAAATGGAATTTAGCACAGCTATCCTTTCGAAAACCAACTGACTTCGGGAGTCTTACAGTCTAAGAGGACAACTTCAGCCCTGTCAGTCAAGACTATTCCTACAACACATTGACCCACAGCTCGAGCTACTTCGTCTCCTGAAGTTCTCAGGAAGTACCTCGATGAGATAGCAAGAGCGGTTAGTTGAGTCACACTACTCGAATACTGGATACGTGTTTCACCGGCGGAGCAGACATCAATCTTCAGAGAATATATTGTAAACACTATGCATGCCTGCTAATCAGCCTGCGTGAGAGTACGCACGTTGAAGAAGCCGAGATTCAGAGGCTGACGAGGCTTGAGAACATGCGAGTTACAAGACAGAGGATTACTCACGATACTATTAGAAAATGAACCGTTGCGAGTATCGGCCATACTATCAGTAGGAGCATTATGGGTGGATAGAGTGGGCATAGAGACTGGGTTGGTGGCCGAAGACAAAGGTTGAATAAAAGATAGCGAACTGTGAGCAATAGCCCACTTATCATTACCCACCCCACTCGATGCAATGGGCAGTGCGGTAATGATTATCCTGCGCGACGACCGATGCAGTATCGGATTCTTTGTAGTTGTGCCGTTCATGGGAGATGTTGGACGGGTATTGTTATGGTGTCCAGCCATAAAGCAGGATAACGATTAGGGTTCTCAACCAAAACCTTCATTTATGAGGAGAACCTGTTCACACGGCAGAGGAGTGGCTTAGTGGAAGCCTATTTGTTTGGATCAATTATTCTTCCACTGATTTTACCGACTGAGTTGCCAGCTCAACTCAGCCCCCAATCTGGAGGCTGCTTCGTCTGACCTCTACCCATTAACCTGTCAGGCATGATTGCATTTCCGTCCTAATAAAGCCATTATATATAGCTCGTTGGTTCGTAGAGGCTCTCAAACCGTCACACGTCTCAAGTTGTAGTCTTGTCCTGAGGTGTCTGTCTTTGTTGTGCTTGTTTAGATAATCAGTTTGGTGACGTGTTCCACGGTGGATTGGCCCTAGTTCTTGTCGTCCTTTGTGAACTGTAAGGAAAAGTGAGTGAGTGGTGATTCCCCTGAGAACGGCACGTTCTGAGGTTCGTACCTTTTACTAATTTGATAGACTATTACTTCGTAGTACTGCAAATAAACTTCAGCCATCTGATTTCGTTTCTGTGGATTGCGCGTCACTCCAAGTTGGCCTAGGCACGGGACAAACTTGACAGCAGTACGTATCTTACAATACGGAACACGCTTCGGCACTCCTTTCGAATGCAGTAATTGAGCAAGAAACCGTACGATTCGCCCCATGCGGTTGGCGCTATTCGATGCGTTTTGACAAAAGCCTTCGGCTTCGACTAACAAAATTGGCACCAGAGACTCACTTGTCGTGTTGCATAAGCACTGATGAGGTCAGCGAAGGCAGTTTTATCTTTGTTCTCTCATATGATGACGGGATTAGTTGAGAACAGTCTTCTTACACTTAACGGTCTGTAAAGTGTTGGATGACATGAGTAGGTGGTAAACAAATTTGATAGAAATTCGAGTAAACTGCGATCTTTTCATTACATAGTGCCCCATTTACTCTCCTCAACTAACCCGTTCGAATGAGGAAAATATTTAAATTCACGGTAAAAATTGCAAACGAAAACCTCTCTAACTCTGTGCTCAAAGCGATTCACAGAATGAGGAACACTATTCTCGTGAGTCGTCTCGTGTACGCAGCCACAAACAAAATTCGAATCCTGTTTTTCTCTAGTTCCCTTGCCACATTAGTTCAAACGAACCGAGTTCTCGTTTCTATCACCGATCAGGACGAAAACTGCAATAATCTCCTGTGAATATGTATACGGGCAACAAGGAAGAGTGAGGGACGCGAAAATCTTTGTGGAAAAAACACGATGCTCAGTTTGCCAAATATGTCCGGATAAATAATTGTCACTAACGATTTCGTCTGTCTAATCTAATTGGGCTGTGTGCGTGTGTGTGTGTGCGTGTGTGTGTGTGCGTGTGTGTGAGTGTGTGTGTCTGTCTTTTTTGGCGAGTTGAGGCTACTTGGAGGATAAGAAACGAAACAGTGTAACTGGCACTTAAGGGGGGGGGGGGGAGGGGAGAAAGGAGACTCTTATCTCTGTATCCACCACCTTCCACTGTGAGCACATACACACATCATTCTATTTATTAGAAGTGCTCCAGACCCCGGATTCATTAGGTATGCTCAGGTTGTCAGGACGGAATGAGTCGGTTCGCCCACAGAATTGGATCCCTTGATTTTCATACTGTTTCACCGCGGCGGACTACCACATGGACCGGGGGTGGTTGAGTGAACCTCTTCTGATCAGGTCAAAACTGGTTACACAAATTCATGAGAGAAAATTTTGTTTCAGAGTGGGACGGGGAACGGCATTTAGTTGATTATCTGTGTCAGCTCACATTGTGAAATTTTACTGTGAATACGATTCGCGCTACTGTTAAAATAAAAAGCAGGATAGATGACGCACACCTTTATCCGACTAGCGAGACAAGTCCAGTCGATAAAACATGTACAGCCGTTTATAAAGTTCGTCCATACGAGGATTTAGCAGCATTGATCCTCTGGCTACCTGAGTACTTCGGCTACATTCTGGACAAGTGCCTGCTGTCATTAAACTGATTCTTTTGCACCCCCCCCCTTAACCGTTCGGTTGGTCCGATTGCTATAATCGACGGCTTAATCGATAGCTTCTCACTTGGGGAATCTTGCTGCTTGCCTCAGATCCCGCTAAATTTCATCTGCTAGTCTGGATGGCTCTTTTCGTCTATTGCGGGATGCTTCCTACAAATTCGCCTGTTCCTTGGGCTGTGGCTTTCAATTGGTTGGCCTGATTGGTTCGACACGTCTTGTTTTGTTGCTATAGCTTTGAACTGACAGATGCAGCCCATACTCGATATAAAGCGGAAAATCTGTGACACGCAAACCAGTGTTGATAAAGGTCACTGTGGAAAACAGATGCATTCAAATGGATGGGGAAATGTAATAATCAGTTGCAAAAATGCATAAACGATTCATAAAACTAATACTGAGGATCCTCCAATTGTTTTTATTGTTGTTGTTGTTGTCTTGGTCGTGGAGTAATCATTACAAAATGTTTTGAAGGAAAACCGATTTGTTTTGATTTATCTTCAGGGCAATGTTATGCAACGACTGAAATTGTTCAACACAGAGTCAGAAGCTGTGCTCGATTTGTGAGTAACATTAGTGTTCATATCGGGTTCCCGTGTAGTTCATCCATTTCCAACCAAAGCTGAGAACCAGATTGTAATGAGAGTACATTTCAGACACAAAAATACTCACCTATATGACTCGATGGCACACATTGCTTGATTGTGGCCATCTGTTCCGTTGGACACTGAGCCATTTGGTTACTATCTATTATGCTTAGTGCAACCTATTGGAATTTCAGATATGAACGATGCATCCGAAGAGGCCACAATGGCAATAACTTCTTTTACTGTCAACCTGCTTGAGTTTTCCTTATATTGTCCAGTTTCACAACTACACTCTATCACACACCCTTCCTCGTCAACAGTCTCTCACACATTTTACTCGAGTTGATGAACTTGTCTGAATTGTTGGTGGCCATATGAGCAGCCATGATGGACCCATATATCCAGACTACCAGCAAAGCCATCTGTCTGCTTCCATGCCTATCAAACTGCGAGTGCATGCGCACAGACCAAAATGATGAAAAAGAATCTATTTGTGTTACCAGTCTTTTCTGTGGATCGATGTGAGCATCTAATCTTTTTGAATTCAGTAATAAAGGAATTAGGACGCAATGGAAATCACATGGTCACACCTCACTTTAGCTAGGTATACAACTTATGTTGATTTAGGTGTGCCAAATAATCCGCTGTTTTCAATGCACGATTGTAGCTCAAGTTGGCGGTTTTGAACAGTCTCCTATTGTTGAGCTTGACGTCTAGGTAGCAAGCGTGGCATCACATCAATCCGGGTGACATTGAAAGTACGAATATGAGGGTCCCCGTTGACATGTGCATTCATGGGAAATATAGCCCACAAATTTCACCTTCCCCTCTCAGATGACTTTGCCCTTGGAAGGTAGCCAATTATAGAAACTTCGCTTTTTGACCTTTTGGCGTGTACTTCTCAATTTAGTATTTTGACTTTTGAGCTTTTTTATTGCCTTGTAGGTTTGGAAACCTTACCTACTGACCTCTAAGCTGTTATTTCTATTTTCAAGGGGTTAGGCTGATTGGATCTTCATAGAATTAGTTTGAGTGATGTGCTCACACGAAGAGTTGGGTTTATTGGCTATGGGTCAGTGAATTGGAATTCAGCTGATTTGTTTTGTGTCGCGGAGTCGGGAGTCTCCCTGAAAACACGTCATCGGCTAGGCTACGGTCCGCGATCTCCCAACCCACGGACAGGGTGCTTTGTTAACACTAACCAATGACAAGGCCCGCGTATCCGACACAGCAGTGCATTCATCTTGCCCATGCCCATGAACCAACCAGTCCATGACACGTCACTGTTCACATCGACCACCGCCAGACAACCTACTGGTCCAGTTCACACCCTCCTGCCAACCCATCCGGTGTATGAAACACCGGGAAACGACATGACCAGTCACATCCGAACACCACGCAGGGAAGTCAATAACAGCGCCAAGTGTTCGAGTATTCCCTGCCGCACGCTACATAAAGTGTTGTTTTTAGGTTATACTTGAATACAGTTTCCGCACTTTGTCAGTGGTTACTTATTCCTTAGGGCTGGACAATCGATGAATCACAGACCGGGGACAATCCGGAGGTTTGCTCACCGACAAATTTTCCACCTTCTGTAATAGCTGAATTTCTTGTGATTCAATTAATGTTTATTGATTGAATTCCTTGAGAAAAGCCAGGCTTCAAAGAACTCTCTCGAGTATCTCATGATTGCTTGATTCAGAGTGTGACCTTTATCCAAATTGAAGACGTGTTCTTCTTGATCCTAATGGACAGATATTAAAAAGAATGGGTCGTGTCTTCTTGTAGCCAGTTTGCATTCAAGCATTCACTAAGCAACCTTTCTCCCTTTTCGACTGGCGTAGCCCCTCTTCACAGTTCTTGCATTTGATCTTGTGTATAACGTTACACCTTCCTTCGGTTTTCAGTGGCTCCTTCTGCCCTGATGTGATTGTTCACCAGGTTTCTGTTGGTTTATGAGCAACTGCCTTATGGCATCGGAGTCTCGCTGTCATTTTGGATATGATTTTAAGTATGGCCGTGCTATCCGTAGGTTGGAATATTTTTTTTCCAAATTTCGTGTTTTTCTTAATAAAGTTTCTGGATACCGATTCAGCCGAATTATCCTGAAAGGTTTCATCCAAATATCTGATCCGAAGTTTTTGCTGAATCCTTGGTAATGTAGTTATCTCAAAGGCTTATAATAACGCGTCTGCAATAATCCCGGGAATAGGTGATCCTATCGGTCAGCCCTTTTATTTCTTCGTAGATGTAGTAATGAGCATGTTGTTAGTTTCGATATTAGTGTTTGATTAATGTAAGTGTAGGATCCTTTAGATGCACTTACCGAGCTTTTTTGCTCAAAGAGTTTTCTGCGTTTTTGTATTTTGCAGATCGAACTCGAGCAACCCCCGCGGAAGGCGCTGATCCTTGCATGCTCCAATGCCATCATCGAATTTGAAGCCCGTGCATATGCACGGATCCATCACTTTGAAAACTGTTTCAACAAGTTGTCCCAGATGCCATTCCTGGAAAAGTTGTTTACAGTGCATTTCGCTAGATTCAGATCAGTTAAAATAAAGAGCCCTGTGACATCAACTTAGGGTATTGCTCCATTATCCTTCAATTTGGTGTTTTTTTTAGTTTGTCCAGGAACTGTTGTGCGTTGGCTAAGGAGTGCTTTGATCCACGTATCAGTGGTTTCAGTTATCTGCATAATTTTTTGGTCAAGTTGCGCTTCGGGTTTCCGAGCAAGCAGACGATCGGTCTGAATGGGATGCTCTCTTTGTGAACTTTCGGGGGTCCTCAAAACTGTGCACTGTTTTTTTGTATAATTCATCAGGCAGTATCAAAGCCCAGGTCATCATTGATAAGCATGGAAGCATTGTGCAGCACTTTTGTTCGTTATCAGGAATCGTCAGCAGTAATCGATCCCTGTGCGAGAAACGCGTTGTTACCCTGAAAAACGTCAGTGACGTAAGTTCGCCATATTATGTAATGTTGCTGTTAAACGCTTTGTTGAGAGCTATCAGCCCGGCTAGTCCATTTGGACAGGTGTTCGATTCACAGTCTCTCTCATCCAGGGCTCCAGTTCTGGTCACTGCAGCTGGTGATTCCCAGTTGGTAAAGTGAAACGACTGCAACGGTCGCTTCTCATTGATGGGATGAGACTGCTTCCACTAAATGATGGATGCTATTACATATAAGTCAGATCTTCTACTACCTATGCTGAATCTGCTGTTAGTCGGAGAAATATCCATAAATGTTCGGTCACATATAGAAATCAAGCCGTATTTGGAATTCTTCAACTCTAATCGTGACTTTCTGATTCCAAACTACGGTTTATTGCCAAACACGAGTGACCGAGTAAGGAGGTGGCATTATTTCTTGGTGCGCTTTGGTGTGATGTCCGTCGCTCTGTTTTAATATGAACCTTCAAGGTTTTTGCTAAGGTGTCATGAATTGTATCGGTTTTCATGGGCCCAATAAACGCGCTCTTTGAAAGCAGTATTTTGAGGCTTAAGCGTTCTCTGTTCGTGTCATTAAGGGAGACTACGCTAGCATTGGTTTTATTGACCTCGTAATTTAAAGGCAGTATGTGACGGCCGTAGTATGCTTTCGACAGCCTCGGATACCCCAGGGCGGTTGTATGACAACAGGTTTACAGTTCCCCTAGTTCAAATTCTTTTTGCTGCAAACGCAAAATTTGATGAAACCTTTGAAGTATACATCAGATACGAAGAGCCTGATCAATCTGAATTATTCCTGAGCGCTAAAAGGCTTGTTAGCTCCATGAAACAAGATGTGCTCGCTACCTTTTAGGTGGCAATTTAGATGATTGCTCTTGTAGTTGAGCGTTTGATCCGTTTTCACCGGATATCTGCAAACCATTGTCTCTAAGTTTCAGTTCTGTTTTGTGAACAATACAGTGGTTTCCTCATTATATCGTGCAACAGTACTGTAAGTGGCTTCGGTTCTGAACCGCTTTCCTCAAAAAGTGGGAACACTAACATCAGTTTACTCCCGAAGCTTATCGATCCATATCCTCATGGCTTTCCTCGATCAGATCGCAGCGTGCTAACTTTAGGTCATGTTCAAGGGCAACAATCAGAAAACGGAAGATGGAATAGCCGAAGATTAACAAAACTCACTACGGAACTCATTATTCAAGCAAAATTTATTCTCCAATAAATCCACCAAGGGCGATGGATTTACCAGGGTACACAACGAACTGAACCATTACCAAAGGAAAACCGCGATCGGTGATTACGGGCTCAGTCGACTGCTGGAGGTTATAGTCTCCTTCTAAAACTCCAGTCAAAACCAGGCATTCTGTAACATGGTGCATTGTCCAGTACATATAGCTTAGCAGACTGAAGTTATCGGTTGATGTGCAAGTATTGGCACCGCTTCTGAAAAGGTCTTCAGAACGCTCATTAAATAGACCACACGCTACTCTTCATTGTACTTCCCCTTTGGCAAAGCTTAAGATAAATGACGATTTAGAATGGAATTATTGTACTCTACTGAAAACGCCACCGACTGGCGAAGGCTAATCATGTATCTGATCTGAGTAAGGTATGTCAATACAACTCTCCCAGGATCGAAACACGGTTCTCAAGTACTCCATCGGGTCGAAAGCTGTTAGAATATTTAATTAGACCCTGATGGTAAGATTTTGGAGTGCACCACTTACTGTGGATATCTGGCCCACACATCTATAACCGACGCGAAGTCCAGCTTGCTTCTCGCAAGTCTCTCATTTGTGGAGACTGACTGAATGTGGTCTTCTTTGTTTAAACATACTACGCGCCCAAAACGGTATAATTCGGGTCTTGTATCTAACGGACTTCATAATTAGGAACGAGCAAAACTTTTGAAGCCAGTTAAAAGGGGTAAAACTAACTTTTATGTGATTTTGGAGTCAGAATCTAACGTTCTTCTCGTAGAAGCGTGAATTAAATCTTCCTTCGGTATCATTGAAAGCATATGCTTTCACACAGATTAAATGGTACTGAATTTTACTGTGGCATTTGTGCTTTTCAAAATTTACGACTCAAAGATAGTTTTTTACAACCATGGGTAAGGTTTTTCTCGTGCTCAGAAATCATACAGTACTCGTACTTCAGAGTACAAAACAAACAGTAGATCAAAGTAACCTTTCATTCATTTGGAAGAGTTATTTGGAGAAAAACAATTGTCAGTTTGAACAAAGAAACTCTAGAAGAGACGCCTGATGGCCGGCTGTAGTCAAATGATTATTATCGTCGAATTTGGGCCGTGAATTTACAGGTTCGATTCTCGCCACCGCCGGTCAGTTCCCTATTCGCAGCATTTGAGTGGCTGCTGCCCGCTTTTAGAAGAGTAGTGTACTGCAGTATAATAAAGAAAGACAGCAATAGACCATTTGGAGGGTGAAATACACTGACTAATCTGAACACCCAACTCTCGGTGTGTATAAAGTACTAAATTGATTTGGACATAAAGTTAATGATATTTCACTTCGTTAGAGACAAAGTCAAACATACCGTGAGAAATACGGGAATACAAGTAGTTGCACTGTTCGATTGGTGGTAAAGGGGACAAGACATGTCGCACACTCACTAACAAGAGATGGGTAAATAAAGCAAGACCCAGACAATCGGCCTGTAATTCAGACTATCTGATAACCAATCGGAAAATGGGATGAGTAAATAAATAGATTATTTATTTATTCAGTCCTTCAGCCAATCAGCAAATTGCTGCACTAAATCACTTTTTACACTTAGTGATCCAGATAATCACTAAGTTAACAGATCACGGTTATCGGTTGACCTATCTGTCTAGTAGGCAGGAAAGTTGACATTTACGGAAAAATAGGAAACGATATAGAAAAGTCTTGTTTATGATCCAACCAGCCTACATATTTGATTTGGACTCGGAGAATCACTGTGTGGAGATTTCGTGTCCTACTCGCGTGCAGCACGAGAAATCCTATTCGTATGTAATGGAAAATCCACTTGAATTTTTGCGCACCGAAAAGTCGGACGCCGCGAGCCGAAATCGAACTGGTGTGAAAAATGCAAGTAGATTTTCCATTGTGTAAGATCCGGGCTCCTCGTGGCAGCAATACTTTCCATGAAAATCCCATTCGGATCAATCACCGTTCCTTTGTCCCATGTACCTTCCAACTATCATCCACGGATTTCCACACACAAACCAAATACGTCGTGCGCGTACGACTCATCTTAGTACCTACCTGGATTATCGTAGTGCGCATGTCTGGCGCGCATGCTCCACCCGAACATCACTTGACTGCGTTTGATAGGTTTGTGTCTACAAAACACGTTGTTCAGGGATCAATAACTGTGAGCAATTTCTCTTTTACACACTTCATGCCTATAAAAATGCTAAGGGACAAATAAATTCCAGTGCTAGTCCGCATCTTCTGATTTTATTTTGCGGTTTTCGGTCACTGAACATTGTTTATCCAGTAGATTCAGTCATCATGCATTGAAGAGGCACTTAACTTGAGTTAGTCTTCCCTCAAGATCTATCGGTTTCATCTGCAAGATTAGTTATAGAATAAGAAATCCCCACTAAAAATCCAAAATCCATAGAAGCATTTACTTAAAAATACCGGCTTGTGTGGTTTATTTAGGATCATCTATAGTGCTCATCTGCACAGTCCAAAGTACATCTTAAAATCTAACAAAAGGAGTTTCTTTACTACCCGAGATGGATCTTTTGAGCTTGCTTCGCAACTACTGCACTTCCATTTTTTCAGAACAAAAACTTATTTTTACACCGATTCCCGAACATGACCAAAATGGCAAGACCAACGGCTACAAAAGAAATTCTATTACCGGAGTTAACTGCAATCCCGACGTTTAAACTTTGTGTGACGCACAAATTGAGACCTCTTAGTGTCGGACACTGAAGCTGGCCAGGGCTCCGTTTCCACACGTAATTTCGATAACTCCTTTCAGTTTGATAAGAGGAAATTCACCGGATTGAATTAAAACGTTCTGTAAACCAATTTTGGATCGTGAAGACCTATCCATTAGCATGTCATTTTCATTTCCCAGTGATGCCTCCAACGAAGCGTTTAAGGCTACCTTCGTGTCAGATCAACCCCGTTCATCATCCTCAATGTGCATTTAAATACGGTCGAGGGAAGCTTATCGATTCGAAAAGATACTTCTGTAGCTAAGTTTGAACTCGCTAGTTCGTCCTTTGTTTAATCATTAGTCAGGCGTGTCGTTTCGGTTAAATAAATAAAACTCTCGAAAATGGGAATGGAAAAATATATCGGCCAGCCGACAACCGGAAGCATGTTCAGGTCAGAGAACACACCGTCAAATTTTGTGGGAGGAAGGTCACACGACAGAACAACCACACAGTGAGAAATCACTGAAGGTTTTGAAAGTTCAAAATCTGAAATCTGTCCACGTTTCCAGCGTGTCACGAAACTGGCTTCGAATAATTACCGTTTTGGATGAAAGATAATTTAAGGAAATTCTTTCTTGAGATTCGTTTATTTTCTCTGAAATAGCATGGGTTATTAAACAAATGCAACTTGAAGTTGGCTTGCCTTATTCGGGGAAGTTTTTCTTGGAAAAGAAGAAACTGTGTTAGACACGAGTGTCTGTGAGTGTGTGTGTGTGTGTGTGTGTGTGTGTGTGTATGTGCGTGCACCCTCGCACCGGTCATGGGGTCACATGAACGCAAACCAACTCAATGGGTTTGACCGGTTAAGCTAAATTAGATATGGCATTTCTGCAGAAGAGTGAAACATCTGTAATAATTTGGGCACTGCGAAGAAATAAAGATCATTTCAGTGTGAAAACGAGAGCGTGAATGGGGGGAGCAGTGATGCGACTGTACAAGGAATATCATGATATCTTACTGATCGTAGTCAAATGAGATCCCTCCTATTATTCACATTTTTCCATCTTCTGAAAACCGTTTTTACATTCTTCGAGTCAGCTTGAAAGGACTATTTAACCTAGGAAGTTTATACAGCGAATTCGTTGGCATATGCACAAAATAAAATGGAACTGGATGAGGACGGTGCACGCTCTCTCATGCTTTCCTCGCGTGAAATATATAGAAAAGCGTTCGAAAAGGGTTCATGTATCAGGAGCGATTTTCTGATTTGTAAAAGCTAAGGATAAAGCCGGATAAGTGAACAAGCACAGTTCCCTTAATTCCAATGAATTATTCAGAGAGAATGAGCGTTCAGAATTATGACAAAAAGAAGCTCATCTGTAATAAATTATAATAAATGATATCAGTCTTGGTAGCCATTTCGAGAATGACTAGAACACCTGGAGATATGGAAATTTACGTTGTACCATTTCAGAAGAGCCCGTGTATTTCATACACAAAACACAGCCCATTGGAGTCGTCATAACATTATCTAAGCCTCAGAAAAGTGGTACCTGTGCTGTTGAATGTACTATTTTCTCTACAATATTCTTCCCTGCGTGAACTTATGACTCGAATCACTTCCAAAGCCTCTATCTTGAGTTTGTCGTCCCCTAATCCGGTTCTATCCCTGTCTCACCTCTTCGATGTAAATGTGCTTTCCAAAAAGGCCTACTCGAAACCAAAAGCTTTCCGTGTAGTTATGCCTTCCCACAAGCCACTCCTATTTCTGCGAATGCCAACTATCCACATCATTACTTTATAACAGAGAATGAAATCTCTTTTTTCGTGAGACATAGAGTGTGCCCATCCCAATGAGAATGCATCTTGTCGTGTGTGACGGCTTGTGCGCCTCAACGAACCAGCGAGCTATACAGGACGGCTTACGTCAAACCGAATATCCAAACAGACCTGTAAGATTAGTGGGTGGAGCACTGACGAAGCAGCCTCCTGGTCCTCCAGGTTGGGGATCGATTTGGGCTGGCAACTCAGTCGGTAAAATCGGTGGAAGAATAATTGATCCAAACAGATAGGCTTCCACTAAGCCACCCCTCTGCCGTGTGAACAGGTTCTCCTTAGAAATAAAGGTTTTGGTTGAGAACCCTAATCGTTATCCTGCTTTGTGGCTGGACACCCTAACAATACCCGTCCAACATCTCCCATGAACTGCACAACTACAAAGAATCCTATAATGCATCGGTCGTCACGCAGGATAATCATTACCGCACTGCCCATTGCATTGGGCGGGGTGGGTAATGATAAGTGGGCTATTGCTCACAGTTCGCTATCTTTTATTCAACCTTTGTCTTCGGCCACCAACCCAGTCTCTATGCCCACTCTATCCACCCATAATGCTCCTACTGATAGTATGGCCGATACTCGCAACGGTTCATTTTCTAATAGTATCGTGAGTAATCCTCTGTCTCGTAACTCACATGTTCTCAAGCCTCGTCAGCCTCTGAATCTCGGCTTCTTCAACGTGCGTACTCTCACGCAGGCTGGTTAGCAGGCATGCATAGTGTTTACAATATATTCTCTGAAGATTGATGTCTGCTGCGCCGTTGAAACACGTATCCAGTATTCGAGTAGTGTGACTCAACTAACTGCTCTTGCTATCTCATCGAGGTACTTCCTGAGAACTTCAGGAGACGAAGTAGCTCGAGCTGTGGGTCAAAGTGTTGTAGGAATAGTCTTGACTGACAGGGCTGAAGTTGTCCTCTTAGATGGGATATCGATTGATAGTCGTTTATGTCCTGTAAGACTCCCGAAGTCAGTTGGTTTTCGAAAGGATAGCTGTGCTAAATTCCATTTGTTTATATTCTCTGCATGGGCTACAACAGACTGCAGCTCTGACATGCAGAAGGATGACTTCTATGAGAAACTCATCACTCTCGTTCGCAGAAGCAAAGGCTCTGACATTGTAGTGCCAGCTGGTGATTTGAACACCCGAGATAACAGAGACTTGTTTAGGTGTGAGTTGCGCCTTACCCGTTCAGCGCACAGATGACGGGGATAGGCTTCTCCAGCTTCGTGTAGACAATAGGTTATTCTTGTCTAGTACACATTTCCGACGCAACTCGAGTTGCACAGCGACTTCGCACTTTAATTCTACAGGTACTCTGAATCAGATTGATCATATGGCAATAAACTACTCGGTGGCGCAATTCCGTTCAGAACTGTATGTCCTACTAGTTCACGTAAGTAGAGACGGATCAAGTATCAGTTTAAATGTGATTTTCGTTCTAGTTTCATGGTCATCGATTCAAACCGCAAACCTCGTTAGCCGAACAATGTTTGTCTGATCCAGAATTTTGCACTAGTTATGAACGGAAAATGCCACGAGGGATGATAGCTACGACAGCCAGTATTGTAGATGGGCATTGGGACCATATCAAACGGGCAATGCACGTGGTGGTAATTTTTATCTGTGGTCTTAGATCCGATGTCAATGAAAGACACTTGGTTCCTCAAGAGTCACTCAATCTCATGGACCAAAAGTGTTAGCTCTTGAACCTTAGGGAGATGAATAATATTCGAAGACGTCTACAAAGAAAACCTATGAAACGTCCTAAGGAAGATCGCGAAATTTGGTGGATCAAGGAAGCCGGAGAAATTGAAGTAGCAGCTGCTTCATATGACAGTCAAAGCCTGTTCAAACTTATTCGCGACACCAGTGGATGGTGAGTCTCGGTCGTAGAAACGGTATGCGATAGAAGTAGAGAACCCATTCATGGCAAAGAGCAAAGGCTGGACCGTTTGGTCGAATACTTCAAGGAGAAGTTTATCTGACCGTGTGCTAGTGTAGTTACTGCTGTATCAACAACTGCGATTCCTTGGGGAGTATTGCTTGAGTCCCCATCGGAAGTGGAAGTTGAGTCAAACATTCAATGAAGCAAGCGCTCATAAATTGCTGATTGTATCTATCTCTATGAAGGGAATTCGCACCGGCTGTAATGATCATCGTGATATCAGCTTACTTTTCAATCACCAATGCACTAGTCTCCATTTTGCTGTGCCGTCTACCAACGGCTCACAAGAGGAATGCCCGTGAATTACAGGCCGGATTCTACCCAGGTCAAGAACGTATCGACCTAATGTTTCCTCTCCGACAATTATTTGACACGAATCACACACACTGTCGACTGACGAAAATGGTTTTCCTCGACTTGAAAGATGCCTTCGATCAAGACAAATAAACAGAGCTGTTCGATGCTCTCCACCGAAAAGGTATGCCACAGAAATTCGCAAATCTACTGAGAAAATTTTACTCTCATACTTCTGGCCGAGTAAGGGTTTACAATGAACCATCAAGTCCATTCGAAATGACAAACGATTTTCGACAAGGCTGTTGCATTTCTCTATTCCTACTCGATTTTTGTCATTGAAGAAATAATGGAGAATGCCTGTGAGATCATCAGGATGTGTGCGTTGAACTTGAAATTGTTGAAAAATTGTGTAACCTAGATTACGCGGATGACCTTGTTTGCTTGTTTGAATGTACGGAACGTTCACGGCGAGCACTTGTTTACCATTCCGTGCCCTGTTTTCCGTTTCTCTTCAGGGGTGGAGGAAACCACGTGGAGGTCAACAGATGACGTGGATATGGGGAATGAGAAAATGTACATTGAACTTAGGAGAAGTAGGTTTCTCACATCTTTGTGGTTGGGGTCCAAAAGATCCGTCAACCAGTTGGCTGGAGACACTGAAGGATATGGGAGCGAACCGTGACCAGTGGCGATTGGGTTGTCACTTTCTGTCAAATCAGATCGATTGATCAACGTGTGTTTGTATAGATATACTGTTTATTCCGTGTGTTATCTACTATGGCTTTCTTTTATTTTCCCACCTGTGTAGGTTCACTGCTAATCCATTTTGTATCTTCATTCTTCCTGTTGTTACGTGGATGATGTTGAGAAAGGCGGTGGTGAGTGAGGCCCACCTTGCTGTTTAAAGCTGTACGATGGTGATGACGCCCATCTCAGACACCTATGTACTGCTGCACTGGATGGACAAGGTTTTTTTTAAAATTGGTGTCTGTTTCCAATGCTAGTAGTTAAAATAAAAGGGGTAATCTCACAGTAGTGCAAATAATAATAATAATAATAATAATTATATATATATATATATATATATATATATATATATATATATATATATATATATATATATATATATATATATATATATATATATATAATCTCTGTTTTTGGGACCCGTAAACAGTCGCAATGTGGCTTTCCTGAGACTCTTAATGATCATTTCTATTTCCTTTACGTGACTAGACTCATACTGGTTGTAGATCGAAGTCACTTGGCAATCCTCCTTTGAGAACACAGCGATAGACGGCGTTGCCATAATACTGTTACCTCGTCGAATAAAGCGGAGTCTGAAATAAATTTCGGGTCGTAAGTAATAGGCAAAAGGTGTATACCACTTTGATTGCACCTTTTTCTGCCACACTAGTTCTCAACACTCGGATTAGAGTGTTGGTGAATAACCTTCTGCGACGACAGTCTGAGCGCTTAGATCAATTGTTTCGAGTGCTAAAGTCAGGTTTGGCCAGGTGAACCCTTATCATCCCTGCGGCGGTGAAAGTGCAAAGACGGATAGGTTGGCGGGGTATTTGATACACAATACAAAGGTCGAGCTTCTGTCTACTTGTGGTGCCACTAGGGCCCCGACTGGTACTCGTTCTTAAGTGTTTGAGTCAACGTGGACTGTACTGCCAATCATTTTGATATCAGCTCTCCCATCATACCAAATTGGGTTGAGCAGATCCAGAAGCATGCCTTTGTTGACCATTCGGATTGCTCAGGAGCTCGAAATTGGGTTGACGCAGGGAGTGAGTTGGAGGTTCCTCTTATCTTATGAGGAGGTCTTTGGTGTTAACTGAACAGATATCTTACTCCTAGGGGCGTTGTGACTGGGGTCCAACCTTACTTGGCAAATCGATGGATGTATTTTGCAGTTTTTCACTTTACATTTTAGATAGTACCAGAAATACTTATCTACCAGTTCGCAACTGGTTTTCCAACCCGGTGTGTGGGAGTTAGCCCTACCGTTAGGATACCAGATAGATTTCATCAGTTGGTTTCATGTCTGTACTTCAAGATTCAGTGATCAGCCATTTCTGAATTTGGTAGCTGACTACTTGTAATCACCATCAACTTCTCCTAGATAGGTTCTAGTTAAAAGTAGAACTTCAATAACAGCCTGAATAAGTTTTTAGTAGTATGAACTTCGATTCGGCATGAAAAGATTTAACGGCCAACGGTCACAGATAAATTGAAGAATATCAGTGGAGAGGACCTTCCGCCGTATTTGGAGTTCAGTCACTTCGACGGGACTAGTTGCATAGATTGCATTTTGATTTTACTGCACCAGTGGTTGAGACAATACTATCCACGTGACCCGACTGAGAACCAGCAAAGGCGGATGTGGACAGTATTACAGCTCACCAAATCGGAATAAACTGCTCATTTGGTGCACGTCGAGCGTTTGCGTTAATCATTTTGACCACCATAGCGTTCCAGAAATATAAATTGAAGTTCGTCTCTTATCCACGTGGAAGGCTATGGAGATTCTACTAGCTCATTTTCTCACTGACCTTCACCATCCAGGGCTAGGCTACTAACCATTAGTGCTTGAAAAATCCCGCTGAAATTTGCATGAAAAAACAAAGAACACTCACATCATCGGTGGTGGTCGCCTGAGTTATATCACATAATTTAATAATTAGCTAACTGGCTAAATCATTGACAAAATGATATCTGCAACCTGCTGTTTTTCTAGCTGACACTATTGCTAGTTACGATGCCTGACCTATAGACACCTGATGCTGTTCCCTTCCTCAAGTAATTCTTAGGGGCTTCGACGCCATGGGATAAGGTTCATCTGTTGCACTCATGCACACGATATGGAATCCCAAAGTGAATGAGCTAACAACGCACAAACAGGGCAAATCGCAGCCTTCTCGTTAAATGTCTTAACGTCAAAAACTGCGCCATTGGTAGAGACCATAATTAGTCCGCGTTTCCAAGGCATGCTTTACAATCGAACAATCCAAAGGTAATCGTCACAAGCGATTGGTGGTTACAATGTGTGTGTTTACGAGTGCATGGGAATTCTTTAGGTGTGCGGTGGCTGGTGGGATCGGAATATTCGCTGTCATGTGACGAACACCTCACAATCATTTGATTGTAAAACCTGCCTCGAAAGAGCATACCCGTGGTAACCGGAAAGTCGGCTACTTATAACCTCCACCTAAAACAGTGTTTTTACAGTAAAACACTAAAAACCCACAGCACGCGCCGCATCGAGTCTTCGATACTCTTCGAACCTCGTTCAGTCTCGATATACTCATAGCCGTTTCATTTTACAGGGAGCTTTTTAGAATATACATTCTTTTTTGAATGCTTCCGAAAAAATCGTAACCGATTTTTCGAAATGAAAGATGATAAGGGTGTTTGAAAAATATTTTCGGTTTTAACTCTCTCAATGAGGTTTCCTCACTCTGCAGTTCCTCACTGTTGTAAACTGGGTGCGAGAGTTCTTAGATATACACGCAACTTAAAACAATCAAAGTACCATAACGTGGAAAGAAATCAGCCATCGATAGCATTTGAGTCTTACAACTGATTTGCGTCCTTCGCCCCCCCCCTCCCCCAACGATTTTGCATCAGCTGGTTTTGAGTTTCGTTTCACCTCTGTGAGTGCCAGCACAGACTACGTAACGCGCTCTGACCACACCACAAGGCACTCCGGGCCTCGATAAATAGAGCCATCGTTGAGTAGAAAGGTACAACTTTTGGCGGAAAATCCTCATTACAGGAATGTTTATTGTTGGCAGGGGCATGCTTTCCCCCATTTACACTAACCGATCAGTTTTTGTTCACAATCCGTTTCAAGATTCTTCTACGTAAGTGGAAGAACGTTTTTCGATTTCGGGCTTCCATAAAGTTTGCCATATTTTTCGAACACAATTCACGATTCAACAAAGAAAGCGAATCGTCAGATATAAGAAAATCTTCATTTTTGCCCATACTCACTGCTGATGGCCTTGTGGGAATGATCCGTTGGCTCAGTTTCTGCAGGAATGCAGACGGATTCCATTTACTGAAGCTCCCAGTTGGGAAAAACTCTGCAGATAGGTTAGCGGATACGGGAAGTGGAAATTTGAGATGTAACTACAGAGGGTGGGTTTGTATGAAATAATGAAAATTTATGAGATGAAATGATTCGTTTAAGCAGTTTTGTGTGACTTCAAGCTGTGTAAGTGTATGTGTGCGGCTGCTCATGATCAGTAAAAGCCACGGTAGGATAAGGCTAAAGGTCGTGCGGATTTGGACACAGTGCTGGTTTGGTGCAAGTGATCGGTGAAGCCTCTAGTATCCTTAGTTAGTTTTTGTCGCGATGATGTAACTAGATCGGGAATGAGTTCGCCGGATCTGCCAGTTTCAAACAGCAGCGTGCAAAGGCCAAGGTTGACCTATGTGGTACAGTCATTTTTGCGGACTAGGCTAAGTCATCACGTTGCGAATATATTTTATAATATTTTTGCCCAGTTGAGTTCACGGCTATCGGTTAGTTCGACTGATGTATACTTCCTTGCAGCTAAAAGAGAAGGCGTGGATACAACGGTGGTAGATTTGACTGAGTGGTGATCTTTGAGTGGGGGAGTGGGTAGGCTCCAGGTGAAAGAATGTCAAACCCCTCTATTTTAATGTGGTTCCTTTCACTTTTTATTACTCATCCATCTGTGATCCCATAGATTCCGGGAATACCAAAGAGGTCCCTCAGTTCTTCAATGATTTTCACTCTGTTAAAAGCCACAATGGTTCCTCGATGATTCCAATAAATCACTGTGTACATTTTTCCATTTATGGGATCACTATTCATCAAGTCTCTCAATTTGGCACTAATGTGATGAGATAAAACTAGATGATAACTAAACGTCTTCTGATTCATTTTATGTCTTTAGGCAGAACAGAATATTCAGACTGAACCAGCGTTCGAAACAATGACAAGTGATTATATAACCCAACGATCGACCAATCAGCACGTAAAGTTAACCAGAATTTCTTCGCTGTTCATCTACTGACGGATAATACCGAAAAATCATACAAAGACCATCTTGAATTAATGGTGAGATTTGAATCCTTTCATCACCTTGTGTCTAACGGAAGTAGCCAAGTGAGACCACTGGATTTCTTCCCGTCACTCCCACGGTATTTCGGTTTCTGGCGATTTGTTTACGTCATTTTTTGTTCGATCGATGATTAGGCAGCAGTAAGAATTTGTAGCATTTTTCTACTCTCTCTGTTTCTGCCAAAATCGCAATATTACGCATGAAATCATTTCCATCATTTTACACGCAGTCAAATCAACAACTCAAACTTGGACACTAATCGAAACATACAACAAAAGCTAGTTGATTGCGAAGGGTTAATTACAAAATCGCTTGATGAATGAGAATACTGATTGAGTTAGTAATTTGGAAGACATGCTCAATGTTGTGTGTGTGTACACATACACACGGAAGTGCTTCTGTGCAAGTCTGTGAATGCGGGTGAACCTGAAATAGAAATGAGCGAAAAGTCTTTGGTGCTCAAAATCATTAGCCAGAAACTAGCAGTATATAATTTCTAGATTTTTGATACTTACTGAATTTTTCAAATCTTATAATTTTGTACTACGAATCGTAATTTAATGGCGCCGATTAGATCAATAGTGAACTGAGTATTGATACGCCATGGTGAATCATTTCGTGAATAGATTAAATCTCACGCTAGTGCAATTGATCAAGTTGTTAGGGTGTGTTGGTAATGCCATCATTTCGCTTCGACCACAGCGGAAACTTCCTCAGTCATCGTAGTCACTTGCAGTGCAAGTGATGGATAAGTGCCATTCCTATCCGCTGATGGATAGGAATAGTGTTTGCTTGTAGAACTGGAGGGAATATCTGGCTTGGTCAGAGTAAACGTGTATCACCCATCATCGTACACCCCCGGTTCGATTCCCCTTTGGGGGTCTGGAGGCCGTGAATTGCTGATGGTCCCTAACAAGTTGCATGAAACAGTTGCATAGTGTGCTCTTACAGTTTCCAGTTGTGAGTTGAGTATCGGAAATGCATGGAAAACTATTTCATATATACTTTGAATCTACTGCTCACAATCGTTCAAATGATGAAGTTGGTTTTCGCGGACTTAATTCGAAAAGTCAATAATCATTCTTTTTCTACAACTAACAGTTGGAATTACTCGTTTGTCTTTAGAATAAAAATGGGAAAAATATTCGATACACGGTTTTCGATCAGACAATAATCTAATCACTTTAGGCCTAGCTCAATTATGTTATTTGGTTTTCTCATACACGTGAACGGCCAAACTGCATATGACAAATGAATAAAAAATAAATGTTTCTTAATATTTTTTCCCAGACTTAATAAAGTGCATGTCTGGCACGTTCGACTTACTACTGATCAGGCGTTTTTACAAGACAATTTGAATAGTGCTCAAATTCAGGGTTCATTTTGGGATCAGTAACTTCTGGGAGTTGTCCGCATTCTTTAATAATACACTTTTCATGCTCTTCTAGGACCTTTTCGATAAAGCTCAAAACAGCACATGTCCGATCACAGCCTTCATTGTGAAACCAAGTGACACTAAATCTCATTTGAAATGCACAGATTTTGAAACAATTATGTGGGGTGCAAATTGAAAACTAAGTGTTCGTTTACAAACTTCTTCACGTATAATTTTGGATAATTCTGATGAGGAATAGAATCACAACAAGACTCCGGAGGCAGTTTACGTTTTGCTTATTTTCATGAGCAAATAAAAGATAAACTTTATCATCAGGCTCATCTGAATTGGCCCAAGTTGGTTTGAACTGAATTGGATTGAATGGATTGGCTCAAAAGGCAAACGTTATCGGACTCAGTCAGATTTGACACCACTTACTCTCTAATTCCGTTTGTGATTCCCAGACAGCAATGATACAAGACCAAACCAAGTGTTATGTCCAGAACTAACGCACCAGTACGCACGCATGTAAGCGAGCAAGGAAGCAAATCATCTATAGCCAAGCGAAAGCAGCACGTGCGATCGAGTCAGGTCAAGCAGGGTCGCTCATCAGCAACGAATCAACAAGCACGTGTGGCTCCATGCCAAAGTCCAATTGACTAGAATAAACCATCCGCGGTAGGGAAGAAATCACAGCAATGTGCACAGCTGAGTGCATGCTTGCGTGATAGAGTAGTCCATAAGTTTCCCGGTATTGTAACGACGTAGTTAGTAGTTTCATCAGTAGTTAGGCCGCACAATACCAGAGGGCGTGGCCTGTTAGCTTGGTTGGTAGATCACATGAGATGGTATTGGAGAGCTGTTTACTCGCCGGTGTAGGTTCGAATCCCACCAACAGGGCGACGGCGTGCACCAGTTTATTCATTTCAATACTAGTCGATATATTAGTGATCACGAGACATGTGCCGACCCTTGAACAACAGCGAAGATCTGGTAAATTGTGTTAAAGTTCCTCTTTGTGATTTCCCATTTTTTGAAAGTTGGCTGTGGGGTTTGGGAAACAGGCGCCATTTCATAGTTAAATTCCTGCACGAGGAATGAGATCAACCAGCTTTTTTGTCCGGAAAATTCTAATCTGTTTTTCCGACAAACGAGAGATGTGAACATACTACTGTGACAGCCGTATATTCTTACACACTGTTGGTTCTATTGCTCTTCTATGAAGTTAGCATAGTAAAAAGATGTGGAAAATAATATTAAAGAAAGATTAACAAGTATAATTTAGAAAACCATCATCATGTGAGCCAATCACTGTGTTGTCAACATCCAAAGTTTGGAACGGATAAGGGGAGATTCTGTCATGTTGTGTTTACATGTAGCCGGGGTTGTCCAACTGGAAAAGCGTGTGTTTCGTATCGCTGATCACCGTTTCAGTACAACAAATTTTCGCATATGTTCAGTGGTTAAGTAGGCCCTAATATACCAAGAAGAGTCACTCATTGAATAATTTTTTAATTGAAAATTTCAAAGCACAATTCGAATGGTCTCAAACAACACAAACGTCGAACATGTTCGTTTCCGATGATTGGGAATCGTGTCAACACATCGAAGGGTCGATTTCAGGTAAAAACGGAACATTAAGTAAAAATGTGGGATCGGCGGGACAGAGAGGAGCGCATGATATGGATCAAATGATGGGCCGATAGTGGATGTAGGTAACTGAAATACACTGATCAGCAGGTCCTTGTTGTGTGCAAGATATCACTTTAGCCAGTCATCATACGAAACCCAAGTCTCTATAAATATGCATCCATCACAACTAAAACTTATTGTGACTCTTTTACGTGAGATTTGTTTTGCTTTTATATCATATTTCCGACCAATTCCACTGAGTACGGTTCTCTTCTGCATGTTTTTAGATGCCCAACAGTCTAGTTTCCCATCCTAGGGAGTGATGTTTGGTTTTGTTTAGAACGGTTCACGATTTCTTCCGTCAGTTCCTCCTATGTGACGAATTCTCGGAATGTCCAGCGACCCAACTATTTCGGCGTTTTTACCTTAGGTATGTGGCATATATCTTTTTGGTATTCGTGCAGTTACTTTTGGAGCAAAATCAACTGAAAAGAAAACATGATTTTGCCCATCAGCTTGACAAAACCTAGGTTAATGAAAAAATGTCTTGACCATTTCCATTACCGCTTGAATCTGTTCAACTCTGTTGGATTGCGTGCAAGCGTACTTGTGCTCACAAGTGCACGTGATTCTCTCTTTCTCTCTTTCTTCTCTCTCTCTCTCTCTCTCTCTCTCTCTCTCTCTACCTCGCCCTTGCATGTATTGTGTGTGTGTATGCCTTTGCGTGTGTGGTTACGTGTATGTATGTATGCCTGTGCTTATACGATTGTGTGCGAAGAATAGATATGCTGAAGAACTGGACCACAGTGTGGGACTGAGACTTCTGCACCGACACTATCCTATACATAGGGTGGTATTCTTCTTACGGGTCTGCGTTTGATTCAACACCATTGTGCACCAGTGAATAGTGAGAGCGCTAGACATTTGATATCTTACTTTGCACAGGATTCTGCGTCCCTCCTCGAAGATCAAAATGACCGTGTTCTTGCTAGTTTTCTGATTGACCTGTTCGGTTTTGGATTTTTTCCGCAGTTTTATTTGCGCTGAGATGACATTTGTTCCAAATATTAGATTGCAATAAAAAACCATCTGAAAGAGGCAAATTATCTTTAGCCGGGTGAATCATCAACGAGTGGTATGTGAGAGTGAACACGTATATAACCGTTGCTCAAACCTTTTCATATATAGTAATCAGAAAATTTTACTTTTATTAACATATAACATGTAAGTTGCTTCATCCTTTTGAGAGGGCCAACTAGCGGTCAAAAATATCATCACCCAATTATTCCATACAAGCAAAACATAACAAAATTTGTTCTAGAATAAAAAATGGTCAGTAAATAAACACTTATTTGATTCTGTCCTATACTCACCATTGTGACTAGGCTGCATTTCGACGTGGAGTGATGGCTTGCATGCCTCCACCACCCGAAGAGCCATGCAGGATAGCTTCCTTAATCCGCAGATGCACTCATGCCTAATAGGTCAATGGGTAGAGGCCAGATGAAGTCCAGTCTCTGAACCAGTTGATGGCCAACATCTGGTCCTAAACATTATGTCCCCGGAAAGGACACTCCAGCGAATAAACATCGATAGGAACAGTTTAACGGTCTGAATACCTCCACTAAATGGACGTAAGAGTGGAGTACCTGGGGTTTCTCTCGACGGTGGGTTAAGTCATCACTCTTCATTGGACAGCTATCGCCCACTTAAGCTGGGCAACCCCCAGCCCAAAGGATGTTGCCGCGTCCACGTCACGCTTGCTCCATTGGGTGTATGGGGTTGAGGACTGAATACGACAAGACGATCGATATGAAAGCGACTACAAGACATAATGCGTGCAACAATTAGGTCTCGTGTGACAGACCACACGAAGTCTCTTCACGGTTCTTCGGTCACTTTCCCCTGCGAGGTTAGCGCCCCACTGCATTGTGGGTAAGACTTTTGAGTCAAAGAATCTGATTAGGGTTCCTAAAGAAAAATCTTTTCTGTGTGGGCAGCCACGAAGTAAGACTCGTACGGAAATCTTCGGCTTCCTTTCTCTAAAGTGCCTTGCCAAGTTCTCCTCCCTTTAATTAAGGACCGATGTAAACCACCACGGGTAGTTGCGGCTCTGAAGAAAGCGATAGCCCAAGAGCCGAGTATTCATCGAATGCACTCCTTAAGTCTAGATGTTCACTTCAGTTGACTGCTTTCAACGTCAGTGCACCGTTTCAAACAGGTTTCTCTCGCTAGAGTTCCTGAAACTTTTGATATTGATGTATGCTGTGTCTCCGAAACGCGCGCAAATGACCCCACGTCTGCGATCGCTCTTCGCACTCTTGACACAGCCTCAGTCTGTTGCTTCACTTTTCGTGTGCCAGATGACCCAGTGTCTAGTATCCCTGGTCGGGCCGGCGTTGGGATTACTTCAAGCATGAAAGTTGAGCTTGCGCTGCCTGACTGGATCCCAATCAGTGGTCTATTTTAAGTAGTTGGTCGGGTGGCTCTGTGTCCGTCAACAGCAACAGACTGAGGCGTCGATGTTTGTTCGTTGTATCTGCGTATGCGACCACTGAATTCAGTTCCTCTGAGACTAAGGGAGCTCAACGGAAGGAGTTGTGATTGCTGGGAATTTCAACTCCCACTTAGGTCGTTTGGAGGATTCCGATCCCGGCCAATAGA
Source organism: Fasciola hepatica (assembly GCA_948099385.1). Classification (NCBI taxonomy): domain Eukaryota; kingdom Metazoa; phylum Platyhelminthes; class Trematoda; order Plagiorchiida; family Fasciolidae; genus Fasciola; species Fasciola hepatica. The sequence goes on from CANUEZ040000046.1 coordinate 4,242,455, forward strand.
ACAGATAATGGCGATCTTCTCATCCAGGTGTGGACTGACTACAGATTTTTTTTCTGGCAAGTACGAACTTCAGCCCTACGAAATGGCATACACTCACACGGAGTCCTCTTACGTCCTCACAACGCTGGACTCAGATTGACCATACTGTCATTGACCACCGCTAGTGTAGATCAACTTCAGATTGTTGTTCATTCGCAGTTATGCCTGCGAACTCATCTAGCCTTGGTACGTGTTTGCTTCTGTTTGATTCTCCTCCACGGTCTTACCGCCACCAAAGCCACCCGTACCGCATAGTTGTTTCTAGACGATAACCGACGATATATCTTTCAGGTAGAGTTGTCTACACGGTTATCGACGTAATCAAATGATCAGGACCCAGATAGGACCTGGCAACAGATCAAGGAAGTCTTGTATGCCGCGTCTAGCGGCACACAAGACTCTAGCTCAAGTACGCCTTATAAACGATGAACATCTTTGAAACCAGTTACCCTGTTGGATGCTCGCGAACCCATCCCCCCGGTAGCACATTCAATGAGGTACATAAATCCCGGAAAAGCCAAATAACTAGGAGCCTGAGAAATGACCGAGCGCAGTTGTGGATTGACAAACGTAGGGAAAAGAAAACGGGGATGTCTAGCAGTAATACTCGCTTTTTCTACCATTTGATTAGACGCACCGGCCCACAGAAGCCTGGTGTAAGTGAGTTAATCAAGGAATCCGACGGCTCACTTATTCAATCTCAGGAAAGTTGTCTGGATCGTTGGATGGAGTACTTTAACTGGAAGTTCAGTTACCCTATTTCAAAAGTGGACCTTCCCAATATTCCAGCAGAGCTAAGCACGGAGATATCACTCCGCTCTCAGAAAAGGAGATTACGGGGGAAATAGGTAACTTGAAAAGGTAAAAAGTCGCTGAACCGGATGGGTTGTGTCCATCTTTTTTCGGGGATGGAGGCGAAAATTTGGTTTTTGAGTTGAAAAAACTCTTCCGGGTAATTTGGAATAGTGCGCAGATTCTCAGGGAGTTGTTTGAATCGATGACTCTGCCGACTCTCAAGAAAGGTGACAGATCCTCTTGTGAAAACCACAGAGCAATTAGCTTGGTGAGTAACTTGTCCAAGCTGCTCTCCGGGCTTATTCCCCACGGATTATCCAATGTCCGTGAAATGTGCACATGCGAGAATCAAACCGGTTTCAGACCTGGCAAACCTTTCAGCACAGGCATATCTTCGGTAGGCTCACGATCTCACTCTTTCTTGATCTGAAATCGGCATTCGATTCGGTCAACCGCAAAGATCTCTGGTGCTGCCTCCCATTGAAGGGTGTGCTAGAGAAGTTTATTTCTCTTTTCCAATGCTTGTTTGCGAGCAACCGAAGACGAGTTCGTGCTTATGGCGATCTTCCACCCGAGTTCACCACGTGAAGTGGTGTTCATCAGGGTTGCCCTACTTCGCTCTTTCTCGTCAATCCTTTCATTGAATTGATTCTTGAGGTAGTCCTATCTTCGTGTGATAATAGTGGCATCGATCTCCGCCCAGACTGTAAATTGTCTGACTTAGAATACGCGGACGATATTGTACTTTAGAGTGAAGATTCAGGCAAGTTGCAAGCTTTCTTAGATAGCCTAGACAGCAGTGTATCAATATTTGGGATGCGTTTTGCACATTCATAGTGCGGAATTCTCCTGCAGGACTGGGTTGGTTCAACACCAAACTTCTTCTTGGTAGGGGAAGCTATAGCTGAAGTAGGTAAGCTTTGTTACCTGGGCGGTAGCATCTCACCAGGTGGTTAGATATGGGATGAAATGTCATCGCGTATACAGAAGGCACGCTTGGCTTTTGCCAACTCCAGCCATTTATGGTGTCGGCGTGACATCCGATTGCCTGTCAAGGGTCGAGTATACACTTCGGTGGTTAGATCATTTTTTATGCAGCTTAGAAACGTGGCCATTACGAGTAGAAGATCGAGGAAGATCGTCGGCGTTTGAGCATCGATGTCTTCGTAGCATTGCCCGAGTATTGTGGGAACACCGTATCAGCAATGCTGAGGTCAGACGTAAGGTGTTGGGAACTAGAGGGCAGTGTCTGGATCAAGTACTGAATCGGTGCGAGTCAAGGCGGCTGGGACATGTGTTATGCATGCCCACCCATAGGCTTCCTCGGCGTATGCTGTTTTCTGGGGCTGCTAGTGGTTGAGGTGTACTTCGAGGTGGTCAGTCCTTGACACGGCAAAAAGGTATGAAAACCTTGATCAGTGGACTTGGCCAAATAGGACGTATTAGACTTCCGGATTGGGGTTCACACGACCCGCCCACCAGGTGGCTGGAGACATTAAGTAATATAGCTACGTGTCGCAGCCAGTGGTGTAGTTGCTTTTGGACTCTTTCTTTGTCTTCGTGATATCCGCTTCTTACTTTTCTTTCGGCTTTTTTTCACTTCATGCATCCAATCTTTTTGCAACTGATTCGACGATACTATAAGGTGGCAGCGGAAACCGGAGCATATAAGTACGAGGTTAAAGAGTGAATGAACTGAACTGAACTCTATGCTCGCAATTTCATTATATATGTACTTAATACTAGTAGGAATTAAGCTATTACTATGCCTTCGGTAGCCAAGATTTGTGCGTTGGTCTTGATAACGGTCTAGCTACAGGGATGCCCTCCATCACAGAAGTCGAATAGCTCCTCATGAACCAGAAGAAACGTCAGTACTTCATAAACACATAGAATCTCCTTTTAGCGAAAAAAGTATCATCTTCAGAACGTTCTTGTTTCCTGGCAGTTAGCTTGCAATGTGTGACTGTTAACGGTGTAGAATAAAATCCATTTACAATCTAAATAATCATCCTACGCTCTAATTTATTCTTTTTGAAGTTTTATCTCCGTCGCACGTACGAATTAAGAATTCAATGAACAGAACGAATGCTAGCATATAAAGAAAAAGAAAAATGACGTTATATAGAATTGCAATATTTATCAGCAACGCGGATACCCACGTCACACCGTATTGGCTATGCGAGCGGCATTTTGTGACACAATTTCGTACTTCGTAAGACAACACACTCTAAATAGCAATGGAGACAAAGGAGCATACCGGAATCAACAAACACAATCAACGAACATTCGTCATAGTAAACTTTCAACTATGAATTTCCGAATCTGGCCACGGCTAGTTACTATCCAGTTTCAAAGTGTTTGATTGGCCGCAGTCCCACACTAGAACTATTGAACTTTCTTCTTTAACGAAGCAAGGAGGTAAAATAATATAATTAATAATAGTATAATTCCTATTATTGTAGTTTTGTTGATGACTAAATGCTCTGTGAAACTTCAGTCTGTTTATCTTGCTTGAGGATCCCGTAGGACACTCGACGTTTATCGGAGAATCCTCACTGAACAGGATAAAGGGTACCTGATTTAGTTCAAGTGTAGAGAAATAACGCCCAAAGCAGTCGGTACATTGAAAAATCAGTGGATCCAAAACAGATTAATTCAGTCCGGTGAAGCTCACTCTGATTGTCTGGTAAGTAGTGAACCTGTAATGGCTGACTTCAAGGTAATCACTGATGCGAATTCATTGGTTGGTCATCTCAAATTCATACAAAAGTTATAACAGTGTTCATATCTTGAGGTTTAACAAATAACAGAAAATATGCTGTCATTTTCGTAGGGTTTTGTAAAAAGCTTGTTGTACTAGGGAAGAGTCTACTTTGCGTAGCAAGACCATACAGTAGTCGTTTTCAGAAATACCAACTCCGATTTGACTACGTAGAACAACAGTATCTCAGGACTGTGTAACTGGTTCTACTGCAAAAGAGAATTAGTACCATATCGAAGCCTATTACGTTACATTATGTTTAACAAATCACGGACTATTTGCAGATCTTTTCCTCTTTGTTTTATCCTAGCGTTCATGGATTTGTGATGCATCTGTTGGAAAGTGAAGTTATCTCCGAGTTTTTTTTTGGTCGAGGAAAGAGCGTAATACAGCAAACATTATAATTGCAGAAACGTCTAGCTCGTCTCCCGTTACACAGGCTGTAATATGTTAGGATATAGAAGCAGGCAGAGTGAATACCAATGATTTGCGGGCCCCATTCTAAGAACTGCCAGCGCAGTACCGTCAAGTAAATAATAGATATAAGTCGGTAATGATTAAGCTTATCCTTTAATATGCTTTCTTTTTATTATATAAGAAATGCATAATATTTCAGGAAGGGGCTCGAGGCCAATTTGAAGCCGCTAATTGGAGAAAGTGGACGCCCTAGGCAGTATGAAACCCGGGATGATATATTCTAGTCAACCCAACGCAATGTTGCACTTTATTTGCCGAAAGAGTAAAGCTTCAGTATAGGGTTATCGTTTGCAATGCTTTGCAATGGTAACGAAATCAGGATAAAGAAAAAAATTAGTAGTGATTGAATCAGTGCACCGTGTTCATCAATGAAGAACCGGATGGAATATGGACAATCGTGATTAGTTGAGTTTTTCTCACAATTCGTTCATTAAGTGTCCCTTCGAAACAAACAGCCTTGTTAGATATGGAATAAACAATTTAAAGGACATTGTAGTTCATGGAAATATCAGTTGGAATTTTCTGTGTAGCGGAGCGGGAAATACTCCTGGAGAGTGATGGGTGTAGCAGTTGCGTTTCATCAGAAATTTGGCACCGCAGCCGTTCACATAGAGAAAAATGGATTTTCCCCACGAAATTCAATGATTCCGAATAGGAAATATCACTGCAGTTAGAAATGCATTTAAGGGAGCGTTTGACCGACACAAAGTCGTTGAGCGAACCAGGGAGAATGACAAGGGGGCAGTATAACCAGTAAAGTAATAAACAAAAAAATGAATAAAATCAGGCATGGTATGATTGGGCACGCGCAATGATCTCATGTGGAAGATTCGAAATATCATCTTCCTTACCTTGAAAAAAGTACCTTGTACATGTTGAATCCACTAAGGATGTGATGAGATAAGAAAACCAACATATCTATAACACTATGCACTTTCCACGTTTGTACCTTCTATCATGAGTGTTGCACAATCTGACTGTGACATGGATTACGATCAAATGTGAGCAATACTGTGAGAGCATGTTCCGACTCATCGTTCGATGGATGGTTTGGTCTTACTGGCAGACAGTATGTCAGCACCGGCCCCTACTGAGACCACGAAACCACGAGCAGTAGGACAGCCGATCGATGGCGTGAATCGATAGACGAGACGAATCCTGCCAGCGACATTTAAGCCTCAAGGCGTGGTCGCCCACACCAGTCGGACCAATGCGTTGCGTGCAACGAATGGGCCCATGTGACGGCAACCTATACATTCATTTTGTTTTTACGAATAAAACGAGCTAGTTCTGAGGCCGAACCGAGTTCCCACTAGAGCAAGTGGGATTTTTTGAAACAAGTACTTCTGCACACCAGTTGGGATTAAGTACTAAATTCATGGCTTTGGACCATTCTGTCATCGTGGAGATAGAATGTTGTAGTGGAATGGTAATAACACTGTTCTATGACTTATAATGAAACAAAATCATCGGCGTATTTGAAAGTAAAATCGATGTAGCAGATAGGAGACCATACACGTAGCAAGCGAACGAAAATGGTCATTGGATAGCACCTTGCAATACTCCAGCGTTAGTAGGGATGGTGGAGGAACTATGACTACTGGGAAATGTCAACTGAGACCGGTTCGCTAAATAGTCCCTTAACCAATTAGAAAGAGTTGGGAATATCCCCGGTTAGCCTAAAAAAGATATTAAAGGTTTTCTACTGAGCAAATTGAAAGTATTTTTATAATTCAACAAACAACCGTGAACGAGTTTGATTTTCTGGCCAAACTGGGATGATCCAATAAAATGTGACATTTTCCCGTCTGTTGTTAGCAGAATGCGAACCACATTGGCCAGCATTCCTGAAACCGTCCACCTTACAACAATTGCGATAGCCGTAAAACACTTCCCGATGCACACTGCTGATTACGTGCAGGGACAAACCAATTGGGAATGGTTCGCTGCTCCATTGTGAGGAAAATTTAGATTCACCATTATACATATTTTAACTATGGTATTGTGATAGGTAACTTATCTCGGTGTGGTCGAAATTAGTTACATTCGGGGAGAATAATTCACTGATTAGTCTGAAGTAATCAAGCTTCAGTTATCATTTACGGGATGTCTGAGAAAAGGGTTAATATAGATGAATTACCCAGAGTCAAAAAGCACCGGTTGCATAAATGAAACCGTTCATTTTCACTCAATCAGTCTGAAAACTGGGGTCAATAGGAAATACTGATTCTTTACTGATTATTCTCTGTAGATAGCATAGAAAAAAGATTAAATACATGTCGTAAATATCCAGTTAGGAATCAATCTTTTATGTAAGTAATATGTTATTGTATCTCGATGACAGGACAAAATTTCCCCGATGAACCATCTTGTGATTCCTAAATTGGACTTTTCATCCATGCACTCTCCTCGCGATTCAAATGTGAGATTGAAATGATATAGACCTCAATCAACTTTCAACTTTTGTCCTATGCAGTGTAAGAGTCATATTCGAATGACCAAAATGGGGTTCTGGTTTTAATTTACCTAGCAAAGCGGCTGCAACCCTGTAATTTGACCTCTACAAAACTCAGAACTTCCGTTGGCTACCGAATTTGGCTTTTATAAATCACAATAAAGCAGGTCGTTTTGGAAATCTTCTACTGTCGATTGGAATTTACGGCGAGAGAGAGAACGATTTGTTTACTTCACTGAAAAACAGAGGATTGAATTGCTTTCCCAATCGTGGTTGATCGATTATTTCGTGGTAATCGTTTTACTTATCAGGAGCGGAATTTTCCATTTATTTCTTAAAAACTCCAAAGTATGCCATCTTAATTGACTGAAGTACTTGTTCAAGGTCAACGACCTAATTTGTTGTGGAAAAATTGTCAGGAAATTCACAACCTACGAACCGTTAAAGAAACCTTTGCAGTGTTTAGTTGAAACGCTTTCCAGTTATACGTGATCGAACTAGAGGAACCCCTTTCCTGTTCTTTTGAATCTTGGAATTTTCAAACGCTATTTGATAGATGCAATAAACGTATTATTGTTTCACCCTTGTGATTTAGTACTGGATGCAACAATCGCAGAAAGGCAATGCAGATGTAACTGTATACTAAATACTTTGCCTTCGACTCAATAAAGCGAAACAAAGTTCTTATCGGATGCATAGCCATCAGAATTCCGAGAACGAGGTTACCGAAGAACTAACTTAATTCGAAAAAGTATTTATAGCAAGCGGATGATCTGAATGGCCCATTCAAGCAAATTCAAGCAAAACGAAAGGCAAGTCACCTAAGACAGAAGGGAAGCCTAATAATCTGCCGAGTCCATCTAATGAAACACTAGCTACAGGCATTAGGTAACAAATCCAGAGCAGTATGAGAAATAACTATCACTCCATGGATCTACGTCTTATTTTTACCTCTAAACCAACTTTCAGTTTGCAGATTGAAGAAAGTCCTCCAGTGAATAAGGTCTTCTTTTTTGCTGGTCAATTTGATTGCTACTGTGGTGCAAAGAACACAAGCCGTAAAAAAACTGAACAACAATGGATGTTTCACCATTGATACTTGCTGTCAGGGCTACGGGAATCTCCCTGAAAACACGTTATCTGCAAGGCTGCAGTCCGTATTCTTCCAACCCAAGGACAGGAGAATTTGTGAGCACTAACTAATGGTAAGGCCCACATTTCCCACATAGCAGTGCCTTCATGAAGAAAGTTCCCATGAACATACCAGTCCATCACGCGTCACCGTTCACATCGATCACTGACAGACAGCCTACTGCTTCAGTTCACATCCACCCACCAACCAATCAGACTTATGACATACTGTGACCCGACTTAACCAATCACATCTGTGTACCACTCTGGGCGATCAATAACAACGCCATATATTCCCTGCGGCATTCTATATAAAGTGTTGATTTTTGGTTACACTTGAATACAGTTTCTGCAATTGTTATAGGTTATTTGTCCTTTGGGTCTGAAAAACCGAGGAGTCACTGACCGGGGATAATTCAGAGGTTTGCGCGCTGACACAACACAGGCCGTATCACTAGACCCCTGATTGACTGAGTTTGTGAACACCAGTGTAGTTAGCTTAGTCATGGCCCGATAAAGGTCAACATGACACCAGTGACCTCTCATGAGAACAATATCATTCATTCGGTAAACGAGCGTGAGTCATCCGGACCTCACTACACAGCCACTGAGTGACGATTTAAAGCAGTTGATTTTCACTTGTCAGCCTTCCAGAAGATTTCGAGCCCACCCAGCAAATCTCCTATGAGTTCAGGACTTGTCAACTAGGGCCTTAGACCTACGGCTGCTGTCTGCCATCAAACTGATGACATAGCACATTTGACAACACATTTCCAATTGACCAAATTAACCACATATCCGTTAGTGTTTACCTTGTCGCGTGCAACTAATGTTCTCAGTAGCTTCTAAACGGAGCAGTTCAGATAACCAAAACGTCGACTGACAACCATCATCGGCTATAAGGATGTGTTGCCAAACACCAAAAGCTTACATATAATCAGTATTATACTGTCTCAGAACTTGATTGGTTTCTTTGAACTTGGCATTTTTGACTGTCGGCAGTGACAATTCTTTTAGTTTTGTGCCAGTAGTGGCAGAAAAAGCAGCAGCAAACCGACGCTTTTCAGTTTAACCACAATACCAGACTCCAGTTCGGTTACAGTGGACGTTATTTCGTAAAATAGTTTGAGTGAACATAATCCATCTGCAGCAAGCTTTGAAGGAAATTCGTCATTCATCCAGGTGTGTTGTTGTTTATAAGCTTGAATATCACTTACAGATTATCCTTAATTGATAAATCAGATTCGTTTAATGTGCATTTTCCCTATGCTTGGGGACTGAACATTCGTAAAGTATCACGAGCATGCTCGTATTCAATCATTACACGGTAAAACATTCACCTCGGAGCTCTTGGTGAAACACTTTACGACCGGTTCAGTATTCGTCAGTCCTCAAACACAGTGACGCTTCCGCAGGTAATAAATTATTCATCATCTTAGGTCTAATGGAATGATCAAACGGCTAATTAGAGAACATCGCCGACTGATCCTGAAGCTTCACAACAAACATTTATTTCAATAGTATATCTTACTTACATTTGCAACCCACGGGTATCATCATATCACCCGTGCACTGTCAAATCTCTTGTGGGTACCAGTATTATCCATTCCCCAAAGTCTTAAGAAGACTGAGTAGGGCATCCAGTTTAGTCGTATTGTGCTATATTTATCTTGTTCTTTTTACTCGAAGAAGATAAACAGCCGAATATACTGTGTATTGCCAAAACCATTTGTGTATCACGGGAGTAAAAAATTTAGGAACGGTCCTGAGAATTACCAGTCTTTAGGACTTGCCTATATAGCGTAGTTTATTTGCTACCTGATAAGTCCGTATAATAAATGATAAGCAGTCCATGGACTGTCTTTTTATATTTTTAAATAAACGTCTCACGTGCATTACGGTGTGAATGTCCCCTGTAGTTAAGAATTTGTTGTTAGTTTCTGAATTGTTTGTGGATTATTCTAAAGGAAAATCAATTAATTGCCCTAATAACACACTTGGTATTCAGTTGGAGAGCATGAATGTTTTCCTAAACTGTTTTTTTACTTTGCACAGTCACTATGGCAACGGGATGAAACAAAACACTGAACTGGATACTGCATCATGTGACGGCTCAACCACGGAGAAGGGAAACGTCCTCGAATAACGGGGAAATTTTGTGCGACGATACCAACAGGAAAATACCTGGAAACGATTCGATGCCATCAAATATGATGCTAAGATCAACGGTTACCAGGAATATGATTGGATAAAACACACAAGGCCATGATTGCTACGAAATTCAGTAAGCAATTCAAGGTTATGTGAACAATCTAAGTGTGTTATTCGACGTTTTAAGGTACGGATTAAATTTTACTATCTGAAGGAAACAGACAGATTTACTCTGGAAACCAGTATCGCGTCCTTCATCCGGCGGGCTGTCGTTTTACGGGAAAAATCCTAAACTCATTTGCTGTGCCCAGATGAGATAGAAAAATTGGACATTGGGACAGATTTGGTCTTTTCGGAGAGATTAGTAACACAAAAATACAGAGTCATTCCCCAGCCAATGGGGTCAACGAGGGGTTTACAAAATCTGAGTAATGTAAGAATACATAAGGTGGGACTGAAAGTTAGATTTATCCAGTTTGAAGTGTCCATAAAAATATGTGTCTTTGACGAGGGGTTTATTTAGTTGTTACAGCTTTAGACAATCTCAACACCTGTCGGAGCTGCACTTTTACCGATGAAGGGGAACTTCTTTTTTCTGTCCATGAGATTTCTGTTCCCGAACAGATGCCGTGATGTTGCAGGTTTTTTTGGGCAAGCCAAGTGACGCTATTGCAAAATAATTTATTCTAAGACCAGTGCATTTGGTAATGTTCACACCAGTTGACTTTAAATTCTCTCTGTCTCCCAGCATGCATGTTTAGTTTATTGCGTTGCATATGTCTATCAGTATTCACCAAATATCCGGTCTGGTTTTTCATAAGTACTGTCTCCAATGCGAAAGAAAGTCAGGTGAAATGATTTTCTGCCTTCGCATTATCCTTTATCGGTAGACTGTCAATGAAATCTTTCCAGAACATTATATTATGATTCAAACTAAAGGTGACGTCCAGGAAAGCTAGCTTAATAAGTCAGAAAAACCTTGACATTTCCTTGTTGTTTATATGTTAGTCTAGTTGAAGCTGATTGATAGACAATGGCTGATGTTTTACGCTAATTGCCGTAACGTCACATCTCCCCATTTCCCTCCCTCTCTCTCTCTTTTGGGATCTCTTTTAATCGTCACTTTGATGGTTATGACTGGATAATCGAACAGCATCGATTATGTTTAGTAAAAGAATTATCCCGAGTTTCACTGCATCACAAAACATCATCAGAAGGGAGTGCGTGGAATAGCTGAGACTTAAATCCAGTCCATTTAGTCAAAATCGGGAGTATTTTCTGTTCTTAGCCCTGTCTGGGAAATGGAGCTTTCAAATAAATTCCAACTGCCGATAGTGTAAGTGGAAGGTATTCCTGAGAGTGTACCGAAAATAAGATGATGTGGTATACCCGTGAAAAGGAATTGATTTCAAAGTTCTTTTTTATGATTAACTTATTGGTACACCGGACTCTGGACTATTTTTGCTGCCCCGGCTGAGGATATATTCTTACGTAAGATGGTACACCTTTTTCAAGTAGTTTTTTATTGACTGCGATATTTTTCTCGGATCGTACAAATCAACATTACTGTCAAGATCCAGTGTAAGCGACGAGCACAGCGGCATTATCTATAGATTGAAAGCTGAAGATCAATGGAGCTCAGAAATAAAATGAGGGTCAATGGCTACGGACACGTTGGGGATATTGCAAAGGAAGTTTCACCTTCGTCAATTTCATTTGAGGCTGGCATATGAGTGAAGTGAAAGGTGCGCACCACATAACCTCAGACAGCCACCGACAGCCGCAACCCCTGAATTCAGAAGGTTTATCACGGATGATCCCAAAATGTCAGGTGTGAAGTAACACGCCGGTCGACAGCCGATTATAGTCAACTGTTTCGAAATTTGAAGACTGTCACTTAACGTAGGATTGAGCGCACTTAATAATGCTCCGTTCTCTGTTCCAGCGGGAGGCATCGACCTGGTGGACCCGGAAGATAACTAAAGACAGTTTTATTCCCGGAGAATGAATAGCAATGTACATTTATTCTCTTACTGCAACTGCATACGTAGTGTGCCACTTTTCCTGGATAGATTTATATTTTTGTCGGATCGTCTTATTCTTGCTAAGCTTTACACAACCACCATCAGCCAATCCTACTGACTTTGTTTATTAGAAAGGGAACTCAGTGCCGATGTATTCTCCAAACTTTAACTTACTGACGGGGGTCAGGTTGTCAGGAAGCAATGATTCAATATTGGGTGGGCCGAGGGTAAACGCGGCAAAAATATCCTTCCACTGAGATGCAGTATCTCAACAGCTGAAAGGCTCGTTCATCAAGCAATACCTGGGTTAATCATGGAAAAGCCGTCACGCTGTTGTTTCCTTTTCTATGCATCAATACCGGGGTATTTCCACTGATTTTGCCAACTAGCACTTGAATCTACGGCGCAATATACGTTGAGGCCCGAATTTTTCTTTTTTTTGCTGCTTTGACAGCTTCCTTGTGTCACTGGTTTGGCCCCGGTCCCTATTGATAGGCAATTCTACGGTGGGAGTAAGTGAAGGGTTTTAGCTTTGGGAACCAATAACATTTAGATGCTCCGTCACCTGTTGTTGACGTCAAAATGGATAACTTGTGGTGCTAAGACTCTGTTTTGGAACTCGGTGGATATATAGGGCTAAAAATATCGAGGCAGCCATGAAACAACTACATAGCGAATATGTCATCGCAAGTTGAGAGTCGAGAAATCATGATGAAAAATATATTTAGCACAGAAATTAACTATGTATAACGTAAATTTAAGTCTATAAATGACGAAATTGTAGTTAAAATTATTGAACCGGTTTATTTTTATGTTCAGAAACATTTCAGACCAATTTTATCACTTCTCCCCCCGATTCTTCCTTGCAGCTTATGGGCGACGGACAAATTTAAAGCCTAGCCTCATGGCAATTGCTTTCAGAATTTGCAGTCCATGCCTCGCAACTATTTTGACTGAACTCGTTAATTATAATGGCTTTTTGAGACTACAGGAATTGAATAACTATTGAAAACTGCTTCTTCAGAAGTTGCATCATTAGCCCCTCCCCCAATACTTCATTGTCACTGAACGGGATCATTTTATGTATCTTATATCCCTAGGGAACAGACGTGTACACTCCCGGACACGCATATACACACACTGAAGGAACTGTTATGGGTAAAATAACCGGGGAAACCATCCCGGAATGTCCCATGCAAGGGTTTGAGTGAAGTTGTTTGGCAAATTATCGAAAGGTAGCTATTCTAGAAAGCTGTCATTCGTTTTTAGCCACCAGCCCTGAAATGAATTCAGAAAATCAACAGAAAGCACGGAATGAAACAGAAATAACATTCTTCTGAAATAACCCAGAATGTGAAGACTTCAAGAGAATTGCCTTTTTATCACATAAATCGAGTTGTGTATTGAATCTGAGTAGGAAAAACGTAAACTGTAACTTAGTATACTGCCAAAGAAATTATCAACTGTGGACTACCATTATTGATGTAACTGTGTACTTTATCTATTTCAGATCAGTTGATAATGTGGTCACTTGTTGGGCGGCATTATTTGTTGATAAAGGTGAACTTCGGCTTGACAACATAAACTTTGAATAATGGTAATTAGATACGTACAATTATTGGTTGTTCTCACTTGAAAAAAGCTTTGAACGTTCAAGTATTTCAAGAACGCTGTTTGAACAATATTTCATTTATTAGACGAAAGCTGGATCCAAAATGAGCAGACTACTCCTGTCGAATGAAGTCTGGCGAAACTTTTCATTCTATTATGAAATCAAATAAATCTTATTGCATTTTGGACTTTTAGTAATCGGACTTGGCGAACATGCAGCTAACAGAAGAGGAAAAGATTAAGATAACAGATGTTATAATCGAAACAATGCCAAACCAAACGAAAGGAAGTAAGTACCAACAACAAACTGATAATTAGCGAAATTTGGCAGTTACTAGGGCAAAACTGTAGACTTCCAAAATAGTTGAGATTTATTGCTAACCACTTTTAACCAGGCGCGGTTTCATTGTGTTGATTGGAAACGAACAATAAATGTGTAACTGGTCACTAAAGAATGACGAATGGAGGACAGGAATTCCAAAGCTGTTTGCTTTCAGATGTGTTCAACTAGTAACAATCGTATCCCCTTGGTCGATGGAGTATATGCGGATTTATGAAATAGCAGGGTGGAATTCACGAACGAAATGAGTAAGATGAACTGCGACCAAATCTCGTGAAGTATACTGGACTGCCGTTCGGCTAAAGAGAAATGGCTCCATGCGGTTGCCATTTTACTACTTAATCAGAAACTCACTGAAGATGATCGGTAACGAGTAGAAGATGCGATTTGGAGACAAAATCTAGTCAAATAATTACCCGGGAACTTTGGTAAACCTTTTTCTTGTGAGTACTTGAAAGGAGAACACAAAGTCTGACGTTGGACAATTTACATCTGGATCAGTGTTACTTTATTTCATCGAGTGCATAAAGTAGCAGGTTTGAAATTAGCATGCTTTATCAGGGAAATGCCATGGAAACCAATACTTCCATCACTTTGCACAGTCTAGAATTTCATCTACGGATCACAGCTGCATCAGCAAACTGCAGTAAAAATGAATTGGTGGAAATAAAGATCACGAAGAAAGAAGTAATTCTTATTATAATGGAAGTGGTACGCGATAGGAGATAGTGACAGCTGTCTGGTCGCTGACCTTAGGTTTTGTGTTTTCCTTTATTTGTCACAGGTTTCCACCTACTTTGAGGCATATTCGATCACTCTCAGTCAAAGTTCCCTTTTCCGCCGGGCCAAGTTAAGTGACCGAGTACCCACACGTAAACAGGTATAGGAGGTGTAATTAGGCGTCAAACGATAACGGTGTTTTGACTGAAGGCAGATATTTGTCGGTAAGTATACAGAAAAAGAAGTTCATGGTATTGTATTGGAGTGCCAGTTTAAAGTTCTATGAAAGTAACTTGATTGCCATTGCCCTCAAATAATAGCTGCGAAAAAACCTTGCAATTTGGGATTGACGGTGACATTTTGCTCCGCGTGCGCGCAATCAACAGCTTTCAAAATCTTCCGAGGGGGAGCTATTAGACGGTAACTTGGTATATAACGGTTCCATTTCATACTTGAGCAAATATCGTGGGTAGAGTTTGCGGGCACTATGCTAAAAGGCTTTCATCAACTTAAGTCGATAAATCATTGCTAAAATATTAGTATCCTTGTTGCCCGAGGTAATAAATATACGATGGGAACACAGCTGGAGTTTTCGAGCAATGCTATACAGTCTTTCTTCTGGTCTACCAATTTGGACATCAAAGTCATCTTTGTTTCAGATAACCCCAATAACTTTAGTATAAGACGACAAATTGAGGCAGCGTAATAATCAGCCAGAAAGAGATAAATTCAATGAAAATGGAAGGGATGGATGCAAGCCAGTATTAGAAACGTTGTGCGATGAACGCAAATGGCTTCTGTGAACGAAAGTCAATTGCATTTGTTTTTTAAAGTGGTAGCGTAATTACTTATGTGAACTGTGCCCACCTGAAGCTTTTTTCATAGAGATTATGAAAAAAGAACCCTAAGAAATCTGTTGTTTTATCGTAATATTCTTTTGTTTGGAAGCAATACTAATCACAACAAATACAAAAATACATCTGGAAATAAAAGTATGATATTTCAGTCTTCTTCCTTTTTTTAACACACTTTCACGTGTGAGATGCACACAACCGAACAGCTTCAGCCAAGAGCTGTCAGTTATTCTACCCTATTGAATTTCCACACCGATGTACTCAGAAAAATCGACGACTCACTCAGCTATTCTGTTTCTGGTTGCGTGGTTTCCCAATTTGCCTTTCTGTCTGCAGGCAGTTCCGATAACATTCACATTCAGCCTGTATTTATTTCTCTCCCTCTCTCTCTCTATGTGCGTGTGTATGCATGCTCTTGTTGGATTGCTGAACTTCAGAACTGCACGATAGTTTGACCAAATAAATCTTGTCCGTCGCTGTTTGATCCGGGTGTTCTTCAACCGATCCGGTTGATTGAATCATATAATTTTACCACGACACAAACCAACCCACCAACCACCTTCTGACTATTCTCAATTCCAGATACACAAGCAAAGAACTGTCCAAGTTCAGACACCAGTGAAGGTCTACTCTCATCGGTGTGTTAACCATACCGAGGATGCATAGCAGTGACTAACAAGACTTGGATTACGATACATTTTTACGGCAAACGGATAGAATAACAATTTTTTTTAGATTACATACGGTTGAAAGGAAGAACGGTAAGCTCTGTGTAGTCAGTTTTTCGGCGGTTAGTAGTATGCGTCGGAGAGTCTAAATGACAAGCATCGCACAACCAAATGACTTAATTTTTTTTCAAATAAGACAGTTTCAGTGGAGCGAAAACATCGAAATCGGATTTCAAAAATTATCCACCATTCAACTGAGCTGGGGATAACAAAGAAAAAAATTGTCAGTCCCATTCGTCTTATCATTACTATCGGTTTGGAGTTCTTTTAGTTCAGGAAACCCTTGAATACTTTTTTTGTCAACTCAATCTCACGCGTCCAAGAGTCCCACACCACTCAAAAGTGCATGGCGAACACTCTTAGTTTGTGGCTAGAATGATCGTTTATTTACCCTTACAACTGTTTGAACAATAGTGATTTGCTTATTGTACCTTTCATTTCAGCAGGTTCTAAAAAGCGTTACACTCTAATCATAAATGACATACCACAAAAATAAACCTGTATTCTGTTTTATTTCGTTTTATCGGCCACTGCGCTGTGATGCTTCCGTTGAGCGTTCCTTGTTTGAGGTACCCTATTATTAGATCAGACTGTCTATAAATGGTTCAGAATTTGTCCCCGATCACCAAAAATCTCAACCACCGAAAGAGTCGTTGATCAGCATGCCCTGAGGTGAAAGCAGATCAAAGTTCTCGTTGTTCATATGCTCTTTTTTCCCGAAAATGGGCTGTCAGCTCGGTAACGTGCTCAATCATCAATCTGAGGTGAACTAATTCTTCTTCTGTCAATGAGAAAGGCTTAGAATTTTATCAAAGAAAATCTGCTGCGAAAGGCAATTTTGTGCCCGCGTTTGCAAGCAGCAGACAAGTAACAAACATAAAAATGCACAAACGGAAAGCACTGACTAAAACGGCGTGCAGTTTCTTTGGACAAGTAGATTAATTACTTCGAGAGCACTGAAGTTAGTTAAGCTTGCAAGGAGGTTTTAACCGTCGACTGTAGTCATTGTCGAATGGTTTAAATCTTACGGCTGAGTGGCAAAACTCTGTAAAAGAACGAAAATTTGACATCGCTGTATTTAGATGTGCAAAGCTTGTCAACGCACGCGGTCATTTTCCGCCTGGAATGAGTTTCCGGTGTTTTCCGGACAGAGTTTCGATGGGTTTATCCGCAGCAAATCCGAGGTGGGCTTTTTAGGAAACACACAGATTCAGTCGCATAGTTTATGTAACCCAGTCTACCAACTCGGTTGTCTGAATATTGATTGGCCATCTGTTTTGTCGAAAAACGGTTGTTCTCACGAGTAAAACTTTCTAATCAGCCTAATTTCCT
The DNA here is from genome assembly GCA_948099385.1 of Fasciola hepatica. Classification (NCBI taxonomy): domain Eukaryota; kingdom Metazoa; phylum Platyhelminthes; class Trematoda; order Plagiorchiida; family Fasciolidae; genus Fasciola; species Fasciola hepatica. Next base: position 4,259,876 of record CANUEZ040000046.1, read on the forward strand.
ATATGTCTACTAGTGTTGATAGAATTTAATGAAAAAATGATTTCTTGTCTGTCGCTAAACTGAATCAAGCTGAATATCTTAAGTTGGAGCAGGATTGATGCCGCTGTTCACATTATAATGACCGTCTACCTTGAATATTTCTGTTTGTCATTTTATGGAAATCACCAAGGTTTTCACTAGGCCTGGTTAACAAGACGTGACGTCTTGTAGTGAAATAGCACTGCAATTGGCTCAACTAGTGCTCTCAACGATTAAACAGCCAAATTTCTTTTCAATCGGACTGTTGAATTTCACGGCACGGATTCCAAATTCAACTGTTCATGCTGTAAAACCAACCGTTGTTCTCCTCGCATGTGTAACCTTCATCTCATTTAGAAGCAAAAACAGGATGTAAGAGGCAAATTTTAGAAATCCGACTTATCTGAACGGTCTCAAACAGGGCTGACAGGAATGAAACCAGGGCTTGGTTAGGTGAATCGAGTAAAGACCAAACAATAAAGTAGAGAAAATTATTCGTTTTGCCTAAAATTGGGAAGTATGTGTATGGACTGGAACTTTAGACAGCGTGCCAAGATAAAATAGGATGACTAGTCGTACCAGGTCTGGTTTACTTCAAGCAAAAAACTAGACCCCAGTCAATTTATTCGCTGGACTGGCAAAGGTTAATACTGAGGCAACTTCCAACGAAGAGCGGTATTCCTTCAATTTTGAGCAGACTTACTCTCATTGGATTTTTTTATGTTGTTGTGCACAGTACTATTCGCTGAAAAAACTTGTCGACCGTTTGAGCTATCAAAGAGAGACTAAGGAAAAAGACATTTGTCATTCACAACACCCTGGAGATTTGTCGAAAGTGAACAATAAAGAAACGTGCTGTATGGGAGTTATACAAAATACTTGTTTCAAGGCAACACCTAACATTAGGTTTTAACATTATTCACAAAATCATAGGACTCATGTTGGTGAAGAAGCTTGTTTTCGGGGACTCCTACCCAAGCCAATGCATCACAATTTATTACTACAATGGATTGAGTACGAGTCGCTGAGAACGAGCTTTTTCGCCATTTCACGTCCTCTAAATGTGCTCAGGAGGAATAATTGGACAATTTCGAGGAAAGCTGAATGTGATGCAGCTAGAACATTAACTGGCTGTCAGTTTAAAAACCTACAAATAGACCTGCAAATGGTGTCAAAGTTCCACTCATTCTGTTTGTAGTGAAGGCCGACGATCTGTCGGTAGTTTAATATCTTTCTTATTGCCATCCTTTTTGTGCATCACCCAAAAGTGTGTCCCATTCCTGGTTGCTGTTCTCAGTGCACCAAAGAAAGAAAATGTCCACACCGGAATGATGGAAAACTTAAATTGGAGTTATTTGAAATTTAAGCAAACGATTACGCGCAGAACATAACTTTTCTTTTTTAAACTACTTTCCTGGACAGATTAAACCGAGAAAGCAATCGTCTTCTGAAATTAAATCTAGACCACTCAATGAGTGCTCATGATGGTGATCTGAGAAGACCGAAAATGAAACCGGTTCCTTTTTAGGTAACAATCAAATGGTTTGAGTGGACTGTGAGGACAGGCTAACGGATAGCTCAAATTATTTGGGTCAACAACTTCCTTGCCTCTTTGTTAGAGAGAATATCCTCGTGGATAATTGAACAAGTTGGTGATTTTCGAAGAAGTGAATGGTATTGCTCTTAAGTGATTTAAGCGAGATCTTTTATCACTACGCTTTTTTGAATCAACATTTGGGCTGGAAGCAAGTCAACCATGAGGTTCTTTCCCCCAAGTTGTATCTAGTGTGCTGACAATCGTTTGTTTGTAGGCTGGTTTATTATATTCAAAAGTTTCAACACAAATCAAGTTGCCGTCAGCGAGAAAGACCATCCCTAAGCGGATGGTTCAACTGTGCAATTTAAAAAACATCTTACCAACAAGTTACATACAATGAAACCCCTCAATAACGGTTCTTTACAAGAAAGACTAAATATCCCTTAGTGTGGGATGTCCCTTCCACAGGGATTTCGGAAACCTGTGAGGACACTGACAGGAAGTTGAAAAGTATCTACATATACGAGATGTACATTTTTCCGGGGGTCCCTTATTGAAGAGTTTAACTGTGTTCTTATAAACACCTATGGGTATTTTCTGGAAGCTGCCTGAAATGTACCTGATGATCGGTTCCACTCATGAGGGCAGTTTCGAGTTTTACAACTGTATGCATACACTTTCGTTGCTGACGGGATTGTCTCACGCAATTCGAGGTGAGCTACAGTAGGATACATTCTACAGCGAAGATTTATGCTTAACTCAGATAACGTCTATGACATAAGAATTCTTCTTATACTTAGATAGTTGGAGAGCTGGAAAGTAAATTATTGATATGAATAGTAGGAGTATCTCGTGCAGCCTAAAAATTCACGAGGACAAGATGGCAGAAGGAATTTAGAAAAGGTGGCTTACAACGAACTGCAATGTGACTGATCTACTTCGTGTTGAACTGAAATGAGTGGAGAAGATGTGCAACATTTGTGGCGGGTAAATGTTGTCAATCCATCTCCTCAATTTTTTAGGTTCGTAAGCAGATCGGCTTTGAAAATTTCAAACCCACTAAAATGGACGAAATTACTGTCAATTTCTTCGTACAACCAACTTTTCTGGGGGAGAACACTGCTGCCCTTATTTGAATCGTTTTGAAAGGTAATTTGGGATGGTTAATCAAATTTATCGAAGACGGAATGAACATTCAAAGGTAATAATTACGCTATAGGCATTTTGATTCAGTACGTCTCCAAGATGTTCTCTAACGAAAGTGAGGCTTTCCTGAGTGCGCACGTATCTTCCAAAAAAGATGTTTCTCGCAATTCTTGACTGCCCTCAAAAAAGCTAGGAACTCATTTCCAAGGGCAAAGATCCGTAGAGAATTTAAAAAGGAGCCTTTGTAAGATGATATTTGACCTTTAAAATAAGCTTACCTTCGGGGCCGAAAAAAAACATTCCTTGATAAATAGCGCACGATAAGACATTGGCCGATATTCAAAGGCCTGACCTTGAATATCAACTAGACTAGTGATTTTAGAACCTCAAATAAGTATGAGTGAATTTTGTTGTGGATGTTCTAAGACGGATCACGTTTTTGTGAGCCCCAAACTCTTACCAGGTAATACGGAACGTAAATTGGTAGCCAAAACTAATAAAGAAGAAATATGAATTTCTTCACGGTCGGAAGAATCCACTACCGTTATTGAGTGTAGTTATTGGCTTTAGGTGGGCCGACGATTGAAGGAAAGTATTTCGCCCCACCGTTTTTCGCGAAAGGCTTGAGTGAATTTAGTGAGAATTCTTTTCTCTTGGTATATGCATTTCTCTTTCTTTATTTGAAAGCAGAAAACATCTTTATTCTTGTCAGCTGAGTTGGTTATTGATGCAATGTGTCTTCATAGTAGATATTTTACATGGTACCTCCCACTTTTTTCTTTCTCTCTATGTATGTGATATGTACATAGTTTACTAAATCGTGTATTTTTCCGACCAAGAGCGTATATTTTACCTTCTGCAAGAAAAAAATCGAATGTTTGACCTACGATGTATGTAGAACCTTGACTTCGAGGTCACGCATTCACAGTAAGCCTTCTGTGAACAGACTGTTAACAACCCTATCGATGTTCGATTGATCTAAATGTAGGATCATATTGGCTCTTTTGCTGAGCCTTTGGCTCGCGGAGTCCTCTTCTCTTTGTATTTTGCAGATCATACACAAGTAGGTCTCAGTAGCGGAATACTCGTCCTTGTATACTACAGCGTGAATCTTTTATTACCATCAAAATTTTGACTAGACCGCAAGACAATGCAGTTTTCTCCAAAAACGTTTGCATTGTTTCTACACATTTCTGTACACCAGAAATACAATCAACACTTCAACAAAACTCTGCTCCCGGCACGGTTAGCAATTATTTTCAGTTGACGAATACCACCTGAGGGGAATTTTGCCCTAATAGATTTAAAACTGTGCGTGTCGGACCGTTTATTAAATTTTGGTCCCCCAACTAACGAGCAAATTTATTTCGACACCCAAAACACCACTAATTCAGCTGCCCAGACATCATCAAGGAGCTGATGTGAACAGTGTAAGGCAAAAGAGAATTTCATGATTCCATCCTCTGCTGGGTACTGCGGAAGAAAATTTCAGAACTGAGAAAAATATCTTTTCTTTCGAATTTCACAAACCTTATTTGTCTTAAACTAGTTCTGCTGTTTGAGTGTGCTATTTTTACCCCTGACTTCGCCACAATTGCATTTTTACTTTTAATGCGCCTGGAAAATAACATACTCTCAGAATTATGATTGACTGAGATAGAAAGTTTTCTTGACTCCTACTCTTTCGAAATAGCATAAGGTTTCACGGACAGATGGTTTGATGTTGTAACCACACTGGTCATTGCCATCTAATTCTACTATTACATTCCTCAGGGCTTTCTACTCTCTATGTTTTTACCAGTTTTTTATTTACCAAATTATAAAAAATAACAGGGATTATCTCGGTTACATCATGTATGCAGCTAGGTCGGATTTCTAGCGCGGATTTCACTAGGCGTGACAGATTCCTTGTGCAATTCGGATTCCAGTTGCTTGAAAAATAAAGTGTAGAATTCAAACCACTTTATCGACTGCCTACAATTGTCCTGACCAGGAACACTGCCAAACAGTAGTCGCGACTAGCGGACAGGTGAATAATAAACTGTCTACAGGTCACGCCCGGGGTAATTGTCACCCTGATGCTACCTCCACATATTGGATTTCCATGGGAACAATAGAATTGACTTTTGTTATTTCTGGCAGAGACAAATGGGGTAACACCTGGAAATTCCATCCCCGGCCGTTCTTATTGAACAAAATTCCACTTTCTGGTTCCAGTCTGCCACGAAGCTCTTACTTATAAATTCTGAAGGGCCCTCGTTCGGCTGGTCAAACTAGGAAAACATTAGCTGATAACTTCAAACCACGGGGCCATCTTTGACAGAATGAGTGGAGGCTATCGTCTCGAAGACTCGGCAACCATTAAGTTAAAGCTGTCATGAAATCTTATCGTACATAGCGCGCTCCCGAATGATCTGAATCTTCGCTGTCCGCCGAGGAGTCCTGACATGCTACACGTTGAATATATCTATAAAATACTGCAGCTCCCAACTACATTATTATCGATGCCCAGTGAGATTCTTCACCCCCTGGTGCTTGTTTTCGCGAACCATTTATTTTTTGCTGGATGTTTTTAATTTTATTTTTGAACACGCTTGCCAACCCTAAAGTCAGTTATGTTTATGGGTCTATTATCACAAACTTGTTTTAAATAATCGGCGGTAAGCTTAATTTGTTAGATTTTCACACTTGTCTGAGGGCTTGCACGGAGCAGATGTCACAAAACCTGCTATCTGAATTGCTCGCAGCTTAAGCGTCTGAATTATTCAGTGCTCAGTGTTTTAATTCACGACCGGACTGTCAACCAGCGAAGCCAAGTTCACAGGCTTTTCTGAACGGTTGACCCGTAATGTAGCAAAGTAAAGAACGTATATCTCAGTACCCCTGGAACAAGTGTCCGGTTGGTCTTGTTCTGAGAGCTCCAGACGAAGTTGACATTTCCGAAGTACCAAATATACTCTGTTGCCATGCAAACCCTGTAGTCTTCGCACTTTTGAATTGTCCGCCTGATCGTAGATGGTGTGAAAACTGTCGAATTATCCGCAACACGAATTATCATCGGCCTCTTGGGTCAAATTATTTTGAATTAACCCAAATGGTAAAACTCGGTAACCGAAACCTGTTCGTGCTTTCAGCTGGTGGGAATAGGCTGATTCAATAGGTAAATCCTGCTACGGGCACTCAATTTATGAATTCGCCGTGGTCTATGTCAGATCTTAATTTGGTTGCTTCCAAGTTACCATCTATTTGTAAAAAGTCCGAAACCCCTTGGCATGGCACTTTGGTTCAGCTGGTAGGGTGCATACAGTACTCAAACCTGAGTGGCGTCCATGCCTGGGTTAGAATCTTATCAAGGTGAAAGAAGTTTCAAACTGAAATCAATCCAACATTTCCAAAATCACCCTAACTGGATTTTCCTATTTCATTTATTGGGCAAAAAGTTGAAGTTTTCACTTTAATTTCCGTTAAACGATCTTCTCATCTCCAGTTTGGCAACAAAACTCTCCCAGCTGAACACAGCAGAAAACCTGATAAGGTTTTACGAGAAAAAAGGGAACCTTGAGGTTCACCAAAGTGATTCCAGTTCACTGTGGTGTAAAAGCGCCATATTTGATCTATTAAAAGATTTTGTTCGTAGAATTTCCTACGGGGAGTAGAAACGATACTCCAAAGTGGATTATTCCATTCCAAGTCTAACAAAACTTCACCCTCAGGCTTGCATTTACGTATTATTCAGTCAAATCACCGAAATCGGTCGGCCTCATTGCAGATGAAACGTTAAGCTCTGACAGGTTAACCAAGTTAGGCGGACCACACACGTACACAAAATCCAACGCATTGTTGTTATCACTGTTCTCCCACATGAATGACCTATATAGAACGGATAGCATGGTTGGAACATTTGAATGTTTTCACCGAACTGATTGCTTTCAGAGATTGGGATCATAATCTACTGTGGAACTCTGGTCGACATAGCGCCTTTTGATTGTAGTGTAGTAAAATCTCGCATCGTGAATATAGGTGGAAAGACCTGAGCTTGTTCATGGAATCTACAGACAAGTCTGAGATTACGTTTTAGTCAACTCGTTGACTGGTAGTTCAAAACTTCAATAGTAAATATAATGGGCTTAGTAGAAGAAAATGAATCCACGCAAGGTCAAACTAACAGTTATGGGAACAGTTTGTAATCCCCTCCACCAGCGTGTACTGGGAAATAACTGGTGCATGCTGTTCAGTTTCTATGACATATTATCTGTCGCACCACACGTCCCAGACCTGCCTACAACATCCTATCAGCTTGGGAAAAATTAGTTCAGAATAAATCTGAACAAAACAAGTCATAAACAGCAATCCCGAAAACGAATGGCACCCAACTTATGATATACATCTGATTCTTTACGAATCGCATCATACAAGACTGCTTACCAACTTTCTTTGGCTAGAATCAAGAACCTCAACTTGTTCTCACTTTTTCATCAGGAAAGGGCATCTGCCCTATGCGGCTTTATCCAAACGTTCTACCTCTTTTTAGGTTAGCCGCAGGTGGCAAAAACAACAGATAACCGAGCATTAGATATGCTTTCCCCATGGACGTATTGATGATTGCAACTTAGCACCGGAACTCATGGGGTTTACTATTCACCTATAGCAGGTAATTCAATTGAGAGGGATAAAATATGTAAGCAATTTTGGCTACAAAACTTACATTCTGTTTCTGTGAGATGTTCACCAACCATATAGTAATGTGGAACTTTCCACTATAGGTTCAAACGGCCAGTGATACTTCAAAAGACAGCCACCGAACAAATATGCGTTTTGCAATCGAGTAGTAGGAGATTAGATTTGTATAATGATTCATCATGCCGCTTCAACGCTCAACTCACTATTGAAAACCATGGAGGTACTGTACAGCTGTTTCATCCTTGTTGGGAATCATCAGCAGTGCACATCCACCGAGCCCCCACGGGGACTCGAACCCGTTTAGAGCCAGCCCGGATAGCCTTGTGGTTAAGGTGTTCGATTCACAGTCGTTCACCCCGGGTTCGAGTCCCCGTGGGGGCTCGATGGATGTGCACTGCTGATGATTTCCAACAAGGATGAAACAGCTCTACAGTGCTTCCATGGTTTTCAATGGTGAGTTGAGCGTTCAAGCTGCCTGATGAATCATATTATACAAATATGCTTTTGTCTATCGATACGGTGTTCCTGTGTTTGGCTCATGTTGATAGGATGCCCCTCTTTTAATTTCGGTTCATCTGCGGAAAGGAGCCGCGAAAGGCATGCCTCCGTTTGAGTGGCATTGCAACTAGAAGATAGTTGTTATAATGATAAACTGGTTCTTAATGACTGGTAGTGAATAAAACTGTACGAATTCAGGAAGACAATGATCTATACTCTTTTACAGATTTGCTTTCATTAAGCATAATATGTTTGAATTGATTTATGAAACCACACAGTTGAACGAATGTGCGCATTAGCCGTATCGTATGTGTGTGTGTTGAACAAAGAAATTTTTCCCATGTACATGATTCAAGTTTATCAAAATCGAATGAGTATTATGGTGTGTATGAATTAGCAAACGAGTTAGATCGATAGATTGTCCAGACTGATATTTTTATGAAGTCCTATTGGCTGTCCGAATATGAAATCGCCGGAGAAAGTGAAAAAGGAGCAGACTTCAGATTGAGTGAAATCCGGTGAACGTCCTAGCTGGCTTTATTAACCAAATGAATGTGAAAACTGCCCACAATTTAATGGAACCTTTCATTGTATAATTAGGGCAAACTGACTGAACGGTTGTCCATTCATTCGTCAACTGTTGGAACGTGCCTTGAAAACTAACTTAGAACTCACCTTTTTGAATAAATTCACTGTTAGTTGGTTCGAGGTCTCACAGTTTGTGTTTGTTTACTTGCAGCATTCTACTTCTTGTTTATGGCATTGCTACATATTTTACTTGCTATAATCTTTTTGCCTGGCTACAAGACATGAAGCTCACGCAATCTTCGTGCACATCTGAAATTCACATTTCTGATTTCGTTTCGAATCCACCGGGAGAAATTTCTACTTCTCTTTGAACAGTTAATCGGGAATCAATCCAAGCGAGTAAAATGTAGGCACTATATGCGTAAAGTTCGAAGCCCTTTGGTGTTGCCTCGTAACTCAGCGGGAAGGGCACTCGCGACTTCAAAGTGTGGGTGGCAACTATGCATTGGTTTGGATCCCGCTGGGGTCAAAGAATTTCGACAGATTGATTCCTTAGAAACGCTGAAAATTAAACAATCAGGGTGACTGCAGTAAAAACAGGTATCATTCAAAATTTCTGCTTTTACTAAAAAGGGAACGTCAACGTGAGGAATCTGGACCAACAAAAACGCCAGTGCTTCCATCTCTAATGTCAACTGTATTTTATTGACTCGGTTATTGCGACAAAGATGTACTAGTCAAAATCGTGTCTGAAAACGAAGTATAAAACAGTCGCTTATCATTTCTGAGTGAGCCTTTGCTGTCCGAGGAGTAACTACTATCCTAGTTAGAATAACCAATCAGATTCTAATGCCTATTTGAAACTGCTAATGTTGTGGCGTCGGAGGCTAATAGCTACCAGAAATCTTTTCCTTATCTCTAGCCAACTGGTAGATAACTTAATGCCTCTAACATACCAGTAGAAAAGAGGGGAGCATTTTGCATGTCCCGGTCAAGATAAAGAGAGCGCACGCGAGATGAAGCGATCTGGAAGAACTGTGCAATCCTAAGGAGTAGATGTGTGCACTTGAGACATTCTATTTTCTCTTAGTGAACGTTCAATTTATGCTCCTCCCGGAAATTCGTGCGATTTGTTGCTTATAACTTACTGTGCCAGGAAAGTAGCTCTTTGGTTTCTGAAATGCGTTTAATTGCAGACATTTACGCACACGTGAATCGCAAGCTGGAATTCTTTCAGCTAACAGTATTATACGAATTTTGAAAGCCGCTATCTATCGACTTTCATGGTGATTTCCTTCGAGATGCAACTTTTAGTGGTAGATCCAAAGGGACTTTAGCACTGTTGAATGATACGCTTTGGTATCCTTCAGACTTAAAGAAAAAAATCAATAAAACTTCTTGGTGCAGTAACTACGGTGTTCTGACTCACGTGCCCTCCATGTCATTTTCTAAATTCACAATTCACTTTTTAATCAGATGAACTGATAGAAAAAAGAACCAAATGTTGTCCGTTGTCTTCAATGAAAATGAAACATATTTTCTGTCAAACGTTTCAGAAAAAAGAAATAAAAAATTCTAAGAAGAGGATTTTACAATGTTTTCCGAATCACTTTCTTGCATGGCATTTTAATATATTGCATTGTAAACTCCAGAGAGTCGGCGAACTCGTATTGTATCCAGAAAGAGTGGAACTCGATTGCTCTTTCTCACTTTGAATTGAGCACACAAAATAACCGCAGAATGGGATCAGTCCTGTACACAAGGATTTCCTCTGTAAAGTTCAACCTGTCAACCAGAACTTGCGCTAAATAAGGTACTGAAGAATTGACTTGGTTATTTATGCGGAAGAGGATACGTCTAACAGAGGAACGTGCAGAGGGAATCAAATGGCACGTAGATAAGTCATGCACGGGAGAAGTATTGGGTGAACAGGAATCCTGATGGCGATTTTACACAAGCTATACTGGGTTAAGCACGTTCTTTAGAGATAAAAGAGCCTGAAGGAATCATCATGAATACAGTTTTAACGAGCTTCAGCTGGGAATCGAAAGTGAGGAAAACGATTCTGCATAGAACCCGATATATCACCAGTCTATCCGAGGTGGTTTATTTATCATAAATTTTATGTGATATAGCGCAATTATGTTGCTGGCTTCTCGTGGTACAGCCTTGTTGCCCAGGCAGTGATCATCTCCCAAAATAGATCGGTTGTCTGCAAGCGCCCAAGTGAAACCAAGCTGACCCGTTTGTGCTGCGAGATGCATCGGATTGTATCAATCAAATCTCCTACCAGTTATTTCGGAACTGTCCTAAGCTTATGTATTTCCGTCATGTAAAACATTGTTAGGTCACTTATATTTGTCGGATGTTCGGAACATATCAGTCTATTTGTTTTCAACCTATTTATGGGAATATTATTTTTACTCTGTTTTCAAGAAAACTGCTTTATGTTTTTGGGGAATTTCACTGTTTTGATTCAGCTTGAACAGCAGTGGTAATACACGCCACTTACCGCTGAGATGCTTTTCACAGTGAATAAACTGAAACTGAATCAAGCGCGTAAACAAGAGAAAAAGCAAAATGGAACAGATTCGGAAGTTTAGAATATCTTATATATGGTGAGTTTAAATTTTTCTTTGCAAAAACGCTTGTATTGGGTATCGACGTTCGGGACTGATGCCGCCTCTTCCACGGATGAATTGCCGAATGAGTTCTTTAGCATCCACAGGTGGTGGGAGGTTCTCTGCGTTTTCGCCGCCGAGCAGTGTGAGAGCCTTCCAGGTTTTACGACTAGTTTTGTTCGTCACATTTACCCAGATATGATTCTGACCGGAGGATAATTTTTAGCTTTGCTCGCGAGTTCTTCTTCACGACCCTAGTGTTTCAGGAGAGAGGATGAAAATCTATCTGCACAAATATCCATAGTTCTCACTTAGTAGCACATACCAAAACAAAACTTTGGGTGGTGTGACAGATGATTTCGCAATAGGAATAAGCCTGATATGGGAAATATATTAGGGCTTGTCCCTGCAACCATGTCTGCACAGTCACCGAAGTTGTTCGTAATACAACGGCGTTTACGACATTCCCGGTCGCTTACTGCCTAAAATGCTGACGACCATTCTTCCAAGTGAGCTTCACGTCGGGTTGGGAAAGTGGAAATGTTTTGCAGACCTAGTGAGAAACCCAGTATCCGACATATAAAAGTTACAGTAGGTTACACAGAAGTATGAATCGAGGTAATTATAAGGAGGTACGTGAAGAAAAGTATCAAAACATTCATCATGTTAATTAATAAGACATGTTAGTGATAGCAGGGGACCAGTACGGGCTCCAATGTTTAGATCTACATTGAAGAATAGGAACTCTAATGTGCTGCGGAATACGCAAACAGGTTTTGGGATAACTTACACCACCGATCATTGACATAGGTGATAAAAGTGTACACGGGAAGGTATGAAACCTTTAGTGTTGTTGATTTCATCCTCTTTGTCTTTGTGCAACCAACTTTCGCGGATCAGAACAGCACTTAACCAGCTGCATTCCGATTTGAAAATATTGTTGGTCAAATCAAACGAATTTCCGGGCGGCCAGGGTATATTACAACTCACAAGTGCGGGCTTTCTCACATAAATGTTAGTCTGTCTTCTTAAATAGAACTTATAACCGATGCGATACCTTTTTATATAGCAGTAGATTCATTTTACTCAGCTCAAGGTAGATCCACCAGATAGGGTTTTATCCGCAACACAAGTGAATGTGAGAGGTTTTACAAAACCAATCACATAAGACAAGATTTTGCCTCAGTATTGCCGCGGAAAACTTAGTGGGGCTTTAGGAGCGCAAACGTAGCTATGGCAACAATAATAAAAAAACGGGAAAATTGACGACAGCGTGATAGTGAATACTTAACCTAAGGTTTAGAGGTGGAACAGAAAGCAAGGCATAATTTGAAGGCCTAGTGGAAACCGAAACATCAGTAAATTATAATTCTTTTTATCAAAGACGCCGTGCTATTGATATTACATTATTTTGGTTTAAGATGACATTTCGGGATAAATACATGTTGGCAGGAAATCTCCAAAACATAAAGAAAGGAATTATAGCTTACTTCAAAGTATTCCTATCCTTTTCATGTTTCGTCTGTGAATAGTTTTTCCATCATTCCTTGAATGTTGAGTTGTAACTGGAAATCATTTGGCTACATTCAAGCTCCCGCATACTTTTGTTGTTTTCGTCCTGTAAACTAAGTCCTTGTTTTCTTACAGAAGCTCGTTAAACACGTTTAATAGAACTAACCTCTATCCACTTTCTGGTCTTAATTGACTGTATGATAAAATAACGGGCCATATAAGCCAGCATACCTCAGTTTACTGAACTGTTTAAGCGGGACGGTAAACACGGGTTCTTGTTGTGTTCCGCAGCTTAGATACAACGGACGGAGTATGTCCGACTAGTTCAAACACGATTTTCCCTGTTCAATAATAACCACGGCAATCGGGAATTCTTTGATGGTTCATCCACAGCAATAAATAACGGGAAAGGGAAAAAGCACGTCACTCCATTTGCGACTACGGGTGCACACATTTTGTCCTGTTTATAAAGTGGGGATTAACGCGGTCAGGTAGTAAGCAAGTCAAATGCGCAGAACGATGTACACCGCGGTTGTTTGAAATCTAATAGAAATGCCGAAAGATTGGTTCCATTTTAAAACGGTGCGATTTTAACACCGACAGAAGTGTCTCCCAGAACGACTTTGTTTTCTACGTAGCGGGGTTATTATTTATCTAGTTGTGGACGTATCATCGTTGGGCTAAAAATGTAACCTGAGTTAGTGAACAAAATGTATTCAACTTTACAATCCACCCAGAAAGGTGAACCGACCAACACCAAATAGAGTTTGATAGAGTTCGACAAGTAATCCCTCGTATGATAAAGTCCACGATTATCTAGAGATTTTGGGCGCTGCGTAATTTCTCTTTTTTGGGCAGCCTCTAAGTGGCCGCGACTCCGTGAAACGTTGCACCACTATTATTTATTAAGAATGAAGGCAATAAGAAAATTAGTAAATGAATGAGGGAAATTGGTATTTATGCTTATCATCTAAAGACGCTATGACACCGTGGTGCTTTTAAGGTTTTCCGAGATGTTCCTCATTTTGCAGGATGCCGTGAATGTAACAGAGTATGATACAGTCTGGCCTATGGGTTGCCTTAGTACCAACGGACAACGTGGACCGGTAATATCTTTCTTCAGAAAACGGGAAAATTACTTCATTTCCGTTTGTGTTAGTTGTATATGGTCGGAAAAAGTAAACAGGTTTCCTTCATGCTTATCAGTATATGTTTATATAGATTGCAACCGAGGGCCACTCAATCTAATGTTTGCCATGATGACTGCCTTAACCCACTGGTCGTACCGGATTTTGACCTATGGTTCACTGATTCTTATCATGTACCGTTAGGCAGGTCGAAAAGCCGTAAGAGTTTTGTGATTCTGTCTCATCAACCACCGGCTTGAGATTTGAGTGAAGGGGCTGAGCTAACTGAAAGACAATTTACTACCTAAGAGTTTAACCATTTCTTACTGAGTCACATTTTTATCAAGTTCAAAATAATCGATTTCATATTTCTGACATTCATTTCTGATCTATCAGTTACAACTTCGTTCAGCAGCTGACGTCCTTACTACACGCGACGTGAAAGCCAGCGAGTTCTGATAAAGATAGATACTCTGAGGTAATAATACTTTAGAAATATCACTTGTACTTTATCGGCACACACGCGATACAGGATAAATTCTATACCAATAAACCACAGTTCAAATTGTTCGAAGCACGCACCTACGGTGGCCTATATGTTTCAATGCTAAACACAAGGGATTTGTGTGTGTTTAACTAATTCCGTTAATATTGTTTGATCACACTATCTCATTACTCAACCAAGCAGAAGTGCCTGTCTTTTCGAGCAGACCGCAGGTAAGATCGGCAACAAACTCACGTGAATACTTCTGGAGTATTTGCATCCATGCCTCAAGATGCTTGTAACTCGGCTCTTGTATTCCTCTTCTGGAACGAACGTTCTGCCTGTACAACTCTAGGCGTACCTTCAAAACAATATACAGCTATCATTTTTTCAATAGACCGCATGCAGATATGATTAGTATTGCTTTTCATTAGCGGTCTTTATTTCATATTTTCACTAAGTGAATACTACACAGAATGTACAGTGAAAATATGAGCGGAAAGAGAAACACCAGACGAATCTTATTTGGACGTAAAGTGGTTGGGCGTTACCATATATCAATGCAAAATTTTTGACAAACATAAAATGTTCCTTGATTCTTTGGGACAGTTGCCGTGTCATTTTGCCTACATAGCTTGCCGAACATGAGCAAACAAATGAATAGGTTAACATAGAGGAGGAAAGGACAGGCATTTTGTCTTTGAGATTCATAGGAATCATTGACCGGCTTGTGAAGTGGGCGCGTAGAGTAACGGCGGGAAATGTACGGGCGATTGCATCCCTTAGGCGCCGAACTAGTAGTTCGCATTTAACATCTCCTTTGAAGGGAAGTTGCATGTGCAATTCTTTCTTCTTGGCGGTGATTATCAATGGTCGCTTGGGTACTTCCGAAATGTTCTTTTGAATAAAACGTTCCGGATACCCGTTGTTTAGTAACATTTGTCTTAAGTGATCTAATTCTTCACTCACTGTTTCCTCGGAACAGATCTTTCGTATGCGAGACGCTAGGGATTGGATTAGGTTCTGTTTGTGTTTTAGAGGCACGAAACTGGCAAAATGTGTGTATTGGCTTGTCCATGTTGGCTTACGATAGACGCGGCGGACGAGCTTCCCATCTTCCCTTTTCGTAAGGTTTACATCCAGAAAATGAAAGTTGCCGTCTAATTCCACTTCGGATATGAAACTGAGCGCACTGTGAGCCTGGTTAAACTTTTCCATTAGTTCGTCTAGGTGAACGTGTTTGTCAATCATAATGAAAATGCCGAGTTTTCCCAACCACGAACAACCAACTTCCCACCCCTTTTCCGAACCGCAAAACACCTACAATATTGATTGACCAATCTTAATTTGATACTGTAAATACCCTCTATTTTGTTCCGAAAATATGCATTCCTATCGTATATATATGTAATTGTATTAGCCAGAGGATGAAGTTACCGAAAACGAGCTTGTTCGCTATCGTGCCTTTTTCTATGATGCAATGGGATTATTCAGTGAAAACATAAAATGGTCATATTGATTGGTACTGAATATGAAGGCAGCAAACATTGTTAGATCATGCTCATTTGACTTCAGAAAAGTGATAGAAAGAGCTGCCGAGGAGTAGGTGAATCACCGGATTGGCAGGATATAACTGTTTGGCCAGGAATTTCTGTTTCATCTCCGAGTCTTTGTGTGCTGTTATTTCACGGTGATCAGCGCGAAGATGGAAATCCATTATTTCCCAGAAGGAGTTGTTCTGAGGCTAGTTGACTGACTTCTTAAATTTCTTACTCATAGATGAAATCGTCGTTAATTTGGCGTAGGTTACTTTAAGAGTCTCCGAATTAGGTAGCGATTGCTGGAGTTGAACAAACAATACGGAAGACAAACGGTATCGCGAGAAATTCTTTTCGTATACTCTTATGGGCCGCAAAATTTGATGCATGCATCTAACAATGAATGCTATGGTTTTGTGAAAATCGACTGAATAATGACCAAAATAGATCTCTCTACAAAATCCCAAACGAAGTTTGCGTAAAACACCATTTCCCGGAGGTGAACTACCTACCCTGCAGTGTCCGTAGTACTTAGGGAATTAATAAGTAGTATATTGCTCAAGAACTATTACGGACAACGGAGCGACAATGGAAGTGAGAAGAAGCAAGATAAACAAACCTTGTGGTTGCAGTGACCAACAGACTAGGGAGTAGCTTAAATTGAGTGGGGTACAAAGGAACAGTTTTCTTAAGCTTTATGGCTCTATTGTTGTCCAAATGCATGATCCCGGTAAACGAACTGTTACCTGATGCGTATTCTAGATTACAATACTCAAACGGAGAGAATACATCTGTTGAAACCAACCAGTAATGATGCTGTTCTATTTTCAGACTACTGGGTCTGATGGTTTGAGACTGGAAAATCTCTTATCCCTGTAGGAAAACAACCGGTGGTTTGATATTTCTAGTTGTCAGCTGGATGTCACTAGACGGCCCATCTTGGATTAACAGAAATAAATTATTTAAGAAAGCACTGTTGTAAAATCAGATAAATGATCACGGGACCAATCAGTTGTTTATCTGTGAAACACGTAATTGGCTAGAAAATGCACCTTTACTCAGTCTCCAAAATGGACGAGAACTAAAACCGTTTAGAAGAAAAAAAGCTAAAATAGATCGTTTAGATCTTCTCGTTATATGACCTTCTCTCTGACAGAAAACATTTGAAGTAGGTAAAATATCTTTGTCCCTGGGAGTCCTCCTTTACCTTTCGGTACACCTTCATTTCAAGGACTAATAATAAATTATGAGTCCACTTTTACGTGGGACCACCCACCAATAAAATTTCTTCCTTGAAACGTGAGTTTTCGTGTAATTTACGCTCCCTTCGGATCAATGGTCTTACCCGTCTTATTATTCTGGATATTTGTTTATAAGAAATATGATCTGACGAAAACAAAAAACGGTCTCCCAAACAACAAATCAGGCTATTAGTTAGGCCAGAAATTAACTGAGCAGCGAGCACTCATCCGTCCATCGGAAATTCGTTTTTCTTCTTTGAGCTATACTGTAAACACTTAGAAAGAAACGCGCCAAAACTGAATATATTATATAACCTAGATAGACTGGTACAATGTGCGGCTTTCTCTGCTTAATGCTGATGATATGTTTAGCATTATCTTTCCCCACTTGGAATGATATACTACTAACACTGGTACACATTGGCGGAACCATTTTATCCCAGACTACATTAAGTCTCGACTACCTGATAACGCACGAAACCAGTGCTTTAGGATAAGGCTCATTCATACTTCACTTAGTATGACTAATATATATATATATATATATATATATATATATATATATATATATATATATATATGTACTTGAGTTCTGGTTAGATTTTGACCACTTAGTTTTTGAAGTTGCTTTATGCAGTAAAATTAGAAAATTAGAAAGAGCTCTGCGTTGATGAATCCACGTACACCTCTGTTCTGAACCCCAACATTCTTGAGTTTTTAGTTAGGAAAACGTTACATCAAGTGGTTACCTAGATCTCTAACGGATATCTTAAACTTGCATTAAGATAATCGAATAGTTCACTGAATACTCTCGTTTCGTTATATGTAGGAAACACGAATCTCAAACAAGCTCGTTTTCGCTAACACCATTATGTTCGGCAAGCTATATAGGTAGAGCGACACAGCCACTATCACAAACGATCAAAGAGCACGAATCAGCTTGATTGTGGATGGGGAACAGAAAATTTATTACCAGTGCAATTGTGGAGCACCTTGCGGATCCTGGACATTACAAAAACGACCACTCATTCAAAAAAGTGTACTGAGTTCCTACGAAAGCGCCGAAAGTGGCTCGAAAGCAACATCTATCAACAACCGAGACAAAAGCGATCAGATTTCTCGGTCCATCGTTTTGTTCTCAAAAGCGCTTCGTTGAATCAGTCAAACTACCCCAGCCGCGATTCGAGACCAACCTTCGAATTCAGCATGATCCAAGCTTTGACCCTTTGGTTGAAACCAGAAATGGATAGTCCCTGAAACCTATGTCCATTGTTTCACTAGTCATTTTCCTAACTGCGGAATGCCAAAAATCCCCTTCTATCCTTTCTAACCAGGTACAATTTTCATGACTATTCAGTCATATTTTGACATACAGACACTGTTCGTAATTTATGCTTACCTAACCACTAAACGGGACTGTTTTAGGCACGAGGACGATATTAACAAAAACGAGATTTTCTGCTATTCGTGTTTTTCGCATAAGTAATCAAATAACTATTGATTTTCTCAAATTTCTTCGGTAGAATAACTGCGGCTGAGCAAATCAAAGTAAGAGCTTTCCTCCCATTATCCCACAAAACAGTGTAAACACCATAGCAGCTTTTAGAGCAGGACTTTTGTATTGCAATTTGATTACTTCTAGGGAGTCCACTGAATCTTGTGGACAGATAACTGAGAGAAACTCGTCCTCCAACAATTATTTGATTAATAAACTAGTTGTCTAAGGTGGACGACTTGAAAATCCGCGAAATAAAGCAGACCTAATTCTACGTTAGAAGTATTCTGTTTTTCAGTTGTCATCACAGAGACCATCACTTTCCCCCCTTACTGAACATACGATCTGTGTTTCATTGTGCAGCTTCAGAATAACTCGAGTTATTTGTCCCAACGGTTATATTTGTCAGGAACTGCCAATGCCTCTCATTCCCCATATCCGCAAATTATTACCTCGTGTACCTTATAGAATGTGAATACAAGTTCCATTTACAGAAGGATGAACAGCAAAATTGTGGTTCAGTAACTGATGGAACTATTGCCTTTAAACAATGCCTGTACTTTCGTTGCATGGATATAGTGAAGGTCATTGTTTTCCGCTGGAGTCAGGGAAACTATTATGGACCAAAATGAAAACATAAGGTTCAACTTTCTTATGAATTCTAACTTCAGTCGGTGTTCTTACTCCTCACACAACTCTACCTCATTTGTTCTGCGTGTCCGGCTTCCGTACAGATAGGATTTGTTTTTTTTCACAATCAGGGACTAGAGGACTAGTTGAGTTATAGTGTAAGGTAATGCCATACATCGGTTCTTTTCTTTACTGAACTCTAGCAAACAAACCGGTAGCCTGTTTTGATGTAAAAAACAGGTGATTTAATTGTGAATTTATGGTTATTGAAGAAATGAGTAAGAGAAAATACAGATTGCAATTTACGATTTGATGGTCACGCTTGTTATTAGAATATTGTTAATTTTGTCCAGCGTGTTAGTTATTTGGATGAATACATTACTGCTGTGCGTACGTTTGATTCACATCATTCCAGAGCTTTGAAAAGTTTGTTCACGAGTAGATTAGTGTGTTGCACACGAAATAAACCCATCAGAAAACGAGAGTGTTTGTCAAGTCCCCATAATTGCAAGACATTAAAAAAGAATACTACAAACCCTTATTGAGTTAGTTAAGTAGAACATGAGCAAAACAAATTCGTCGTTTGCCAGTGCAACTCACCCACGCATGCAAAACTCCAATTCATTTCTAGCTCAGTATCGAATCTGATGGTTTTTGTGGATTAATTTAGATGTTCACAAAGCAATTTGATTTGGATTTAGAATTCTACTTTTATTTTCATGTTCAGCACTTTATTAGTAACATTTCAGAGTGATTGATGCAGACCATAAGAGCATCATTTTTTAACCAAACCCAATGGATTGTTGCTTTTACCAAAACCTCTGTTAGGTGTGGCATTGACTGTTTCAATTTAATTCGTGACTAATTCTGTCAAGCATTGTGCTATACTTTATCCGATATGACTTTCTGAAAACCATGTTCAATAATCTTTTACAGCCTTGAAGCTCCACAATAAAGTGGCAATTGTGTCGTAAGGCCGAGTAGATCTAACAATCATGATATACTTTGCATGCGATTGTATGCACCCATAAATTCACATTATACGTTTTATTTGTCACAAATAAATTCCACGTTTCAATAGATCCCGTTTGTGTTCATAGTAGAGGGGCGTCACTTCTGACTGAAGGGCAATTGTTGGATATGTTTCAATTATTCAAGCACTCTAGTGGAAAACTGTTACCGGTCACAGTCCAGTATCCTCATCATGAATAAGTTGTTCTTTTCGAATAATAAGTTACGCGACTGTTTCTTGCCCGCTGACTGGGATCAGAGCCTTTCTTTGATTCTCCTCCAAAATGCGATTGTTTCATGAACCAGAGAGACACATTTTATGGAATAATCAAATGAATTATGGTTCTTGAATTTCAGCATCTTTTATTTCGATTCAAAAAGTAGTTCCACCCTTTAGGATGGATACATACCTATCTTTAGCTGGATAAGTTAATTAACAACCCTTTTCTAAATGCTTGTCTGTTCATGTCTATGAGGATGATCACAATATGATCAGAAAAATTCGAGAAAGTATCCAGCTGAAAATAATTTATTATGTACGGAATTCATTGCCATTCAACTTATTGGAAATTTCATTTATCAATCCGAGAATAATCCATGGTTACTGATCTGATGAACAATTCGAGTTTAAGTCGATACTTCTTGTGAATATGAGTGAACTAGTTGTTCAAGGAAATAGGTCTATAGAAAAACCACGGACTTCTCTAAAGGATTACCGTCTGTTTACGGTGAACAGCTCGTCCCACAAGGATGATAACCGCATGAATATTATTCTCGGCTGCTGAAAATTCGCCTTAGTGAAGATGAAGTTATGCCACGGAAATTGAGGGACGAAAGGTGGTTCTTAAACATAAAACTAACACCAATACCCCCGGATCTGCTTATCACACTGTTCTCTCATATCGAATCATGTAAGATGTATTATACTACATCTTATATAATACTGTTTAGAGATTTTTGAGACCCATATACAACCGCTCACTTAACTAAAGTATATTGGACAATTTCTCGAAGGAAATAAGGGTTTAACTTCAATCAATCTTCTGATTAAAAGCTACTAACTTAAACATCGCAAAAAGGAAAATTTCGTTACCGCGTGATTTTGTATAGAGTTTTATTTATCTCATGATTAGTAGATCCTTCTGCTTATATATTCAAAAGATTTTTGTACTTGAAGCCTTTTCCAGTACGGCTGTGGCTTTCTGGACCATCTAATTTATTCACCACCTCCTTCTGAGTTTAGTCTTCAGCCTTCATGACTGACTTCCATATCAAGGTATAATTTCCTTGCGGGTTTGACGTTTGTCTAACAGGTGCATCTTCAGTGGTGAACTTCAAAAGAAAACGGTCTGACTCGAATATCGTTATAATTATTTGGTCCTCTGTGGCCAGCTAGGGTTTCCAATTTGCATTCCACCTTTAATGAAGTAAGACGCGACAACCAATAGGAAGTTCCCTGTTCGTCTAAGAATTTCTGAAAGCATGTTCCTATCGGCTGCTGTTAAACTTTTAGAGGAATTTAGATTGATTTACTGTCTGAGAAACCTTTGGTCAGAAATTGTCAAGACATGCAAAATAAGTTTTTGATCTACAGCAGCCAATTACTCTGGAAATATTACTTGTATTTTGGTCGGCTTTTTTTAGTTTCTTCAACCTTATTTCCAAAACAAGTTCTTGTCCTTTATGAGTAGAAGCACAATAGGCGGCGATAGTGTTCGATTTGTTTTGGAGGACATTTCCTTAAGATGTACGGAAGGCGTGGCAATAAGCAGTCTGTTAGGCCTAAAATGAGCTGACCTGTTCTTATCAGTGATCGATAATAAAATGAATGACTCAAGTTTAGAATCGATTCAAAAACAGACGGAAATTAAATGGTGTTTCAATTCAAATATTAATTCATTTTTTTACATCCATTTAATTCCATTAATCCAAGTCAGTCTGCCTTTCAAGAAAGATCGAAAACACCAATTAAACCTTTTAGAAATCACAGTTATGAGACGACCACACGGGACCATCCAGCATTCTGTCCACAAGAAAGCTACACGGAGTGATTAGTACCTGTGATTCGCAAACTTTCCATGGGCAGCATGCATACGTGAGCTAGTGAGATTTCTCTATCCTTGAAATGGGGTGAATTTTCAGTCAATATCCTCCGAGAGAAAAGCTTCCCTCTTACAGCGTTTGCCTTCAGTGACTACCCAGAAAAATCACGTGTTCTTCACAGACAATGAAGACCGAATGTTACTCTAACCAAAGAAGCGTCGAAGAAATTTGTCTACATTTTACCGATCTTCACGGGTGCCCAGACAATGTGTGTCACACTTTTAAATGATTTTGACTGCTCGGAAAGCGTAATGTTACTTTCCTAACAAAAAGGGCATTTTTCAAACTTTTGAGTTTCGAACAAAAAAACGGAGCAGCTTACTCCGAGTGTCATTTGAAAAACTGAAAGATGCCAGTAAACTGTGGTTCAGTCACTCGAGAATAACAGCCGACTACGTGAGAACGTTACATTATTCGGACACAAAAGTTGGCGTGGCTCAATTTTTGTCGACCGTGATGATTAGGCCTAATTATTCAAAAAGACTTAACTCTGAGTCCGTTCATAAGTATTTCACACAGTACAAGCAAAGCAATGAATCACGCGTCCCGCTCGGTTGGTGATATCTTCTCTTATCATATGCCAGTGAGCGAATCGAAATTAAACGCCGTCTGTTAAAAATTCAAATGCAACCTTTTTCAATCTTTTTCATAATTTGTTTCATCATCTTCGTGTTGCACGAAGGTTGTTTTCACTCAAGTTCCGTTACGTTTTTTGCCTTGCCTCTGTTGCGAGAGCCACAAATTCTGAATCGCAGGATTTTATTTCCTTTTTGTAAGCTAAGTAAAAATGATAAGTTGTATCACGGGCATGTACACTCGATCACCACAGAATAACGCCAAAACTTGTTCTGCATACTAAATCAGGTAGCATAAGTAACACAAATTTAGTCTCCTCACAGCCCAACAAGATTTACAAGTTTTTATCCTGCAAGAGTACCAAAACGAAAAGTTTTATAAAATAGCCACGGCGTTGCTGAGCTTAAACAATGTGACGCAGTTTTTCTCCTTGAATAATCTAGTTTTTATTCGGTTTGAGACTATTATTCTACCGTTCGTTCACTGTAGGTAATGCTGATTGCATTATAGAAAACAGGCAAATAAACGATATTTTCTGTGATAACTACTGAAATTTTCACAGAATAGTTAGATATTCTGAAAACTAAAGACCAGGCACGATTTTCGTTCTTGAGACGATCTTGCTGCTTCTCAACACAGTAGGGTTTATTTAAGTTCTGCTTTTCCTCTCCATGCTGAGCTGCGGAGAGATCGTCACGCGCAGAAATAGTGCCATGTTGCAACTCTGGGTTTTCTTTTCAAAATTACGCCGGGACAAGCTTGTTCCGGAGCAAAGCTATGCGTAACTACGTTAAGATTCTTCCTAAATTGTCCTCTACTTATCCAGTTGAAGTGAATATACTCCAGAGTCAAGTTGAGAAGAATCTACAAAAAGCGACAGTCCTCGAATAAAAGTCGTAATGAACAAGACCTAGTGATTTGGAAATGGTCAGACATTATTTTCCAGCCTCTTCACATGGTGGTGAACGTGCAGAGATTTGTGAACGCAGGACAGCCACAAATAAAGGGATAACAGGAAGCCTTTCTCAGTCTTCACATAATTAGAGCACGGGGATTCGGAATGTTGAACAGAGCAGCTGAAAGGCCTTTTTATGCTATGTGGTCTCAGGTCTATGTGCTTATCTCTTACCCAAAATGGGCAAGATCGTAATGATCTCTGTGATTAGGAAAATGACTACGATTATGGGAGAAAATAAGTAACTACCGAGAACAAGGGTTCAAACACATATAATCTCTAAGGATGAACGAAATAATTGACAAACTGACCGTCTAGATTGGTGCGCAGCTAAGGTTTGACGTCGCACTTTCTCGTGTCTAGGAAAAATCCTACTTAGCTCTTGTAATAAAGCGATTAATATGCTGTGATCCGGATGAAACTACATTTATTATTCCAAAATTGCATGACAACTTTTTTATTTCCTTGAATGATGCTTCGGCTGCGAAATATTTTCGCACAGCCTCCAGTAGACCGAGCAGGGATGTTAGGCGGTAAAAACGAAGATGGCCCAAAAAATGTTCCGAAAGTCATCTGAGAGAACTTATCTGATGGAATGTTGATATTTCTTGGAAGTTTTGTTTGTGTTTTTCTATAAATGTTGACTACACGAACACGTTCGCTTTTATTTGCGAATGATTTAGTTTATGACTAATAAATATGCGACAAATTCAGGCGTCCACTTCTGATCACAGGATTTCACCAATGATGGGGAAAACGTTCCCCGTTGCAGGTAGGCACTGCAATTGGGTTTGTCAGAAAGATGAATAATGGAGAAAAAAACACGAAACAAGTGCACGTGTACTTTATTCATCGGAACCGTTACTCGATTTGGGAATTGAGTATCCATAGTATGTTCTCAGAGTGACGATTTGTGACTGAAACCCTGACACATTTTTCACACGCTAACTATTTCCTCTAGAGCATGCTTTTTATTCACTCGTGTAAAAAAACCTACATTCCCGGAACAAGTATATCGGTTGGTAATTGAACAACAATAAAATAATGCTGAAAAACATGCCAGTTTTTTTTCATTTTTAACAAACTTGTACCATCATCGTAACTAAGCCGTAGGTTTCAACCTGGCCAGTGAGAAGCATTTTGTATCATGGAGAATGCATACGAAAAACCACTAATAAGGACGAGGAAGGGAACACAATATTTCTTGAATGATTGATTGTACCAGCATTAAAAACAAATAAACAAATTAGTGGATAAGCCTTTTCATATGCAATAATATCCCTTAATCTGTGTGTAAGCTAAGATTCAGATTGTACAACAGCATTACATTTTGTAGTAGGCCACTGGAATTGTGAGTTTGTAATCAGCAATCAGGAATTTTTCCTTCATGGAAAATATTTTTCCCCTCTGTACCCCTCATCGTTGATCTAGAAATTTTGGTTGTAAACTAAATTTAGACAAATTCACTCGAATCTATTATCACGAATTAGCCAAAGTATACAACAAAAATTTTGCCGGTTTTACAAACAGATGACAATTATCTCTATTTTTCAGCTGACAGTTTAGCTAAGCTTCCAGTAAGCGATCCGCTTTTCTGTTCTAACACAGACTTAAAACATTCATTAGATAACGAAAAAAACACGGCAGAAAAGCAAGGCTTGGCATGAACCATAGCTCAAAGATTAGATGAATGAAACACCGAAAATAATACTGTAGATATCAAGTCACATTTGTATTATCACAAAAGTCGCAGATAATTCAGTAGTCTGTAGTCATCTAGGCTATTGTTTCTATGCATTTTCTTCAAGTCGACGGTCTCCGCAAGGTTTGACTGCTTCGTTTGGTGACCATGTCACGAGGGAATCAACGGAATTTTAGGCGGATTGAAAATGCTAGTCCTTGGGTATTTGAAACATGAAGCTTTAATCGTAGAAATTGTCAAAGAAAGACGAAAGTCTACGATTTCAACTGTTGTGCGAGGCTTAGAGCTGAAAATAAGCTCAATCAAGAAAACATTTTTATTATCCGAAGGCAAGTCGTAGATGAACATACGTTTTCAATGATTTCACTCTCAAGTCAGTTACAATCACATTTATATGCGAAAAAATAGGGAAAGGAATGAACACGTGTAATCACTCAGTTAATCAATCTGTCAGCCAATCGGTTGGTTAGCCAGCCAATCAGTCGATAAAAAGGGGACTTGGTAAGACTGTGTCAGTCAGAGGCCTGAACCGACAACACATTGGGGGATGAAGGGCTTTAGCCGTAGTACTCGGATGCTATTGCATTGACCGTCGTCAATGTCCGATATCTGAATGATTTTGACTCATTCTTTGGGATCCTGTGTAGGGTGCTCAATAAAGTGAGTGAGACTCAGGAATCCAGTCACCCTTATCGCACTCCTTCGATTTCCCGATCGCTACTCTATTCAAAACCATCTGACACAAAATATCCACCACCACTGAGGCCAATTCAATATAACTACCTGCCTACCTCGAACGTACTACATGAGCTTGCAGTCCAGCTGGATTAAACCCAAAATTTCACTTGATGTTCAACCTTTAGACCGACTGGTCATACTTTTGCTGCTGGCAGACCAAATGCTTGTTTTTTTTCAAATGTACTACCTCAGTGTTCTCATGAATGCTCTAATATTATCATAACTTTCATCTAGTATTTAATACCTATTCATCTCTTAGTTTTGTTAAATATATACTTATTTTTATATTCTATCTAAAAGAAAAGACGAGATATTCACGTTTTGAGATTTTACCGAAAGATTTCCGGTTTTTGTCATATCCAAGCTATGTCTAACTGCCGTACTCTCTCCCAGCGACGCGCATCATTGATAAGCAATGGTTCTTTATCTGTGTCCTGATTGGTTAGTTTCAGGTATCCTTAATTGGTTGGTTTATGTCGTCCACTCATTCGTGAACTGCTATCTGCGATATCTGGTTTTACCTTTCGTCAAACCTAGTTCATTCAACAGAAAACTGCCATGACTCTACAGTTAATGAAATCACTTGTGCTTTGTAATACTAACGGAACTAGAGAATGTATCCGCACCTATAGAGCATCTTATCCCAAACAATGACCACAAGACAGTCAGTCAAACGAAAGTGGTCTGCACACTTTTCCGGCTTCCTTCTATCGCCGTTTTTCTTGATCATGTGTCTCACTCGGCTCGAATTGAGCAAAGGATCTAAGTCAGCCGGAAAACAACTGATTGCCGAAGTTCCCGGTGATATAATGCTCGGTGGTCTATTTCCAGTTCACACCTCAGGGGCCACAATGTGTAATGCTATCAATCCGGAGCGCGGAATTCAGCGGGTCGAAGCAATGCTGTTCACGATAGATGAGATTAACAATAAGAGCGAGTTGCTCCCGGGCATAAGACTCGGAGCCACTATACGTGATACGTGTTCAGCTTCGAACTTTGGATTGGAACAGGCATTACAATTCGTGCAAAGTGGCTCAAAGTGTGACAACGTGAATTGGGCTCAGCAACCTCAACAACCGTCCAGTAATGTTGTCACTCGTGGTGTGGTCGGCAGCTCGTACAGTTCTGTCACCATTCTGGTTGCAAACTTGTTCCGTTTGTTCTCAATTCCGCAAATCTCCTATGCATCAACAAGTGCAGTGCTGAGTGATAAACGCGCATTCCCGTTGTTCGCAAGAACTGTACCGTCAGATGTGGTCCAAGCCCGAGCCATGGCTTCCCTTGTTTCAGCGCACAATTGGACTTACGTGTCCACTGTACGCAGTGCCGGAGATTACGGGGATTCGGGGATGGATGCATTCTGGAAAGAGGCGGACAAATTGGGTGTATGTATAGCGGCACGGGAAGTGATTCGTCCAAATTACGGAACTGATGAATTGGATGCAATTGTGCACGTTCTACGGTATGATTTTGCCAAAGCTCGTGTTGTTGTTTTGTTCACAGGAATGGATCATACTAAACTACTGTTGGATGCGGTTCGACGAGCCGGTTTGACCGATCATTTTGTCTGGATTGCAAGCGATGGATGGGGAAGAGAAAATTTACCTGTGTCGAATAACTCACGAGTGGCAAACGGTGCTCTGACAATTGAGATTCAGTCTAAGCCGGTGGCTGCGTTTACTGATCACTACCTAAATTTGGGCTACGATAATCCACGTAATCCTTGGTTTAAAGAGTATTGGGAAGACCTGTTTGGGTGCACATTCGGCAACTCCGTGAGAAGAAAACGTGCTACCACAGACAAAGTTAAGATGGTTACTGCCCTCGTTCCGTGTAGTAGAGACCCTAAACTGAGATTGCGTGATAAAATTGGGCCCGACTTCAAGCAGGAAGCAAAAATACAGTTTGTATACGACGCGGTCTATGCCTTTGCTTCCGGCTTGCATATGCTTCAACGGCAATTGTGCCTCGGCAGTCCGCATAGCCCTAACTGGGACAAATATGGGTGTGTTGCAAAGTTGCTCAACTACTCCGGAGTCGATTTTTACAAGCTGATGATCAAAGCAAATTTTACACGTGAGTACAATTTAAAAAAAAATTTTATTGCGCTTACGCAAACGTACAAACACTTTTCTTACGGGCAGCCATGGTAAAAGTCGGTCTGAATAGGGATACGCCCATTTGTGGTTCTGGATGGAGCATTGTATTCTGTTATCATCTCTAGGTTGTATTCGACTATTACAAATATCAGCCATACTTCAATGTTTTTAACTTAAAAACAAAGTGTTCTCGGTCTACCGGCAACCGTACAATTTTGTTGGATAACTTTTTTAACAAATAAAACCACGCATCCAGAAATAGTTGCTCATAACGGCAGGGGTTCAATTTTCTTCCTTGGAGTGAATAATGCAAGACGATGGTTGAGTATTCGTGTTGGCTTTCCTGCTTCAAATAGAATAGTTAACGTTAGATAAGCAACCACTCTGAATACGAAACCACCTCGTTCAATGCTCTGAATTGATCCCTTTTTTCGTTATCTCAGAGATTCACGAGTTTGGACGGTTTGACATGAACTAATGTGTCCCACCTGTACGTAAACTGTGTGCAGGCAAACTTTTGCCTTATAAGGAAGATTTGATTAGCAAATGACTTTTAGTTGATTGGTTCGACACACTGGAAACGAGCATTGGCATGCTAAGTCCTCCTCAGTTAATTGTGACGTGCAAAGAAACTAGCAGTGTTTTACTGGACCAAACAAAAATGAAACAGATTTTACGGGCCTCTAGAATTATCCTAAGTAGGTCATCTTCTTGACATTTAGATACATGGTAAATGCAAGGACTGTTTGCGCTAAATGTTTTTTCCATGAAAACATAAACATAATGGTGTAAGCGTCGTTTGATGAATGGATAGAAAATAACGGAAGATCGTCCGGAGATATTTTATGGTTACAAAACATTCGAATTCGACACCAAAGTTTCTGTAGTGAAAAGTTTCAAAATCAGTTCGTACCATTAATATCATCATTTAGAAACATGGATCTGCCTAAACCTTCTGTACGTTATCAATACAAATTTTTATTCATCTTCTGACTATGAATTTGTTTCATTGGTATGTAATTACTATTACCTGACGGTAAAATTCACTTTTTGACTGTATGGATCCGATAAGACATACGTGCATAACTTGAGGAGTTTCATTTATGCACCACAATAAGGAAAGTTTGCAAAATGCAAAAAACTATATTTTTTTCTAAATTCATAAACGTGAAAAAACCGGTAAATGGAATCAAAACAAAATTAGAAAGTAGACTCTGTTCGTGAATAAAATAAATGTTATTCTTTCTGCTTAAGGAATGATCAGATGGTTTAACTAGTAAGTTCTTTTTGGTTTGGTGGAATTCGACAGTAAAATAGTGATTTTCAACGCAACTGTGACGTGTATTTTCACCATCCTTTTACGTTAATCTTCAAGGTGTTGGTTACTGATGTTAACAGTTGAGAAAAACTCATGCTGGTTGTGGCATATAAACCAGATGAAATATGAAAGCCCTTTTGGTTACATTATCTCGGTTCGACGTTGCGAAAACCATTCAGGTTCAACCCGGATAATCTGATGGTAATGTGTTCAATTCACAATTATTTACCCCGGGTTTGAATTCGCAGTGGAGTACGCTGGATGTTCAATGCTAATGGTTCCCAACGTGCATAAAACAGGTGTTCATGACTTTCAATACAGTGATGTATTTTGATACTACAAGCTGAGTAATACTATATACGAATCTAATCTCTGATAAATTAATAATGAATCTGAACACTTTGTAATTAGCTTTGTGAACTTGACAAAGAATGCTTGGTTGTTTTTGATCGGATAAGGAATTAATGAGTACACTAACCTATCTCAGATAGAAAGACTGAAAAAGAGAAGGTAATGATACGGTTTAAAATACAACTTTTGGTTTTATTCCTTAACTTTTTCTTTTGTTCAAATCTAGAGTATTGACTTCGTCAGTCATGAAAGCATGTAACTTCATCTTTATTCATTCATCCTGCATCTAATCATATTCAGATTTCTGTAGCTCGTCATTAAACGTTTGTGACACGCAAAAGTTATCAGATAAAACTAGTTATACATCGATCGAATCTGATCCATACTCATCTGATTGGCCGCAAATCCGCCAAACAAAGAAATATTGATCCTTCTTATCTACTTAGCAAACTTTGATGAACCTTTAGGTGGATTCTGTCCACCTACCCCATAGGTGTTTTTCTTGGTAGTTTATAGTTATCTTATCAGACTGCATGATTCGTGCTACATTGTTTGTTTTCCGTGAGCTCTTTTGGGCTGAGTCAATGATGTTTGACCTATTCCCCAGCCACAAGCTGTTCACTGTTCAATGAGCATAACTGAAATCGAACAAAGTTCTACTGTTTACAGGCAATCATTCCGGAAATTCACAAATGCCATTCACCTTCGAAACGTTCAGAATTTGTTAGCTAGCAGCTCAATAATCTGTTGTAAACGTCAAACGGAATACTCCCATTCTTTCGAAAAGACGAATGAATTTGTCGAGAATACATCATACTCATCAAATAATGTACCACTCGAACGGGTCACGAACTGAAGCTAACAAAAGCTGTTCAAATGCAGCGACTGAATAGTGCAATGAATGGTGACAGCTGTCATCAGAAAACGGCTAGAACAAAACGCGATCAATCTAATGCCGCTATCTGTATTGATACTCAACTGCATCACTCTTTCTCTGTGAAAGTGAGCTTCAACCCGTGTAATAGTCTACTTCGCAGGAAAACAGTCTGAATTGTGGAATATTTTTAATTTTCAGTTTTAAACGATCGGCATAACCGGTTTGGTATCATACTATCTGTGCAAAACATTGCAAACATTTATGTGATTTTTATCATCTGCGATTGGTGGATCATATTTGTTTACTATTGGATCCGTCATCAACTAGTGAGTTTTTCAGTCACCTATAATAGATATCGGCATCATATAAGTCTCCTAGGGACTGGATCAATCCTCTTTGTTTTTGACAGGGTTTACTGACATCATCTGCAAAAATTTCTTTTGGTGTGCACAGGCGTCAGAAAAGTATGAAGAATATAATTTATTAGCAGCTATAGAATCGTATGGGAAACGATTTGACCAACTCGACCCCCCCCCCCCTCATCTACCACGTCCTGCTTAGCCGTTTACCATCTGTGGTTCATAGGTAGTTAAGATGACAGTCCCATAGGCCAAATGGTCAAAAATAATCTTTCGGGATTTCAGGTGACAGTTAACTGGTGCAGATTATTTGTAACTTGAACAGATAAACGAGTTCGTGTGGAAGGCAAGGTCAACCCAAAATTCCTTGGGAAGAATACTATGATCATCCCAAATGTGTTCACTTTCAGATGACCTTCGGTGGTGTTGGATATTCACAGCTCTCAGTATGAGGTTTTTATCCGGAATCAGAGACAGCCAATTGAACTAGTCAGAACACTGACGTTGGGGCTTATATTTCGTGATCGTAACGTGTAAAACCATTGGAATAAGAGAGGATCAATCAAAATCTGCCAAAGAGATCTCGCAACTCAGCTGGAAGGGCGGAGTTGGCAGGGAACCAACGAGAAGGCAGCCCTTCGAAGACGACAGTTATTACGAAATTCATCTGACCAAGATTATTAGAGCAGTTTTACCGTCTTACCATAGTTTTCATTGCGTATCATTTTTATTTATTTCTACAATTCATGTTTTAAATCATAGAATACGCCCATCGATTCATGAAAAAACTTGTAACACGAAGAAATTTCTTTTCGATATATCACTTCGGGCCTGAAGTGATATATCGAAAAGAAATGTCTTCGTGTTACAAATCGTGTTTTGTTTTGTATAAAGCACTTTGTGTTCGACCGGAACATCTATCAGTTTATCATTTTTACACCCACCGGCGTATGCTATTTCAATTTACCGAAAGTGAATGATGTCCCAATGAGGATCATTAGGGTAAAATGACAGTAGTATTTTGATCGATGAAAGCCATTATGAAATGACCGTTCTTATCTCTGGTCTCTACACAAACAATGAGCAATATTCTGTTAGGACAAAAGCCTGGTGATTGGTCAAATGAGTTTCGAGATTTCTGGTGTTCACATTTTGTGTCTACGTTGTATCAGAAGTAGAAATGAGTTGAGATTCTTCCCCACTTTCATCGATTGGTTCTGTCCCTCTCGCGAAAATTTCGTGGGATGGACAAAAGTGTATACTATACATGTGAAGGTGTTCCACAATAACACCCTGTAGGTTTATGGTTGGCCACCTCCAAATAGGATGTTCCGGATAAAAATACTGTGAACATTTACGTAATTTTGTCGCCCATGATTATTCTGGCGTGCCTTTTAGGCAAAATCACAGGGACGTGTTTTCTGAGCTTTGAAGCACATGGGACTATTGTTATATGTGTTAGTGACACCGCATTACCGGCCACAAATATCCGTGATGCCTTTTGTTCAAAGTTGCACATAACACAACGGTACAGCGGCTTCGCCTTCAGTCTCGACTACATTTGGGATTACAAGATGATATAGGCACGCAACAAGTATTCTTTGAAATTTAGGTAGGTCGTATTTTGCATAGCAATAGCGAAGAAAGTTTTCAGATTTCCTCGAAATCAACCATGTTGATGGCAAAACAGGTTCTACAAACAAATCAGTCTTTGTCGCAATCTCGAGAATTTATCTTGCATTTGATAGCAAACTCTGTTCACGTGCTAATCACCAGCAGACCTGTGATTCTTCCGAAATTTTGCAGTGCTTGAGATATGGTGGAAATTTTATAAACGATCAGTCAACCTGAACATCCCGACTGCCAAAACATTTTGCACCACAAACCATAAGTGATTTTTAGAACCGCTTGAAAAGTAGCTGCCTTCGGTTGTTTAATACAATTCTGTGAACAGCCCCACTACGTGAAACATTCTCTGCTTCAGCTGTATAAATTTGATGATTTCTGATCAGGTGGCAAAACTTGTTTATCTTTCAAAAAGTTTATATTACAAAGCTTACTCGGGTTTGAAGGAACCCGTATCACTGAAGTATTTTTAGCGATGAATTAAAAATGTCACTTTAGCACCGCCCGAAAACAGCAGCATTTTACCGAATTTTTCGGTCCACATATTTTCTATTTTTCATAATTATTTAGTCATAATTTATTACGATGATAATTTGTCTTGGTTCATTCCATTGGCCCTAATTCTATTTAGTACAAACAGTCTTTATTATGGTTTGATTTTATGTGAAATAATTGAGAAATTGACTAGCACGTGAGAATGTTGATATGTCCGGAACACCCTCTTTTCGGACTAACTGAAAAACAGTAAAACATTTGCAAAGTTCGCGCACAGGCAGAAAACTAACTAACACTTAGGGAGTAACCTTTATATGACGTTAGCAGCAACATGAGCTGGGTGATTAGATTTGAAAGTGCTGCTAAAGAACAGTGACTGAACTAATGTGATAGATCTTATGTAAAAATATTGATAAGCTCACAAAATCCCGTTTTTACTTACTGAAGACTCCGTATGCACATTTGGAATTCACAACTTTGGTTGTTATAATTTGGTGATAGTGTAGGTAACACTATTATCTTCCAGTGCTTTCACTACTAAACACTCAAAACTCCTGTTAGACACTCAGACTCTTAGTTATCGCTGGCTGTCATCTCGGTCCGCGTATGCTCTCAAAACGTACTCCGATAGATAATGAACTTGTGGTTCTGTCTGGGTTTTTAACTAGTAATGAGAGTTGTGAAACTGTCATTCAGTTGTTGATATGTCTCTCAGGACCCTTCCTGCCGGACAAAGGATATTTTCGGAAACTTTCTTCCGGGTTTTTAATGGCTCAATCAAAATAGCCTGGTCTGAACTTTCGGCCAACTCCACTCGCAATTTTCTCCAGCCTTTCAAAATACTCAAGCTATCCTGAATTGGGAGAGTGCAAGGTTTAAGTCCTTTAAGGAACTAAACAAACTGCCTTTCACAGCAGTTTTTTGAAAGACGACACCCGTATCAGCGCGCATAACGTGTGAATTGGCTTGTCGATTGTGTGGACTCACACGTTTTATTTATTTTATCACCAAACCATAAAAGCTGATTGAAAACAGTTTGAAGTCTTTGTGACCTCAGACTTTCAGTCTATTCTTTTCCTTGGTTTTGAAATTTTTTGAACGAACAGTTAAAATTAGAACAACAAAATCTTGATCGATCCAGAGCGTAATCGCTGGGGAAAAGTTTTCCTTGTACGATAAAGCTGTACCATATTTCATCTCTTTCTATCTTCCACTATGCATAGTTCGGTATCCAAACCCGATCGATGTTCCAATGGCATAAGAGGTTGCAGGTGTACAGCAACACAGAAATACTCCATGACAGTGACTTTGTGCACATCAGATAGCGATTTCCTTGCACACTTGGACGACTAAATATCAAGCTTAAGTGCGTTTTTACAAGAGTCCTACCAATTCACGGTCATTAATTGATTTACACACCCTGGTGAGCAATTCCTTCGGAGGTAGCTGCCTTTTGTATCATTTTCCTTTTTGAATATGCTCGCTTTCTGGGGTAAGTACTTACTTCTTTAGATTCTGTAGTGGTAAGAATAATTTTGCTAATATTGTTCGGTGTTTGTAACACATTTCAACTTCAGAGCCTATTCCAAACCTAAAAACTGCATATGTGCTCAATGTATTTTACTCAAGGGATGAAATTAGGCGTCACCCCTGGAACTTAACAGATGGAAAATTTGTTTTTGGAGTGAATAACTAAATTTAAATTCTTTTGCTTGTAGCAATGCAAATAACGTCTTGGCACACTGTTGTTACTGCTAGCGACCTACAGTGGTCAGATGGTCATCACGGTGAAGGGGGGGGGGGTCAACCCTTTGGCCCCAGGTTCGAGCCCTGATTCCGCTGCCAGCGGCCACTCCCCAGACAGATAGCCTCCTTTTGGCAGCAAACCTCACTCCCGAAATATTGTACCAGTATCAAATAACAAAAGGGAGTAAATAAAAAAGATGAAAGATAAAAGATGTTGACTGATTACGTGTACCTGCCGCTTCTGATATTAGTCCAACCGAACTCAGTATAACTTAGTGGATAGGGAGTAAAGTTTTGTTCTTCGTCCTAATAATAGGATACATCAAAGTTCATGTCAATAAAACACTTTTCATAGGCAATATTCGATTAACTGCTCTCAATATTCAATCAAGTGACAAGGAAAGGTGCTTAATACTGCTGAAGCACCAAAAAGTTGTTTGCAAACCCGCAAGGCTACAATTCAGAAAACGTGTTCATAAAGGAAGAAATTTTGACATCCGATGGCATTCGTTTGTTTAGGGGCTGCCTATCGAATATGAAACATTATCCTGCCTTTATATTTCGCAAGCAATAGCAGTGAGAGCTTCGAGGAAATAAAAGCAAGTACACTTTTCTACATTTCATTTGATTCGGCTATACTAAAAATCGATAAAATCAGTTTTTGAGTGGAGTGTTCTGTTCGTCATTTGGTATTGTGCTCCTTCTATCAAAAGGAATCTAGAAAATTATTTTGGTAAACCGCAGACTAAACGAAAAATGACCAACTGTGACGTTCACTGGTTTGTAACCACATGTGAACTTTTCATTAGTAAAACTTATAAAGTGACCCATCTAAGTTTATAGAAAAGTAACAAAGAAGATTCGCGAGCGACAATTTTTAACCACCCCATGTCGAAGATAGAAGGACAGAGAACTAACAGGTGTTTCCAGAGGGATAATATTTTGTGCGTTTCTCCTGAAGACAGCACTGAATTACTTTTTCTTCCCCCGAAATGACAAATGAGAGCAGTCCATCTGGTTATTTTCACTAACAAGCAGCAAGCAAAGTCTTACCCAATTGGTTGCTTATCAAACACATTCACATCGGCCTCGACTTATGGCAGTAGTCAATCTACGGAGAAACTTGGCGCTGAATATTCTTACACATATTGCTCCTAAATATTCGCCAAATACGTTGTGCTGGGTACCAATACCTGTAATTTAATTTCTTGATCTGTGTGTCTTAATAAAACTCGATGGTTTCTTCCACAGTTTTTATTTCATCGTAACTAGAGTTTGCAATTTCAAAAAGCAAACCTCAGCAGTAGAAATAAAGCTTAGAAAAATATTGTATCGTATAGTTCGGTTATTATTATTTTTACTCAAGCTCCAAATGATTGTAACATGTTGGTTCATTCAGCATACCCTTATTACATCTCAGCTGACAGTAGTAGTGGTATCGAATGCTGCACCACAAAGTGATTGGAGAAGGTTTCAATTGTGCACCGGTGTCGTCGAATCATGCGCCACTGCCCGTACGGCCGTTGTATTCTCAGAGAACCAGTTTGTAATGCGCTAAAACATCTAAACCAATAACGTGATAAAAAATCCTAATTCTCTGAATTTACTGAATGCTTCCTACAGCGAGCTGAGAATTGGACAGTGGGGGAAAACGTATTTGGTGGTTGGTCTGTGGTTGTAATTTCTTAGCCGTCCGATTAACTGACTCATTGTCAAAGATAAATACCATTGAAACGCCAGGTTGCTTGGTAGCAATAGACAGTGAGTGGCATGGAAGAAACTCATCAAAAATAAGCCATGTATTCTTTGTATTACGTTCAACTTCGTAGATATCGGCTACAGATGCCCACGCTTTGTTCATGTTAGGTTCTTTAATTGACGACAGGATTCGGATGGCTTTATTTCCTACTTTTTACCACCCTTATCTACGACAACACCACATGTTGTAGTTGGGTTCAGTAGTATACAACCCTATAATTGCAGAACCTGTTCGCTGCAGCCAGTTGGCATATTCTGCTGGCTCAGATCTGACCGCATCTGAGTTTCTTTCCGCTGAGTGAATAGTCATCTTCTTATTCTAATTGAACTTTCCATCCCGCGGTCAGTTAAAAGAAGACTTACTGGCTTTTAAGCTTGAAAAATCTTTCTTCATCCTCTCCTTCAAATGCCTCAATCTCCTTTTTGAGTTTTCGTCCACCATATCACATAAATTCCTGACAAAATTTTCGTTGGATTTCTTCGTGCAGGATCAAAGTGTAAATGCTGTTTCCCGATCCTCAGGTTCAACAGCACACGTATTTTTACCTTAATGCCGAGGGGCTTGACAACGTCCTTCAAATCATCTCCCCTCCGTACACATTCGATTATCCTCCGTCGATCTTCGTGGCATTACTATGTGCTTTTTCCTGGAAGTCTTTCATTGGTAGCAGATCGCTGCCGTTGTCCCTTAGTTTTTAAACCAATACTTTGATTATTTACTAGGCTAGTGGCATTTTAATGAAGTATCATTCGTCGTTCCTTATCTATTTTACGGAGTCCGGTCTGTCAAATCTTTAACCATGGTTCGATTGTGATGATTCGCTGATAAATGAAATATAGCATGCTTCGATGATCTCAGTTGAACATATTAGCTATGTGCTTCTGTCTTCAGCGCAAGCAAACCGACTGAAGGCTTGAAACTAATTCTTTGGTTCGTGATACAAACACTGCTATTGTTACTGGTGAATGCACGTTGTTTAGCACGAATGGCGTGAACCTGCACGCGCGAAACGAAAATATCATATTCCTTTTATCCATTGGAGTCGTGAATCAGTGTCGCTGTAATATTCACTTTTGCACCAGATTTTCACTCTTGTTTATAGAATAGACATTTTTGTATCTGTTATGTTCAGCAAAAACGGGCATTGGAATTTTAATTATAGGCTTGTAACCAGTGTGTTAAAATTTCACAAATAAAACTTTTTCTCTGCTCTAGTTTTGGTCAAATCGAATCATGCATCAACCCAGTTGTTCCCACAGGAATTCAAGATAGTCAGATGTTTTTTGTACATTCATCAAGACATTATCATTATGTCGGTCGAGCAACACAAAGGCAGCATTACTGGTTTCATATTTTGTTTTCATACTGTTCATTGGCTCCCTATTTCCAGTTTGCATCCATGTGTCTTCTTCTACTCTATAATCACTTCAGATAATATGTCATTCACTTTAACTAACCGAAAAAACTCTTTGTATGTACGCTTGTCATATCTTCATTTTGTTCCAATCCACCGAGATCAGTGATGACATCTATTCGCCGGAAACAGGGTGGAATAATTTTTTATATATGAGTTTAAGTTTTGATTTTGTCTGTTGTATACGCGAAGTTCACAGTTTTGTAAGTAAAGCAATATTCAATAATTGTGTTGTGTGGAGTTCAAAAAGTACACACGGATTCTTTCGGAAAGAATCTGGATTTAGTTACTCACCGTTGTTAGTTGCAAGGAAGAAATATTTCTGTGGTCATGGAAAACGAGATAACAATCTCTGGACAGTTCCCGAAAAAAGTGCAAAGACAATAACAAAGTACCCGCAGATTGCGTGAACTTTTAGGCGGGCAAAAGTTTACTTAGACGTTTAAAAGGAAGAAAGAAAGAAATTAGTGCTCACGTTTTGAACTTATCAACTATTTAGAAATTAGTTTAAAAGTTCAATGATAAACTTTTTTCATCAGAACGATAACCTTCTTCGTGAGGGGAGGAGGTTTAGAAGTGCTGCAGAATGTTAAAACCTTATGCAGTCAAGAAACCGGCAGTAGATAAATAAGACCACATAAACTTAAACACAGCTTGAAAGGATTCTAAGGACAAATTTCCTGCACGTTGTTTGCCATAGATTTGTGTGAACTAATCTACCCGTTGGTTTCGCCGTCCGCTGCTTCGAGATGAGTAGATTTCTGGGACCAGTTTTACCGAGCACTTGTTTGGCCGATGTCTCGGGAGACCAAACAAAATATGCCGGTTGAGGGTTGTAGAACAAAAATAAAGTTCGATTTCATAAACGGATTCCAGAAGAAGTACTTCATCGCCAAACAAATGTGATTCCGTTCGGTGAGTTGCTGGTGGCAACTTTTTAAATATTATGTTAAACTGTGGTACGCATGCATAATGAGCCGGGAATAATTAATTGTTCCGGAGAACATTCTGGTTACATTTAACGGTTTGCGAAGTAACGTGCACAAGTCTCGTCCAACATTAGATGAATAATTTTACCGTGCTCTTGTCTCACTGTAAACTAGATAAATTACTGTGGATTTCATCCTTGGGGACACAAATAGCTTTCAGAATGCCCTGCTCCTCTCTTCCTAGTATTTTATCTTACGGTTTTTGCTATTTGTAGCAACCAAATGCTGGCCTGGTGGACTAACTACCAATACAAATGAATCACAATAAAATTCATGAAATACTCCTTATTGCACTAGGAAAACTAAGCTCAACTCTGAAATCCATGGAGGCACTGTACGGCTACTTCATCTGACTTTACCGGAATTATCATCAAAATGAACTGAGAGAAGTCCTAATGGCCTGGTTGTAACCGTGCGCTCCGAATTTGAGTCTCAGTTGGTGCCCGATGCATGGGCACTGCTGATTAGCAGCCACAACAGCGAAAATAGTCGTATGCTTCCAGGGAGATGTTGTCCTGTCATCTAGATCCATCAACATAGTACTCATATCCTGCCTTTGGGTACTGTTCAAACAAACTTAATCAATCGGTTAGCTTGGTGGTCATTCTTTCTGGTAAAGGTACAAAGGAAATGGTCGATAGATCAAGCTGAAAACGCAGACAAATTATTTGTGTTTACCTCTTGAGCAAAAAACTACGTATTCATAAATTTCAATACACACAGTGAGTTGGTAAAGCAAAGACGTATTAGTCATCCCATTTTAGGTATTCACATTCAGATTTCGGTAAACAAGGTTATACAAAAACAGCCGAAATATTACTGAGTAAACGCGAATACATGCTGATGTGACAACAGACTGATCGAATAGATTCATCAAATTAAGAGAAACTTGCGAACACCTATGACCTGGAAAGGTGTGACGAAGAGACAAGTGTTGAGTGTGCATAGCTTCAAGGGCAAGTTTCTGGACACAGAATTGGAGAGGGATTATTTGCGTGTTACAACCATTGCAACACGATAATTTCATCGGGTCTCACTGCCCGCATAATTCAAGCTTCAGGATTCGAGTTTTTTTATGGCTTCCAAAGTAGTGAGGCTTCGTTCTCACTGTCCATTTGCTGGGAAACCCGGTTGATTCCATCACGTTCCTAAACCCCGGTTTGGGGTCAGTTACAAGTATACGGTCAACCAGGTGTTCTACGGTATCACCAGAGACGTTTCATATTCTACCTTTGTCAAGGGAAGCCGGCATTTGTTCTACAAGCTTTTGACAGTCGCCTTGTCTTGTTATCGATGTAATAAGCCCTATAAGTACAAATAAATGGGTTTGGGATAGAAGAATATGATTGACAAAGCAGCTTACTCTATTATCCTACTCGTACCACTATGCTGATGTGATTCACAACAAAACATAGGTTTGACAAAACAGTGAAGAATTAAATTACTGAACATGATCTAACACGGGTATAAAGGCAATGCTTGTGAATGACGCATACTCATTAAAGAATAATGAAATTTAGATTTTCATTTGTTGGAATCCCCCGTTTTTCATAATTGCTTGTACGAATCGAAAGGGACTGGGCTTTAGACTCATGTAAAAAATAGAACGTGCCATGCCCTCCTGGACTAAAATTCTAGTCGAGGTTGTCAGAATATTACTGTTTGTTGTGGAGTTGTTTCAAATACAATTGAGCTCTTCATCCGCAATCAACACTCTACTCATCATTGTAAAACACTGGAGTTCTTTAGAGCTATGCCAATCTGATGTTTAGGAACCTTCATAGGTACACACCCACTGCTCTGCACCTGCGACTCGAACCGGGAATAAGCGACTGTGTGACCGAAAGTTCCACTATCATGTGTTCTTTATACTGAACAAATCGCTGAAGTCTAGCCCAGAAGGTCTGGTTGTAAGGCATTTTGAATCAAAGTCACAAACTTCGGGTTTCAGTTTGGTAGGACTTCGCTGGATATGCACTGCTGATGATTCACAGCAAACTGCTTTCACAGTGCTTTGATGGTTTGAAATGAAGTGTTGCGTAATTTTCGTATTGCACAAAATAATTCCACACCTTCTAGCACGGATCTTAAAACTGATCTAGAAAATGGAGAATCATATAATTTAAGCTGCATCTTCTGAATGAACTCAAAGCCTGTTGCTGAGAATACGGTCGCCAGTTGCATTACGCCGTTTTATGGTGACAGTGACTGAAGTGGCTGATTTTGTGTCACTTATGAGTGTTTCGGTAAATGCTTATAGAAAGCAAAGTCTTCCATAGTTTTTAATGCAAGTAATATGGTATCATATCTGGATGACAAGACAAAATTCCCCCGGAAGCACACGACTAGTTTTGCTGTTGTTGCAGCTAATCAGGTATGTGTACCCGTCACTCGCATGCCCAGTCACCTCTACACTTGGTTTAGCACTGTAATGTTATTGGAAACTTACGCAGTGTAAACGGTCAAAGAGTCATTTTTCACAGTTTGTTATTCATAAAATTGCTCACTGCAAAAATGGTTCGTGGCTTTGTAGGAACATTCTTATTCATAATTACCGGGAAACTGTGAGTTGTTTCGGTATTCGTTACTGGCTCCCTATTTTTTGTGTTAGATTTTGGTCAAACCAGTTCCACCCTTGTCGTTCCAATGGGTTTACTTCTGCTACCGGTTTTGACGTTTCTTTTTCCATCACGTTCAAGCACACATATACTCATTAGTGATACGGTTGCCTGGATTTGAAGCTGAATGGGCAAATTCTGCTCGGACTCTTGTGCCATTCCCAGGAGGATTTTCTATGGCTCCGTCGAAAATTGGAATGTTAATAAGCATTTGCGCGTGTGGAAACAAATTTTCGTGGATGCCTCCACACAAAAAGTAGATTGCTTTTAGAGTCTATGCACTTTGCCTACTTCTCAAGCGTACGGGAATAGAGGTTAGGACTTTTACTCAACTGCCTTCTACTTTCACATTGTAGTTTGCAATAAATGAATTGCTCCTTCGCAAAATTATTTCCAAAAAGACATGAAAATTCCGAACTCTTTGTTGACTGTGCTCAATCAGTCAAATTCCAAGTTTTTTGATCAGATTGATCATTTTTTCTTATCAGCGGAAAGAAGGGAAAGCTTTGCAGACTATCTTTTTTCAACCATACCGGAAGAATTCCTTATTCACCATACGGATTTCAGTGGTTGCTGATTCCACACTGAAATCAATTGTCCAGTCAACCGTAGCTACAGTGAAAAGATTTTTAAAAAATCTTTGCAAGTATAAGAAA
Organism: Fasciola hepatica; assembly: GCA_948099385.1. Classification (NCBI taxonomy): domain Eukaryota; kingdom Metazoa; phylum Platyhelminthes; class Trematoda; order Plagiorchiida; family Fasciolidae; genus Fasciola; species Fasciola hepatica. The sequence continues at coordinate 4,302,323 of CANUEZ040000046.1, forward strand.
CTAACTGTGTGGGAAAAATCAGTCAACAACCCAAGCTACTGAGAAAAAGACAATTTGGCCTCCATCGGAATTCCATACAGATCACGCATTTCCGAGTCAATCAAAATAGATTCTCTGCGATTATAATAATTGGACATTCTTTCGAATTGTGATAACTGACCGGCCATTTAGCCGAGGCCAAGGATTCGACTACTCACAAGACCAAAAACTGCAAGCTGCCGCAGAAAGCAAGATCAGAGTAACAGAACAGAAAAAGAAATGCACACCCCTTTCAGTATGACAGCCTTAACGAAACTAAAGCGGGGTTCAGCCGTCGCTCTTCAAGCCATAGACGAATGAAACAACACAGACCACGAAAACACGAGAATTTTCCGCCCCCGAGTGAAAGCATGCACTAAGAGCTTGTACGCCAAATTTCAGTCAGTTAGCAGCAACCCTGCATACGTCAACCGAGATGACGGGACAGAGATCCCTGAAACTTTGGTCTTACGGTCACGTCGACAACTGACCTGGTCACCAGGGCTTGCATAACGCGAGCCGGTGTGACTAAAATCCGACCAATTTAGATTGATCGACAAACGATTCAACACGCGCACACACGTACACTTCCGTTAACTTGTAACTGCTTCTTCAGTCATTTGATTGTAAAAATGCCTTGAGAAGGGTTACCTAAGGAAAACGAAAGGACGACTATTCACAGTTTTTCTACCGACAAATCCGTGTTATTGACATATGATTTTCTCATTTGATACACCACATGCCACATCCTTTTTCTGGATACACTCTGAAATTCTTTCTTTCCTGACACAGTAAAAAGTGAAGGCTAAATCCCCTAACAAGGCTAATCCTGATAGAGAGCTAAGAATCAAGAGTTTGCGTCCGCTGAACAGGAAGTAGAGGCAGAATGAGAAGATGATGCACCTTGGATAACTCATTCCGACCGGAATGCAGGCTGGTCTGTCTGCGTCTCCGATTGTTTGGGGGATACTCACTAGGCAAAGCTGAATCAGCTAAATGTTGGAATTATCTCCCATATGCGTAATTTTTAGTGATGTTTTGAATGAAATACCAGAGGCTGGTTGGAACTTCATTTAGAAGTGGGTTTCCTAGTGAATTAAACGTGCTCAACTGAATCCGGTAGATTTGAAGTAAATATCAAAATAATCACTTCCGGTCAGTCGACCTGGTAGAATGAAAGCTCATGAAAAGGATCCGGCAATTTAGAGGGATAGCATTTTATGTCAGAGATAATGGAAGAGCTGACTGTTTTTGAGATGAAAACAAAATTCGGTCGCGTGTTTGGTACAACCGCAGCAACCACCGAGGGAACCTTATTTACGCATCGTGGGCTACCGCACTGTAGATCATTCATTCAGCTTTGCAAAACCGATTAATTTGTTCTCTGATACCTCAGGACTGCCGTTAATCCTCAGTGTGTTCCTCATTTCGGTTTCTATCAACCAAGTTTACTGCTAATCGAGCAAGCCTTTGCCTCTTTTCTCATCTATTGTTCTTGATGCCTCTGGGTCGTTTGGTTGATTACGACATTTGCGGTCTCGTTTCTTTGTTCAAACATTAATCACTTCTGAAGTATATGTGACGATATCTCGGTAGATACCAGCAGATCATGTCCGCTCACTTTTCATAAACAATGAAAGTCGACAATCCTGGCAAGGTCGAACGAAATCTTGACGAACGGAGGTTTCTAATAGTACATGTCAGTACGAAATTGAAACCCCTATCTCCCAAACTCCTCAAACATTCTCATTCATTAATGTTGGATAACCTGTCCATTTCTGAACTAATTAAATAACCGTCGTTTTTAGCTTCAATTCCTTCAGTACAAAGAGGGCTTTACCAGTAAGCAGAAATTAACTTACAAAAAGGAATATTAGCCTAAATGTTCTTTTTCTGCTTGGTGAAGAAACGTCTTTTACCGTATCATTGGAGCCCAACTTAAATTGGGTAATTTATTCAAAGACTCGAGCTTCGCCCTTGTTAGAGCTCATCAGTGGTGCATATCCTCCGCCACACCCGGGGTTTGAACCCGGGCCCTCCCATCCCGAAGGCGTGTGTGATACCACTGCGAATTTAGTGGTATTATCATAGATGATCCTGGTCCCACAGTAGACAGGGGGCTCCAAGCCATGAAACTTGTAGAGTATGGATCAAGTTGAAAACAGGCCGGTGTGCTGTATCGAAAAGCTTCAAAATATCTAAAAATTACTTCTTTAATTAAACATTTTGGAGCTGGAAATCTACCAATGTTTTGCTACACTCACTTGGAAGCCATAATGAATTTGATACGAAAAGTGACAGGAGAAAACATTGCGAGCATCTTGTACGAAAAATTAAAAGTTACATGTTATCTGAAACACAGTGGTCTAGTGCTTCCACAAGTATTTCTAATATGGTTAAGATGATAAAATAAATCGAAGGACTGGCAATTTGCACAAGGAATGTGTTTTATAGCATCATGTAAAGGGACGGTCGCACTAACGGGATTCATTATAAAATTCCTTAATTTCTAATTGTTCAGATCACAAGGCGATCGATCCGCAAAATAAAATTCCCAAACTATTTCAAGGCTGAGGTGCTCCTTTGCTCGGGTAAGTGAAAGTTATTATTTGGCAGGCAGAACCCTGATGAGTGAAAACCACCCGACGGAATGATGCAATCCCCATTTCTTACCGAAGTATAACTCAATCCCAATTAATGATACGGGCAGCAGTATTATGAGTTAGTGGTTTCACAGCATGTTTTGTTCTTGTTATTGAGTCCCCAATAAATTCACGGAAATAGCCTGGTGTATACTAAAGTAAAGGTTTCACAACAGAGGATTATTATGAGCAGGATTGCATCAGTGTGAATTGGCTGTTCTTTTAAATGGTAATGAATTTGAGAGTAAACAGTTTGGAATGCGTATTACATAAGACTTTCTAATTATTTTCAGTTATATTATTTTTTCTACATAGAGTTGTTTGGATTTATTTTTGGCGGAGTGTGTTTTGCTAGTTTCTGTCCTCAGTAAAGTAGTGTAACTTTTTTTTTCTTTCTCACTTTGTACTTTATAGCAACGCATGGAAATATGGTTGCGTTCGATGATAACGGGGATGGAAATGGACAATACTCAATCTACAACTATGCACGTGATCCCTATACTGGGCATTACGACTACAGGCTGGTTGGTGATTATCAGGGCGGCAAGTTAACCATGCGGGCTCGGCCTATTTGGCCCGGAGGTCAGTCCAGCCGACTGCCTGTCAGTCAATGCTCTGAGGAGTGCGGGTGAGTTTAAAAATGTTTCGTGTGTTCAGTCACATGACCGTATGCGGTTTTATTTATTCTTCGGACGTGATTATGATCATACAAAGGTTTAACATTGTTGCTTGACGTGAAATAATTCTTTGCACAAATACCGTCTATTCATTACTTCTTTGGAACCCTTCGTACTAATGCATGCAAAAACTTATTCATTCTTGGTAGACGGCACGAATCCAAGCACGTCATCATAATTGACTCATTTTTATGTTTACCGGTCTCAAAAAGATGTCATTCACGACAGTTATCTAAATTTGGACTGAAGCGTGATATGGTTGTCTACAACAGGATTTCCCTATGATTCAACCGGGATCCACAAGTTGGGTGCACGAATGCACATTCGGTTATGAAGCACGATTTGTCAGAGCTGTCAGTGTTTTAAAATAATCCAAATGTCATAAGTCGTTGACCCAGAGGGAAATCCTGCTGCATGTAGTCAAATAGCAAGCAAAACGTACTATGGTGAACACCTTGTTTTAGCTCAAGGTGTGACCCACATGACAAAAGTTCGGGACATTTTGATATTGCCTCTTACCTCAGGTGGAAGAGCGTAGACCAGAATAAAGCTGAAGTCACATCCATGAATGGATCCAACCTCACGGCGATTTTTGACAGTTGAATCATTCTAAAAATTATGAAAAATGTCAGACAATGCTTCATAAAGTAGCTACGGTTGGAAATATTATTGCTCATTGGGATCGTGAAGTCCCTCTGGGACCAGCGCATTCAATGACGGACAATATTATCTGAAATTCCAAGAAAAAGGTTATTGATTAACACAGTAAATGGCTCAGATAATGAAAAAGCTCACTCGGGTAGGCAATCGAATCAGCATGACCGTTTGTCACCATTTTTTGGACCAAAAAATAAAGAAAATGATCTGCCTCTAATACTATTGTCTCAGTTAATCTTATTTGGCCTTTCCAGGAATTTTTCACTCATGTCACCCCTTGGAACTCGCAAGTCTCGGAGATATTCAGTGATAAAAATTCTTTTGAGGCCTAGTTAGTCCCCATACTCAAGTTAATATTTCACTGCTTAGTTTAATAAACTTGAGTTCATCACCAGTGACACCATTTATTCCTCGTGGAATGACAACTTTACGACCATTCTTTCATTTTCCGCCACCAGGGGCAGAATGTTACTCGACAAGTTGATATTTTTTTCCGGGCTACCTAACTTGGTTTATTTTGGGGATAAAGCTTGAAGTTGGAGTTAAACAACTAGTTTGTTTATTCATAAATCACCGGAATGCTGCAATCGTATCTATATCGCAATCATATTAACGGTTACTAGTTGGTTGGTCTTTATCACATTCTTGAAGTCTCCGGGGTTTTCATTTATTACTTAGCAAAGATTGTGTGATTAGTTCTGAAATACGAATTTCGCCAGCGTAATATCCGCCTTCAAGAACAGGCTCAATAGTCAGTGCCATAATGGGTGAACTAATGCACTAACTGCTACCGGACAAAGCAAATCCATATACCCGTGAGAATGATTTTTAACAGGTTAATTATGCAGATTATTTGAGTAAAAATTGTAATTCCCTCCACCTATACTCATTCTGTTTCCCAACCGAAAACGCTTGAACATCCTATCGTTCGAATGATTGAATCGGGGAAATGAAGATTCGCCGAAATTCGTCGTTTGGACAAGAAACAACAGTGTTGTTGGTCTTGTGAGGCTTGTGGCCCAGACCAACGTGTGGTGAACTTAACTCATTGCGAAACGTGTGCCTTTCAACACTGGCCATCTGCAAATCGAACAACATGCGAACTGCTCGAAGTACGTGCGGCACTTTTGTCTTTCCTTTTTATACTACTAATCACGCACGTGAGTGTAGTCTGCTTGTTTTCATGGGAAAACTGCATTTTTGAGGGGATTGATATTGCATCGGTCTGATTCAAATTCTATACAGGTATACTGATGTGCGCAAGATCAGCAGTTTTTAATGGTACGGCAGAGTATTAAGAGGACTGTCAGTTGAGGTGTCTGCTTTCGCATCAACTACTTTTTGATAAATTTACTAATTAGTTTTCAGTGTTTCGATTTTTGCGAATTAGGTGCTCCTTATTTTTTTAACCAAATTCGATCAGTTCATCATTCACTTTCCAGTGCTTCTATTTTCAAGTTAGAAAAACCGATGACCGCACTCCCATTGTTTCTGATAACAGCGTATCGCTCCATAAAATGTGAACTGGAAAAAAGCAACCATTAGCACACAGAATTTAGAATATTACATTGATCAGTCTAGTTTATAGTCTGGTCATAATAGGTCACAAATTGAATTTACATCATCTTCACTGCTCTGATCCCCATGGAAATCAACAACAACATTGTCAGAGCTTGCTTTATTTCAGGAAGAAAGTACAAGCTTTTTTTATTTTATTCGCTTCATTGTACCAATTTTGAACGATTTGAATCCTTATCTAGTAATGGGTCTCAAAATAACAGCTTTTTACTGAAGAAGAAATCTCTTTCGTGTTTTCTGTCATCTCATTTGAATACAAAATTGTCACGGTCAATAATTCCTGTTCGGTTGAGCTGATCAAAGTGGATGTTCGTAATACTTCGGAATAAACACTAGTAATAATGATATCGGAAATCCGGATATAAATACTTGCACACAATCCCACGTGTCGCTTTTCGAGGATAACGGGCGTCTTAACATGGTATTCCGTTCATCAAAGTGCAGTCAATAAGATTATTCAGTAGAACAGGTAAAATTATGGAAAGACTCAAGCTACTCATGGAAAAGTGGCTCTGAATTCGGATGCCTCTAATGCTAGCTGCGTTGAATGCTCGGCCTTGATTGGTTAGTCAACTACATAATATTGAGAACACTGGTTCCCTTTTATCCGGTCCATGAGAAAATTAAAATGACAGGTCGCAAGCTGCAAATCTCCGAAAATGGGGAAAGCACCAGTTTATATACGGTAAGGTAAGAGGGAGGGGGGTGAATATACAGTAAAGTAGCCAGAATGGAAAGCTCTTACAATGCTCACATTGCGTACTTTCGTGAGAGTAAGGTCTTTTGGGTTGATACCAAGGTAAGTAAAAATTTTGGGCAATTGCCCTTGCACACAGAGCACCAGCCTACTTTACTGTTTCATTTACACCCCCTGCATATTTCACTTGAGCAGCTGATAAGAGCATACGAAATACTTCACGTCTCACCGCCCATGTCTTATTTCTGCCCTCAGGGATAAGATAATAACCAAACCAAGGAACACAGAAATACCAGTGTACGAAGGCACTTCTACTCTTTGTGCCAAACAATGTCAAAAGTTGCTTTTCGGCATCAGAGGGTAACATTTTCTCTTTGCCCCCGATAGACCTCTTGTTATCCGAATTCCATGAAGTTAGTTCGATCCTGTATCCATATGAACAGACATTTTCCAGCAAGGTGAATAAATCGACGGTCATCTGTTTTGCCATTCAGGTGACGCAAGTAACAAATGGCAAACCTACTGACTAGAACATCGTAAGTCCTAAGGTGGCCTTCCAGTCTTTCGGTTTGTGGATGGACTCCTCTTTATAAAAAATCAATGTTTAGGGCGATAAATATCCTCTGCAAAATTATTCAGTAGAGCAGAAGACCTAACAAGGACCTCCCCCGTCAAGTACTCCAGCCTAATCAGCGGCCGTGGTCATATACGGGTAAATCAAGGAAATCCCACTACTTTCCCTCTACTTGTTACGGTTGAAGTCATTCTCTACACTTAGTTTATTTCAATACATTCTTCCACACTGGCTGCATTCTTTTCGCGGTCATACTCTTTGTCTCGTTTGTCGAAAATTTCAAAGATTCCTCTGAATTATTCTAACATATATCTTGCCTTAGCGATCCACTCACCTACTTTATTGCTAACCAAGTTCACTAAGCATATGTGAAGTGGCCTTCTAATAATTTCGCTGACCTTGGCGAATGCGTATCAAAACCTGCCCTGCTAGATCGCAATTGGAGAGTTATATATCCCTGTATTTTGTCATCTCCGTCCATTCCTCACCGAACTCCATAATCTATCATCTCTGAACTTGGGAACTTGCTTCGTTAGGCACACGTTTCCACTGACTTCACCGGCACTAAAGCTGGTGCGCAGGTGCTGAATATTCCCTCCTGTGAAAATTAATTAAGTACTTGACTTGACATAACTATCGGCCAATGAAAACCAAAGCACGTTTGCTTTCTTCCAGTAGACAGTTTTTTCTGTCCGGTAAGCAAATTCAGACTGGGCCATCTCCTCTTCTTCAAACTAGTTAATGGTTAAAAATATAAAAATCTTTAGCTGGTGAAACAAAATCGTAACAGTCAGATCATAGTATGAGTTCTGCACCAAGTCAAAATATGATGCCTTAAAATGTGACTGGAAACACCATCTGAGAACTATATGGTTTGATCTCGAATACAAGATTTCCATATCAAATCAACAAGCCATATTTGCGGCAAAGAGTACGCATCCATAAAATACAGAACAAGCGCACAAGTCAGGTTAAAACACAAAGAAATTGCACTGATTTGTAGAGGAAATCCGACAGTCATATTTTGATTCTTAGGATGAACGATGCTGGCAAACTACGGCAGAAACTAATCCGAGGTGGCCGGGCTGGTGGCCTTGCGTGACCTAATGGGACCCAAAGAGGTTCACTGTCACTCTAAGTTCCAGGGTACAGATTGCTTGTTTCCCTTAAAAACGCAGTGGACATTTCAGGCTTTTGACAATGTAATTCTATGCTACAATTATGAAGGAGCAGGAAATAAAAAAGAGTCTGTTCTTGACCGGAAGCGAGTGTGAGCGTAGAGTGAAACTAGACAGAACAAACAGAAATTACAAAACCAAACACACAAGTGCTTCTTTACCATCCACCTATAAATTGAAGTATTGGAAACTAAAGCGTGAGAACTATGGCTCAACTGTCTCAAAATCATTCATCTATTTTTTCGTGATTATAACATGTCATCCGTACCCCCAGAATGCTCACCTATTCCCGTTCATCCGATAGCGTTCACCTTGATCCGCATGTGCAGTGTAACAAAATCAAAAGCCAGTTTGTGCAATAAAAAGAGGATTCCTTAATTCCTTGTTTTCCTCTACTGAGCATAGCAGTCTACTATTCTGCATGCCAGCGGAACAAGATACGTGGCCCGCTTGGTGAGTAGAAAGAGACCAACATTTTGGCCCTAACACAAAATATGGAACCATTGTGAGTATCAAGTCACCTGGGCGAGTACGAAGTGACTAATACGGTTGGGGAAAAAAGTTGCGTGTTCTTCGTAGGGTTAGGAAATGCACACGAAGAACCAAATAGACCCTATAGTAGGTGATAACCCACAATGGGTAAAATTCGAGAATAACACAAATACGTCACTGTTCGTTTCTCTGTATTCTGTGTTCACCCCTTATTCGATTGAGTGTTCAGTTGCTGTGTACGGAAACAATGAATTTCCGACCGGGATGGAGTTAATCACGGTGAATGGAAATGAATAACGTTTTAAACGAAATGTGCGTTATGAATTGGGTTGAACAGATAGGGAAAGATGTGAGTATGCGTCACCCATATCCGATTGTATCACTTGAACCGTATCGCTACTGAACATAATGAGGCGAATACAAGGGGGAATGAAAATGAATAACCGCAAAATGTAATTAATTAGGTTACTGACGTGCTCAGATAAGCGTGGACCGAAAGACTGTTCAGTGTTCCGGAACGTCAATCACGGACTAATCAACCGGTCAACTAGGCCAATATCAGTCTATGGAAACGGGCACAAATGGTAGTTTTAGCGCTTGTAGAAAAAGTACAACCTTCGCGCGGTCTCCAATTCTCTGTTCGAATTCGCTTCAAACAGAGGTTAGGTTTCGGGTCGTTCGAGAACGTATTCAACTCAGATTTGCAAAAGTCAGGTAGAGAACAGAGGAAGATATATTGGTCATCCCAATTTGTTTACTCGGCAGTAAATGATAGCACAAATTTATACATTCGTTTTTTGAAAAAACCTCGGAATTCGACCGTATCGGTAAAACTAAAAAATTAAAACCTTTAGGATCTGAACGATAGTAAGAAAAATAGCTTAGTGCTTTGACGTTGTGACTCAAACCTTAGACGGATATGAGGAGCGCTTTATCTTGCTTTCGTCCAGAGAATGTCGAGAATAATCAGTGTCACGAAAAACGTGCCTTAAATATTGCCTTCTGTATCGGACAGGTAAGCCAGCTGTCAGTACATTGTTGCCTGTCAAACTCAACTGCTGAATAAATGAAGATCAATAAGTATCATATTTCTCAAACATTTTAAAGGCTTATTACAAAGCCTAGGTAACCTTCCTTGGTACTCTATCCATACATCGTTCTCAATGTCTCGATCATATATATGACTTTTTCTGATGCACTGCCTATTCGTACTAAAGTAAACTCCTTTCGAATGCAAGATTCCGAGACTTCCATTTTTCTATCCGCCGATGAGTTCGCGTAAACACCATGGATAATTTTCTTTCAAACATTTCCGGTAATGCTGTTTTACCGATTATGAGACAGTTCCATATCACATAACGCACTGTTTTTCTTCTGGCACACTATGAACACAATTAGGTTCCGATATACCAATCTGAAGTTACCTCATTCACTTGTCGGCCCTGCGACGGAAAATGCATTTGCGTTCCCAGTAACACAAATTGTAAAAATAAATGATGAACGGTCCTCGGCAAACCTCAGCCTAAATATAACTCGTGGTCAGTACGACCACTGAAAACGTTGGCGACTTCCACAATCCGGAATGCTGGAGTCTGCGCATAAAAGTCATGCACGAAAAAAGACCGACTACGCACTGATATTATTCCCAAACATCATTTGGTGCCCGGCTGATCAATTTTGGTTATTGTTTGTGTTTTTTCATGAATCTATGGTTGAAGGTCGGACAAGGTTTTTGAGCCCTGGAGAATGGTTCTGTGCTGAGATCCTGACTAGTTTGAAAACCACGAATATTAACTCACTCAGTGGACTAGTCCAACAGAATCAATAATGACAACACGAGAAAGAGATCAGCACGAGGCTCCAAATAACACCATAGCATAAAAAGCAGCTTTCAGCATGTCCTGACTCTGGCTTTGTGCACCACACGACTCCGTATATAGAAACATATCGGGTTTTGAATGATTACAGTGATCAAAGTTTTGTCCTTCTTCTAGTTACCAAACTTGAAAGTTGCTTGCCCAAGAAAAACAAAACCATTTTTCCCAGACAATTCCGTTTAGTAATTTCATGCCAGTCAAAGTGGTTCTCGCTAAGCGAATAGTTGTTGTTAACGGGGTCAACTTTCAGAATGACATCTTCTAGTTAATTCGATTGATACACTGCCACTTTTGTTTTTACCTGAAGTAGTACTAACGATAAGCTGAGGTGGGTTTGTGTGATACTGCCCAAAGATCATTGATTTCATGAATGTGTATACACAACAAATGAAATGCGAATGTGCGCATGAACGAATCGAGAATATAGACACTTATGTGGAGGGTTTTATGGCTTTCTATTTGTACCGAACTCTTAACAAGGAATACGTTGAAGTTGTGAAATTGTTTTTCTTTATTTCATTGTTTTAGAAAGGAAAACCAGTAGAATATTCTGAACGGTATCTTAGCTTTTATTTCATGTCTTTCAGTGTGTTCCCTATTTTCCGTTTTGTATACTTTTTCATCCCACACTATTACACTTTTTTTCGACTCGTCTAAGAATGTCACCTAACAATGACGGGTGGACCAACAAAAATAATTTTAAAAGGTACACCATTAGTAAATGTGTATTCATAACAGACTGTCTGCAAAAACCCACGGTACTCCCTTCTTAGGGATGATGAGTTTTCAAAAACACTGAAACAGTATAATCTCCAGTACTTATTTCAGTGGAAGAAGTATTTGCATTGTATGATTCACAGTGTGAACGCTTCATTCGCCACTGGCAGCGCATATCCACCCAGCCCCGACCTGGATATCAGGCTATCCGGACTGGTTCTCAAAGGTTTATTGATATACGCTGGCTCTGAATGTTAGCAGAGCACTTCACGCACAACGAGCGATTCGTATGCAGGACGGCTTCTCTGTAAGGGTCTGAATACAACGAAGGCATCCCATCATACAACCGGACAAAATATTTATTTATTTGTTTACCGGCTCATTCATAGCCACTCTGACTGAAATCCAGGGCCATCTACCTTGAAGAACTGGACGACCGACCGAGAGCCCCCACTGGTCTGTCAGTTTTGCATAGTTATTGCACGAATCAGTACAGATCAGGCTGCGGGACCAACTTTAATGAGTCCAAAAACTACAGATGCTACCAACCTGACTACCAATGATTATTACGGTTGTGTTCAGCTTGAACAGTTCTGTGTTCAGACAAACATTCTGGTAGGCACACTCACACTGCATGCCCTGATCTGAATACCTCGCAATAGCAGACACAAGCCTGCAGTAGTATGTACGCATAAACAGTTGACCTTTGCCATGCTTCATCCCGGACGGTACTGAGCAGTCAGATCGTACCACGTGCTAGACGAACCTGCACTCCTTAATCCGACTGTACAGTCGTCTTACGCTTTCGATAGGAACATCACAGACTCACGCACTTGCATGCGTGTTCGAGTATTCACTTACTTGCCTGCATTTGGGCCTTCAGTACGCAGCTACTGAATACACGTTCACCCGTACAAACGTGCCTTCCTTCCACTTACCAAACTTGGGACACAGCAGCTATCGTACGGTCTTAGATTTGTCGGAATCACTGCGGACTATTTTATCCGGGTTAAACGTGTTCACCAACATCAAATCTCGTATATTTACTCCTCCGATGTTGAAGCCGCACATAAGAGGTACACATCGCTTCAGATGTCCTGTGGGATAAATTTGTTTCGTCGGTTGAAGTTCATCGTGCTCAGAAAGTTCAATCATGGCTGCATTACCGAAGGAGTGCGGTCATTTCTTTGGTATCACAGTCTTCTGTGTGTGCAATAAATTTTATAGCTGTAATCCTCCAAAAATACTCATCTTGTTTTATCAGACAAGTTTACATTCTGAGACAGTTCGGTAGTCAACCTGGTGGAAAAAGCACATCTTTTGCGCTACGAGCAACCCACCTAAGTTGTGGGTAAACGGTCCCTTCAATTTAAATGCAGTACAGAGTGAGGCGACTGTGTTTTCAGTCGCTACCTAGCTTACAGATGACATCTGAATATATCTTCTGCATGAAATTTATTGATGACACAATTCAGTGGAATACTTTACCATTCTACGCAGTATAGCTTACTCCGTGCATTGATAACTCTTTTCACATAAACAACTCATTCCTTACGTGGTCCAGTCACGTCAAAATCTGCAAAACAACGACCTTTCTCTCTACGGAGTCGCTCTAGTTGGGGTAGAGAAATCATTCAAACAAGAGAATCAAACCGACACATAAAGTAGGTGATCAGAGAGTGATTTCTTGACTACACGAAGCTTGAATGCCAATTTTTACTTTTCCATAGATAATTTACTTTAGTTCACTGAAGCTGCCTCCTTGGAAAGGATAAACCGGCTTCATGAATGCTTCTGATCGCTACTGTTCATTCTGGGTGGTTGGTCACAATTGAAAATTGGATGTCGGAGGGTCTGGATGACTTGGCCATGAAGTTTTATGGTAGTTTGGCTCAACAGAGGTCCCCAGTGTCATTCGGATTCATTCGGAGGGCATGCCTGTAACAGTTGCACATCCAAAGTGCGGGCTATAACGCAACAGGGTGTGGATGCTTGGTGGCAGGTGGCACACCAGGAGATTGTTCACCATTCAATGGGGTTGAATACTACTCAGGAATACATACAGATTTCCTTCATATCCTTTGGATTATACAATGAATCGCGTCCTCCCTTTCAGGGATAATTGTCTTCATGTGTCGAACACCATCCTAACAAGAATTTTGGATCTCGGCCACCCTCAACCTGGTTCAGACAGCCTGTCGAGCAGTTTGCCGGGCTGTGGCCACAGCTACACGCTTCGGTTTCGAGGAGCCTCAGGTGAGAGCTAGGTACCTGATGGAGACCCAAGAGATGCGCAATACCTCAAGGGCTCGATATTCTGCGAACTCAAAAAAGCTGTTCCTTTCAGACAACCCATACACTCCTTTTTCATAGATGGAGGAGACTGGTGAAACATCTTGCTTTGGAATAAAAGCAGAAATTGAAGTGGTTCATTTAGAGATGACTTATGTACCTGTGAATTCATCTCTTCGTCTTATGGTTCGTTATTTGTGTTTTGCGAAGAGTGGATAATGAAGACGTCCTCCAAGGGGGAGGGGGTCTAATCCACAGAACTCATCAAGCAAAAAACTTCCCAGGACACGGTGCTGGAAAGCAGCCCGAGCTATTTCCTCCAGCTGTTGGTGCCTTATCGGTAGCATCGTATTTCTGGCCTAAGCTAGTGCGGTTATGACATCTGACGTACAAAGCTGTACAAGACAGTTCCCTCAACACAGATACAGTTGGTTAGCATCTTTTCCTTGATTTCATCCCTCATAGTAGAAAATTTGCTATTCGTGCCTTGTTTCACTGGTAGTTTTGCTGCGTTTGCAGGTTTTAGAAACGAATGATTCTTTTATGCTTCTTAGACTATAGAACCGATGAACATATTGTTACAGCAAAGTGGAACACTTTTCTGTTAAAATAGGCTTGGCGTTTTAGTGAGTATCAGTCATATTGTGCTAAGAATTATGCTTCCTTGTGTAGGAAAACAGTTTTTACCCATTTTTTGTCAAGCCTAATAAAGAACTACAACGTTTAGTGAGCTACAAGCTTCCAATATTTCTTATCCCACGTAAATTGTAAAACATCTTGAATTAAAGGAAATATGTATTGATATCTAGCTCGTTTATCAGAAGAGTACCATCTGACACAAGTACTTGGGAGATAAAAGCTGATCTATCTTTCAAAGGGAATAGTTAATTATTTCATTAATGTTAAATACAATAGGACGTTGTTCAGTAGGCTTACTGTTTCTCTTGTGTGTGAATGACTGCCATTAATTTGTAACTAAAATTTGTATCTATGGCTTTCACTGATTTTGGGAAATACCGAAGCTGTAGCTGACCTTTGGCTTCTCTGTGTGATGGGTTATTTTCATGCACTTAATTGGAGGCCACCCCAAGTGAAGTGCCTTGTTGATCGAGCGTTTGAGCGGAGTTCATTCGTGGAAAAGTAGCTCAAATTTTGTTTTATTTCATCAGGTCTCTCCTGATAGTATCGTGATACTTGGTTTATGGATTCGGCCAAAAGAGATAAAACTCATTGTCCTAACCAAAAGCCTATCGGGTAGTACATAGTGATTAGCTGTATTTGTGAAATGTAGAATATAATTTCACGATAAGTGAAAATATTTTTACCAAATATTTTATTACGATAATCATTTCTCAATCAAAGTTATTGTCGTGACACTCATATCTTGCATCACAAGTGAAAAATCAATGGTGATCAGATCTCTGCACATGACAGTATGATGGGATACAGTCAGAAATGAGAGTAGAATAGCTATATTTGCTGCTGATCACTTTTTGTGTATTTCTTTGGCAGGGTAGTGGATTATACTCTGATAATTGGATATTTCCCGCAATAAAAAAGACGTTTTGGACATATTATGACGTGGTGAGGGCCTGCCGTATTTATTCACAACTCTGGCAATTACCTCTTGAGGACAAAGCTTAAAATCGCGTAACCTGTAGTCTTCGTTGATACTACCACGACTCAACAATAATACAGGATACACGATGAACGTCTGAACTATTTATTCATTCATATAATGTATTATTGGCACGAGAAGCCTGAATGTTTGATTGTTTTTGTAGTCGTAGCGTATTCCCTTGAGGACGGCTGATGAATTATATCCAAGATCGAGAAAAAAGCAATTTTAATATGAGGCAAGGAAAAATTAGGAGTTCACTTTTATATATAGTCTATGAGGGATGGTTAATTATGAGCACAATCTTACCTATAGTATTTGATCTATTCGATTGCCTGAATGTGTTGATGGAAAAATGTCTGGTTTCTTTTGAAACGGAAAACAAAGCAATTTTTATATTTTGTTCAGTGTTAGCTGACTGAAAACGATGAACTCTTTTTTCAATATATATATATATATATACATATTGAGCTTCTACGTGTACGAGTTTGAGCAACGTAAGTTAAAAGCTTTGAATTACTTTTCCTTTCAACGGATGCGAAAAATCAACTGACTTGTCCCGTTTTTATGCATAATTTATTGAAGAACTCGCTTGAAGGGTTGAGACTTTTTCTTCTGAGGATGTGAAACATTTTACGACTAAACTCACCCACTTTTAAAGCAGCTCTGCCGGCTTCATACGGGCTCATCAGTAGTGATATTTTACGACAATAAGCAAGATATAAAAATAACCTTGCAGGGAACTTGGGAAAACGCATTGCAGTCGCAAAGTCAGTACTGTAACAATAAAGGACCATCCAAGATGAACGTGAATGTTTTCCACAAACTGTGATATCGCTCTTTGGTGTTCGCTAATCCCGATAAATATTAGACTGCTTCAAATGAGACAGGTTACTGAGTTCATTTTCAACAAAATGTTGGTGAAATTAACTTCAATAATTTAGAAGTACAGGGTAAATTCATTGGATAAGGGGAGAATAGATTGGAAACACTTCTCGTTATCTAGACATTTTGGTAAATGGATGCTAATTATTTTTCTGAGTGCAAACAATGTCACTGCTTTATAGTTCTTCATTCTTCTTGTTGAAGGTAATTATTCGGTTCACTGATCAAAGTTTTACAGTTTACTAAATTGCCGTCTGAATACAGAAAAAGGGTAAGTTAACCTATTTATCGTACTGATAAATTGGTGTAATAAAAATGTACTCGTCTAGTAAAATGAAGTACCCTAATAAACAGTTACATCTTCAAGAAGAGGTTTTTAACAAAAGTGAAAAAGTTTTATTGATAATGGTAGATTCAAAGGAATGTCAGGAATTTTTCGGAAACTTCTCCAGTTCAGTGCCATGTTCGAGGACAGCAAAAGTCGAGCCGAATTGGAGATGATTCATTTGGCTGAATGACTCCCATGAAATAGGCATCCAAGTGATTTACGAATAGAGTCGATTGCGATGCGGTCTAAAACTCACCCAGTATATCGTTCGAGCTTCGTGACTTGAGTAAGATATATCACCCTATCGTGTAATGATACCAAGGTATTCAAATTCTCCTCTTATATACCTTGTTTCTGTGCTGCATTATAAGTGGTTAAATGAGTGTGGATTTGATCGCTAGAGTAAAAGGTTCATGGCAGAGTAAGCTAAAATATAAATAGGTGTGGAAATCTAATTAAATTAATCAACAGGAACATATGAATTATCCAAGGTTATATCTACATGTGTTCACTGTAAGAATATTTTGGCGGAAGCAGTTTTTGCGGTTAATATGCTTTTCGTGGTTGTGCGTGTAGGAGAGGGTCAAGAGAAATTCTTTCATAAATCCAAAAGTTCACTTTATATGTGCTTTAAAGTTGCCTCCTAAAGATGTCTGTCAGACATTCAGAGAATTAGAATTCCAGTTCGCGTCAGTGTGAGCTTTGGTACCAAGGTCATTTGAGCGCACCTCGCTAATCACTTATATTGTTACCATGTTAGCGGTGAACAGATCCACGAGAACTAAAATTTCTCGGCGGTTCCGTAGAGAAAACCAAAATCACATTGCAGAGGCTTATAATTCTAAATCTTTTATACCGTATCTTGTTAAGTGTTTTAAAGGGAATAGGAGCACAAATTATCGGGTAAACCACAGAAAAACCTCTATGGATACCTAATTCAGAGGAAGAATACCTAGAAAATAGAATGAGTAGAACGATTGTTTGTACGTTACGTTCAAAATACATTGCCGGAAATCCCTGTCTTTAATCCAGCGCGACAATATTCCGAGGCACTCCCACTCCTTGTTAGATATAAAATGTCGGCAGTTTTCAGTGGGGCTAGTAACACGTGATACGAAGGCTGCTTTGCAAGCCCAAGAAATGAAGGCATGTATTGAATCCATGACAGGATTCAAATCACGAGGCCTGCCATTTTGAAGATGGGTATTTTCTCATAGGAGGGTTTAGAAACTAAGTCATTCGGTGTAGGAATTTCCCCCAAAAATTTATCTTTTTGGATGCCGATATATAGCACAAACAAAGATTACTGATTTGGCTCGGGATGGAATATGATTAGATTTGCTGGTGGCTCTCAATTAGAGATGCCTCCAATTTTGGTTAAAGCTTCACTGCTAAAGCTAAAATAGTCCTCGAATCCAACGCAAGAGAATCATCTGTGTAGGTAATTGTTTTTCAAGATAACGTGTCGTATTTCACTAGAGGTTCGTGAATGAAGTCATACAAAATTATTTGTATGTTAATTGTTTGGTGTCAAACTTGTGAAGTCACCCAACTTCACGGTTCAGTCCACACATTTACTCTCTTAGAGCGCAGATTTAGACTTAATCGTCGACCCCGTATTATGAAGAGAGTATTCAAAGGTCCACCTACATACTAGCCATCGGAGTCAAAAGTGCGAAGTATGGAGGCACATGAGATAAAAAACCATTTCATCACTGACTTACTGGACTCCACGTCTATTAGACTGTGAAAAATCATAAATGAAGGCGAACCAAATGTTTAACACAATGTGTGACCAATGTAATCCTAACAATGTTTGCGTAAATTCAATATAATAACAATTCAGTTTCATTTTCCCTCAGAGGTTCACATTTTGAGCATAGCCGTTCACCACACACGAAAACTCCACGAGCAGTATTGTTCTAAAATCTCGACTCTACTTGCTACTTAAGGTACACATAAAATTATGTAGTTTTGGATTATTACTGTCGCGTACGAGTACAAAATGTCCTTCTCGGACACCCGTATGCATCATTTTTGACAAAAACTGTAATGACTCCCTAGTTGCAACAGTCACCGCTCTTTTTGATCTCACCAACTGTCAAAACAGGATTAAAAAGTGACTGAGAAAATGCGGTTAAATGATGGCTACCAGACTGAAAACTAGTACCACTATTTCACCTGATATCCTATGTAAAGCTTGGATCAATAAAGTGGTTTTTTGCCATCGGACTACTCACCTAAATTCCGACAAACAGTCGTAGGTATGATCAAGCTTACTGGGAAAGTAGTAAACAAGCAATACTGTATTCCTATGAACTATGAAGATGAATACTACATATGCAGATACATGGCTTCTCTCTTCAAACTGGAAGTTTATTCACATACGTTTTTAATGGGACAGTCCGGCTTCTTGAAACATTTTGCATTCAATTTTCTGGGGCATTGCTCATTGCTACTCACAGATGAACGAGAACGCTCAGTTTTTGAAAAGCAACTTCGTCACATCCACTGTTCATGTTCATGCGGCCGCTGACCAAAGAGGTTTACGGAAAGATGAAAAAACTCTTTTCAGGTCAACAAGCGATTTTCCAATAGTGTCCCGATGGGGTAAATATAATCCTCTTAATCCCACTGAACTACATTTGTTGTAAACAGTCTGAATATTTCGTGGTTATATTATTAACTTCACTGTACGGTAAACGATTGTGTTTAATGATTCCTAATTCCACTCATACAAATCCTATAGGTGACAACGGAGCAGTTGGTCGACCGTTGACTGGGTTGAAAGCCATCTTTACAATGTTGTGAAGGTGTTGTGTCTAAGTTCTCAGTAACTAGCTGCATTGAGTTGGTCTTTGTCTGGAATAACCCTAGAAATATCAACAGGGTTGAGGGGAAAATTGTTTTTAATGATTCCTAACGTTACTGTTACGTATAGTATCACTGAAACCGGTGGTCTGCTTTCTAGTGTCGCCGTTTTGTTGTGGTCATGGCACTATTCAAACCGTAGATACCTTTAATGTTCTGCGGGGAAATTTGTTTCTCACATGCTGTGCTCGCGTAATTCACATATATATAGAGTCCCCGCGCTCACTGTTTGTACTTCGGTACCTTACTTAACTTTGTACTACCATTTTGACAAAGCCTGCATGCAATTCGGACTACCATAGCCAGTAAGGAAATAAATTGAGGCTCATCCGTACGGCTTAGTTTTTAAGTGCTCCAAAAGCTCATGAGTGCGTACAAATTTCGACTATTAATACCTGGAATGAGCAAAAGTGCTTCCAAATGCTGACCGTTCTCTTCAACTTGTGATTTCCTTTAAAATGTTTCTACCGCCAGTTAGTAAAATACATTTATATTTTTAGTCCGGTAAGATGGTCGTTTTATTTTGTTTTGTTCAATAGTATTGAGGTGAAACGCAACATAGGGCATCTCTGGTAACACATCCAAGGCACTATAAAAGTAGCGAGTCCCACTTCGTGTGGCCTAGTCACAAGCATGCAGTCACGAACTGGATCTGATCGGGTTCTCTGGAATTGATAGACGGCCTGCCGGAATACCCCTGACGGAAGCGAAAACCACAAAGCTCGAGCCAAACTACGATAAAATTTGATTAGAAGCTTGCGCAGAGACCGAGAGAATTGGTAGTCCGAACGTGTGGCAGAAGTGGAACAAGTGATTCTCACTGGCAAAACCCAGAGACTCTCCCAGCTCATCCGATCCACTGGAACCAAGAATCCCGGAGTGAGTGAGATGATCTACGAGGTAAAGGGCCAACCAGTTCACCAGCTATCACTGCGCACAAGTAGAAGAGGAAAGCACTTTTAGGCGCAGTTTAACTGGACTTCATGGCTAGGGCCTCCACGCAGTATCTCTTTGGAACCAGTTCATAATCCGCGGACTGTCTGTGCTGTTCCACTCTGAGGAGAAGAAGTCGATCATGCGCTGCATCCGTGAAATGCTATAAATCCTCCGATCCTGACAAACTTTATCGGGCTCCCTTCAGAGATGGTGGTATGTCCACCTACAAAGTGTTCACCAGCATTTTCACCAAGATCTCGCTCCACGACTGCATTCTACCGAGTTGGAACCGTGTATCAGTCTTCCCTTTATACAAGAAACGGAATAGGAAAGTCTGTTATAATCATCGAGGGACAAGTTTGATCTCAGTCCCTTCGCAGCTGTTAGCATCAGTGGTCTTTCATAGATTGTCTTCAGAGCACTAACAACCGGTCCTTGAAGAACAGTCTATTGTTCGACCCCATTTCGAGTGTGTCGACCAAATTTCCACCACACATCTCGTAAACCGACGATAATCATATACTTGTTTATCCGGGCAGCTTTTCATTCTGTTGTTATGACGGTCTTCTGGGGCTGGCTCATTAGATAGGGAATGTCTGATAAGTATGTCAGAATCAACTGTTCGCCTTACCGTCAGACTTCACGTAGAGTACAAAAATATGGCCTCTTCGCCACCTCACTTTTCAGTTTGAAGGGTGATGTTTCAAGGCTGCCCGACGTCATCATTGCTGTTCAGTTTCATGGTCGACGACATCCTAAGAGAGGCACAAGGAAATCAAACAAACGAAGGCTTTGTGCTCCTATCCTGTAACAAACTTTTAGACTTAGGTTATGAGGTTGAAATCACATTGATACGCATCGATGTCACTGTGGCACAGTGAGTTCTAGACGACCTCAAGCCGTCTGTATTTCGGTACGGAGTGTGCTTCCCCTTCCAAGTATGAAGTGCTCCCAAAAGACTGGCAGGAATCCATCTCTTCACCTATGCTCAGTACTGATAAGGTTGGAAATTGTCGAAACGTTTGCCTGCTTGGGAAGCTGTATAACTGCTGACTGGTGGATTGGAGAGGATATGGGCAACCGAATAGTGAAAGCTGGTGCAGCAGTCTGTAATTTGCACCACCTACGAAAACCGCGTAATGGTAGGGTGTACAAAGCTGTTGTGTACAGTGTGCTCTCATGCTCTTGCGAGATCCAGTATGCCTGAATGCTAGATGTCGACCGGCTATCCGTGTTCGATCATCGATGTCCCAGACTTTTTGAGGCAATAGGGAATGCGCGTCTATGGAACCGGGCAGGTTGAGTACCCAATTATTGCCATATTATCACTCTACCCGCTTTGTTGGCTAGGGTGTGCTACGTACGCCACCCCATCGACTTTCGCATCGAGATCTATTAGCAAGGTCTAAATCTGACCGGTAACGGAGAGGTTAAGCCACAACATGACACCGGTCTATCAATGTGTTGACTTCAAGACTTGCTTCTGTCGGTTCCTCAGGCTGGTATGGCTGAGGAGCTCCAGATCCACCACACACCTCACTGGAAACATTGTCGAATAAGGCTCTAATTTGTGCTGATTGGCAGCTATGTTGTGACGACTTTTGTGATGGAACCCCCGAGAGGTGTCCTCCTTGATTCCACAGGTTCATTTTTCTGTTTCACGTACTTTCATCACACCAAATCTCTGTTTTCTCTGCCGGGTTTTCGGCGATATATATATATATATATATATATATATATATATATATATATATATATATATATATATATATATATATATATATATATAGCGTGGAGGGAGAAAGTGTTTGTGACTTCTTATGTGCGTGTAACCTAATCGTTCGCTTTCGTTCACCTCAGATAGTTTCTCTCCAATGGCAATGGGTCAGTTTTCGCAAAAGGTCAATGTGAAATATGGAGGTATCCGAATTTTCGAGAATACCTTGTTTACTAGGCTTCACATGTGAGGCCATGAAAAAAGGCGTACTTTGTGCAGCCTAAAAGAAGTAATCTGGAGGTACGGACTAATCACAATAATGAGAAGATCTGATTTCCTGTTTGCTATAAAATGAGAGCTAGGGATAAATTTAAACATGGAAAAGTTGGAGATCTCAAAACAATGATAAAGATGTGAACATAAAGACATGATCATTTCAAAACTCATTTCAGGTTCGAGAAAAATAACACGGGCAGCTCCGGAAAATTTGATACGTTTTAGATCACAAAATTGAGGGATTCCAGTCACAAGAAGCACTGACGAACTATCGCAAAATGCTGGTCTCACAACCGGTGTAAACTCCTTTGAATCTGAGAGATGGATCAGTCGAGAATGTTTCATTTTTCGACGCTGCAACATGCGCTCAGTCTGGCCGTGTTTTGATTCGTACACGGGAAATCACAGGCGTGTGCACTGAAAACGATCTATCTACGTGTAGGAATGAAGCAAAATGATAGTGTTTTCCAAAGTACTTATGGATTTCGGCATATCGTCCTCTAACGAACAATGACAGCGTTCAACAGACACCAAGATGACTTTTGAATTACGGAAATAATTCCGTTTTGGCTTCTAACACCTAGGTGATCATTTGAGTGACTGACTGGTGCAATTTTGAACCCACTTGCTTGTCTTTTGTTCTGAATGTCGTCTTAAATACGCTTGCTACCTTTCTACTACGAGCAAACAGCACTTTTGAAAGATTACGTTACCTAAAGTTGGTACCGTCTTGCTTATTTGGGCTAAGGCATACGCAGTTCTGTTCAAAATATGTGTCACATAGTATTGGTCAGTAACTTGTGACTAAATACAAAATTTGGAACACAGGCGGCTAAATATTCTATTATCAGCCGAACAAAATGTTATAAGCTAATGTCACTCGAAGGCATCATTTAGGTGGTCGGATGCACTTGTTCTAAAACCCCTCTTGACGCAACTCACACGATATCAAACAGCGGTTCGCTATACAAGTTACACTGAAAAGTCACTGCTTTTGAAATTGTTATGAAGCAGTTTGACAGAAATTTACGACCACTCTCAACTAACCTCCCCCGACGCCTATAATGTTAGAGGTGATCAACAAAACATCAGTACATTGCCATAATTCATATCATTTCTACAAATGGGACTTCCATTCTACCTATTACATTCGCAGTTGCACTACATCGATCTATCAACCTGGTTTGGTATCGTGCCCATGACAATAAGCAGTGTAGGCATCGTGCTAACCATTGGGATCATTGTCACCTGGTTGGTGTACTCGGAGACTCCTGTGGTACGAGCCACCGGACGCGAGTTGGCCTATGTGCAACTGTCCGGATGTTTGGTTTGCTACGCATGCCCATTTGTTCTGCTGTCCACTCCGTCCGTGTTCACCTGTTCTCTTCAACGAATCCTTATCGGTCTGGGATTTGCCATGATGTACGCATCGTTGCTGACCAAAACTAATCGTATTGCCCGAATTTTTGAAGCGGCAAAAAGAACCACACGTCGTCCGGTCTACATATCTCCTCGTTCACAATTAGTTATCACGGGGTCGTTGATCACTTTGCAATTGGCTGTGTCCGCGATTTGGTTCGGTTTTGATCCACCGGACACGCGGATTGATCCAGTTGGTCCAAGTTATCTAGTACTGCGTTGCGCTATGAAGGACAAGAGTTTGCTTATCTCCTTGGCATACAACATGATTCTCATTGTCGTTTGCACGGCGCATGCGGTCAAGACCAGACACATTCCGGAAAATTTTAATGAGTCTAAATTTATCGGATTTGCAATGTACACAACGTGCATCATCTGGTTGGCATTTTTGCCCATGTTTTATGCAACTATGAACAATCATCAGGTAAGTCATTCAGAGGGAAGTTTGTGCACCATTATGTTATTGTCTTCAGGAAGCTCATTGAACGAACTGTCCCAATTACAACTTTCCTCATATTAACTGTATTGAGACAGATTGACATCCCACCTATGATATTATTGATGTTACAGACTGGCCCCGAACAGTCGTTCATGATTTCAAGAAAATATGAATCGGAGTAGAGAAAAAATAGGGACTATCCTTCCGCCACAGATCTTGATGAAACTTGAATAAATTTGTTTCCAGCGATAATTTCCTCTCTCTTTGAGGGCATTTTGGAGTATACAGGAAAACTACCGGTTTTCCGTAGTTGTGACCTTTGGAAATCCTTCAATTTTTTATTAACACTTTATTACCTTTCAGGAATGCTATTGAGCTGTGGATTACTAGAAATAAATATGCAGTAACTGAATGTCCCTGCAGCGTATATATTTATCTCATTATAATAAGCAAAATTTATCCCTGCTGTCACACTGAACACCAAACACGAAGGTTGAACATGCATCAGGCTAGCCATGTTCGGAACAGAGAGTCGTACGCGAGCAGGCGCTTTCGATGATGATCAAGTTTTGTACTCTGGATGTGGAAAATTACCAGGCGGATACTTACCAACCTGCGTAGTCAAAATTAAGTACTTCGTTCAGTTGGCAAGGACGCGCGGCCCACAGTGAGTACCGTAATTGAACCGCTATCCAGTGATTGAATGACTCGTGAAAGACAAACCCGAAATTCACAGTCAAGTAAGGCGAGTCAATAATCTACATGTATGAAATGGAAAATCCACTTGCATTCACATCGAAAAGTCGGACGCCGCGAGCCGGAGCCGAACCGGCGACCCTCCGCATACCGGGCAGATGGTCTACCAGCTGAGCTACCGCGGTTCAGACAGTCCGGTGTGAATAACGCAGGTGAATAATCGATAAGGCGCGAACCACTATTCCAATGATACACAGTATCTGTCCTGGTTTTAATCATTGGGCTAGCCTCGTCGGTCACTTCCCAACAGGACAGACAGCACACAGATGAACGTGATTCATCGGACATTGAAATATATTCAGAGAATTCATTTTTGGCACGAGGAGCCTGAATCGTATGTAATGGAAAATCCACTTGCATTCACGTCGAAAAGTCGGACGCCGCGAGCCGTCCGAATTTTCGATGTGAATGCAAGTGGATTTTCCATTACATACGATTCAGGCTCCTCGTGCCAACAATAAATTCTCTGAATCAATATGTACTTTAAGGAACGGCAGTTACAAATGTGAAGAATGCAAGTGGATTTCCCAAAATGTGAATAACTCAGTTTTCAGGGACAATCCGTTTACAAGGAAATGTGAATGAATGTCACTCGTTCGCATGGGCACAAAGAAGGTGCGCCAAGCGATACGAGACCAAATCATCAGTAGAGTATGAAAATCCGTTTCATAGTGCTAATTACAAAACCGGTCGGAGAAAGAACCGGGGACACTCATCCAGCAGATGGACGGGTAACAAGTTCAAACAATGACACAAAGGTGATTGCAAGTACGCCTGACCTAGATGCGAATGTGCATGCGACGTGAAATTAGCGCGAAGGCCAAAGGTCACTCGTGTGGAATGAAAGAGAAGTTTTTAATGGGATTTTGTATGAACACAAAGCGCACAGCTGAGCAGCGGCGTGGACATCCATATAATATGAATGGGGCATGTTGGACGACGTCAAAACAGAGCAGGCAGTATGGTTATGTGAATAAAGTATGAGGGTCCGGGGGGGTGGGAGCTGAGGGCTACTGTGGAAAACCAAGCCAGAGTAAAACAGTACACAGAAAAGTGGAAGAAGAGGAAGGCGGGACGAGATTACATTCAACGGAGGAAGAGACAGACGAAATGACAATTGACATCGGATCGGAAAGGAGAAGATTGAAAGTAAGACAAGAAGGTCTCGTTTGGGAATTTCACAAAAAATTGATTCACCTCTAGGGTGATTTCGTTCTTAAGCCATTACAATGAGATTTACGTGGGAAGTCTCACTAAGTTAGTACGGAGAATAAGGAGTGAGGATGAACAGAACCATGTGCCGATGACAGGATCATGTAACGGTTGTTAACTAGCTCACATCACCTCTAAACCCTTGTGGGGTACAGTTGACGGTTGGTCATGGGATTTACTGTACTTGGACTAACTTTCGTAGGGCGCTGATTACTCTTAACACGTGTTGTGGGACCAGATAGACGACCTTGAAGGCAGAATGAATGTCGATCGGATGCCCAGTTTCTGCCAAGTGCGCAGAGATTGAACTTGATACCTCTCCGTTGCCTCCATGTCCAAGCCGTCGTGGTGCTTTTTGATAGCTGCCTTGCCGTTTGACTTTTGTAAGTAGCACACCATTTGCACAGGTGCACAAGAATATTCCTCATGGATCAGCTGATTCCTTGTTAGCATGAAATCTACCGACTTGTTACTGAAGCCAGAAGTCACCCTCAGAGCAGCGACGAACCATTAAGTATCATTGACCCAACACCGACTGCGTCGAGGCCATTACAAGAACTTAAAATTGTTCTAGGTTTTACAGATTTACCTACAAGTGGTAAATGAACAAAAATTTCGATTATTGCCGAGCCAAATCTTGTGGAAAATGTTGCTTTGCTTTATCCAGTGAATGTATATCATCTTTTGTAGAACTCTTGAACTGACACTTGAGATATTTTTAGCACGACTTCAACTAGTTTGCCAACCTTCCGAGTGTGGTCTTGATGGAACTTTATTGGCACGGCTGAATGGACTTACTGCAACTCAAATCACCAAGCGGGACGACAGGTTCAGCTTTGTATTTCACGGGCTGGGCATATTCGAAAAATCCATCATAAAAATCTCATCACAAAAGCCCTTCAACTGTCCATGCATAAATGCGTGCTCGGACGCAAGAGACCGGTTGATGCTAAGTTTTGAAACTCATTCATTGTCCATCTTATAACAGATAGCACATGAAGGTTTCTAACATACCAAGTCCTCGTACATCTTAGCTGGTTAGGGTACATATTATTCACCAACGCTACTCGCACTCGATTGTTCGTATCACGATAGTTCAGGTGGCAGAGCCCGTGGGCGGCAGATGGAAAGTAGCCCGTTTGATTCCGGCTCACGGCGTTCGAATTTGGATGCGCAGAATCCAAGTGGATTTGCCAATTATTAGAATCCAGGCCTCTCGTGTTATTGCTACATTCTTCTTGATCATTTGTTTTCATTGAAATGTGATTGTAATGAACTGAAAATGGAATCACCGAGAACATTTGTTTGCCTACAACTCAAATCCTGGTTATCATAATGGGCGAAATTCAAAATCGGAAACAAATCTGAATTTTGTTTGATTAAACGCGTTTGCCCAAGTTTTTCTCTCAAGACTCGGTTTCAGTGCTTGCTATTTGCCTGTAATCTGCAGAAAAAGTGGCTAAGTCTGCAATTCGTTTCACAAAGTAATTCGGCTCGCGTGAACAGAAGATGGTCTGACATAGTTTCCGTTCGTTTCTCTGTGGAGTAAATTAACCGCTCACCAATGCAGTTGTTTTTATCTGATTGCGATTAGGCACGCGATGAACCTGCACGAAGTCGATTAGGAATCGTTTCCATTGGCCACTGAACTAGTTCGTGCGGGTCCCAAACCAGTTGCAATTGGCCGCGTGAATTTTCCCCAATATTATGTAAATAACGCTCTGCACTGTTGGAGCAAAAGTGCCGAATTGTAGTTTTAAGTAATGTAAGTCACTTAACAGGGCACTGGCGAACGATCGTCGGACAACTTTTGCTCATTCCTGAATGTCTAGAAGTTGGACAACGCTCCTCTGTTAAGATGTCTACAATTTAGATATGACCTTCCATCCAGGAACTTAATGGAAAAATAAGAGTTAGAACAACTTTTCAGCCAGCTGTTTATATATATATATATATATATATATATATATATATATATATATATATATTCCAGGGATTGGCTTTTTTGTTACGTCACACCCACCCAAGCGGCTACCATCATGGTGCTTTGAAACAGCAGGTAGCTGCTACTTGACCAAGCGTATCAACCCGTCCTTAGTTTCTTGACCTTCACTCATGCAGTCCACTCAGCGGGAGTGTTTCGTTTAGGAAAACCAAATTATCCGTCGTATTTTCGCTTGCGTCAGAGTCCCACAGATCAGACAACATGACCTCCAGTGACCTATTGTTTCAAAGCACCATGATGGTGACCGCTTGGGTGGGTGTGACGTAACAAAAAAGCCAATCCCTGGAATATATACATATATATATATATATATATATATATATATATATATATATATATAAACAGCTGGCTGAAAAGTTGTTCTAACTCTTATTTTTCCATTAAGTTCCTGGATGGAAGGTCATATCTAAATTGTAGACATCTTAACAGAGGAGCGTTGTCCAACTTCTAGACATTCAGGAATGAGCAAAAGTTGTCCGACGATCGTTCGCCAGTGCCCTGTTAAGTGACTTACATTACTTAAAACTACAATTCGGCACTTTTGCTCCAACAGTGCAGAGCGTTATTTACATAATATTGGGGAAAATTCACGCGGCCAATTGCAACTGGTTTGGGACCCGCACGAACTAGTTCAGTGGCCAATGGAAACGATTCCTAATCGACTTCGTGCAGGTTCATCGCGTGCCTAATCGCAATCAGATAAAAACAACTGCATTGGTGAGCGGTTAATTTACTCCACAGAGAAACGAACGGAAACTATGTCAGACCATCTTCTGTTCACGCGAGCCGAATTACTTTGTGAAATGAATTGCAGACTTAGCCACTTTTTCTGCAGATTACAGGCAAATAGCAAGCACTGAAACCGAGTCTTGAGAGAAAAACTTGGGCAAACGCGTTTAATCAAACAAAATTCAGATTTGTTTCCGATTTTGAATTTCGCCCATTATGATAACCAGGATTTGAGTTGTAGGCAAACAAATGTTCTCGGTGATTCCATTTTCAGTTCATTACAATCACATTTCAATGAAAACAAATGATCAAGAAGAATGTAGCAATAACACGAGAGGCCTGGATTCTAATAATTGGCAAATCCACTTGGATTCTGCGCATCCAAATTCGAACGCCGTGAGCCGGAATCAAACGGGCTACTTTCCATCTGCCGCCCACGGGCTCTGCCACCTGAACTATCGTGATACGAACAGTCGAGTGCGAATAACGGTAGTATTTATCCAATAATGCTCAAAGCTCTCTTCCAATGAAGCGCAGCAACCCTTCAGTCTTCATTCTTTGAGCTGGAATTTTTAAATACTTCCTGATGGGACGATCAACGCACTGACGAGTGCTATCCGATGCGCACTGAAAGTAAATTCATGGAATTTTTCATAAGCCCGAGGAGCCTTCTTATTATTTAATGGAAAATTTATTGTTTTTCACTTCCAAACATCGCATGCTGCTACAACGCAGCTGAGAGAACCTGTCTCCGGAAAGCAAAATATCACAGGTTTGACTTTGGCACGAAAAAGTCAATTGGATATTCCAAAAGAATTTAAAAAATAGGCTGAGAACGTTAATAAGTCAGCCTCGATTAAGAAACAAGTGCAGAAAATAGGATCACGCAACGGATCACAATTAGCCTAAATCATCCCTACTCTCGTGTGTTGACAGTTTATCTTTGGCCAGGAAAGTTGAAGAGTTTTCACTAATATTCTTTACATGAAATTGCCATTCAGAAGTGGATGGCAATCGTCTCAACAGTGACTAGTGCTTGGAGTCTAACTGAGGAACAAGGTCGTCAATTTTGAGGGAAAACTGAGTGCTGACCGCTTGTTGTTTCTGTTTCCTCGTCTACAACATGGTCCCTACCGTTTGAAGGTCCCTTCAGTGGAGTATTCTTCATGTTTTTATTTCTGTTATAGGTATAAAACATGACTGTCCGATGGAACCAATGCTATAGAATGTATTTCACCATCGTATTTCAAACCAGTCATGCTTCCCTTTTTTCGAACCCTCGACTCATTACCATCTTTCACGACAAAGCTGTGTGGCTGAACAATAAACTCTTACCTGTGAGCCTATAGCTTTTGCACAAAAAACTGCAATACGGATCTGCTGACTGCTTTTTCTCATTGCCTGTAGTATCTTATACCCTCCTGTCAACCCTGTCCGTCGAACCCTGAACTGAAAGCTCAAGAAACATTGCATTATCAAGAGTTGAGTTCACAACGAACCCCGATCAGAATAGCTGCCACTGGCATACGTCCCCAGTTCGAATTGAAAACTGCCGAAAGTACCACACAACTGCTTTGGTTAATTAATTTGTATCCCACGGGTACGCGTAAGTTCTGTTGGAATCAGAATACTCTTATTTACAAGAGAACAGCCTAGATCATCAGAAAGGAATGCCATTTTACGTAAGACAACGGTAGGTTAAGCTGGGCAATTTGGTGCCATCTACACTTATTGTGTGAACAGCGCTGTAGTTCTTAAGTGAACGGTAAATCAAAAAATCACGCGATAGTGCTCATTTCCATGGGTAATTAGTTTCACCAGATCCAAATGAAAGTCTCTGCAAATTGGTCTTCAACCTTCCGTGAACACGGTCAGTCGTTAGCTACAAAGCATCTCTAATCCGAATGGATTTTCGCCCTCGTCACATTTCTGCATTCTACGACAAAATTATGGCTTATAGCTGACAAGTTTTACCGAAACAAACGGCCACGCAAGGCAAAGAAAAACTGAGTTTTCTATCGAATTATTGAGTTGGTTACCTTTCTGTATTATGTCTATGATTTAAAGGATTGGCAAAACAATGTCCAAAAAGAACAACTCTCTGAAATGATAGCGTCCACTCCTAAGAAGCTGCACCTAACGGGGTCGGGCGTAAATGGCAGATAAGGTGCTTTATATGCGCCTAGGGGGTGGATACTCAGCTTTCACTTAATCAAATGACACATTCTCAAAGTGAAAATACAACACAATTACTGCACAACGCATTGGGCAGTGACAATTGTGGATTAACCCTAAAAACAGTAAAGTACGGTATCAGTCTAATTGCATATTTTTCACGAAACTTTACCTGAGTGTCCGAGTGCCACGACTGACTACTCATTAAAGGTCAAAAAATATCTGCGAAAAAGCTAATATTTTGCAACAATTCGAACCGTTTTTATCTCCTGCTCCGTCGAAGGAGTATGGTTACCTCCAGTCATTTCAAGGGAGAACCATCTCTGCATAGACAAACACAACCCAAAGCATTTCGAATATTTTCCAAAACTCTATAAGCAGATGTCCTCTTTTATTTCATCCAAACCCACTTGTCAAAATTGTACGCTGCCATGGTGAAACGGTTTGCGAGAATCAGTACATTTCAGAACACTTCACCCGCCAAAGTAAAGCCAGTTGATTCATGTCCCGAAGGAGAAATCACTTTGGAGTGTGTCACAAAAAACAACGATACACCGTGTGATATAATAAACGTAGGTTTTCAATTCCTGGTAACACACCGTTGCTGGGATTGATGATAGATAGTCTGACTGCGAACTGACTTTACTAAAAGGTAATCAGGAAAGGTGCGATAAATATCGTGAATAAAACGTGTGATTCTTCAGTTGTTTATAGTTAGTTGTACGCATGCACATTCCGCTTCCGTTCAGATGATGCTTCAATAAACTGTGAATAGAATCGTAAACTAGGCAAGACACAGATGAATGCATCATGCGTGCACATCAATCGGGTATCGCACAAGTTAACGGGAAACCACGTCAAAATTCACACACAAAGAAAGATATTCAGTAGGATTCGGTAAATGCCTGATAATTCTAACAATAAGTTATCACTTTTTAGTCCAAATGGGATAGGGTTGTCGGTATGTTGGTGTAATAATCACTTAGTTTATCAAGTGTTTTCTTGAAGTAATTTAGGGAGCTTACGCCTAGTTTCAACAAACCTTATTGGTAATTTTATTAGTTGTCTAAGAAGTAATGAATCATGAAACATCGAAGCTCATTTCATTGCTGAGATCCATGAAAGCACTGTCTCAGCAGTTTCATCATAAACTTTTGACGCTGAATAAGGCCTCGGGGATCTAACTCGAATGGCCTAGTGCAACTTGTGTGACTCGAGATCACGCAACCCGAGTTCGAGTTCCATTCGGGACGAGATAAATGCGCATTGCCAATGACTTTCCGGCGACTGTTAACAGGGACGAAACGCACTGGTTCCGCGATTTTCAGTGGTGATATTGCTTTATTTAAAATGATTTCATGAAAATTCCATAACCATTGGGTCGGATGACTTACAACTTGCCCATTGAGGTATGTGAAGCACCCTGCTCCATGGGCAAAGTAAGAACGAAGGTACATGCAAAATTAGTGGTAAACTTCAGAACGTGTGTGATTTTAATTATTCATCAGTGGACTTGACGTTCAAGGTCTGGATAAAACTTGGTGCGTCTTGTAAATCTGAACTTGGAACACGGCTTGGATAAATAATAGTCCCAACGATTATCACTGCTTTCGTTATCTATAACACAGTTGGCATATTTTAGCGTGAAAATTGCCTGTGACGTTTATTTCAACCCGTAACAGCAAATAACTGCTTTTTATCACTCTGGCAAATTCATTAGATGTGTGCCGTATCCTCTCACTGAATGTTTTTAGTGTATTTTTTCCACCGAACAATCTCCGACTGATAGCGGAAATGATGCCTCTGCAGGTATATCATTTGATCTAATTGAATTCCGTAAATATTCTATCCTTGTTTTCATCATCTTTAAATATACCAATAACACATCAGTGTAATAAAGATACTGGAAACAAGGAGTATCTTGCAAACTCCAAATTTTCTTCACATGTATCTATGTGATTGCGTCATTTCGTTATCTTTTGGATGAGAGCTACCGGGAGAGAGCAAACTTTATCACGTTTTCACATTGTAATCGGTAATCTAAAGGTGAAAGGTTTTGGACAGCGCTCATAGCTGACCACTGGTTTGAAGAATGCAGAGCCAAAATTTGACTGGAAACGTGAAGTGTGTCCGTGGAGACAAACAAATGCAATCTGATCTAAGGTCATACCACATGAAAGATACGAAGTTCCCGAAATCGCCAATGACATTTGAAATCTATTGTAAGCCAAAGAAAAAATCCCGGGATTTTAACAATTTCATTTTGAAAGCCTTTTCCGTAGAAACCTGAAAACCGATGGACTCGTTTAGTAGTGCAAGACAAATGGAGAAGTGTTTCCTACATCGGGTTCCAGAAGATCTAAGACTGTACTCAGAACGTTGTGATGTGTTTTATTGTGATTCCATTTGAAGTGGTTAGTAGATAATTATTTATTGATGAAATTCTCTCCGTAAACCACCCACTTTCCAGATACAAATCACCACACTATGCATATCCATCGCTCTGTCCGCCAGCGTAATGCTCAGTTGCCTATTTCTGCCAAAATTATACATTATCTACATTCATCCTGAGAAGAATGTTCGTCGTCTAACCATGAACAATCCAAAGGCAAAAGCTCGACTGAAGGAATTAGGGTTGAAAACTTCTGCCACACCGGAGACGAAACGAGGTAATAATACCGCATCACCAGATGTGGTCCCGGACGTGAGCGGCAGCATCGGAACCAGTGTAGGTCTTCTGGCAGCCCAAAGTTCAAACAGTCAGACACGTGTGTCGGCCACACTGACCATGACAAGTAGTACTCGAACCGATGAGTCCGCAGCGGCACTGGATAGCGTAATCAATGCAGAGATGGATTTTATCAAATCGCAAACGAGTAATCAAGGTGAGCCTTATATCGAACCAGGAAATTTTGCGTGCAAGGCTTGTCTGACGACGTTGTAATTCTTTAAAGAATTACGACAAGAGGGAATGCCACATTTATAAGAGTCATGGTTGTCATCCTTATTGTGGTTGTTAGAAACTGGAAAGAAGGCACTCTAAGTCAAGACCTTTCGCAGACTCGTCTTGAACTGTCTGACTGTCAGACGTGTCATTTTTTCAGAACCATGATACATCAGTAAAACGGAATTTGCCAGTATCTTCTTTATATCGTTTTGGGATTGGAAAAGGTTTATTTATCTTCAGAGCTTGGATTCGCATAAAGCACATCAGGGTAAACAAAAAAAATAATACGAGCAAAGATTCATTTCCACATCAATAAGAAAAATGAAAAAAATCTCAAGGTGATCCATTTATGGGCTCATTTTGATAGATTTTGTCTAAAGCTGCAAAGTCCCTGTCACACGTAAGGTTCGAGAAAGCTCGGACTTTCTTATGGGCACTGAGATCAGTTATGAGGCCACGTAGGTAGTATATTTCGCTTTCCAAACGCATCACTCTGAGATATCCTGTAGGAGGTAGAATAACCACTAAGTGTATCCCCTGACGGAACTACAATTTGATTTCCTTCATTGAGGTTGTCCTACTATTTTACTTGAATTCAACGGTTAGATGTGCGGGACCGCTAGTTTGGAGCAGCTGGATTTGACAAGCATTCAACTAATCCAACTGCAAAAATCTCCTTTATGAGACACGTCAATCTTGTTTTCTATTGCCGTAACTATCACTGGTTACAGGTGAAGGGAAACTCTCGTTGGAAATGGGTAAAACGTTTGAATGACAATTAGACGGTTACCATAAATTCAATGCCCACACTAGTTGCGCCGGTGAAATTGAGGTTAAAGACTCACAGTTCCTTCGGAATGATCTATTGACCCCCTAACGCCCACATTTGCATCACAAAAATGATCTCATTCGCATTCATTGAAATTAAATGTGTTAGTTCTAGACCCATCCTTCTGAGCAAAATAGGGACTGATAGCAGAGACCTTCCAACAAAGCAGACACACCGACTACTACATTTTATTCCACACGGTGTAACGAAAATGGCGAGAAGGGGGAGGACACGTGTACTTCGACGGCCAAACAAGTTGAGTTCGTGAAACACATATGATCGCTTATATAGCCCCTTTTCCAGACCGCACTGTGTCAACATTGATCCTGCAGCTATCTGAGAATTACGGCTACGTTCTGGTCAATAGCATATGGCCATTGGCTTGATTCTCTGGGATGCCATTTCTGTTCTGCTGGTCCTATTGTCCCGATTGACGGCTTGATCGGTAGGCTTCACACGGGCTATCTTACTAGTAGCCGGAGATCCCGCTGCTTCCTGTCTACCAGTCCGCATGCCTCCTTTCGTCTGATTTAGGAAGCCTCCGACATATTCGCCATCTGTTCTCTGGTCTGCGGCTCTCAATCGGTTGGCCCGATCGGTTTGATAATTGAGTCGTCCTGTTGCTTCGGCATTTTCAGCTAAAATGGTATCTGGACTCAATCCAAAGTCCACAATCAACAAACGGACTGTGACCTTCCCTTCTGTTTCACTAGAGAATATTTACATGTGATTTGAACCTATATTCAATCACTGAAATGATTAAGGACAGACTATAAGTAATGTGTTATGCCGCCCTATTTTCCTGGAACCCTCGTAATCACAGTTCTTTTGATCCTCCATTTAAAGAAGCCGTCATTAAACGGTTATGCCTGTTGCCGCATTCGTCACTTCTCTTGCGGAAGTGTATATATTGGGTCTACTTAACCCTAAGCACTAAATTATTGGTACATTTGATAAAGATTTTAATCGAAGCAATGGTTCCTAACAGTTCACAAGGCCATATTACCTCAAGTACGATGACCTGGTCAACTATTCTTAACTTGATCTGGAGAAATTTTATCTAGTGAGCATCTTCTCTGTAGTGTCACAGCATTACAATTTACGCCACCTGATAATAATACACGCGTTGTTGTTCATGGATCTCGAATTTGTTCTTCGACCCGAAAATGTATAATAATTAGGCTGGGGAGTCACCCGTTGGATCAACTAACCATAAGCAAAGGAACAATGTTCTCAAACAAGACCCTATAATTTCGCTTCCATGAACAGAACAATAAGACCGAAGCGCTGAGTGATCAACCCACGCAGTGCACGGTCCATATTGCTTTCCTGATATTCCAGCGAAAGAGTAGTTACTAGTCTGTCTGCTGTGTAGCTTTCCTGAGGGGCACTTATCTTCTCAAAATACAAATTAACACGGCGTTCAATAGAGAAGATAGTGGTGAGATTTTACTGGACATACTGCCTCACGGGTATTTATACAATTTAACGGCAGCTCATTAAATCTGCTCCTGAACAGAAGTTATAGGGAAGTGGTAGGATGGTACAAAATTTTGCAGTATCAAGGAGTAACAATGATTCGGATAGATCTTCTGGACACGTTTTAGGAGCACTCGGAGACAAAGCATCGAGGGAGGAGATGTAAGTGAATGTGTCTGAAATAGGTTCACAGAAAATATGAGGGCATTGACTCAAAGACTGGAGATAGGCTACCGGTTCCAATTTAATAATGGTGGATAAATTAGGCGCATGAACTTCATTTTGGCTTAATGAATGAGAGATGAGATGGGAGGGATTCTTCACCCACAATATGATAGCCGAATTCATGTGTGATCGAGCTTTTGCTAAACGGTGTTGCCAGAAGTTGAAATGAAATACAGAAAGACTGGCTGGCTGAATCGGACTTCTGGATGTGAAAAATGCAGGTGGGTTTTCCATTGCATACAGAATGATTTCAAAAACAGGGGAAACAAAGACATAGATGAAAAAAGTACCCAAAAATGTGGTAAAGTTGACAAGTATTGTCACCGTTTCCATGAAAATGATAGGTGTTTTGGAGAAAAGGACTTGCAAGACTTTGGGAGGCATTTAAATTCCAAAAACAGCAATGATGTTCAAGTTTGACCACGCAACATAACCAAAGAAAGGCGGAGGAGTCACGAGACGGGGAATAAATAGGTCGTTAAATAGGGCTTTTGCCAGCAAAGACAAAAAAATGGAAAGGCTGGGTTTGAAAGGGAATTCCCTTGTAAGGGCTTTGTCAGCACGCATCGAATATGAGAGGTCTTGGAAGAAGCTTCGAACCAACGAGATGAAACCAATGGAAAATCGAAATCTAGAGGCTTTCACCGGCAATTTATTGTGCCGAGTCTAGTCAGACGTTTTAACAATATCAAAAGACTGTTGATTGATCTTGCTACTGAAATCGGTTGCTGAAGATCGAATGTGAGACATCAGCAGTAACCGATTGACAGTCGATTTGTGGAAGCTAAATTCGTATTGATACTGGTTGAGGAGAAAATTCCTTTCCGAAAGCAAATAAAACAATTTTTCCATAAATGATTCCTTGAATGCCCAAAATAACGTATCCGAGGTAACGGGAAATACTTTGTTAGGTGTCGAAGGCATACTTACTTTGCGGGCGCATTCCAGCCCAAATTACCCCATTTCTATGTGTGGAATACTAGCGGACTTGGGCGGTTTGCTTGGATTTCCCGTGCTTAGTACTTGGTGATTATTTCTACATGCGACTTAGGAGGGGGGGGGGAGGGAGATAAGGTTATGGTGAACTCTGCGGGATGGAGTTGGGGAAATCTGGGATGTAGATTTTTGTGGTTAAGAGGGTTTTAATATTTGAACTTCCAGTGAGGGGCTTAATAGGTTGGCAACACGGTAATTTAGGATTATATAGTAGAAGACGAGTGAGGGTTACGAAAAACCTCTTTGTTTTAAGTGGAAAGATATTCATCTTACAAGTTTGCTCCATTAATTTTCTTATCTCTGAATACCAAACATTGGATTCTTAGTTTCGCAGGCATAGATCCGGAAATCGACATATGCATTATTGTGATCTTTACAATACTTTTTATTTAAAATCATCTGCCAGAAGATGCCCATGATCATTAGTGTTCATCTCAGAGCTTTGGCTGAATGACTAGAATTTCAACTAATTCGTTTACAATTTGGAAAATTCCGTTTCGCTTTTATAGTCACACACCCAAAACAAAATCAGTTATTCGCCGGGAAATCCTTATCTTTATTGTTTTATAACATGGTGTAAACGTTGTTGCGTACCTCTTAGACTATTCACCGAGATCGTTCCAATCGATTTCCTTATGCATTTAACTAGATGCTAAAACTTCAATGTCCGCAAAAGTTACTATTTTCATGACGCATCGATTTTGTCTATGAAACGATACATGTAAATTTGTTCTTAGTTTGAACTCGGAAGTGAGAAAAGTTTACTTGCTTGTCACGTATCCATAGATTACCTTCACTGGTCACTTGTTAAAGGTGGATGAACATAATTTACATGGTGTGGACTGAGAATGGCTTTTGACTTTTCACAAAGATTCTCAAAAAATTGGGCGAAAGATAGACAACCGGGGAATTGAACCGTTTATACCAACAAGCCCTACGTGTGACTAAATTAAGCAGAACCCCTGCTCAACTGACTAGCAAGAACAAGGAATGAGAGTAATGAGACTGCTTTATTTAACCCTTTCTGTGATTCAGTCATTGACCAGAAACCGAAAACCTCGTTTGCCAGTGTGATTTCCAATCCTCTACTTGTCACTGACGTAGTGAGAAAACCGGAAATGAAGCATTCCTCATCTGGACCGCAGTCCAAACTGGGTATCAAGACATCTGATCTATCAACCAAAGAGACCATCGTTGTACCTGCCAAACAGATGAACAACTCAGATTTCCCCACACCTATACCTTTACTACTGGACACAATACCGAAACGCCTGATGCTCTCGCCAACGTACTGTGATGAGACCACATCCTTGGAGGGAGATGACGAGGGAGCACGGGATGACGAGATCTCGACAACAGTCGGTGGTCCAATGAGCTATCAGTGTGAGGCTTCGTCCTGTTCGCAAACTGTTTTGCCCCATCTCTATCACAATATACCGTATTCCCCCACAGATTCAATTTGTTCCGCCGGTACTGAACGTAGCTCTGATTTGTACATACAAAGCTATGGAGATGATACACAAATTGTACCCAGCATGACAAGCAACAGTCTTAGTGTGGCTAGCGGTTCAGTTTTCAGCCAAATGCGGCAACCACCCAAGAAAATCAGTCGAATTGATTATTCCAAACAAACTGTCACCGCCCTATGATTTGTGCTAGTTAGCTAACCGAGGGGCTAAATGAGCGATCCGATAGCCTATTCATTGTTGCTTTGTATGGCTATTCATCATGCAGAAAGTCAACACACGCGTAAAAAGGCGAGCGTGCACACGAGATAGCACTGTTAAAATAAGACATATTCCAATTCACATCAACTTAAGACA
This sequence comes from Fasciola hepatica, assembly GCA_948099385.1. Lineage (NCBI taxonomy): Eukaryota > Metazoa > Platyhelminthes > Trematoda > Plagiorchiida > Fasciolidae > Fasciola > Fasciola hepatica. Next base: position 4,341,387 of record CANUEZ040000046.1, read on the forward strand.
ACCAAACACCCGCATTATTTGACTCAGTTTGTGTCCCACCAATTCACTCTTCAACAAATACATTTACCGGAAACAAAAAGTGACCGGTTGCACACGAGTGCAATGTTAAATTTATTTTGAACTGAATGGCCAAATTATTTTTTGTACGTAATTTGACAGCTCTATTCAAAGCTTTATTCTAAACTTGTATAGATTTTTTAGACATAGAACTGTTTGGTTTTTTTGTCCATATATTCCAAAATTTGTTAAACCATATTGAACATATTATTACGAAAGAATACACGGAGGACAGATGAAACTGCCGAGTTTGTTGATGTATTCTTGAGCTAAAAGTGATCACGAAATCCCGTACAGTTTGCTGGTCTTTTTAAAGTATTACTTTTTCTCTTTGATTTTTCAGGCTTTTCATTTCAGTGGGAATCACACTTATGATGACATCTTTGACTGTACAATACTCACATTAGAGTAGGAGCGAGGAGGTAAAATTAAGATGAGACGAACTGTGCCAGTCCTGCTGTGTGGTCCATTCGTTGTCCGACATAGCGAGCAGTTGAACTGAATTCCTCTCAGAGGACGAAAGTTTCAACTTATAACTCACCAATGACATTGCTTTGTTGGGTGAAAGCAATACAACAAGTGTGAACCACTTGGCAATTTTGGCTTCTAGCTAAGGTATGTGCATTGTCCCACTTGAGCTTGAAGCGCTTTTGAAAGACTTTCAGTAGCCTGTGGCTGCATTCACCCCTTCCAGTGATCATTTCGTACTATTCATTACCTTTAAAAACCTTGGGAGCCACATTTCAAATGAAGTTGATATTAAAGAGGAGATAACACCATGAATGGCGAAGGTCAGGCCGACTGAACCTGTAACATTTGTGGAATCACCACGACATTCATCTTTCATTGGAAGGATGGGTCTTCAATGCCTTGGTGTGCAGCGTTTTCTGCACTGTTGCAAATCCTGACCTCTCTTTATGAGGACGGTCAGAAACCTTCTGTAATAAACCACCAATGTCTCCGAAGCATTTATGGCTTCTGATGAGAACATCGCGTGTGCAGCGATGGGGTTCATTGTTGTATGCTTGGTGTGAAAACCCACTTTTTGGTGGAAGTACTTACTCCTCACAGCCCGCGGTGTCTTGGACACCTTTTTCTTGTGCTCGCCAATCTTCTATCTTACTCTGTTCTGTTGCATTTCGTCGATGTGACTAGAAGTGGTGACTTGATGGTCATGCCTCTGTTTGACTCAGGGGCACGAGTATTCATCATCATCACTGACCCAAGTTGGTGCAGCACGACATGCCAGTTAGAAGCCAAGTGATGAAAATTTTCTCCGGCTCGAGATACGGTAAGAAATATCTAGTTGTGGAACAGTACATGGATTAAGGTGTGTATATAACAGTGGCACAACCGTGCTAATCGGATTTGTGCTTGTAGGTGGACGGCGCAAAGTCATTTGAGGGCCTTTTGAAATTTTGTGATTCACTCTATCAAATCGGACCCAGGGAATTTACAAACTCGTCAGCGGTCTCGAGGAATAGGGACCCTCCCCCCCGGGCAACAGTTTCCTCGGAGAAAGCGGTCTACGATAACAGAAGAGTAAGCAGTTGCAGAACAGAACTATGTAATCTGCCGGTGCCCAAGATGGAAGGGAAAGCGAAAAGCCTGGTATGTTAGGCTTTACTCACACGAAACTTTTAATCCGTTCCAATGAGCGCAGGAACACAGCTCCGTGAATTTACGGATGCGAAAATTGATAAATAACTTGGAGAAACACACAACAAAGCTCACAACTAGAGCCAATGGAGTGACTGTTTTGAAACATTGTCTTTCAAATGATTACAAAAAAGGGTCAAAGAAACCAAAAAACAGATATATGTTTACTTTTGTCGTCATCTCATTTTGCCCATTTCTTCATGTATAAGGGTGACATCAAAACTTACACCAGAGAGGTATTTCGTCATTATCGCATACATTCACCGTTTTTCTAAATATAACTTAAATCTAAATGTAACTAGTACGTTATTGCACCTCGATGACAGGACAAAAATGCCACTGATGCATAAGACTGGTTTCGCGATCGTTGCCACTCATCTGGTATGTGTATCCGATACTTTCCTGCCCAATCGTACCCATAAATAACCACACCACATTATTTTCATCACCTCAATCTCACCCGAATCGCGAGGAGCGTGCAAGAACGAGGAGTCTATTTTTGGAATCACAAGTCGATTCTGCGGAAGTCATTTAGTCGATCAGTCAAGAACAATCTTCAGAACGAGGAAACATGGTCCTAAGTTTTGATTTTGGTACAAGTAGTATGTTATGGTATCTGATTTACAAAAACCTAAACCCCTTGAGTGATAAACAAAGTTATTCGGGTAAAAGGCTTTCATAAAAAGGCGAATCTTTTATTACTGAAACTTTTTCAGACATCGTGCTTCGCAGGTCACGTGTGATTCTTTCATTTCACTTGGGCCCATTCTGCGAGGATGTCGACTGTTTTGCGGGCTGCGAACTGTCACTGGGGGTGGACCCCACTGGGGATTCGAGCATACAACATGAAACAGCGGTTCATTGGTCGATTCTCAAAGGAGACTTGACGACTGATTTCAGCTGACGATGACCCACTCCACAAGAGTTAGTATCTCTACTAAAAAGTACCCCAGTCACGCAGAATGCTAGGACACTTGTTAAAATCTACTGAACTCAGAGTTTAGGTGCATGTGAGTGGTAGGAAATCGCATTTTGTGTAATATGATTCACCACGCCCCTATATATAACTCTTCTATCACAGTTGTCAGTAGCTGCGCGGGAAACGTGACGGTAGGGTGTTATATCTTGTGGTGTATATGTTAAACGTACCTCTGAAGGCTGGCTCAGAATACCTGGTGTTGAGGTTTTTGACCCACAGCTGATCATCCCAGGTTAGAGTTTCAGTGCGAGCTCGGTGAATGTGCATTGCTAATGAATCCAAACAAGGATAAAACAGATGTACTTGGCTTCTACCGCTTTCAGGGTTGAGTGTTGAACTGAGTGTTCACATTGATTAACGAATTATATGATGCAAAATTAGATGTATGCAAGAAACCTCGGAAAGTAAAGTTGCGGGGGGTCAGCCAGCAAGGTCTAGTATTTTTCTAGTTTTGTGACGAATAAAAAAGGGATTCACGCATTTCCCAACCCCTTGGTCGGCTACTATTTTCGTTATGATGCTATTACAGTTTGTTGCTGAGAAGTCAAGAAATTTCCTTGAAATCTGAATCAACAAAAGCCATCAGCAACAAACAATGAGGCACTCTTCTACCCAATTCGTCTCATGCTCATATACATATTACCAGAAACAAAAAATCCTATCCTTTGAGTTCGTATTTATCATCAATTTTCTAGGAAAACTGAACTAGTACTTATTTTCTCCACAACGCTAAAGGTACTTATGTTAAACAACTGGTTCGCACCAAGTGTTGTTTTCAAAGACTTCTCTGGGAAGCTGAATGGATACGATAAAGGTTGTACAGAAGCATACCCATGGGTAGCCTGACATGTGTTTTGGGGTTGAGATGTACTGTCACGTCATCTTCATTACGTAGCACAGTGACTATACCACTACCGTCAAGGCTGCACTGTTTTCGTGCACAGCAAAGGAGTTGCAAGTTAGGGGCCAGCTGTCTAGGTGAATACCAAATTATGTGGGTGAGTGGATATCTCGTTGCGCCCGCTCCGGCCATGCTTCGTGTTCGTGGCACAGCGTTTTGACTGACAGGAAGGCTATGCAATTACGAAAGCCACGGCAGGCCCCGTCTTGATATTTGAATTGTGAAGCTCACACGCTTCATATGACAAACACGAATTGTTCGGGTGATGTGTGCCAACCGTCGCCAGGGTAGGACCCGCCAAGATGAATTATCGCTCATAGCCGGGGCGACAGGACTTCCCTTGAACAATTCCCAGAGTCAGTCTATGCCCCGCAACCATTCGGTCATCATGAGTTATCCGAGGTCGGCTAATTCGATGACCACGAATAGGAGGTTCTTAAAGGCCAGCGAAGATTCCCCCGGTTTCGTTCTATTTGATGCTCAGAGTTAATCGCGTGAACCAACACTGGTATCCGAGCCAAACAGCACAACACAGAATTAGGATATTATTTCATCACTCGAGGTGACATTTGATGTAGAATGTGGGAAATAAGAGTGAAACTATGGTCGCTGAAAGGTTCCTCAACCCCCAGGTATGTAAATAAAGTATAGGATCATGAGATATACCTTATCCAAGCCAAACCTACCACAGAAACATTACTCAGAAGGAGTATAGATTATTCCCGACCAGCTATTTCACGTCAACACTGCACGATAAAGTTCCCGTACCTGTGAAACTGGAAGCTTCACTTTCCACTGTTTCGTATACCCACCAGTCAGATGAACGCATAATTTTATTCACCATTAACACTGCTGCTGTAGAGTACACTACTGGAAAAGTAATATCCATCGTAGAAAACTACGGGAACGAGAAGATCGTTAAGGAATGTAACGAAATCATACGAAAAGAAAACAGTGAGCTACATCAAGGTACACGGAACACGCGATGACACCGTCTGACCGAAGCAGTACCGGATTACCAATGACTGTATATCTTTGACGCAAATGATAAATTCCGTTGTAGGGTAATCGTTTGGGCGTAGTCCCAAAGAGAGTCCACAAAAAAGCAACCTTTTATGCGGCACGTCCCTTGGATCATTACACTACCACTATTCCCACCATTATTGCTACTGTGGTGGTCCAGGAGATGCCGGATGGAAAGGCTGTCTCGTAAGAACCATTCGTTCGGACTTTACCAATACCAGTCGGTCATTAGAAGAGTGCTTGTTCGCGCAGCAGTTGGCTAGTTCACTTGAAGACAGCCGTAATTAGATAAGAAAATGCAATAATACGATTTGCATGTTTTCGTTCATTTCACTGCCTTCAGCCAGTCAGGCGTAGTAGCTTTCCTTGCCGCTCCGTGATTGTTGTTTGAGCAAATGACTACTCAGTTATTCAGAGCGTAGGATACATGCTCCAATACACTACTACTACTACTACTACTACTACTACTACTACTACTACTACTACTACTACTACTACTACTACTACTACTACTACTATTACTACTACTACTACTACTACTGAACAGCTCCTCCAATTCAGTTGTGTTTTCTTGTCACCATATAGCCCCTTTAGGTAGGTTGTTCCAGTGACTACTTGTCTGAAGACTACCTAGTTATTAGGATTCAACAAGGCAGCTGATATTTGACTTCATAAACCTGATTTGAGTATGCAGTTCTATTTCATCGGCTTCATGAGGCGCTGATTATTTGCCAGCAGAATTTTGTGACCCCGTTCGCCCGATAAACTTCAGCGCATCTGGTGGGTTTTGCTTGCTTGGGAGTATTTTGATGGTTATGTACTTGCAATTCTTATTGAATCAACCTTTACCGGAGTGTCTGTATATACAGATTGAGAATTCAGCCAATCTTTCACGGGTTATTTCTGTACTTATGAGAGTTCCTAAGCGACGCCGATGAGTGAATACTATTCTTGTTCAGGGACTGTTTTGGTAAAGGCAGCAGGCCGCTGGCTTTGAGAACGGGCCGTTGTCTCAGCGAAATAAAATGTGCCTATACGTATTGGGACCAATGCTTGTAGGAACAATTACTGGGAAAGATGTTTATTCATCACTCCGTCTTCCAAAAATCCTTTTAGAATCAAATATGTCTCTTTCGAACATTTCCCTGATACTCCATACTCTAAGCGCTTTAGAATTGTGTTCCGTGTCCTGCCATCACTCGCAAGGCTTAGTGCAGTAGAAAAACAAATAGATCCAATAAATCAGAATGAAATGTGGAAAAAATAGTGGGACTAAATAGGAGAATGGGGATTATACTGGTAAGGAAAGTGCATAATTAATACAGTGAGTGATCATTTTCACCAATACAATAAGTAGCAAACTACTGCTCCTTGATTTGTCCGGAAAATGTCACGTAGCTGATCCGAACGAGAACGACCACAGCAGGTGATAAGTTCGTCCCGACTGATTCTGCACTCAAAAGCGGAAGATGTCCAGAACAGAAAGTTCCAAATCACCATTGTGCACCGGCTGATTAGTTCGTGAAACTACTTATGAACACCTGTGTGAATTATCTCACCCAATCTACATTCTCGGTCTTAAGTGATTTTCACTAGTTCCAAAGGTTACTTATACCTCATAGCGAATTTTACTTTTTCCCCCTGGAAAATAAGTAACATTTGCCATCTCAGTCGTTTCTTTCCATCTAATATTGAACTCCCGGTATTTGGTTGGTTCTATGTGAATATACAAGGGAGCATGACATTATCAATCAACAGGTTGGAAAGTCTGTATCCGTTTAACCGGACAGTCTGTTAGTTCACGGCTTTACCGTCTCCGTTTCATACATAGTAGGAAACACCGAGGAATATCGTCATAGGTACTCAATAGTCCTGTGAGTATGAACAATAGAGTCAATTGAAGCGTTCATGGTTCAGTTTCCAAATTAATTTTTTAATCGGTGGCAAAAGTTGAACAAGAATTAATCAAGTGTAAATTTCTGTTTGACTTTAAATGGTGCTTTAAACAAAACAAGAAGTCACACACTCATTTACCAGATAAAGAGTAAATCGAGTCCGCCCTTTGGTTGACCAACTACGTATCGTACGTCATTCTGCGTGGCAGACCAGTTAGTTGCAATTATACATGCTCGCGCCAGCATAAGACGCTCTCTTGCAACCACGTGATGCAGAGTTGATCTTTGTATAACAACCCACTACGTACCTAATGCAATGAAAATGATATCAACCGACATCCGGATGAAAAGATATAGGCCACGTCCCCCGGAACTAAATTCGAGTGAGTCGATGAAAGCCGGTTTTCAAGGTATAAAGGTGAACATGTGAGAAGCTCCACGCTTATTATAGGACTTAGAGGCACGCAAAGATTGTGGTGAATATAAACCAGTGATTTCCTCTAATAAGGTGAACGCATTGGTACGGTGGTTCCGTAACTGCTCAACTCTAAACCATGATAACAAAGTTTGAGTAGTAGGAGATTCATTCATCATGCAGCTTGCACGCACAACTGACCACTGAAAACCATGGGAGCACTGTACAGCTGTTTCATCCTTGTTGGGAATCATCAGCAGTGCACATCCGCCAAGCCCCCAGGGGACTCGAACCCTGGGTGAACGATTGTGAATCGAACAACTTAACCACAATGCTATCCGGGCTGGCTCTCAACGGTTTGTTGAACATCTACACTACATGATATAGCACCCTTCCGCCCCTGGCTCTGAACGGTAACAACCAGCTTCCCGCGCAGCGATCGACTCCTATGATGGATGACTTCGCTGTAGGGGCCTAAGTACAACGAAGGCATTCCGTTATGAACAACCTAAAGAGCCTGGTTACTACTGGTTACTATATATATATATATATATATATATATATATATATATATATATATATATATATATATATATATATATATATATATATATATACTCTGTTCACCTAAATACTTTCTAGTGATGAACGAATGTTTGTGTGCCTTGAATACAACCGTAGACAAGTGCCTCAGGATGCGTACTGATTTCGCGTAGGTTCCACTAATAATAATCACCATGCTGCGGTCTGCCCATTTCCCATCATTTTGCATAACTTATCGTGAAATCACCATCATTCAAAGCTTTTTTTACCCAACATCTGCTTGTTTGCCAATTATCGTGCAACCGTAGTGCAGTGTTTCAAAAAGAGTGATGCGGCCAACTTATGGCTATCGATTGGGAAAAGTGACCGGCCGTGGTTCGGGGATTCTTACCCGGAACTGAAGAGTACAAGGTCAACCGCGATGACCAGCTGGCTTTCGCTGGACGAAGAAAACATCCTGAAACACCAAACTGGCTTGATTTAATACGAATGACTCCCAAAAGTAAACGGAAACTAATTCACTTGGGTCAACGTAATATATAACTGACAGTCAGGTCTTGGTCCCCTAAAACTAGAAAATGTTTCCGCGTGTTTTGACTAATAGAACATGAAGCCGAAAGATTTACCGTGTTTGGGACACGTGGTCCGCGCATCACGTGACGTTGAAAATCCACAGAAGTGCTGCACAGTTGTTGACGTGGAAACCAAAATTCCCAGGTATATCTGAGTTCACAGGATGTCCCGCGGCACAGATAAGATCTGTTATGGAAAGGGTTGGACTTAAGGAAATCCGTTGCGATAAATTGTTACAATATCCGGATGGGGCAATATTAATTGTTATAAGAACTGATCGATGGGATGCGCGCGTTGTGGGCAGCATCTTAGATCCGTTCGCCATACACTATAAATCTAATTCTGAAAGTTATTCGACCGAGTTTGCCTATCTTCACTTTTTTGCGTGAACCTTTCCCACAGAGGATTCCCATCAATTTTTGTTTCATTTCTACCACCTTCTATCATAGTTATCGTCATCCGATGATACATTTCGAATGGGAATGGTAAGCTGATTTCTTTGGTTAGTTTATAAAAAGCATATCGAATGATTCGTTTTTCCAACCCGGAAGAACTTCCCCAAGGTTATCATAAATCGATAAAGGATATTCTGTCCCCCCCCATTTGGCGAGGTTGGACACCCACGAAATCTTTTTGCTCTCTTTGTTCTTGCCCCTCTGTGTAACGAAATGAGTGGGAAATTTTAAGCGGCTACAAAGACCGGACAGGGATAAAGATTTCGCCGGTCCGTTAGTCGTCAACACATTCGATTCGTATTTGCAAAGTTTTCCAAAAGAACAGAATCTTCTAAGCAGTCGACCTCACTAAGTAACGATTTCGGTGGTTTTGTTTCGGTAAAAGCCGTTCTGTCCACAGAACTAAAGCACAAGTGTAACTGATAATCCTCGTGGATAGCCTATCACAGAACAACTTTCGTCCGACAAGTTGACCTCATGCGCAGATACTTGAGTTGTCAGAGAAATCTTATCTGTGAGACCATGGGGCACTCACAAAAGATGTTCAATTCTCCCGTGACTTTCATGCTAGTATTACTGTGCAAACGGAAGAAGATAAATAATGAACTTGGTGGGATTTACTGTTCGAGGGTAAACCAACTCACAGTCGGGTGGGGTCTCCCTTGATGAAGTTGATTCTGTATTCACTTTTCAAAAGTACCGAGCGCATGCTATTCGCAGTGGTAGACAAACATCGCATAAGGGTCACCAATGCAGTGATCTATCGATTCATAAATGTCATTGTTGAGTTTGTTTGTTTTAATTACGATTGATCACATTTCATCCGCGATCCCTCCCAACATCCATCTGCGTTGAACTGTATTTCCATGTTTGCATGCTTGAAAAGGTTCGATGAGAACAGTTAGATTGAACACGTGTATGACAATCCAAGAACAACAACCAAGGGCGGTCTAGTAAATTTAGAACGTCCTCAAAACCACACATCGAACTAAAACCTCAGACTTTAGTAATTTTTGTAGTAGAATCAGATTTACATATAAAGTGGTTAATCATCTGGTAATAACACTCAACTCAATATCCAAACCATAGAAAGGCTGTAAAGTCCTTTCGTCTAGCCTACTAGGGATCGTCAGCATTACACATTCCCCGAGACCGCAGTGAGATCCAAACAAGGGATCGGGGTTGCCAGTGGAACACTGGACAACCAGACTATCGGAGTTGGACATCAACATGACGTGATACAGCCCCCTTCTCCCGTCAGTATGTTTTGTTTATAAGCATCTGAGTGGGCAGCTTTGACGTTTAGTTTGTCATCATTTTGTCAAAAATCGAAGAGACATCCCCGCACAGATTTAACCTACTAAAGTTCTAGGTTTACTTCTGTGCCATGGGCTGAGCGACTTAGTTACAACGGCGGCTTTGACAAATTAGAAAATTGATCATGTAGGTTACATTTCTCAATTAAATATACACTTGGTGTTTAACATTATCGAAAAGACCTTAACCTTCTACTTTACTCCGTGGTTCAGCTGTTGCAGCTCATACGGTACTTCGAGGGGAGGGGGGGGGGGGGAAGCTCTACTTTCACCGAGAATTACGACTAGGGATATTTCGGAAATACTCAACACTCGTCCACATCTGACAAGCCAAGGTTACAACTCATACATTTCATTATTGGACAACGTTTAACACACGGCTAATGCAGGTTTATCACTGCGATGAATGAAATCAGTTTGGATAGCTTTCCATTAGATAAGCATCTGTTTTGCAACCGCAGATTGTCCGATTCTGGGCATAACAGCGGTTCATTTTGTACGTCTTTTTGAAACCGTACAGCGGAAGGCCATTTTCAAAAACTCTCAGCAAAGCTTTAAAGACTGACTTTACTGAGAGCTCTTCTGATTATTCTTGTTGAAATATTCGTTAATTCCTTGTAGTCGGTCATTCTAATGAATATTTTGCCACGAAGATCATCCAAAACTAACAGTGCTTTGCATCCATGCCTCCAACTCTCTGAAATCACATCCAGGTAAATCAAAAACCTGCCCGCTTTGGTTGAGAAATATAACGAATGATTATCTGATTACGAACATTATTTTGCCCCAGGCATTACGTGCATTGATACTCAGGCCGTTTTATTGGAGATTCCGCGGCGTAGTCAGCGAACTGATGGGACGGGTCGACCAGTTTAGGGAAAACATTTTACACCTGTTATTGGTGAAAAGTGTGACAAGGACCTTTTGTGATATTGGGGTTTTGAGTGAGAATGTGTCAGCAATGTGCTTTCAAAGTGGTTCTTTTAACCCCGTTCACTATTTTTGCCAAAGTATTTCAATTTGTACATGGGCAGCAAATTAGATTCGGATCTTATGATCCATCGTACAGCAACAATGCTCAATTCAACATTGAAAAAAGTGAAAGCAAAGTACAGCTATTTTATCCTGATTTGGAATCATCAGCAGTACATATCTAATTAGCTCTCGTCAAGCTTCAAACCCGGAATGAACGGTTTTGACCCAAACACGTAACCTCCATGCCATCCGAGCTGGCTTTCAACGGTACGTTTACCATATATACCACATTGTATAGCATCCTTCTGTCATTGAATGCAAAACGTTAAATACATGCTTCAGGCACAGCTATCAACTCATGTGATGGTTGGTTTTTGCACAGCTCGCGATACGATTGAAGTAATCCGCTTTCTGGTTAGTTGCAAATTATATGCGTTGGTCTTAGCATTTCAAATTCATTCTTCAGGTCAGTTTTGTATTCAGTGATGAAAATGAGTTATGCTTTAGACCTAGAGATGTCCCAAATGGTATCTTTGCTAAGGTGAATTTTGAACAAGGCTTGGAAATCTTCTCGGACAGACTTGTTTTCACATTTCAAGCATGCTGGACACCAGAAACGCGTGCTGGATAACTGAGATTCAGCGATTGTGGCTGACCTCTCATCCTCTCTTTGGAGCGTTTTTCACGCCCGCTACCGGTTAAATCTTCTTGGCTGGTTCTGCAACCATCAACCCAAGATTTTGTGGGCTGAGGCCTTCACTGGGCTATGAGTCGTCATTCACAAAAGTAACACAAGAGAACACACTGTACTTAAACCCAGTACGTTTTCTATGGTGTTTTCTTTCACAGGATTATTTTTTATCATAAATACTTGAACGGAAATGTTTTTACTAAGAATAAGAAGGTTCTTTTCGGAAGCCATTACCAAAATACACAAGTTATTATTACCCTGAAGCCACTTTTGTACCTCGGTTGCTTTAAATAATAAAATCCACAACAGTTTTTCACGTACTGAAATAGAATTGCAAAATATTTGCCAATATTTATGTACTGTGTAACAGTTCAATTATTTTGTGTCGAGTGAGTATTATAGGATTGCGAACCGCCATAGGTGCAGGTCTCTCCAACTGAAAGTGTAGTGAAATCAACGAAATATCAGATAAGGTAATTTGGGGTTAGATGTTTCAGCGCAAGTCTTATTTAGCTGTACGGTACTTGGTGCAGGCATCGGAGTAATAATTTTTTCTGGACCGCGCATGATCCCAGTCACACCGAAATGCCAGTTATCCGTCAGCAACTGCGTGTTTAGAAGATCAAAATGTCCATGGGTTTGATAATTCTAAAAGTCGAAAACAGCTCTAATAATGCCTACTGATCCACTTAATAGCACTCCCCTCATATCTAATGTCAGTCATTCCAGAAATTCCCATTGTTCGCCGTGTCTTTTGAAAAGTCTAGATCGCGAATTTAGTGTTCCACGATTGCACAAGCTCTAAAACGTGAGTATCAATATAATTTGTCTGTGGGTGTAGTCAGTTCATCTGAAGGAATTCGTTTGAATTCGTGTTTCTTTCCCAGTAAACTGGATTGTTCAAGCGTGTGAACCCTCGCGATTTTAAAAAATATGAACTGCTGCTACTGAGTGGAAAACCACATTCGGAAAATTCTGCTTTGTGGTAGCTTTTACTAGAGAGCACTAAATTTTTTCATACTAAATTCATTTTCCTTAGAGCAAAAACTCAACTAGCATTGCTTTGTACCTGTTGATGATATTTGGTGAGGATAAGTATGGGTCGAGCGAGTGATTAAGGAAGCCATTCTATGTATAGGAGAAGGGGAAGTCTTCCCTGAAGTAGCATGAACATCCGTTCCATTGTCAGTATAATAGCGTAGATGTTACTAGCGATTGCTCTGTTCATCGAGCCTTTGACTTTGTCGTACCTAGTGACTACGATGACTTTAGGTTTCGAAGCCAGTGTTTTTGCTTGCACATGTCGGGGTGGCGGATTTGTATAGTCAGTACCTCAACTGTGCGCTAAATGATGCTCCATGTCTTGTTCTTGAGATCAGCCAGAACATCGACGATTATTGCAGTGTCATCTACCGAGCTCCATTTAATCACCTGAAACAGATAATAAGTGTCACTGTGTGCACAATCGAGGTGGTTACCACAACGATCCACCACCCTATACTATGCAAATAAAAAAGCAGGCTTCGCAACCTAATACTGCCTGGGCCACAAGGTGTGACGCAATCAAAGATTCGATGAACAGTACGGCCGCTAACAAAGTCAATACGATTACATCAACAACAGAATGGATGCTTATGCTACACTGATGAACACTTCATCTCCCCGATTTGAAGCTAAGCATGTTGTAAGCAGCTTCGAGTGTCGTAGCTGCATTTGTTGATCTTATGCTCCCATCAAGCTAAGGCATGAGTGAGTGATCACAATTCACTTCAAAGCAGACAGAAAGTTAACTGATTTTCACCTGATATTTCAAGCTGTTTCAAAACCATGTCAAAATTATTTGGAAATTTTAATGGGAAATCCACTTGCATTTTTCACGTCGAAAAGTCGGATGGAAATTGGTGAAACATATTCAGAATCATGTCACACCTGTACGGAAATATCGCCCGGTTGGTCGTTCAAGGCTTCCTCCAGCACCGGTCTTCAGACCAATTATTTCCTGCACCCATTCAATTAGCATTTATCACGCTGTGCACTGACACCATTAGTTTTATCTTCTTAAAGGTGGCTCATCTCACAAGAAAGGCAAAATGAAGATCGTTTATCAGACCGACCAGTATTAAACAGCAAGTACGAGGGTTTCAGCATGAAGTATATTTACCACGCTTGTTTTGTTCGTAATCATGTCATTACATCACTTTTTACATGAACGGTATAAGGTGAACAAAACAGAAATCAAGATAAGGTGATGAGTCAAAATTAAGTAGGGGTGAGGGGATCAAATCTCATGTGCGTGACCTAGATCCGTCTCTGTGGTCGTCAGTGGGTGTCTGCGATATCCTTACTTTGATCAACGGATCTGTGGTATGTTTGTGGGTAGGGAACGAGCCACGGAAGCTTTAGCTCTTGCATGAACAGTTTTTGTGGAGCATAACTGGGGATTGTAGAGACGAATGCATACCGCTTTCGCTGTGGTTAGAACACAGTACTTCACCAGTTTTGATTTCCCACTTCGGACTTTGTAAATCAGTCGGAAATCTTCGGTAACATTCACTGAACTGTTAGACTGAACAAGGTGTGAACACACAGCGCTCGTAATTACTTTGATCGCCCCAGTGTTCAACCAAGCTGGGTGGTGTTCACGGACGGGTTCAGATAAGTGTCTGGTAGTACTGCCAATGTACGTTGTCCCAGAGGAACAAGCAAAGGAGTAGGCACAGAATGAGGCCATATAAAATATGATATAATGGCTCGATTGCTAATCACTGATAACGAGTTCGTTCGCCATCTTGCGTTGTTCTCCACATGGTCTGTGGGATTATTCGGACGATTGTGTTGTTGTCCAGAGCCTTCAGTAAATGAATCATCGTTGTTGCTATGACCAGGAACATGATTATTCTAATGCAGAGGGAATTGGTGATTATTGTGATGAACAGGAAGTACACTGGTGAGATTTTCAAAGGTAGTGATAACGATAACGATGATGATGATGATAGTGTTGTTGATGACAGCAGTGACAACAGTGTTATTCTATCCATATTATCAATGAAAATTCGATTATCCGGGTGTCCCATGGCCACCTAAGAACTACCCTGAAGATCAGTAGCATAATTTTTAAAATATTGGCCCATGAAACAAAGCAAAACAAAGTTATGTGAATAGGTGCACATAATGCAGTTTCCTATAAAGTCATTGATAATGTTGCCGCTATACAGCAAATAAAGAAATTACCATCAGTGTATCAGGAGAGTGAGTGGATGCTCTTTTTCGGAGAGTTCGCTGGGGAACCAAAACGTTGGTTCGCTGATGGCTCTACGTGGGCCAGAAGCAGCTAACCTCAAGAAAGAGGATACTGTGATGGCGAACTGTCATTTCCGATTTAAGTTTTATCCACAGATGAGTGGAATGCTTCGGAGAAAACCTGTCCACCCATCTGTAGATACTACTTAAATCGGAAAAGTACCGTTGTCCCGCCATCAACCTGAACAGATCAACTGAGGAAAGCAGATAGCAAAATAGGACCGTGTTTTCTTGTTGTTTAGCTCGTCACAGGTACTTTGGTGCTAAGTTGATAGTTCAATGTATTGTGGTCTGTGATTTGTACCCCAGATGTGAGTTCCATATTTTCCGCCTAATTTGAAGAACTTTAACGAGTGAATTTCAGTCCACCGTTGGAAATTCTTTAGATTTTGGTTTGAGAGGACTATGGGTGACTCTAATCATATATGGTGAAAACTTTTGTCTCTGAGGTCATCGCTGTGTGCCAACCTTCGGTTGTATCATGTTTTCCAAATGAGGCTGAACAATCACGGTCAAATTCCCATCTTAGAAATCTTGTTTGAACCAGTAGATTTAATTTACTAATACACCCTTCCAGGTAGGCAGAAGAGCTTGCTTTGAGATTGTGCTATCGTTTGGAAATTCTGCTGTTATTTTCGTAACTGTTTCTGTTGTTTTCATTGTTATTTCCTTGCCGGTCATTTGATACAGTTGTAAAAAATCGTTGGTTTCGGTTCTTCACGGATATGACAGAATTTTGTTTCTTGTAGGCCACACGTTCTACTTCTTTGGAGAGAAATTTCCCCCGTGTGTATATGTGTATATATGTACATGTGATTGTCTGTTTCTCACCAAAAACGTCTAATTTCTTCGAGAAAACTACTTGATAGGTTCAACAAATTGTTACGATAAAATTGATATTCTGTTAGTCCTTCAGATTTTGCTTATCCTTTGGTTCTGAGACCTTGAGCAGTTAAAAAAAGTTCGCAGCAAAAAAGTGCACTCTCAGGGGACTACTCCAGCAAAAGCAAGACATTTTTAGTTGGAGCAAACTTCGATGTTTTAAAAGAAGGGATGACATATTATTCAGCTACGTTCATGCAAAACCGTAGAAGTTTGCCTTTCCTATGGAGGACAAACGCAGTTGAAAACCAATATTCTTCCAATTTTTCAGTGTAATTACTCTGAATGGGAGATGACCAGATCTACACCGAGTTGTGTACAAAAAGAATGCCGACTAGTGCTCATGCTCCGTTCCTTTGTGAAGTGCTCACTCATTTAGTATTCCTTAGGCAGTCACTTCGTTATTTTGAGGGGAGAATGAATGATATGTGATTGTTTATTATTCAACAACAGTGTTGCCGGGAATGACGTCAGTCCATGGACGTTTTGGTTACCACGGATAACTTTTCTCAAGACATGTTTACCACTGGTTTGCTACCTTCATCCCGACAACGCCATGTTTACGAACACCATCGTTTATCCGATGAACTCAGAATTACTTTAGGTTCCGAGATATTACATAAACAGAACACATCTAACTAGTATTTCACTTCAAAAACCAAGTGAGCATGTAATCACAGCGAAAACGAAAAACGAACATTTGCGACTTCGTCTGTTGCACTCATTCAGTTGAAATTGACAGCCACTTTCAATTATGGATGATTGTACTTGTGAAGATCACAAACGTCAAACTCTGATCCAACTGGTCTAAGGATCAAAACGTCAGACTGAGTTCCCGTTGAGACCAAAAGTAGTTCATCATAACTTGTGTTACCTCCGGTTGGGTAGAACATTCAATTACGATTTCATCCACGGGATCTTAATTCTATTCCCAAAACAGCCAAAACGATGAACGGGACTTAGTTGAGGAGTTCAGTAAACCTTTTTCCAGATTTTGAATCTGAAGTCTAATCACCACTACAGAACTTACTTCTATCACGGCGAACTTGAGCTCCGTTTTCTATCGTGCCGAACGGTCGACAAGTTGATGGCTTACCGCCGCACGTGGAAAATAAGGAAGAACAAAAATCAATATTATCATAAAAGACCGGAGAAGGATCGTGGTATACAGCTTCCGCGCATGTTGAATAAAGCATTTGTATTTTTTTCGGAAAGTTGACCAAAAAGGATAATTCTCTGCTCTAAAGGCTGCGGTTCCTTGAGGAAAACAGAAAAATCTTATGAATATGGGCACTTCTGAACAGACCTAACCACATCATTACGAGGCTGTGTAAAGCAGTAAAAACAGTCATAATGTGGCCCCACTTTGACCCATCCTTGACATTGGCGATTCATTGCACGACGAAGTGACATACTGGATCAAAATTCTGTTCAAGCCGGCCACACTGGTAACGACAAAGGATAAGCTCGGAGATTTTTACTACTTAGGAATTGTGTAAGGGATCTAAAAGTGACTGGAAAATAATTTTGATTCATCTAAGGTTACGTTATTCCTAATCGATGAATCAATCCGTCATCCGTGCGGACACACGGGACAAAGGAGCTTCAACCGAAGGTTTGAAGGAACTACCGCACACAGAGTCCCATTCAGTTAGCGGTAAACTTTATTTCGGATCCACCATTAGTCAGAAATTCTCATGGTAAGATCTTTCAACGACCCTCTTGAATTTCCAGTTTGTTTTCATTTGATACAACACTGAGTGGGTGACGTTCTGTGCGACTGATCCACAATCGAAATAAATCCGTTACCAAACGAGTTCTGTTTGATATGGGCTCTGGAGATGGAACAGAACAGCGATCTAACCCCCTCGGACATTGAGTTGGATCTTTCAACAGGACGACAATCTGTATACATAAAGATAACGAGCAGTACACCTATTTTTGCGTCGTTGTTTAACTTAAGCTGAACAAAACATAATTATGAATTTCACAAACAAAGAAAGCGAAATATTCTTGAAAGATACCTTTTAAATTTATTACGCAAAACTACCACCCCAATAGCATAGTTTGCACCATGATGCAGAATATAGTGGAGACCTCTGTGACGAAAGTAGTTGGAAGAAAGCTATTATTTATCTTTATACTTTTCTAAAAAGACACTTTAGCGTAGGTTTTGCGTAACAGATAACCAGGTATTACCAACAGAACATTTTTTGCAACTAAGTTCCAGGTGCTGCTCCCCTGGGGTTCTTTTCATTTTAACGGAGCACGCAGCCCCAGCCTCAGTCTACGCCTATTCATCAGTCAGTTTCCTCGGAAGAATGCATGTAGATCGCAAGCTCAAGCGGTTATCCAAACGTATTCCCGGAAGTCAATCCATACGGACAGTCGTTGTAGTAATTTCCCATCCAACTGGGAGTTAATCACACAAAGAAAGGGATCGAAGCTTTCTATGCTTTGTTTGGGATCAAAAATAGACAGTCAAAATCGGTGAATTGTAATACCCTACCCCTGGGAGAATTTTGTAATATCCGTGTCCACCATCGTGCTGTACGTACTCGGCAAAAATTTGCAGACGACACCAGTATGGGTCCTTGACTAGCTGAAAAATGTGATTGAAAGTTTGCAAATCTAGGTCGTGATGAATTTTGCGTTTGAGAAATCTTTCACCATCCTTTCCTTCAACTGCCCTAATGTGGTTGTTGAGTTTTTATCCACCACATTACTAAAATGCCTGACAAACTTTGTGTTGAACCTCGTCCCGTAGAATCCAGGTCACCCGATCCATAACTCTAATGACCCGCATGTTTTCATCTCAAAGCCGAGGCTTTTGGAAATTTCCTTCAAATCACCTCTCCGTGGACATTCGATTATCCTCAGTCAATCTTCCACGTTGATGAAACGATGAGACCCCTTCTTTGGACTCATATTAACTCCCTCCATATTGTCACGAGAAGATGTTAACAGGGCTAAGTAAAGTACGACGAATATTCCCAAAAGTGTTAGCAGAGTGATTATATTGCACGACCGACCCCGAACGAAATGTCAACCAATCGGCCGCGAGTTTACTCATACAAGAGCAACTCCCCCCCTCCAATCAAGCAGTACTGCAATTAAAAATGCGCAACGGTACTTTGCTTTCCATATGAAGCCCCTGACAAAGACCAAGACTCGATTTCATGGAAAAACCTTCTCCAATCAGTCTGCAGTGAAGCATTTGGTAACACTACCACGGTCATCTGCGTAGCATCCGATCGTCGCACTTTCTAATTTGTTCAGCTTTTCAACACCAATTTTTGTAGAAATAAACTGCACCAACATTTCTTCATGTCATAATATTACGATACTTTTGATCTGACTGAATTTCAACCTTATGGCTAAAGGTTCATTATGGTCATTTATCTTTTCTATGAAATTCCATGGGAATAGTAATACTCGGCTACTCGCAAACTTTGAAAACTACCTTAGGTCTGTATTCGGTTGTCAAAGTGTTACTTTCCTAACAGTAAGCTGATATGATCCCAAAACCCAACTTAACGGCATGCCTTGTATGATTCTACACCCAGATTTTATACGCTAAGCATTATGTACTTCTTTATTTTATGCGTGTTATTGCACGTATCCAACCTGGCATCGCATCTAGGAAGCTGAAACCCAGAATAAAGAACCACATGAAGTGGTAATAAACCCTGTGACTCCTACATTTTCCAGTGGTAGCTGCGTAGACCCTCCTACCTGAGAACCATTACTCTGTACACTATACCAGTCGAACTTTTATCGTTCATCCTTCAGGATAAATAGGTCTTGACGGAAACGAACAAAAAGTGCGATTCCCCCAACAATTGGTAGTCTCTGGAACATAACTTGAGACAATTATTTAGATGATTTTCGTCTTCTGAGTATGCAATAAACAGTTTCTGATCTTTTGGAATTTCCTCCAGTTGACAACTCCTTGTTTTCGTTAGATTAATTCTATATCACATTTTATTTTGAACAAGTTCAACCTGACACGTGAGCCAAATGAGCTTTCGAGAAAGGCTTCAGCGAAGTTTGAGCGTACTATCAGCACAATAATTCATGCTATTACTGTTTCATTCAATAATGCTTTGATGGTAAAAGCTGGTTTAGAATGACGTCTTGCTCTGCCAGATGTTCTGTGTCCGTAATACCAACAACTTAAATAAGAAGTTGATTGGTATTAAGACATAAATCTTCGAAGCAAGTCAGTAGATAAAGGCTGTCATACAGGACGGCACTGTACAAACTTAACTTGATAATTCGGATCAGTCCGAACGGGAACAGATTGGCTCAGTGGTAATTCACACGCCTTCCAGGTGAAAACGTCCGAGTTCAAACAGTGCGCGGCCGAGGATGCGTATCGCTGATGGCCTCAAAACTCGAGTCTGGTCCTTCTCAGTGTAAGGCTGATCGGATGACCCAAGGTGTGTACGCGAAAGGTGAAGTTCAAAACATAGTCAATCAAACAAATACTGCAGCTTCTTGTTCTATATTGGTCAAATACTTTTATATCAGTCAGATTCTTCTGGCCTTAGCTCTCCCATGAAGTCTGTTGTTTACCCGCAGCACCCGTTAGATAACAATTTTAGATGAAATTTTTCCTTTGCCAAATGAGTTTTAGTGCAGAGGAGTTAGCGTAAAGTGAACTGCCGAGAACCAACTCAGGTGAGGTGAGGTCAGTTTGTGTGGTTCAGAGCATTACAGTAATCGAGGCTCGTATCTGTTCCGGTGGGCAAGCATCAAATATGATTCTGAACAAGACAAATTCAACGGATGTACAGTGCTAATTTCATTTCCAATGGTGAGTTCAGCTCTGATATTACTTCCTGATTCGGTAAATAAAATGTAGGAACAATCCTACGATTAGGTGGAGGCTGATAGCTAACTGACGGCATCGCCAAAACTGATCAGTACGATAAAGTTTAGTTGATCACTAAAGCAAAATACTTAACTAAATGTAACACAAATGGGTTGCTACAGCCCCCAGAGTTTTTCATCAACAACATATAGAATTCAAAATAGAAATCAGTTGGTTGAAGTATCCAGTTCGTAAGCCCTAGATGATTGTTGTTGTTCAAATTTTTTTCTTACAATAAAAGTATGCAATTACCGATTTTTCATCATCCTCTTGTTGAAAAATCAACTGAAGGAAACAGTTTACAGCAGCAGATACAACAATTCATTCCCCATAATGTTCCCATTGGCATGTGACCGGATTGACAACACACTGTTTAATCAACCAGTCCACATCAAAGACGAATCCTTCTTGTTCTCACATCTAGTTATTTTCCGCGTTAAGGGAAATTTATAACAAACAATGTTTTGCTGCACGTGTGTAAACAGTTTTCTAATGTTTTCTGAGTGACGCTATTCAAAAGGAATTGCCTATTTTGTTTTGAATCGTGAACAAAATTTACACAGAACATTCACAACGTTTCCCGTCAATGAGTTGTTTTTAAGCCATCAGTTTGATTACCGAGTGTTTGAAGATCTATGATAATAAGCTATTCTTATTTTGAGAGTTCTTCAGGGCCTTAATTTAATCATCGTTCTTTTAAAGCTCAACCAAACTGAGCAATATTACTCACTTTCACGTGGGTTTTTTGGGTTATTTGGCATAAAATTTTCCGAAAAGATGTGTACATGGTGATTTTCCACAGACTTTTTTTCGCGAAATTATTTATTTATTGAGTAGTTCATTTGACTGGCTCACCTCACTGTTACCAAGGTTTATAAAACTCGCCGGGGATACCGGTATGCTTAAACCTAAAACTTGGAGTGAAAGATTATCCAGGACGGCTTCGAGACAAGCCTGGTAGTTTGTCTGGTAAAAATGAAGTGTTGCTCTGGGATATTGAACTAAATTTTTGTTGACTGCCTGCGGCAGAATTTTCTCATGGGTATATCATCTCGGGAGACTGTCGAATTTATCAGACCGTGTTTCATAATCAAAATACTTTAATTGGTTCATTTGGAAATCCTGCCGTAATCAATCAAATAAGAATTCAGTTCATCGTGGGTAACCCAATGTGCTATCGTAATTTGAGCAGGTAAACAATACGATCCTTAGACGAAATTTTCGGAGCAGCCTTAACGTGACCTAGGATCTTTGGTAGTAGGGGGAATATGATACGAAAGCTTAGATGACGTTAACATGTGGGTTCGAGTCAGGCCGAGGTCAAAAGCTTTTTACATTTACATCGACTCAACATATGCATTACATATTTTGTTTTATTCTAAATAACAGTATACCCATATATATATATATATATATATATATATATATATATATATATATATATATATATATAGTATTGTAATGGCCACCGTATTTGTTCGACTAATGTAAGCACCGGCGCCAGCTGATAGGAATACTGTTCCTCGCCTTATGTGATCACTAGACAGCTCACCCCTCAAAAGGGAAAAGGTTCATTGAACAACTTACTGACTGGGAAAAATGCAGTTTATAGTTTATCAGTTACACATAATTTAATAGAAACTCATTAAGTGCCAGTTTTTCTTCTTTATGTGTTTCATGGTTGATAGTGATCGTAAGGATGATCGTGTTGACTGATATTCGTGGTATTTATTTTCCAATAATGATAGTGGCCACATCAGTTATGACTTCGAAGACGTACAACTTTTATCTAATTATCAATCTGATGGCGCGTGGGAAAGTTTGTACGGATAGCCACTGATTTTTGGGGGATGCTACTAAACTAACAACGAGTAATTACAAATACGATGACGCGTTTCAGTTTGGTCCGGTGAATTCCACACTACAACAGTCCTAGGAACTATGCGACATAACCTTCATGAAAATTACGTGTTTATGTTTAACATTTTGCCCAGTAGAAGCCGAATGAATTGCCTTCCCGTAAAATCAGTTTATGGAGAACAGTGGACTCTACAAAACTGTCGTGAATGGCACAATCCAGTAGATGAGTATATCTTAATTCCGCACGGCCGCAAATAACCCATGCTTTCGAGAGTCCTTTGCTCCTTATTGGAAATATTTCCCCAGACCACGCTGGACAGCCCCATATTATGTCGTCTCAGTGATTAGCCCTTTCCCTCTGTCAATGCTTGGACTAATAACTTGAACAGAAAAGCGAACAAGCAATAAATGAGGTGCGGTAAAGACCAGACAAACAACAAACTTCACTGTCTAACATGATAGGCCAGAAGCATGGTCTACTACATTGAATCCGCCGATAGGGTGAATTTTGATGCACTGATCAAATGTCGGCTTTGTGACTTCAATAGACGCAAATATTTTGAGTACTCCTTAGTCGTTTGAATCGGACACCTGTGTCTTGTGTTATTTCTATGAAGTAATTTTCGTCGCTGATGAACGAATGCTGATCCTAACGGAAACAGCTGTTTTTTATTGAAATATTGATCATACTTTCACACGTGCATTATACTGTGTGATTTTTTAGCTCAACAGAAATCTCACAGCTGATGGCAGAAAACCGTCCGGTTGATTTCGGATATACGATCTATTCTTCAAGGCCATATGAGTAAAATAATTCTTGCAAATTACCGAGGAGGGTGCATGCAGAACCGGGAAATTCCACTATTTGGTAGATGGCATAGATAAAATTTCCAAACCCCCATAAGTTCCTGGTTCTGTGACAGATATTGCTCGGAATCTCTCCGTATGTGACAACATTATTTCTCAGTACTGATGGATACAGAACAACCATCTCACCCCCCCCCAGAAATTACCACACCGAGTGGTCACCCACTCCTTCGGAACACATTCTCTTGGGTCCAAGTGATTCTACCTGTGAAACCACTCAAGAGCGAATACCCCCTTCGAGTGAACATAACTATCAGCTAGCATACCTACACACCGGTAGAAAAAGCCACATGGTCCATCTATTGTGACAGTTATCAAATGTTGTACTTGGGTATGCACACCTGATCACCGTAGGACCTCCATCTAGTTATCAGAAGGTCATTAGAATCATTGGACGGTATAAGGGGTTATACAGAATCTCGCGTGTACTGTGTGTTCCTGTGCGCGATCAGTTGTTTGTGACATCCACTGACACTCGCGGTGGTGATAACTGCAAACGAGCTTTTAGCGTTTGACCTCATAGCTAGCAAGCCTGTTCAGTTAACCTAGTATTTTCACTTCTCGTTTCACACCGCCTTAGTAGAACTAGCAAGCGACCACAAATAGTGACTGGACGGTCAATGCTAAAGATATTCTTGTGTGAAATTCCCACGCAGTTTCCTTTTCTCACTCACGTGACTCTAATCAGCTTGTTACCCGGCCGTTCCCATCCGATTCAACCTATATGTCGTTCCTTCGTTTCACATGATGAACACGGTTACCTTGCCTCGGTTCAACTACCGTCTTCCTATGAGTGCACTTTTCCAGTAGACCAATTTTCCATTGCGGTTAATCCAGGGGCCTACGACCTTCAAGTTTTGTGCGTCATGGGTGCCCGACCGTGTGTGTCTTGCTTGCATCCGTTCTTTGTTGGCCTTCTCACTCGCACCTCATGAATGATCTTTGTACTTTTCTTCCATGCTAGAGATCACGCCACACCTGCATGAGGGTGTAGGTCAAGCGTGAGTGCGATTTTCTTGATCCTTGTCTGACCCAATTTTTTGGTCATACCTGTCCCTCCGTCTCATGTAGGCGTACCACTCTTCCCCTGATTGGTCAATTGTTCTATAAAAAATGGATTTCACCCTATTCCAATGTTTCGGTCTCGTATTGCTCGGCATGCGTTCCCCGACAGACCCTTCCGACGATTTGAGGTATATTCCCGGACCATTGTGACTGGATTGCCCCCAAATTGACGTGTGTTGTTTGTAATTCCAATGATAACTCTCCGAAGTGCACGTAGTTCACCCACTCGCCTTATTCGACTTGGGTTTCGGGTTCGCGTTCTACGGGTCACTCATTCACTGGACAGCGGTTCCGCTACATTTTCGTACCAACTGAAAACTTGCTTTAGGTCGTAGGCCCCTGGACTACTTGTCGAAATTAATGAGCAACTTGTTGTTCAAGATCAACCATGGACCACGAAGCAACAACGAACGTGTTTACGTCACGTGAACCGAGGGCCGCGAGGTATGATAACGCTCACGAATCACTTTTTGGTGTTCTCAGTGTTTGCGAACGTTGCAATAGATATCACTGATGCAGTTAAACGCTTTCGTCGTGATTGAAACAATTTGTAGTTTCCGAATCCTCGGTTTTCCATATGAAATCTGTTCAATGAGCACGTCCTGTGTATCACTACTCAGCAAATATGAAACCCTACATGATCGTGAACAAAGATGTCAGCATCAAAACTAGGTAAGATCAAGGAATTCCAGCCACGAATTCCGCATTCACTTGTCGGTTGTTTCAATGATATCGATGGCGCCGTGTACAAATGATTTCTCACTGCTCGTCGGAGTCATCTGCCGGTCACAGAATTGTTGCTACAAGAGAGGGCATTGGAGGTGGCTCATAATATGGACTACCGGGGTTTTCGTGTAAGCACTAACTAGTAGTGCAACGTCATAATATTATCCCGATACTTTTGACAGTGAGGCCTCAGGAGTTGCAAATGAAGGGTTGTCACAAATTGCCTAGTACGCGTTCCTACATCGTGCACAGACATCGTATCGGAAAATATTTTTATTTTAGAGCCACTCCAACACGCAGTTGAGTTGCAAAAGATGGTCCGTGCTACAGTAATGAAAGATGCAACGACCGCTTTGCTCGCATGTTGTATTACTGGGGAAAAGCTCAAACCACTAGTCATGGGCAAACATAAGAATCTACAATACTTCAAATACGTGTAGCTGGCTTTGTTTAGAGTTGACTATCTCGTTAAGTGACGTGCTTGGATGATCGGAGATACATTTCAAAAATTAATTCAGAGAAACCAATATAAAAATTGCGCCTGGGTAGAGGATCAGTCATTCATTTTTTTGATAACTATAACCGAGAAACATAAAGTTAGTGTTTTCGCCGCCAAATACAAGGACAAAACTTCAGACATTGGATGCGGGTGTAATCCAACAACTGAAGTTGAATTATGGAAAAATACTTCTGACAAATAGTCAGTATAATAGATGACGGTACTAATCGGAAGGCTGTTTCAGTAACGTAGTAGCCCTGATACTTTTTCAGACTAATTTCCCGGACACAGTACACTGGATAAAACAGGTCTGACAGGAATTTACCCATTCGATCATCCTCAAATGCTTCGAAAATATCGGGATCTCTGTAGGATCAATCTCAAGTCTGATGCATGTAGACCGCGCTAGACAGTCCAGTCATATACAGTGTACTAAAGTCGTTGTTTTATTACGGATGGACATTAGGATCGGATTCATTCATAAGTATGTTATTTTCTCGTCCTTCAACAATGCTCTATTAGACGACAGTGCTACTCGTAAAGATGCAAAACATTTGTTTTAGAAAGTGACGACGGCGAACAAAGGATGGTTTAATGCGAAAAGGCTCCTGCAAGGAGTCCATTTCCAGCTGCGTAACTGAAAATGTTTGTTCCCAAATCTTATGTGAAATTCATGCTAAAAGTAGAGAACACGGAGAGGCTAACCGTATACTAGGGTCTGCAACTCATGAGATATTTGATAATTTATTCCTTCCTGATAAAATCAGTTTCAACTGGACTTTTTTTCGTGTTTTATTTCAAACGCCATTGGCAGAAGTAATTTCTTTTGAACCATTCGGAGTTTTGATGGGTGCCAACAACGAGTGTTCGTGTTTTATCGGCGATTTCTGTTATGTTCCTGACGGATATCCCAAGAGTGAACACTTCCAAGGAGTGGACATTTTTGATCGGTCTGGAAGACATTCCCTCTAGGAAAGAGTATTGTATGACGACAAGACGAGATGGGAAAAACACTAACACATCCCACCTGAATAAGGATGCTATTCGCTTTTTGATAAAAACAAATGAGCAAGGAAAAGATTTTTACTAACTTCCTACGTGCCATTAAAAAAGACCGAATAAAAATGAGCCCAGTACACGCTTCGTTGACCTAACTCCATCATCGTCCGCCTGGTACAATAGTGACGTAACTCAATCGCGGTGAAAGTCTTCTCGAATGTTTATTGACTAACTGTGAGTTAGTTTGGGGCTCAAAAGGCTTAAAAACACGCGACCAAAAGGAAAGCTTTCCAACTAGTTTGGGGTCACAGAACACATCAAGTTATTTAATACGAGCGTGGGCAAAACATGGTTAACCTTGTCCAGTAGCGTTATGTGTAATACCCCGACCAATGCTAAATTATCAGGCTCTTAGAGTGAAAGTCACTAATCTTCAAGACAGTAGATTTTTATAGGTGCTCCGTGTCCTATGCTAAATAGTTGGATAACGGATCGCTGTGAACATATCTATTGGTTTTTGTAAGCTTAAATGCTAGCAAGTTGTTGGAAACCTGATATGAACAACTTTCTGTAATTGCCAGTCAGCAAAGCTACAACATTTCCACCGTCATAGCAAATTGAAAAATGGTGTTCAAATTAAACGACCTCGCAACGGTACAACTAGCATTATTGCAAATTTAGGAATCAGATTTAGCATACTGTCATTATTTATCGATCGGCCGTTTGGATCTGGAGTCTGCTCCTTCTGACCGAAACTCACCCGAGCACGGTTCAGACTGTCAAGCTTTAAAATGAACTAGAATGTGTACCAGTCTTCTGGTATTACTGAACTGACCGCTACTAATTTGCTATTAAAGCCGAACTATTCTCTGTATTTGTCTGTCTTAGCCAAAAGCCCCAGATCTAAATGAACTCCAATATAAATCAAAAACGCCTTGGGCGCAATTAATGATGGCAAACAAAAGCTCTGGCTCTAAGTGAGCACAAAAAAGGCGCGTATACGTATTCTAATTTGAACTGTCAGATTTCCCTCAAATCCGTACTTCTGAGGAAGGAAAGTGACGACGCGTACAAGTTATTTGTATGTCCCTAGATCAAGAATCTGGTGAATAGTTCTGGACAGTGACGAGTAAGCTGCACGAAGCGAGTCAGAATTGCTTAGTGACCAGTTACAACTGTAAGCATTTTTATCGTCTCTTGAGTATCCGGCTTGGACGAATAAGCCAATGGAGCTAACGACTTGACCGCATTGAAACTTTATCAAATGGTAATACGGTGGACATAATAATATATAAGCCTAGGTAAGAATTCACAAATCAGCTATATATGTTTTGTTGCACCCCTTTATTCAGTCTCCTTCTAAATGAAAAGTGGTCATATATCAAGCATGAACTTTTGACTTTAGTTAGCTAGCTGTGTAACTGACTTGACATGTAGTTGACTTGTAATCCCATCACGAGTCAAAAGTGCATTGCACTAGATAGGCAGTTTATTCCATAGGGACCCGAATTGTGGAGTTAATCGACATTTAAGTGGCCATGAATAAAATGACGTTAGTCTAAAAAATCGATTTCACTGAGTGACCAAAAACACTCCTCGGTTTGTGAACCATAAAACTTAAAGGGGAAACATCATGAATCTTGCTGCTTCCAGGAGTAAATAAATTCGCGTCTGCGGAAAAGATGGCTTCACATGTTCTTGAGCATTCATGAAACGAAAATAAATGATGCGTGTAGATGTAGGCCGCTGCTTAACAAGGTCCCTTCTCTAATGGAGTAATAGACAAGCTTTTTGTACTGATAAAATTACCGCCCAACTGAATGTCCGTAGTCTGCGTTTTTCAAATGAGGCTCATCGATGAGATAATTCATCAGCCTTCCATGGTCATTCACAAAAATCTCGTTGACAATGAATTGATAAGAAAAAACTCATCGTTAAGAAAGTCTCTTTTTCCTAGCCGTAATTGGAATGAGGGCAACATCCGTGTGTCCAAAAATTGAGCTAAACAATAGACCGCTGGTTTGCGTGTGCGGATGTGCTTTGTCTAATGAACGGAATTGCCCAACGTTCTTGCAGCACACCCCAGGGCAAGAATTGGCTTTCTTGTTTCAGCGCAAAATAAAAGAGAAAATAGCACGCTTCAAAGGGAATAACACGGGAAAGTTTTCATGCAGACTTTGAAATAATAATAGAGGCTGAAGTATATGGCAAACATTTTGAAAACTGAAATCTTTGAAAGCACTAAAGCCACCGGTATGACGTAGACCACTTGATAGCTGGGGAATTTTGATTTTCCAGGGATTATATAGTAGACTACCTATGAAGACTAGGCTTACTGCCATGTTTAAATGTCATCCAATTTCGGGTCAATTATCTTTTAACAACCGAAAGATAAGCGACCGGCTTCACAACCTCAATCTCTGTGTACAGATATACGCATCTCCATATCAAGAACAATAAAATATTTAGTTGGGGAACACCAGTGGAATTAACTGATGCATAAAGCAACAAAAATAGAAGACTGATTACAGTGACGGATGTCCTCTTCTCCAATTTAAGCAACCAACGTTTTTGGATTGTGGATTCACAACGGACGACTAAATGGCTATAACCAGCGGCCCGAGCCAACTACTGAGTGCACACATGACGTCTTCCCATCAGTTCAACAAACATCTTTTTCGGAAGATTTTTTGATTAGACATGTTCTTACCGGTTGATTGGGAGCAGATTCTGGAGCCTCGCAGATTCGGTTGCTCACCATCAGTAAACAAACTTCTACACCGTAAGGTTCTTTTTATTTCTCACTGAGGTTCTCGCTGAGAGGTAACCAGTCAGAACTGTCACCCAGTGTATGATTTCTGATTGTTCCATTGTTCTTCAGTGTGTACTGGTGATGTCCTCTAGCCACAGGTGATGGCATATGTTTGCGACATAATGGCCAAGCCCAGCCAAACTGTTAATAAGCTGGCCCCAAAACTGGGACTCCACACACAGCAAAGACGGTCATTGATTCCCAGAACCGTGGGTGGTACTTCCTATTCGCTTAGTTTAGATGATCGAACATATCGTCGGGTTTCTGTTGATCATGCAACAAACTAGCGCACCCTCACACTATTATGGAACAGAACTGAAATATTTCCAACCGTCTCTCTATTCGAGTATATTTACTGATAGCATGTTTTGAGGAAACCCTTCTGGACGACCGCTCATCTAAGGGATAGGGACTTCAGAGTTTCCTGTTTATTTAGTTTCACAAGCTGCACAAGTACTTCGGTGAACGCAGATCAAACTTTTCCGAAAATGATGTGAAACCCTGTGCCTGTTACCTCACAAGCAGAGCTGTTGTGGGACACCTTCCGTTGTCTTGTTAACCATTTGGTTTTGGTTTCTTTCTGTTGACTTCAATCAGAAATTGGTGAGCACACGAAACTTGCACATTTACCACGAAATCTGGACCTCCCCTTTCGTTCCATCTGATTGGAAGAATTTACAACAGAAACACACTCAAGATAATTGCACTTCCCTGTTTATTTAATTTATCAAACTCACTTTCTGATATTCTTGCCTTTATATCAAACTCTGACCACGGGAAATCTATTTGCGCTTTTTCTGCACTCGCATTAGAGTAATTTTGTGATCCGCAGATGAATAATATTAGTAATAATAATTACGTGACGTTGTTGTGAACCAACCTTTTCAGGGTTCATCTTACCAACACCTTATTGAATAATCTCCATTCCGCGTGCGAATCCCATGCGAGATGCGCCTCCGTTCGCTGGTAACCTCTTGAACAAAACAGTGGCACAGTGGTACATCCTTGGAATACCACTGTGAAATGAATGCTCATAGTTTTATTTGGATAGGACAGACTCCGTGCACAATAGAGCACAACAAAGCTAAATCGTGTCAACATCACAGTAGAATAAGGAACTCGCTTTCAGTGCAAAAATCCTACGTGATAATTAATTCTCAGCTTCAGCAGTTCGCCTTATCTTTCAGCTTCCAGCATTTTCACACCATCGGAAAAAACACGACGATGTAATTCGTGAAACAAAGTTTCAAATGAATCCAGGTTTAATTGAATTCGTATAACTAACCCTGAGTCACGTAGATTGTAAGGATAAACTCACAGGGTTCCCGCTTGTGTCAACCTTTTTCCTTTTGTTCCAGGTTCACACGGGATTCCAAAGGTTAGCCTATTCACTGTATCAGCCTGTTGAGTAGAGCAAATAATTCATCTAAGCTTGAACAATCCGGACATGAGGTCGAACTTTCGTCGGCACAAATCACATACACTATCACATCAGATACTTGCACGGAGTGACTAGCAGACTCAGTGATTGGTAATGGATATCACACGTAGAAGCTAATCGAAGAAAAGTAAGGGCACTCAACTCTAGTTTATCGTCGGTTTATTGTATCACCCAACTGGAGGTTACCTCTTTTTCTCTACTAATGGCTCAATTTCATGTATGATGAAAAGTGTGATGAATATTATTTTCTAAGAGATGAATCATATGAACTGAGTTGGTCTGATAATTCACTTAGTGTATTTATTAAATTGGATCTTGATTTATTGGATCTATACTGGGGATGAATACCGATTGACATAAATTTTTTCCAATGAAAAATGTCAGATTACTAACACTCGGAAAAGCAGTTGGAGAAAAATTTCATCATAGCGTACTGACACCAACAAATCGAACGGCCCGGAGGCTCACCGTCTTGTTCATCTGTCAGAAAATTGTCTATAGATGATGAAAAATTCACTTAACGGAAAGTTGCTCTGTTACACTTACAAAAATGTCTGGAAAACCCTCTTTATCCACCTCATTCAACGAAACCTACTACTCCAAAACCCGTTTTCTGTCTGCGCCTGTCATTGTTGGGCAGTGTTCGAACTGAAGACCTGCCATTCATGAATGAAGTGCCTAGGTCAACAAATACGCACTCGCTTGGTACGCTCTTCTGCCCACGAACTGGCTGTCCAGTTTTATGAATGGCAGTATGCGAATCGAGAAAAACGAAAAAGTCACCTCTGTCGTTCAATAACAATGAATTCAATACGGACTTAGTTCACCTTTTTAGCTCTTCCGTGATAGCATTCCAGCACTATGTACCAGTTCCGTGTGTGCGATTTTGTTCAGCTGGGTGTGTCAATTTCGTTGATATGGGATATGCTCGTGTTTGAGCGTGTGTGTGTGTGTGTGTGTGTGTGTGTGCGCACGCGCAGGAATGAGCGTGCTTTCAGGATGCAAATCAGGAATAAACGGACATATTTTCGCTGATATGAGTGACGGATGTGAGGATAGTTTTGATGCTGTGCGGAGTTAACAAACTCTGACCGATTTCCACTGCATTGGAACTTACATACTACCTACTGAATAAGTAAGTAGTTTATTGCTCAAAACACAATTTCAGACGGCGTGGATTGGTCAAGAACGGGATCACGTCAGAGTACCCGAGTGCAATTAGGTGAACGAAGACATGAGAACCACACTAAATAACATCCCCCCTCTGGGTAATGACTGTCTTCAAGAGGACTGGACGAATGTTATACAAATAAATACGGCTGTTATGTTTCATTCGTTTGGATGATGTTCAAACAGGCAGCTTCCAGCTAATAAGTGGTTTATCAGGCATCTATTCTGGACTATAACACCAGGAAAGAAATCGAGCTTCAGAAGGTGCTGATTAAAGGTTATTTGCGTAGTGAACACTTGTCCGCTTAGGAGTAAATTTACTTATCTCCGTCACTACGTGCTCCTGGATTGGTATACATCCTTACTTTGCAAGACGGATTACATGTCCCCTTGATGATTCCACCTTTAAATCGACCCTTATCCGAATGATGATATTGTTTATATACGCACTGTTGATTGATCGGATGATTATATGACTTTGTGAATGCGTAAAGTAGTTCACCATACAAACAGAATTTACAAATCACCATAGGAAATAACGAAAGCATAGTACCGGAGCTCCATAGGTGTTAGGAGTCATCCGCAATGCATATCCACCGATCCTGCACTGTTACTCGAATCCGCTATGAAAGATGTTAAGTGAGCATCTAAACATAGAGTTTTCCGGATTGGCTCCCAACGGTTTATTGAACTTACACATTATATAATAATTAAGTTCCATTCCCCTGCTGGTGTTTTATGTTTTCAGGGCATTACCGGCGCAGCGATCATGTCCTACAGTGGAATACTTCTCGGCAGGCGCCAAAGTACAACGAGGGTACACCGCTAAACAACCTACAGAGCTTGGCTACCGTGAGGGAATGAACTAGTACGCTGCCAACAGGCAGTTGGTTTCGTGCAGTAGACAGCTTGATGGCTTGCCCAACAGCCAGCGCGTCTTTGACTGTCCTGAAACAAGAACAAGGTTGGAGCGAATGCAGCGGACCGGAGAACCAATCAAATACCAGCTGTCGGATGATCTGAATAAACCAACTGGGTTTGTTACCAGACTAACCAGCTCGAAGAGCTGGCTAACAATGACAGGTAAACCAATAAGCGTGAATGCTATAAATTGGTTATGACCACCATTCATCGTATATAAACAGTCATTTTCGTACCAATAAGTCGGAGACAGAAGAGTTCTCCTGCTAGAGCAGGTACTACATGACTGTGAGTCACCGGAGAATAAATTTTGCATATTAAGATTATTCATGCAATGCGAACATTCAGAAAAGCACTAGGCCCAAACTCTGACCTCGAACTACTCATATTATTTAGACGAATGACAGCATAGTTGTATCCTGATTGGTTCAGAAACAGCTACTGCGTATTTCGGTCAAAATTTGATCATTGGCTAATGATATTCTGGCCACTGCTGCATGATATTACAGTGATTACAATCCTAATAGATGCACTATAGGAAACCTACAATGGAGTCCACAGGAAGCCGTGCTGAGACATCTCATCGTAATGTATACTGCACCCAAATCAGATTGGTGAACGGCTTTTACCGCAACCTATTCCGAAATCTTTAAATCACCCCGTGTGATCAATTTATATTCATAGTTTTTAATCTATGTACCATAAAAGAGATACAAATTAAGTTCTGTAGATTAGGACGAAGAACTTCAGCTACCTGTGGAACAGACATTTTTCACAGTAAATTTGGTGATTTAATGTATTACTTTGAAAATGTATGGCTTCGAATTTCAGAGGGGCCGAAAATTTTGACAATCAGATCATTGAAAGGTCAAGCATTCGATCAGACTTTCTCATCTAACAACGTTCAACTTAATATAACCACTAAGTGCGCATGCCATTGAATTGTGGACTGTCTATATTTTTAAACATACTTCGCAGTCCACAAAAATATCATCACTGGTGCGCAGGAAAAGAGTATATTTCGTGCTTGTTTGCATTTTTCGATTTTATTTCGCGCTATTCGGTCACTATAATTTACATCAACCAAACTCTACCACCGACGTGGCCTGTGCTCCGAATTCTAACTATCTGACGATCCGGTTGCACGTTTCACTTCTGATCCATTTGGTTTAAATTCCATATAAAGTTTCAAATAGACAGGAAAAACAGAATGCACAATTAGTTCAAAGAAGAATTTGAAGCATAGTTTCGTGAATAAAACAATTTGATCTCACTGACAATCTGGACTGGGAAAATTTCCCCTCCGAGTCGATAGCCTCTTCTTCAGCTTGATTGCAACACGCAGACAATGCGATTAACGACTGTTATGGTAAGTACAGTAATTCAATCAGAAAAAAGAGTCCGCCAAGATCTGGAAAGGTTTTCCTAGATTTTCAAAATAATGTCCAATTTTCGAAAAACAAACTGCTTCGTTGAAAAGAAACTAAAAGTGAATGGTATTTCCGTTGGAC
This sequence comes from Fasciola hepatica, assembly GCA_948099385.1. Lineage (NCBI taxonomy): Eukaryota > Metazoa > Platyhelminthes > Trematoda > Plagiorchiida > Fasciolidae > Fasciola > Fasciola hepatica. Next base: position 4,375,798 of record CANUEZ040000046.1, read on the forward strand.
GTTAAGAAAGAAACTTTGAATGTTCTCATAAATGAGACATATAGTAACAGTTTGCCTAATTCTATTTTTTAATTAACCTTGATGTAGCATTATCTGCCGAATAAACTGAATTTTCCATCTGTCATGATCTTTCTTGGTCTGATCAAGTTGGGGATGTTTTCCCAAAAGTTAGACGTTGAAACTTGTACGTAATACTGCGGTAGACTTCTCTACACTGCTTCACTTATTTAGACATTACATTATCATGCATATTATTACACTGAATGTCTGCATCTTCAGTTATTTTTTAAGGTTTACTTGCTGAAGAAATCAACTTATTGTCAGACCTATAAAACACCTTTTCCTGCTTAGTAGGATATCTGAGGGTCAGCTCATGCAGCATATGACATCCCAACACTACCACGCTTGTTCGAGGTTTTCTTCATGCATAGTGAATCAGATGGCCTTCCTCCAGATCTTAGCAATAGTTTTTCTACATCTTCTGCCAAACCCCGCTCCCATTACTTGTTAGCATGCACTAATAATTACGAATAATCTCTTATTTACTATCCCCCCAGATTCTCCACCAACCTGAACAGTGACACCAACAAACTGAAAATTCAGCTAAGTTGAGGAGTTCCTTCTTGCTCTGAATTAACTTCCTCCTATAATGCCTGTAAGCACGTGGCTATATTTGCCAGAGGTATTCACTTCCTGGCGCACAAATGGTTGGCAGTGGGTCGAACAGCATGGAAGTACGTCACACTCAGGGGAGAGATCATTTGTGGTAATCCCAAGATAAAGAAACTTTTTGTGTCAAAATTTCGTGCACACCGCGGTGAGTGATGCACCGTATTAGGAGTTGCTTTTCTGGCCGACAGGCTGCGGTACTAGATCGCACAACATTTTTCTGGATGACTGGGTCAGGTCACCATTTTCAGCGGATGCAATCAGGTGTTTCATAATCGGAAGCAAGTGAGTTGGCCTCATTGTTTGCGACCTATTCGAGTTGCGTCATCGATTCCAACGACCATTTTGATAAGTGCTTGGTTCATAGGCCTTGCCCTCAAGACTGAAAGTAATATTTCCTTTTCAGAAAAGAATGAGATCACCGATGTATTTGGCAACAACGGATAAGCGAAAACTATGTGAGGAAATAAAACTACATAAATAATCTACTGTCCCACAATGAGGTACTTTTGTAAAACGTTTTTTAGCTGGTTGTCCTTCGGACTCCTCCTTTCACGCACAAACCCCGGATCATCCAACCAACCTGCACTCTGAAGTACCAGACTCAAGTTTCGCTCTTGTTAGAGCCTGACAGCTTCGAATGGAGATACGGTACCTGTCCCGCTAACTCCGAACGAAAGCCTCCCACCAATTCAGGTCTTCTCCGCAGGAGAGGCGTTCGCTTGGAGTTAACGGGGCAGGTACCATGTCTCCATTCGAAGCTGTCGGGCATCTCTGGTTGTCATGGAGGTCGACATATGTTCAAGCTTACCTTGGTGATTCGAGTCTGGTGTTTCCGAGTGCAAGTTGGTCAGATGACCTGAAAGGTGGAGTCCGAAGGACAGTCAGCTAAACAAAGATTCATCAACCCCACACACTACTCGCAAGTAATTGCGTGATACGTATACTTTCGTGAAGCTTCAGTATCAAATGAATACATCTTACAGAGCTCACTGGGAGGTTTCTGAGTAAGCCTGGGGTCTCCTTTGATTTCGTTCGATTAAATGGTGTTAGGTGGTTCCAAAGGGGAGCAAGAATGTTGACAAACCAGCGCGCAAGTCTGTAATACGTACAATTTTGCACGAATGACGTGGGCTTCAGGAGAATTCCAGACTTGGATACTTATGGTGATTTAACGCATATGCTTCCCAAATTAGCTTCAGTCACTTTCGGCTCGCGGCGTCCGACTTTTAAATGTGAAAAATCAAAGTGGATTTTCCATTACACACTTGTATAAGTCTTGGATATGAATCCATGCAGAAGCAGATTTTGAGCTACTTAGATATTCTCCCCTATAACCCCATTGTTCTCCAGAGTAGTACCCAGTTTCAGTCATCACAGCTTGGGTTGCATTCCATTCATGTTTTCCGTCCAGGATTTCCATAATTTTATTTCAGAATTTAAGGTTCCAAAGTGACACTCCGTTCATCACTTGGTAATGGTTTATATGGTTTTCAGTGGCAAACCTTAAAAGGCGGAAAATGTTACGAATTGGTATTATTTCCACATTCTACATGCAAACGTGCTTTACGTGCTGTTATTGTTTCATCCAAATAGTCTAGTATTGTAAAAGCAAACCTAAGGTGACTCGTACCGATAAAATGAACTTGTCAAAGACAAAACTGCGGGCTTTACCATATGAAAAAACGGGAATAAAATAACTTCCAGTTTTTTCAAGCACCGCAAAAGTTTAGTCTTCAAATCACTAGTTGTCAATTTACATCAAGACTGCCTGATGATCTGAAGCATCATCTATCGACAGTGAAGTTACGAGATCTAGCCACTTAGTTACTGAACATGTCTCCTGCGTCCAGCTGCATGATCAAGGAGCAAGGAGCAATTTCCAGCAGAAATGGAACAACATAGGTTACGTCATTGCCTGAAACCTAACTTTTACTAAAGGTTACTGAAGCTGCTTAGGCTATGGGAGCTGGGTTTAGGGAACGGCTTGCTACTTACAATGGACGGAACTTGTATCATCTGATCGCCACTCGTTCTTATTATAAGGTAGCATTTTGAAGAATAAACGTCATTAACTGGAAGAGTTGTAAAAACCGTTATGTGTGATCTAGTCGCTTCTTCTCGCCTGCTCCCATGTCTCCCAGAAGGATGAAAGGTAACACCGAGCCAGTCCCGAATATTTCATTTTTACGGACCGGTGACCTTTTACGGAAGGCCAATTCACCATGAAACTTTAAACCGGGACCAGGATGGTGTTGTGATTTTGTGACAGCTGCCTTTTTGAACTGAATTTAGTTTTCGTTTTGTGACGAGTTTATAGTGACGTGAAAATTCAACTCTTCTTGTCCATAAGAAGTATTCGCTTTTTCAGTACACATCACTGAATGAATATTTTGAGACCGATCATCGCCTGTTTTTAGTATCTCATCCCAATAATGATTATATATATATATATATATATATATATATATATATATACATACGCACACACGCACCACTTGAAACTCAATGGCTTTAGATTATCTGCTAATGTTCATTCGAATGCAAACTGGTCTTGAGAAAGGCTACCCGCAGCAACCAAAGTGCTGACTGACTAACATCATTTTCGATAAGGCAGTTCTCGAATGATAAAAGCTTGCATTCAACTGCATTTCATTTTTCGGGGAAAATGGAACGTCGGATGCCACATTATCAGCGATAAAAACATTGAGGTTGTCTAGTCCATTACCCATATCAAGGTGCATATATTTTTCTAATATCTATTACATTTCAGTCGTTCCGCTGATATGCCATGGTGCATCAGATAAGGACGTCAGTTTCTTGGCCATCGTTTGCTCCATATAAAAAAACAATCAGAAATAGGACAGATTATTAATTTCCGAAAAGCTACTGCAGAATTTTTCCCAGGCATCCCATCTTGCAGCCATCTGGAAGATGAAAAAATTGTCTGATTGGCCTCAAATGCAATTTTCACTGACTTAACTGATATCAAATAAACTAAAAGAACTGACTGTAGAATATATAATCAAAATGAATTATAGTTAATGGGTGTGGATTTTACGTCACTAGAATGATTAGCGTCATGCTGTCTTTGGCAGCTCTATCTTCGAGTTACAAGTGGATCGTTAAACTTTAAATTTTCAAGTGATGGCAGTTTGAATCACTGATGTTTATTTACGGGAACGATTGCTTCGTTGAATTTTCAAAAGCATTCTTTGGTCAGGGCTATGTATATACAACTAAACTGCCTTCCTCGGGTATGCATTACTGATTACTGTGGAAAACCTTTTAACTGTCTTCGTGAACCTGATTTTAAAGTGAGAAGGATTAGATTAACGGGGCAAATGAACAGTGGATAAGTTCTCTGACTGACATTATATGAAAAAGAGAACAAAAATAATTTACGGAGGACCTCAAGTTGACTATATATATATAATTATAGAGCAACTTCGCAGCATCTGGAAGATTTGACTATCAAGGTCCGATTTTACTTGATTGGTTCTTTTCTGCAATAGAAGTTGTCTCAAGTAGGGCAGTGGGTAAAGGCACCCTAACCACCACAAATAGACATGAATAGTCAGCCAAACATCCAGTACACGCGAAGATGTGATCGGAGAGAAAGTTAGGCAGCTTCAGTTTAAGCCAACTTGAGAGTAAGATTTGTGTGCAAAATGTATTGTGCTCGGGATTTTTTCACATAAACAATCAGAACTTTCTTGAATGTCTTGTTGCAATTATCCTGGTTGCAAGCCAATTAGGGAGTTACTAAAGTAGATGATAGCTTTAATTTCGATCCGCGTTTTTTATCGGTGAACTGGAATGGATCCAAGGAGAAGGAAGCTTTTCTACGAAAATACCGATCACTGTTCTCGGCCTCTGGGTAGCAAACACTTCATCACCGGGCAAGATGACATCGTCGGTGCGCACTGTCGATCACACCCTGATTGGTGATGAAACTTCCGCAACCAAAGCACCAAGCTCAGGTGTTAGAATTCATTGGAAACAACCTACCTGAGCTACAACCAATACCAATTTTCAAAAGAGCTGAGGAAAGGTCGTTTTTCATATAGTGTAGATGAGTGATTCCTACGATAATCAAAGTTCCGCGTCACTTGTGTAAAATACTCACTATGACTGAGGGACCCGAAATTCTAGATTCAATTCTGTTAGGGGGAGGGGGGTTAACTTTTGATACCTTCTTGTATCATGCTTGAACGTGTGTATGTATGCATGTATGATAATAACATCACACAGTTTTCATTGAGTCATGATCGACCATGATTTTCAGTGCTGAAAAAAGCGGATGTTCAATTACTTTTTTTGTTTTCCAGTGCACTGAACAGTGCAATGAATCTCTCCAATCTCCCGCCTATTTGAGTGGGCTGCTTTGCTGACAAATTCCCGTTACAGCAGCCTTCATCAATTCTATTCAAGGCGCGAAAACGGTGAACGGATTTTGTGATCTTTAGATTCACCAGCTGTTTCTTATTTTCTTGGTAACTATCTTCGATCGTCAGTGGGTATTATACCCGGTCTATAGGGCCGAGAGATTGTTCTGGTATGTCACTTCAGGATATGCCGTGAATAGTTTTCCAAATAACTTCATGACTAGTTGAGCTGATGGTAGATAAGACTGAATAGATAATACGCGCTGACTCATTGAAAAATAAAAACAATATGAACTGTCAACAGTATGAAAAGTGTTAGGGAAAACGACCGGATAAAGGGCCACTTAGAGATGCTTTTCGGAAAGCACCCCATAAGAGACCAATGAAGTCTGCGTTATACAGGATAATACACAGTTGATGACATTCTCTTCTCCATCTTGGACTCACCTTTATTTAGGATTTTCTGATGGGGAGTTCTTATGGTGCATTATTGATAAGCTCCCGTACTGCTGCTGGTGGCTTCATCCCGAATTTCGACTGATTCCTGCAGAGGTTAGTTTCCGGCGGTAAATTTGGAGTTCGGTCCAATCAACAAAATTTGTACCGTACCCAATGAGGTGTGAAATCCCAACACACACGCAAGTTACAAGCTAATCCGTAGACCTCAAATATGAAAGTTAGAAATTTCCAGTTTCATTTGGTTGTAAAACCAGTCTTGAAAAAGTTACCTGTGGTGACAGAAAAATAAACAACCCACCAACGATTTCGACTACCCGGTGTTATTTGCCAATAAAATTTCACCACGGAATACAGCTGAACAAGAAATACTGGGAAACAGAAGGGATGACAAAATGCATTTAGGAAAATGACGGAAACTAATAACGGGCTACATAATAATATTATTGATAATAATAATAATAATAATAATAATAATAATAATAATAAGTCCTAATTTTGATTGGGCAAGTGATTATACGCTTCCCTAGAAAAGAGGAACAATCGGATTTTGATTTAATACAGAGATGAGTATTAGGACCGAATATCAACTTTCGTTGTTCAATTAACTGAGCCATTAATGATATGGAGTGTTGGAATGGTGAAGTAGCAAAGATGGGCAAATAGCTGCGAAAATCCAGTAACCTGATACATAGTACAAAGAACCCGTATCAAGAAAGTTTGCTAAATGTTATGTCCACATTTATTTTGTGTCGCCATTGCTTCATTTTCTCGTGGAGCGATGCGTTATATTCTTATTAGTAAACCAAAGTTGCTGTACAATTATTATTCATTAGACTAAATTTATTTTCTCACCCTTCGGTAGTGTTGCAGAAAGGGTACATTTCTGTGTTACGCGCCTGTTCTTCTTCGATAAAAAGTGACCAAGGTTGACCAGCATGGTGTTGCAGGACAGACAGACTGTTTGGTACTATAATTTGAGAGCTTTTCTTAATGATTACTACCAGAAGTTAGCTATCAGTACCTACCAACCCGTTTGTATGAATGCAGCCGATTTGCTTACGTGTGAACAAACCACTCGCTGGAAACATAAAAAAAATGAATACTCCCATTTGATTAGCTCGAAATACTTCGAAATGTTTCCATTTCAGCTTCATGATCAGAAGTGTGCTGTACACCACGTTAAAATCCTTACTATGTCTGTAATGATTTACATTCCTGTCAGCAAAATCGGCCTCTAATTCATGGAAGTTCGAGATAGTCGACTAGTTCACCGTTTTCTCTCCGTTCTGATCTTGATTAGATGTCTTTTTACTGAATTTTTCCCTGAATATTCATCTTAACCAGCCAGGAGTGATTCCATCAGATTCAGCAGGTTCTGCCCCAAATTACCACTGAGTAACAGTTTATTCATCTGCAATTTTAGTGAGATTTTGTAGGCATTTAGAGAAAGTGCAAATGAGTATATGGCAAGATATGCGACTACCATTTTTTCAAAATGACCACGGAAGGGTGACACAAAATTTCACGGTAAGTGCGCTGTGATTGAGGTGTTTTATCCTGATAATATAAGGTCAAAATATTTTGTTAATTGAACAAATCGGTTTGACGTGAATGCCTCGTGTTTGTTGACTTGTCGGAAGAGTGCGAAAACATTCCGGTTTTTTAACAACCGACCCAGCATGTAGTTTAAGTCATTCGAATCCACAATATTTCATACCTCGATGCTTTAATTATGCAAGAAATTTAATGCAAACGTTTACGTAGCCATGGTAACCAAAATAAGCATAGTCATCCTAATCATTTGTGCGTGAACTACCTAGTAGGATGTTCTCACTCGTCTTCTTATGAGATCTTCCTCAGAACTATCAGTAGCGTGATTTGCTCTAATTTTCACAGTACGAAATGCATTCATTGTCAAGTCAAGGAGTGTGGCACAATCCCGGGTGAACAATACCACCTAATCAGTCCTTTCATCATAACAGGAAGAAGACGTAAGTCGCTGAAAATATATTTCCATACACTAGAACATCCTTTTAAATGACACTTTTCTTAACCCCGCAGGTTCCGTTTTCAATGACGTGTTTCTTTGAAGCATCATCCAACTGTGGATCAACTGACTTTCAGAAGTGGAAAAATCGCAAAGAATCCAGATAACGATTTAAAGAAAACAGTGAAACTCGCATGGGCGGAATTACATACACCAAACTTTCCATCCCAGTTTTTCGGCAAAAATTCTGTCTTCGGGTCCACTTTATTCCAGACAACAAAATGAAAAAATAAATTGATGAATACGAACCGCAAGCGCTCCACAGACTGTGAGATAGTTATTTCTGCATGCTTCTGGTGCGTCAAACTAAAAAGCGTAATCAAAAAATACCTCACTTAAAAGCCTGGTTTTCGCCAGACTGGAAGAGCTTAGAAAAGGTATAATTTTAAATTTCATGCAGGGTTTCTCATCAAAAGATGTTGCAAAGATTGTGAAACAAATTTTGTCGTTGTCAGAAATTCTTGGAGTTAATTGCCAAACAAATTGCGGTCATGGTGACTTGTGCACCAATGCATGAGATCCGCATTGACATGCTGGCTTCGAAATTTTTGGTTCGCATAAAACTACTGACAATCCGTATTCATTGTTCTTGAAATTCTTCCAGTACGGACCGTATTATAGCCGTGGGGTTGACCAACTGTCATCTCCGTAGACTTTAGGCATTGCTGTCCCCGGTTCGTATCCTACCGGCACCACCGGTCAATTTGAAGCCTCTAATTGACGGCTATTCTCTTCCTGAGATTTTGTACCACTGACAAAAAATAAAAGACAGTGAATAAAATGAAAAAAATATTCTTTTAATAGGAAGCATCAACTTCAAGGAGACATGTACGAAAATTTTCCTATCAGTCATTTAGTAGACAAATGAATCGAAGGATTCTTTTTAAGCTATTCTTTTTCAAGCTTGTGACCTTCGCCCTTAACATTTAACCAAAGGCATGCAGTCACACACATATATGCCCATGTACAGACTAGCACACGACTTCGAGTATCACAAAACTGCCTCAGTTAGTCATCTTGTTTCACGTCGTAGTTATTTTTCCTGATGGATTTCATACGTACGCGACCGCAAAGTTTGTATTTTGAAAAGCTTATTTATTAGTACAGATGGAAAAAAGTTAGATAGTTTCTTCTTAAGGAAGGGAGTGATTTGTCATTGTGGGATAAACACCAGTTTGATCTCCAATATAATCTCTGGTTTCCCTGGCGATCATGAGACTTTTGACAGCGTAATACGCGGGATTCGCGGCAGCATTAGGTTATGGAACAGACATTATTATTTGCATGAGTCAGGGTGGTGGATTTATTCGGCTATTACCTTGGATGGGCAGGAAATAACGCTTCTGAGCTGGTTCGAGAGAGAGAGACAGAGAGAGAGAGGTTGATCGGAGCTCAGTCGATGACTCTCAGTGACTTATCGATATTCACCGAATGCTCCGTATCAACAATGTGTTCAACGTTTGAACTCCGAAAGGCTTTCGTCACCATTTTTGTCAGCCCAAAGACCAGCTCTCTATGAATCCGGTGTGGCCAGCTCCAAGGGCGCAAAGGAATTGGTAACGGTACAGAAATTGAAAGAAAAACGTATGGCGTGATCTAGTACCCAATGAACAGCGACATCGCAAAGCGACAATCAAAGGATGTTTGTACTATACTGGTAAACAATCCCCTTCCTTCATGTTGAAACCGACAGTATGAATCCCCAGTCTGACCTATATGTGTCTTGGGTGGGGGCAATAACTGATAAGGAATCCTTTTCTTTATCGATCTTCTGTGAGGAATTTGATAAACTTGGTAAAATTTGTAGGCTTTCACCGCCAAACGCAGCTGTCTATGGGCCCGTTTGAATGCCGTTGAAAAATTTAGATAAATGAGTCTGAAAAACCGGACTCGAATCCAAAACCTTGGGGTAGTCGTTGCACGTATACAGTTCACAGATTTCTCTTGTTATTTTTTCCAATGTGCACGAGTGACACGTTATGAGTATTTGATAAAACATCAAAACGAAATCACTCAATGCACTGGCAGGCTGCTCACTACCCAAATGATAATATTTATGATTTACTCCATGATGAGTGAACCAGTTGATCCATCAATTGATGTGCCTCCGTGAACATCAGAAAGCCGGAATGACTATTTTTGAGCATCTCCTCAGCTTTAATTAGACCAGTGAGCGAATCAGGAAGGTTCATCTGACAAAATCGCCGAAAAGGAATCATTTAAATTCCGGGGAAATGACCCATACACAACTGAAAACATGACCAGACAAAATAAAAAGCATGTGCCATTCACTCTGCCAGAGAAACTTCTTTGGAATGTTTTGCATGATCAGTACCCGGTCGGCTGTGATAAAACGGTTGTAATCGAAACATCTGGACCTTGAAGTCCCAAGTTTGGTTCTCGCCACTGACTGATATTTTAGCCATTCAGCAGTTTTGACCGACTACGGCCTACTTCGAAAAATATCGTCCATTTTTTTATAACGAATAAAGAAAGTGAAAAAAATACTTTCTGTTATTATTGTCAACATGAAATGACGAATAAAGACAGGCTGCAAATACGTGACCAGAAACAAACTAACCGGCTCAGATCCACGTCGCATAATCTCCCAAAAGTTCTCTCTCGAAATCCGATCATTAGTCAACATTTTACCGTGCTTCATTCCATGGATTGCCAGAGCATCCGTTCATTATCTCATCAATCTACGTTGAACAATCTGCCCTGGGGCAGATTTAACCGAACTCAGCTAAACAAAATTCTTTTTCCTAAATCAGATGATTGTTAGTCATATCCATTCATTAGTACCTGTTAAGAATAACCACTCGAATCCAATGAATACAAATCATACAACAATATACTTTCTTCACTGACATGAAGAATTAATCCGCAAAAGGTTTCACCGCTATCATCTTAAGAACGCTGAGAATGACCCATTCAATCACGAGGAACCATGTAAATAACTATTTTCAGTTTTATTAATCAGTGTTTCACTTCAGTAGGCTAAAACATGCGTGTGCCTCAAAGAAGCTCAACATCTGTGCACGCACACACACACACACACGCACGCACACACACACACACACACACACACACACACACACACACACACACAAAGTGTATTCTCATTCTTTAAACAACACTGATGGGAAAATATCCCCATTTATTTGCATTTTGATAATCTCCGGTAATTCATTTTGACGTTTGTGATTTGAAGCTTCTCAAATTTCTGAGCCATCATCGTTGTCGCATCTGTAACATATGTGCCTGAATTCTTTTCACGCACGAGGAGTTGAAAATCTGGACCTTATCGGACTTTGTACACCACTGAGAATTTTCCAATTCAAACAAGCATCTCTTAATTAAAACACTAGAATCGAATAATTTATCCTATATGTTATGTGAAAAGAGAGAGCTCCAAAGTTGGGATCTTTATTGTAAATTAGCTGATAATATGATTGATAAAATCTTTTTATTCATCAAGAGTACTGAATGCAGTATTTGGTTGTTGATGTCAGTCTATAAGGTCTCATCACGTGAATCGATAGGATTTCCCTGTAATATTTCTACTGGGGAGTCACCCCGTTTTCACCCCACCCAGCGAGGTTGGAAATCGCCCAACAAAGATAATCATTTCTTTCATTTGGTTCACATTTTGCTCGTTGCATACGGGCCACCGCTAATTGTTCGCGTAATTTGCGCTCGATTCCATATCTTTCTCTCAAGTTGTGCCAAAACCGGTATCTTCGTGTAGACAAATAAGCGAATTTTCCAAATCACCTGCCAGTATGCTCTTCATCTTCTGGGATGACGGTTTTTGTTTGCCAGTCGGTGACTCTAAGCATCGTTAACCAATATTGTTCGAATTATCCCTTCGCTTAAAGAGCCGTATAGTATATTTGTGATCGTCATGGTGTTTGAAAACCGGTCTTTTGTAGCTCAGTTTGATTGCTTTCGTAATTTTTCGACCACTGAAATTGGAGTTTTGGTTTAAAATGACACTTGCATACTGACGACACCATCCCGACTGGTGATCATCATCATCATCATCATCGTCATCGCACAGCTTTAAACAGCAGGGCAAGCCCCACTGACCACTGTCTTTCTCGCCGTGTTGCATATTGAATTAGAAAGTATGAATATACAAGATGGACAGGGAGTGGACCTACATGGGTGGGAAAAGGAAAGAATGCCCTAGTAGCCAACACACGGAATGCACGGTCTAACTGTACAAAAGCACATCGATCAATCATTCTGATTCGATAGATAATGACATCACAATCGCCACTGTTCACATTTCGCATCCATATACTTTAGTGTCTCCGCCGAATGGTAGACGGACCTTTTGAACCCCAGCCATGAAGATGAGAAACCTACTTTTCCAAAGTTCACCGTACATTTCCTCATTACTCGCTGCCATATCAGCTGATGACTTACATGTGGTTTTCTCCATTCCTGGGGAGGAATGGGGAATAGGACACAGTACGGTAGATGTGTGTTTGCCATACGTAACACGTGCCCCAACCAACGAAGTCTACTAAGCTGTATCCGCTGAGACAAAAATGTTCTCTGAATTAGTACTCAGTACTCTATTTCCGACCTCAGCATTGTTCACTCGGTTATTCCATCCAATTCTAGCGATACTACACAAAAATCAGTGGTCAAAAACCTCAAGATGACGAATATTTTCCACACGCAGACCCCAAGTCTCAAAACCATACAACAAAACTGAACGCATCACGGCACGGTATACACGACCTTTCAACTTCAGTTAAATATCAGATCGACCCCACAAGTACTTCAGTCCAGCGTACTCCACTCGATCCTTGGATATACGCGTGCTCACCTCTACTACAGTGCTCCCATCAGTCATCACGCTGCTGCCGAAGTAGGTGAATCGGTCGACAATTGCCAACACCTCCCCAGCGAGCACCAAGCTCGGAATCGTTGACGTCCAGTCTTGTAACATCACCTTGCACTTTGAAGGTGCAAAGCGCATGCCGAATGGAGCTACAGCTCTTGAGAGTCTATCTAGTGCACGTTGCGCATGTTCCGTGGATTCGAACAAGCTGACAACATTGGTAGCGTAATCTAGATCACATAGTTTTTCTCCTTTTCCTAGTTCGACGCCCACTTGGTGAAGATTTTGCAGCGCTCTCTCCATTCATGAAGAAGTTCAAAAGGAATGGAGACAAGGGACATCCTTGTCGAACACCGCTGGTTGTTTCGAACGGACTGGATGGTTCACCGTAAACCCTTACGCGGTCAGAAGTATGAGAATGCGATGATCTCTGTAGGTTTACGCACTTCTGGGGCATACGATTTTGGCTGAAGGGCACTGAAAAGCGCAGTTAGATCGGCTGAGTCGAAGATGCCTTTCAAGTCGAGGAAAACCATTACTGTCGGTCGGCGGTGCATGAGACGCGTTTCATGTAGTTGGCAAAGAGTAAAATTCTGGTCGAAGCATCCTCGACCTGGGCGGAATCCAGCCTGTTGTTTGCGGGTGTTCCTCTCGCGTGCCGGTGTTACGCGGCCTAGAAAAATCAAGGCTAATACTTTGGTGACTATCGGAATTAAGTTAATCCCATAATGATTACTACAGTCATTGCGTATTCCCTTCTTGAAGATGGGAACAATCAGTGACTCGCTCCATATCAACGGAATACGCTCCTCGTTCCAAATGTCGCAGAGCAAGGTGGTAAGTGATTTTATCAATGCATTTCTACCCAGTTTGAAAAGAACTGGGGCAAGTTCGTCAGAACCGGCTGCTTTCCCACGCTTTGGTAATCGAATACATGATTCCACTTCCACTTCCGATGGAGGATCAAGTGATACCACCCAAGGAGTCGCAGTTGTTGACACAGGAGTAACTACACTAGCGTGCAGCCACCTAAACTGTTCCTTGAAGTACTCGGCCCATCGGTCAAGCCTTTGCTGTTTGCTATGGATGGGTTCTCCATTTCTGTCGCATATTTTTTCACTGGCCTGGGTGCGCCGTCCACTGGTGTTGCGAATAAGTTTGAACAGTCTTTGACTGTTACCTGAAACAGCTGTTATTTCCATTTCTTCGGCTACCTTGACCCAACAATTTTCGAGATCTTTCTAAAGGCTTTTCGTAACTTGCTTCCGTGGACGTCTTCGTATCTTATTCATCTCATTACAGTATGGGAGTTGGTGCTCTTGCCCCATTATACTCAACGACTCTTGCAAAATCCAGTGTATTTGATAGACGTCGGATCTGAAACCACAGGCGAAACCTGCTGCTACGTGCATTGCTTGCTGGATATGGGCCCAATGGTCATCTACATTACCATCCTTTGTAGATCCTAGCTCATGTGCTAACCTCTGCTGATAACGGATGCGTACTTCTGGATCAGACAAACACTGCACGGCTAACCGGGTTTGCGTCGATGGCCATGGAGCTGGAGAGATAATCACATTAAACCTAATGCATGATCCGACTCTACGTACGTGGACCAGTAAGATCTACAGTTCTGAACAGAACTATGCCACCGGTAGCTTAAGGTGATATGATCAATCTGACTCAAAGTACCTGTAGAGTTAGAGTGCCATGTCACCGTGCAAAGAAAGCTGTGACGAAAATTCGTGCTACATAGGAATAACCGATTGTCTGCACAAACTGAAGAAGGCTATCCCCGTTTTCTGTACGCTGAGTGGGTAAAGCACAACGGCCACCTAATCAAGTTTCCCATGCACTAAGTTAGCCATCTTGTGCATTAATGTCAACAGCTGGCACTACAATGTCAGAAACTTTGCTGCTGCAAACGAGAGTGGTGAATTCGTCCTAGAACTCATCCTTCTGCATGTCAGAGCTGCAGCCGTGGGAGCGTATGCCAAGATAACAAACAAATTTCGCTTAACACAACTGTCCTTTCGAAAGCTAATTGACCACTGTAGTCTAACTGCACATAAACGACTAATAACCGGGATCCATTCTAAAAGATCAGCCTCAGCCTTGTCAATCAAGACTATTCCTACACCACGTTGACCTGTAACTCTAGCTGCTTCGTCTCTTGAAGTGCTCAGGAAATACCTCGATGAGATACCAGGAGCAGTTAGTTGAATCACACTGCTCGAATCTTGGATACGCGTTTCACTTAAGCAGCAGACATCAATCTTCAGGGAATTTAATGTGAGGGCTTGGCACGCTTGCTGACCGGCCTGCATGAGAGTACGCACGTTGAAGGAGCCGAGATTCAGAGGCTGAGGAGGCTTGCGAAAGTGTGAGTTATGCGATTGTGGGTTATTTATGACTGGTGATCAAACGTTTACTACTGCACCCTAATTCCAGCTGTTAGGAGTTTATAAAAACTTCGGAGGTTGATTTTATTAGTCTGATTTCGCCTACTTGTTTTCGTTGTCGCCAGAGGTTCTGGTGCTCATATCAACAACTACTGAACCATTTGTCATCGAATGCAACCATACCGTAGTTACGTGGCTCGAAAATTTTCGAGGCGCTTTTTTTTCCAGACCAGGCCCACTAATTCCAATAGTTTTGTGTGATATTTGATCTATCACTTGTGATCAGGGATTCACTCACTACTACAAATCTATTATCTACCGAATTCAATTTGTCAGGATTCGTCGACAACGCTTATCCATTCAGTCTCGACCAATATACCGGAACATGTCCACCCGTGTACTTTTCAGGAGTGTGTGCGTGCTTGTCACTACTGTCATGAACCTTGAATACCGAAATCCTCTTGGTCGTGATCATCGTCGGCTTTTTATGTTGCTAAACGTTTTATTGAGAACCAGGGACTAACGCGATCATATCTATCTAATCAAATCGCGCACATTCACATCTTGCTTGAGAAGCCTTAGGTGAATAAAGAGTTCGAACCATACAGTTTTAATCCGTGATATTAGGCAACGAATAAGAAAAAAAAGCCTAATATGTTTATTAGGGATAGCAGGAAAGTACTGTGAGTAGTGTGTGAATTCGAATGATAAATTATTTTCTTCATTATGAGCTTTACCTTCGTAAGTTTTCTTTCATTTAGTACCAAACAAAAGTTCGAAACATAAAATTCTCTATAGCTTAATACTGTTCACGTTAGCTCTACAGTACTTTTTGCGAGGTTGAAATGGTGTGACGGTGGTTAACATTAATAATTATTTGGCTGATACTTGGAAGACGAAATTCAATGAAGGATCAAACATGAATAACTTGAAAGTCATGGATATAGAGTTAAATAATGGAGAATTCACTTGCATTTTTCACATATAAAAGTTCAACTCCACCAACGAGAATGTCGTCGTTCCGATTCGAGCTCGCGGTGTGGGACTTTTGAATTTGAAAAAAGCAAGCGGGTTTCGAATTGTATAAGATTCAGGTTCTTTGAGCCTCGGATGCCTACATAAAGATCCTACCAGGAACAACTCCTTCTGTGAACGTGTCGATGGTATTTCTGCAGGGTGGAAAGAAGCAAATTCAATGCAAATACATCTAGGAAACAATGTATCGTCTGCTGGTGTATTAATACATACGCGGTTGATGGTATACTCACGAGAAAAAGCTGTTGACAATTTTGAAATCCTTCATCTTGAAATCTAAGTCTCATGGGTGTGGTCTATAAAAGGTCCAATTTGTTTTCGCGATAATGAAGAAATGCATTTATTGACAGGAAGCTTTATTCATTCTATTTAATGAGAAAATGATAAATTCATGATAAGGTATGTTTTAAGTCTTTCTGAGGAATACTTTGCTCAGAACCCATAAACCAGTAAGAATTTTTCACCTTATTTCTACGAAAATGTTGTTACAACAAGATTTGGCGGGCAACCCCCCCCCCCTCTTATTTACTTAGGCAGTGGTAGTTAATGGGTTTTCGTAGAGACGAACGGCCAAAGAGCACTGAATTTATCCAAAGAGAATCTTTTATTGTGATTTCCTGCACGGCGTGACGAATAGCGATGAGGCAAGGTGAGCTGCTGAATCATTTGATCGATCAAAATTCAGCATTGTACACCCAATAAGGGTGGTCGGCTGTAGCAACTGCCTAGAAATCCAACTTTTATCCTGAATCTCACTGGCTTTTGTTTTAATTCCCATGCCCTACAGAAACTTTATTTGCGATAAGAAATGCAGAGGAAATTCATTCTAAGGACTGAAAGACAGTGAAATTCATCACATTGGTTTATATCATCTGGAATAAATCATGACCAACCAAGTTGGAGGAGTATTATCCATGACCCTATGGACATTGATGAAGTCGTCGTACGGAAACAATACACTTTGCCGGTCTTTCATAATAGAAGTTTTTCTAGGAGGACTTCTTTTCTGTCAAGGAGTGCGTCAGACTATGCCTTCCACAGAAGTACTAACCTTATTATTTTGGACTTATCTATTCATTTTTTATACGATTTTACGGCAACCAAACCGCAGAATTTTGAAAGGTTCAGTCATAACGGTTGCCCTGTAAAAGCTCTGACTTGATTACGGACTTCGTAACCACTGGCAAAGTAAGGTGATGCACGTTGTTCAAACTGGTATCAGATGCATGTATCTGGTTGTAAAGTTTTATGTCGAGAACATTTTAATCCCCAAAAATATCAGTTTCTTTCGAATTTTGACAGTACGTTTACCATCTTGCTGTGGACAATATTTCTTCCAACCTCAAGCTCAGCCTAGAGGAAATATAAAGAACTGGCATTCTCGAGCCAGACTGCACCGGTAAGGTGTTTACTAACACTGTACTCCAAAGCGTATCTACAAACTCTATTTTACTGAACAATATTCCTCACAGCAGCAATAGCAGCAGCAGAAACAGCTAATACCAAATTAGGAGATCGAATAAAAGGCTAATAACTTTCACGGAAGATTTCGTTTTAGGAATGACAAGGTGATTATTTTAAAACCATTTCGTCGGTTAGCCTTGGACAACCTTCGGAAACGAGGGCCTACGTCATCGAGTTTCAGTTTCGGATAGGCAAATCCCTCAGGCCCATTTTTATACCGATTTGTCCTGAGAATATATTCGTCTTATTAAACGATTAAATAATTAAATGACCGGTTGAATTGCAATATTTTCTTTTGCTGTGACTTTTGTATGTGTACAACAAACACCTGTATGTAAGATTGCACCTGTGTTTTGTTTTTTCGTCTGCTGAGTAGCCATCTTCCTGAGAAAAACCCTCAAGTACGTTAGATAGTTGAGCCGTTTTTCTCTGGAGAATTCTTCTGTCCACCTTTGGAGAAATATTCCGGCTACCTGAGTGTGGACAACTGCACGCCTATTATCGTCTTCTTGTTTATCGATCTTCTTGCACTCAGGTCACTTAATTGCGAATATCTTACAAAACCCGGCAGCCTTTAGCCATTTGTGATGCACTGAATACCATATGAGCTTGATGTCATTCAGATGTGCTCGGAAAAAGTTCACACATAAGTCAACATTTCACAGATCCATAGGATTCAATCGGGAATTCCACGAGAACAAGTCGTATCTTGCAATTTCGACCTCCTTCTTTCACAGGGCAACAGTATTTCCCCCGCGTGTCCATCTCACTTTTTTGACAACCGTGCTCACAGCTTTCCGATATCTTAAAATCAATAGATTACGGAATGTGTTTCAAAGTAATTGTACACGAATTCTCCAGGATATCGCTTTTATTGCGGAATATGACAACTAAACACATTGCTATTTTTTGAAGGCATTTCGTTAGGCAATAACCAAAAACCACTCCTGCAGTTTGATTAGTCACCCTTTATTCGAACAACAACGGAAGAAGCATTTTATGCGTTAAGTTAGAATGACTTCTACATCTTACCATATATACTTCAACCGGGTGTGACCAAAAGGTCAACACAGTGGACTCTGGACCCTTCAGTCATGGGTTCGAATCTCCGCACCGCTACCGGTCACTTCCCGGTTGGCAGTCTTATATTGGCCGTAACTTCCGTCCTAAAATATTGTACTGTTATGATATAATGAAAAAGGGTGTAAATAAAATAAAATAATAAAGGAACATTGATCATCCACGATCACGATTATGGGCACCGGGCAAAATGTTGAGCAGTAGGTGCATAAAAAGCAGTGCAGCACGGGCTACTTCTCGTCTGAATTGTAGAACATGTTAACCGCCAACAAGTGTTTCACCATCTTTTGAGTCTTCAGAAAAATCCAAATAGGAAGAAACATGCCAAGTAGATGAACAGGCTACTGCATTGAAATATACGCCCCCAATTGTTAGATTACATTTCCAGTGACAGTACTAGGTTTCCTCTTATTTTACTTGAAAAATCTACCAGACCGTAGTTGAGGAAACTTATAGCAATTGCTTCGACTAAGTCTTCCCACGGTCCAAGAATTGGCAAATGAAAAGATGAATAATACAAAGCTTTCATACCTTCAAATTATCAGTTTGCACATGAGGTGGCAAAAGCCGTTATCAGTGTAAGTATCTTAGTACCAGGTCAGACAGCAAAAATTAACTCTGTGAAATTTATTGTAATGGCTGTTATTTGTTAGCAGACAATATTGTAGTTTGCTCAATAGCTACCATTATAGAATTTGTCTGCCAAAGTGATTTATTTTTGTGATGGGTCACAAATCGTATACATGATCGTAAGTGATGCAATACGTTATCATGAGAAATTCCTTTTATCCCTTACATGTCACTCTGCATGTTCTCTTCCAAGATGATGACGGTAATTGTTTACCCATACGACCACATAGAGCGGTGTGCAGTGGAAAATATTATACAGCTGACTTCACCAAACAATTAGGATTTCCATAACTTTTTTGGAGCAGCATCTATTTCTGAGCACATAAATCTAATCCGATTTACCGATTTCAACCTAAGCACGCAACTTACTTTGATCGAACAAGGTGACAGTTACACAATCGAGTGTTTGATCATATTTCAAATTGGATCCAAGATTTCGTGTCCCATCCAGGTTCAAGCCAAACACATGATGAAAACTCTGAGAACCACCGGATCCGATCATCGGCCACGGCTATTCACGGTCTGATGATGCGACATTCGACTGAGCGAAACACTGCTTTTCGTTTACTTTATATGGCAAAGAGTGTCGAGCTGCTGATTTTTCCGCCGGTCAGTGCCTCTAATCAATGGAAATCTCCATTGTTAGAAACAGAGCCTTTCATGACCCTGTATTGTTCTGTATTGAGGACATTTCAGCTATCAAGAAACCTTTCAAAAAATGGACAGAAAATGGGCAAGTTAAAATCCGGTTCATCCAGCGAGATAGTTGCAAAGTTCCTCTGCAACATTCACTTTCCTAACATGAACAAGTGTCAAATAAAGCACTTTGCGGTTGTGATGTGTTCATACTGGAAGGGATGAATCTTAATTCCGAACTTGTAGACGGGTGTGAGCGACAAACCAATAAGTCATGACAAAGAGGATGAGTAAGGTAGGCAAGAATCACACGCAAAAATATGTAGATCATATAATTTGTTGATGAGAGAGGTTACGGAAATGAAAACACGAATGCTAATAGCCAAACCGAGGTGTCTTGAATGAAAGTCCTTTTCAAGTAGACCGGAAACAATCGCAGGAGAGCAGCGAAGTAAGATTAGTAGAACACTTTGGTGGCCAAAGGAGACGATGACAGCTTGTTCGGTATCAAAGTGTCTCAGTTTACGGATTTAAAGAGAGAGTCGACGCAATTTCTGTACGCTGTCCAGAATATGGGAAGACCACTGTAAGTTGGTGCATATGGTGACATCTAAGTACTTGACCGATTGAGCTCTTGAAACGGGGACAGAGTCAGTAACAAGTGGTTCATTTTGATAGACAGATCGAGAAACGATGAGTGTACACTCGAAACATTTGGAAGTGTTCAGATGTGGACCGGAAATAAACTAAAAGTTCTGAATATTACTTACTTTCTCAGAAAGAGGTGAAGTCAGGTTGATTGAAGATGGATTTAAAAAGCAACAAGTCGGTGACACACGTAAAACGTTGTGCAGGACGAGCTGTGAACGAGTCGCTAATATGCATAGTAAAAAGATAAGAGTAATAATCAGCACCCTGGAGAACACCAGGATTGTTCATCAAGGGACTCGAGAAAGTGCTACCGAATTTAATACACTGAGTTCTGTTGGGAAAGTAGTCCTTTCCCATGAAAGCAGAGAAGCCGCACAGCCAAGAGACTCCAGATTTTGGAGAAGAAAGGTAAGGGGAACCGAATGAGGAGCAGAGGAGTAGTCGAATAAGTCATAGCGAATTGATATTGTAGAACTAATCAGATTTTTAGGGATGAAACGGTATACTGAAGCAATCGCGTTCAGAATGCACCTGTTGGACTTGTGTACGAACTGATGACGATCACTGATATTAACAAAGGAGGAACACCGTATTCTAAGAGTAGTCTGCTCAGTCAATAGCAGTGCTACGGGACGAAAAGGTTTTGAGTAGGCACAACTACTACCGGCTTTCAGGAGCAAGCACAGCTTTATTGTCAACGGATTTGTTTATGAGTGCAGTCATTGTTTCCGTTAGAAAACCTGCTCCAAACTTGAGAAGAGTGGAGAATAAGCCATCTGTACCAACAGCGAAAGCCGCTTTGAAGTCCTGAGAAGCTGAAGGCCTTTTGCTGGAGAAAAATGTTCAACTTCGGAAGGAATAGAGAGCGTGTACGATTGTGGGATTTCTGTACATGTGTTAAGAAAAGCAGCATTCATGCTGTCGGCATCTATATAAGATTTTCTTGGCCAGATCCGCTAGCATCATAGAAACTTGGTTCAGTACCAACGAATTTTATTCAAAAATTGGTTGGCAACAAACTTATCCAACCTCTGTGTCTCCTGGTTGATCAAAAAGGAGTGACGTATCCCAGAGGCCTGGTCACGTAGCTTGTAGGCTTGTTCTTTTTGCCGACTCGGGGATTTTACTGACGAGAGAAGTTACTCTGTTTAAATGAAAAATACAATTTTCATGGCACAACACAAATGGAATACTTTAAATAACGAGGTGGTTACAGGAGCATTCGGATTAGGATCACCGATGCACTGCGAAAAGAGATCTTCTGAGAAAAGTAATGTAGAAGGTTGACAAGTTTCCGGTAGCTGCCCTTATTTGTTTCGTCTTGACTAATGAAAAGTATAAAAAAGTGAGTAACTTCTGGGTCCAGCAGCAATAAATATTAGCTCACCCATTGAAATAAAACCCTATTAGTGTAAACTGTGAAGGTTTGGGGTTGTTTTTGATTATTCTGACCAGAACAGCTTTTCTTCCGGCCAGTAATCTCTTGGTCGTCTAGTTCCAACGAAAAACTAACCACGAACAAGTGCGGAAACTCTTTTAAAGTATAATCAAAAATCAACAATATAGCCCGAGGCTGGGAGCACGTGGATACGTACGGCTTGGTGCTCAAAAGTGATTGGTTGAGTCAGATCACAGTTTTCACACAGCTAATTGATTAGCGGGTTGGTGAGAAGTGTAAATAGTAGGTTTTCTGGTAATGGTTGACGTGAATAATAGCATGCGATGGAATGATAGGTGCTTGGGAGCATGCGTCATGACTGGACTGCTGTGTGAGATATGCGGCTTTTCTCTTCGGTTAGTGGTAACAATTCACCGTGTCCGTTCGTTGGAAGAATGCGGACTGCAGCCTCGCTGACGACGTGCATTCAGGGAGATTTTTTCGCTCCCTGATAGCTACGACACATTACATGTTTAAACCAAAAACAGTGGGGAATATGGGTGCATAAATAAAGTCTTCTAAAACAGCACTTGAGCGATCTGACAGTAATGGAACTAAAGTGGGCATAAAAGCCTTAAAAAACTGTTTTATCTCTCTGAGAGCAAAAAGAGCTATGTA
This sequence comes from Fasciola hepatica, assembly GCA_948099385.1. Classification (NCBI taxonomy): domain Eukaryota; kingdom Metazoa; phylum Platyhelminthes; class Trematoda; order Plagiorchiida; family Fasciolidae; genus Fasciola; species Fasciola hepatica. The sequence goes on from CANUEZ040000046.1 coordinate 4,398,173, forward strand.
TAGATCACCGATCACAGTACTTCGAACGGGTGAGGATTTAGGATGATATTTACCGGCCACGCAGTTAACTCCTTTACAAGAGAAAGTAAAAATAACCGGACTTGCCAAACCATTCGAAATGTTCCCCTCCCTGCATTGTTTTCTGTCTGGAAGAAAGCATTCACGGTTCTCAAGCTGATTTAGCTTGTCCTTGATACTGCCTTTAGACCAAGGCTCGTGGATGGAAACCAAACAGGTTTTCTTGTGGCTTCGAGTGTCCAGAGCTTTGCTTTTGAACGGCACCTCTCAGAACAGAAACCGAATTTTGTACTGACCAACATAAGAACCGTAGTCCTTGGTGCTGTGTGACCACGAGTTGTCTGCCAACCAGCCTGATTGTCTATCTTTTTCCAGCCCAGTTTTGAACTACCTCTTTGAAATCGACTTATGGATGATGAAGTGGAAAAAGATGTGCCTCTAATCCGAATGAAGATTTCCTTTGGGTAGCGAAATAGATTGATATCTACTGATGATGACTATGAATACAAAGTGACAGTGACTCAGGACACCGATTTCGTGAAGCAGCCAACCGTGGGGCACGTGGTTACACTTTGTCTCTATCTTGGTTAAATGATTTATCTCCGCCCACCCTCATGCACTTTCGTATTGTCTGCTATAATTTCCGGGCATTAATTTTTCATATTAGCCTATTTAAATGCTGTCATTTTGCAGATGGCACTATGTAGCGATGCCGAGAAATCATTCCGGACGTAAACCGTGATACGTTGAAACCGTGGGTTTTATCTTGAAAATTATCTCAAGTAAAGCGTGTACAATTCCCCGTATATTTTGTTCATTGCACACGAAAATGGCCGCGGGCTACGCATGATCATCGTGCAGTGTGCACTTTTTAGTACCGCGAAGTGAGTGATTTGCTTTACGTAAACTATCAAAACGCACGTAAGTTTCTGAAATTCTCAAAGGAGGTAGACAAGAAAATAACGATCAATGCACGAGCTCAGTTCCATGTGGTTTTACCAACCTTTGGTTGCATTCCACTTCGGAAATTAGATGAAATATTCAGATCACAAAATCAATGCATGGCAGAATGGTAATTGAACAACTAGATCAATAAACGATCCGGTTTTTCTGGTTATTTTCTGGTGGCTTTATAAGGGCTGGACTTTGGCGCCGATCAGTTTGCTTCAATCAGATCCTAAAGTGAAGTCAGACATCAGAACACGTTTTCAGAGACAAACAATTGTTTTCAATGATTCATTCTCAAGTCTTTACAAATCATATAGGAGATGGTTGTGCTGAAATGGTCAAGGGTCATTCGGATTGGACGTAGTTTGTGGGGGAGACGGGTTGGGGTTAGATCGACGTGTCGATTTGCACGACTAGGTCGTGACGGTCACATGGTTTGGAGCTGAGTGACTGGGGTGGGGGTGGTCCACTTGCGGCCAGGGTAATTGGAGGGCTTGGACGAACTTCTTCTGTGTACACAGAGCAGGTGCGGAAAGACGGATGCTAATCGCCTCTGCGGTGGCCAGTGTGTGTAAGCGGATGTGTTTGTGGGGATTGGGGGGCGCTCGATAGACGGTGGAGACCAAAAAGAACGACACGTTGGCCTTTCTGGATGTCTCCATACACAGGAACACCAATGGAACGGTCGAAAGAAGGATACATAGAAAGCAAACATGGACTGGACAGTACACCAACTTTCTCAGTTTTGTACCCATACGACAGAAAAGAAACCTAGTCCAATGCTTAGCCTCGAGAGTAAGAAAGTTATGCTCGCAGGAGACCGTAGAAGAAGAACTGCATTTAGTTAGAAACACTCTCAAGGAAAACGGTTACCCTGAGCGCTTTATAGAACAAAATCTGAAAGATAGACCCAAATGTGCTCCAAGTTATGACGTCCCTAAGAAGAAACTGTTTATCAGTATGCCATTCAAAGGAGACGCCATATCGGACCATGTCGACAGACGTTTAACGCGTGCGGTGAGTGAGACATTCAACTCAGCTCGTGTTGCCTGTGTATTTGCAAGCTCTCCCATTATCCGAAATTCCAATAAGGATGTGTTGCCAATGCTGGCCAACTCAATGGTAATCTATTTGTTCAGGTGCAAATGTAATGCAACCTACATTGGCCGAACGGCAAGGCAACTATCCCAAAGAATCAAGGAACATTGTCCACGATGGCTACAACATGGAGGAACAGGAACCATAGGGAGTGCCATTCTCGGACATCTGGTAGACTCAGGTCACAAAATAAGCACGGATTCCGCATTTAAAATCGTCTATCGAGTGCCCCCCAATCCCCACAAACACATCCGCTTACACACACTGGCCACCGCAGAGGCGATTAGCATCCGTCTTTTCGCACCTGCTCTGTGTACACAGAAGAAGTTCGTCCAAGCCCTCCAATTACCCTGGCCGCAAGTGGACCACCCCCACCCCAGTCACTCAGCTCCAAACCATGTGACCGTCACGACCTAGTCGTGCAAATCGACACGTCGATCTAACCCCAACCCGTCTCCCCCACAAACTACGTCCAATCCGAATGACCCTTGACCATTTCAGCACAACCATCTCCTATATGATTTGTAAAGACTTGAGAATGAATCATTGAAAACAATTGTTTGTCTCTGAAAACGTGTTCTGATGTCACAATGTGCATATTCCGGAATCTGAAGTCAGACAGTTGGAAGATTTTTTCTTTGAAGATAAACACCAGATATTTTTGACACAATAATTCACAATGCTACAGACGATTTTTGTCATTCTGTGATGAAAGCTTTAGGTAAGTCTAAAAAACAAACATGGTAAGGATAAAGTGTCGCTAAAAGACGGAACCAATTATCTTCCTATAGCCAATCAGTGATCAATAAATAGGAGCGAAACTTCCTAGTTTATACATACCACTTCGCCACACCAGTAAAACAGAGTTGATTAGTTCTATAAAATTCCAACTGCAAAATCGCGGAAATGAGCTTCCAAAGAGCCAGGTTGTTACAAGCTTCATACGTTGAACAGATCGATGAAAACGGTTGTCTCGTAGGCAGTTGTACCGCATTTTGTAAGTTAACAGTTAAAAAATAGTACTTTCAAAAAAGCCTTCAAAATTTTTCCTTCATGAGAAGCTTTCGCCCGGCTAATCATAAGAGAAAATATCTTCGGTTCAACAGATAATTTGGCTTAAAGCTGATGGACTAATATCAATTTTGAAAGCCACAAATACCTTAATGACAAAGAGAAATATGAAGTTAGTCGTTCAAAATGTTGATGCAAACTACCCTTTAACTTTTCTGTGACTCCCGATCAAAGTGACTTAGTCAGCAAAACAGACGGCTGACCGACCTGGTTTATTCAATGAAATCACTGAATAAATATGGTTTCTTGTTGCTTGTGGTAGCTACTTGGTATCAACAAAAAAAGCTTCGTAAATTTTGTCCCGGTAAAAGGTGGCTTTGAGTTATTTTCGAACACACTTTGTCATCAATGTAGGTGAAATATTTTATTGGAATTTCACGTCATCAATTTACCATTAGGGATCATGGAAACACTGCACAGTCTGTACATCCGGTTTGGAAGGAATCAGCAGCAATGCACATTCTCCCCAGATCTTTACGGCTCTTGAGCCAGAGGTGAGCGATTGTGGGTGAAAGACCTAACCATCAGGTTATTCGGTATAGTTAACGACTACACACGGTTTAATGCCCTTACTCCATGGGCTTCGGAACATTACCCGTCCAGTTACCCGTCCAGTGATCCACTTCCCCCCTTCCCCCATGCTGGACGTCTTCTTGTTGGGGCCTAAATCCGTCGAAGACATTCGCTAATAAATAACCTAAGGAATTTTGTCACTTAGTGAATTTAAGGAAAATGAAAGCAAATTACTACGCAACTCGATTAGTCGTGCAATCAGCCATCATAAAAATTGATCACTGCGCGAGGAACTGGTTGTTATTTTGCAAAAGCTCTTAACAGAAGGGTGATATATCATACAATTTTCAAATCCAATAAGCTGTTGAGATTCAATTCGGAAATTCTGGAAGTTTGTTGGTCGGCTGGTAATCGTTCACCCCGAGTTCGAGAGCCAGTTGGCGCGCCGTGAAGGTGCACTGGTAATGATCTCCAAATAGAGTGAAAAAAGACTGTGCTTACGTTGTTTTAAACGATGAGTTAGGCTCTGTTAGCGCTTCGGAGATAAAATGAGTGTGTTTAGCACGGAGATATCTCCGTGAACTTTAGATGAAACGAGTAAGTTCTGAGGTGTTTTGGGGAAATGCTGTGGCGTGCTTTTTGGTGGTTCTTCTGAATCTATGCTATGGTAAAAGTAAAAGTTTGCTTTTCAGAAAAAAACAGCAACTTGGTCGTACTGTTTTGCAATTGATTTAACGGTTTCGTATATTCAAAGTTACCCGAAGGTTGTGTTAGAATGATTGATGTAAAAATCTGAAGACAGGGATTAGGAATTCAGCGGAAAAACCGTTTAAATGAATGAGCCTATCGGAAACCTTTCCCCTCAATCGTGGTAATTCGGTGGAAATCCTGGAGAGCCTAAAGTAAGGTTACTGCTCATTTGAGATTTCTATGTACCTCTCGGAATAGGGAAAATTGGAACAAACCTCAATGTTTTCTTTCCCATTAGCATTCTTTGCATGGGTCAAATAAAACAAAAAATGTATAAGAAGCAGACTACCTACCAACCACTCGACCATTTGATAACAAATCATACAAACAAGCAGCGAACTGCAAGGCAGGCTGTCTAGCTCTCGAGATAAGAGAACCAATCCTGGGTATGAAGGAAGTTGAGAAAATAGCATTAATTAAGTATTGACGACCGTTTAGAACGTATTTAGTTACTTATCTAATGACGCTGATAAGAAAGTCACTTGTCTCGAGATCATTAGCGAATAAATTACTCCTCCAAATTCATTTTCACGAATTTTGAACGGAAAGGTGGAGTGATGAAAACTTCAAGAAATATGGAGATCAGAGCATCTATGCACAAAGTCAGTCCACATTTTGGTACTGCACGGCAAACCACTTCGGCTAGGATATCACTCCGAGGATTTCGCTTGCTGTTAGAGTGAAAGACACTGATTGCGAGACTTATATTTCACAGGGAGGCTCTTGCCCAAATGCTTTTTATGTAAGTCTGGATCCTAGCTTATGGATGCACTGGTATGGCAGGTTTTAAGTATAGGGCCTCTTGAAATGTCTAAAAGTTGAAAGTAGTACCCTCTGATCCTAACTGTCAGCCTGTTTAAATACGTTGTACATAATGAGACTACCTTTGATAAGCATGCATTTCAAAAGCATAAATTGATTAAGGACGATTGGAAAGTTCCAGAACCGTGCTGCCTTCCTTTTTCGAAAACGCCTATTTGTGTCAACGGAAAAGTACCTTACCATTAGAATCAAAAATACAAAAGCTTGACAACTATAAAATGAGCGGTGAAATCCGCAGTAAAAATGAACATTTCTAGGTTTTGAACAAAAATGTTTCCAGTAGATGACAGCATAATTTTTTTCGGCACAAATTTGAACTCGTAATTCAAGGGATTAGGTTTTTCGACGCGTTCCGGATCATTTTTATGGCACCTTCACTTTTGGTCTCCGGAGAATTTTCAGTTCATCATTTAAAATCGATCATCCTGAGTGCCTTGTGCCCTAGTGAGAATACCGCGAAATGCACCGGAATTCCTGGTGCCACCTAACGATATTGACTCATATGTTCAGTGGGTATATGGGTAATGAATTAGTTCTCTTGATGCATGTGGACAAAATGAAGGCAAGAATTTGAGCATAGACACTTGTTCAGAGGGCTGTAGTCCAATTTTCAACGCACTAGCGATAATATGGTTCAATTTGATCAGTGAACGGATATCATTTTCAGTGCTCAATCGGTATTTAAAAACTCGATATGAGTCACAACAGGGGGCCTGGATAGCGGGCTGATTGGGAGCGATCTTTCAGTTTCGGTGAAACGAGAAAACTAAGGAGAGCTGGAATGGAGTGGCATGAAACCCATATGCACAGACTTGATAAAGTTTTCAAAACCTGCCTTATAAACGAGTCAGTTTTAGGAAACGAGATAAGTGTGATCACACCTGACTGGGTCAGAAATCGGGGTACAGTTAAGTACTAACTTCAACTCCTGTTACATCGGAGTTGAACTGTTTTCGAGAAAATCATCCATGAACCCTACCGTTAGCGAGCTTTAATTTGGTCCTTGTGAGAGATTGAATCTGATAGTTGGACAGCCCTCTCTTTGGATGTCTTGTGCTGGCCCACAGTGGTTTAGCTGACTCAGTGCTGCAGTGTGGTAGGTCCAACTAAGCAGAACATATTTTTGCGAAAAGGGAAGTTGAATCTTCTCGGGCGACAACTGTAGGTGCATCACAAAGGCGCGAACTCATAGACGAAGCGCGAAAGAAAAGATCAACTGGCACAAATTGTGCAGAAAAGCACTACTCCTTGCTGGGCACATTCGAAGAAATAATGACTACTACGGAAGATGGAAGAGCATAATTTCAAAATATGACCTGAGTAGCGCATACGTGTGATTGAGAGGTTGTTTAGTTGAGTCGGCAGTTGCAGATGCAATGGGAACATCGTGTGGAGAACAGAATTTACTGTTTCGAATGAGTAGTGCTTTATTATACTAAGGAAGAATGACACATATAAAACTAAATATGTATATATATACTCTCTTTAATTCCTCTTTCATTTGCTATATAAAAATGAATAATAATTCAGGAATGGAGGTGCGGTCAATGAAAAGCCGCTAGATTGGAAAGCGACCGGCGGTAGTGGGAATCGAACCCGGGTTGCTGTTGTTCAAGGTTCGTGATGATAAACTTTTGACCACCGCTGGTCAAACGTAGAATTTATTGTTTTCTGTCCTTTCCGACCGATCATTCCTAAAATTTTCAACTTCATGGGTTTTTTGAAAAAGTTAATCATCTCCCATACTGATCAAATTTCGACATTTTATCAAGAGACGTAAAAGAGTACATTTGTGCTTTCTGATACCACATCCCTTTCCATATGCCTCGTAAACCTAATATGATCATTTACAGACTCAAATGAATGAATTTAAGAAATGTAAAAATTAGGAGATAGGTTGATTTGACCAAAAAAGTGGCCTGATTGAATGGTTCGCTGTTAGGCTGATTAGCTGAAAATCTAACCGAGAAAAGAAAACTAATGATGTCTTGTTCATTAACAAAAAATCTATTCTTTAGGTTTGGATGGCCATTTGTCTACGGAGAAAGATCACTGATCAAGTCTTCATCTTTGGGGGTAGATAAATCAGCTTCTAAAAGAAAAGAACAGACCAAATTAAAAAATGCATTTCAAAGGAGTGCTCTTTATCAAATCCATATATTATTCTAGTCTGTGAACTGAAATCTGTGGTTAATTTCACAAGGTTTCCTGTTTATCGCTCTTTCATTTCAAGTCCACCGATGATTACTAGATATGACGAATTTTTCCTCGGAGAGAATTTGACTAACTGTCCGTATGAACTGAATCCTCAGCTGTTTAAAAACAAATCCTCCTGTCCAGCAGAAATAGAATTTAGTCAATCTAGTTTTCATCTCTATTGACAACCAAATGCGTACATTATTTAAAAATATCGACCATGTTAATCTTTACGGAGTGATAGAAAAAGGCAGCCGCTTCTTTTACGTTTTACGGAGAAATAGTTTGAGTAGAGCAAATTAGAACTGATCAATAAGCAAACGCCAAATGAATGGCCATTTGTCATGACTTAGGCATCACCATTAGTGCAGTAAGGAAATAGGAATGTAATTTCAGTTATCACCATAAGAAACGGTGTCCGTCCGTACACGCTTTATGTACTTTCCTCCTATTTTCAATGAAGTTCAATATTATGAATTTTGGCGTGGTTGGCAGAGTTACTATTACAGTTTCTGACGTTTAGTGAGGATAATAACCCGTACCGTCCATCAGGTAGGAATACTTGATTTTGTCCCTAAGTAATTCAGGAAACAGCATTTGATAGGAAAACATCATCCATATGAACCAGTTAATAATGTTCCCATCTCGTCGTGGTTCTCGCGGTCCCTTATTTGAACCCCACATCAACCAGATAAGTTCCTCCTTTGGGCAGCCTCCGTCTGACTCAGCATACTCCGCCTCGATTTACTGGGCCCTTTTCTTGTTATTCAATGTCAAAACTAGCTCAAACAAGCAACAGAAGTCTTCCCTGGTCTGAGTGTTTTCCCTTTAGAAGTGTATAAAATACTGTTTTAATTCCAATGTAATTCCTTCGTGACTTGCGCCTTTTCTGTCTTTGTTGTATGATACTTGTTTACGTCAGTTTTCTATTTGATTCGCCAGGTCAGTATGCATATTATCAAATGAAAGAGGCATCTCAATAATCATCTCCCGTAGTCTTTCAGTGATTTGTGTTTAAGTGTTTACAAAGCAACGACAGAAAAGCTTGGAACTACCACAAACTTGGGGCTGGAATCCGTGTCAACATTGATCCTAACTTCATATGTTGTTGGGTCTTGGGTACAAATTTTTGTAAAACCAAAACGTGTAGCGACACTGAGATAGACTCAACAGTGAGTAAAGCAAAAAGGAACTCCATGATTAAAACAGATAATCTCCACATCACAAGTTAGATCTCTGATCAACCTATACATCTGTCACGTAGCCAGTGATTACAGTGGCTCTCCTCGCTTATAGTCTAAGCACATTTTTTTAACAGTTATGCAGTACCTCTGCCGTTCAGACACAGTGAGCGGTTTTATAGATCACACCGTTTAACCTCTATGATATATGCCATTATGACATTCATTCACGACCAAATTTAATTTCCCGAGGACCGGAAGTGCTTGATTCTTGTCTCTTCCGACATACCGTTTCTAGGCTGTAAATAACAATAGTTATGTCGCCATGTTTTGGAACAGTGAGGTGATGTAATAAATCTCACACGCATATGTAACTCTAGTAGTAGTACTATTACTCATGTTAGTGGACATTCAGAGCGACGTGAATGTAACAATAATAATAATAATAATAGAAGTTCTCTCAGTTTGTCATTATACAGTGGTAAAAATTACCACGGGATAGTTAGAGGTTATTGATAGCAACAATTGACTGAAGACTGGTGAACTGTAATCCCCGCCATTTCTATCCAAGTTGTCTTTTGTTTTACTAATAACCAGGCTCCAAAAGTGCGTTTTGTTCCCATTGTCTGTGAGAATGATACACACATATTACATCACTGAGCATCAGCTTTAAGCTAAGGTATCCAGTCTGCGAACAGTGCAGAAAATTATAGATCCATACGTTGGCGAGAAGGCATGCAGTTCTTTGATTACATTTAATATCAGCCTACTACAGATTCAGGCAAAGTGAATAAGTTCTCTTCCTTGACACTCTGTGACCACTGAAGTTGATCAGGTAGCTAAGCTCCGTAAGTAGTTTCAAAGTAAAGCTTCGATTGCTATTTTGACCTCCTAAAGCGACGTCTCCCATCACAGGAATTGCTCGCTATATTGTCAGTGGTTTATCACCCTTGAAAAGTCAGTCGAGGAAAGGCTCAATATCATGTAATGATGAGGTGAAAAAAAACCATTGAGAACCAGCCCACGTAGCCCGATGTTTAGGTGTTCAACTCACAGTAATTTGCCTCGGGTTCCAGTCCTACTGGAGGCTCCGAGGATGAGCACTGATAAAGATGATAATGATGATTTCCATCAGCTGAAATGATAAACCTGCTTTTCATTCTTGTTCCATAAAGATTTGATAATGTATTATGAATCCTTTTTAAACAGTGACCATATATTTCTGCTACTACTAGTTTATAGCTCTCCGGCACATATGACCAACTCGAGGGTGATGACTCTGTTCTACTTGTAAGCTCCTCGCGGAACGTAACCTGACAGTCCTGTGGGAGGAGGATAGAGACTCGCGGAAAACTGAGGCGAGTTAGACAATAAGGGTTACATTTTCAATATGGTTGGGTGAACCCATACCAAATCACCCCTGTACGGAGCTGCTGACTATTCATTTTGGGCGGTATTCCAGCTCACTCGCAGACCGAAAGCGACCGTGTAGAACAGCGACGACCCGATTGGTTCAATGCAGCAGCAGTAAAACTTTCCCTCTGAGAGCTACTGGACTGGAAAGGGGAAGAGCAACTGTCAGCTCTATGAAACTGCATCAAACCGCAAATCATCTACGGGCTGTTCACGGACCACCTCCACTTGCACGCCCCATTATACTCGTTAGTGTGCGAGTAAGATTATTACTTTTGTTTGCATATCACCGTACAATGGCCACATACTTTCTACGGTCGAGTTCATACAACCGGAAAACGCACTAAACTTCGCACAAAATTCGGGGCATTTAATCTTTGGTTCCTTGAAAGTGTATAACACAGGGGTAAAATCAAATTCACGGCTCACTAGCCGGTATTCGCTTCTGAAAAAAAACACGTCCAAATTAATCACAATTCAGAACAGAGAAAAAATTTCGATCTTTCGATCAGGTGGTCAGATGGTGGATTTGAGTAACACTTATCTGAATCAAATCGCAAACTGAATTAGTGATTACTCATTCGATTGTGTGAGATTGATGGTCCACATAAATGTTATACTTTGACACTGAGCATTACGTGAACGGCTGGGAAAAAGACAAACCATCAAATGGAAGCCGAGTGAGCGGATGAAGTCATGTACCATTAGATTGACTTTGCTAGACCAATGAAAATGATATGTCTGACACATTAAATGCATGTAAACAGCTATATGATGTTCTGTGTAACTTTAATTCTATCTATACAGATAATCAATTCAGACCGGGGATTCGTGCTCAACCTTCCACTTCTCACTCATTTGTTCATGTCATCCACATGGTCTGCTATCGCAAACTGGCTATCACTAGGAAACATTCACAGATCGATTTGCGCACACACCACCGTAGATTCGGTATGTCATATGGGAAGAGAAACATTGCTCAGTGATGGCTGAACGTACATTCGGTAATGCACCAAGTATATTGTTGAAAATAAACTAGTACAACCTTGAGAAAGTACTATAAATAGCAGATCGTACCGTAGCGAACAGGATATTGGCGCCGTATTATTGTTTGACTAATGCGAGTGTGGGTTCCTAATGATACACTTACTGTGCTTTGAGGTCATGGAGTATTTTTTCTGTTATTTTTACTTTGGATGTTGAACACGAGCAACCCTCCACGGATGATCATTGACCTTTGCATACTACAATACGACAAGTTTGTCCACAAGAGTATCAATACTACTAGGGCTATTATTAGTACTGAATCCCAGTCAGAAAAGTGAAGGCTTCACATCCATTACAGGCTCGTTTCCGTACAGTCCTCAATACAAAGAACTGTGTTTACCTCAGAACAAAAGGCGTAATGAAGAATGAAAGGGCCAGTGGGGCAAGCAAACGACTTTAAAACAAGTCTTTACGAAGGCTTACGTATGTCAGTTGACAGATTCACGAGCAGGATAACTGACATCTTGTAACCAAGTGCTGAACTGACATCAAATTCGGTTAAAAGTATTTGCTTGCAGGAAGAGTATGAACCAGGGAGCGAGTGTGGCAACTAGACTTGAGAGTTACATTGTTGTACTCAGGAACCAGGTTAAGCCCGTTGCTTCTCAGGTCCATTTCAACATGAATGCATGCGTCTGGTTGTGACTCTTGCATAATTGAGGTTTCAGTATTGAATCCGACAACAGTCAACCCAAAGGTCAGTTGACGACTAGCTGATTCATTAGGCACTCCTGTCTCCAGTGCAGTGAAACGAAGATTAAAAACGTGAATATCGCAGTCCAATCACGAAACATATTTCATCCGATAATTTTCTTTCCTGATCACTTATATATCCAAAAAGGACGGAAAACCGCGGTTTAAAAACTACTTTGTTCAGTGCACTTTGCCAATTCTGAATATCCATGTCAGAGTTAAGCGATTCAGAAGCATCGCTCATGTACGTGCATTTTTAAGTCAAAATGGTACCATCCAACTTTATGAAAATATCATTGTGAAAAATGGTTTCTATGAGTGAACTCATGTCATCCTTATTACCATTAGAGGTGTATTTCGCACGAAACGAGTGCAGTCTAAGCATATCTTCAAATTCCCTATCAAGCAAAACTTTGCAACCCAGATTTTGACGGACTTCTCCTCCACAAATTGATAAATGAATAAAGTTGGCTCCAAAAATGGTACATTTATCAACAAAAACAGAAAACTAGCAAGTCATCGTTTCCTATCTGGCCAAAAAAGGTGGAAAGTCAGACAACACTCGCGTTTCAGAAGCAAACACTGGCCGAAATGCCATGCTTTTCTTTCGCATATTTGAGGTGTACATCGACGAAAGTCACCAATTCAAGATATATCAGCAATTAATTCAGCGTTTTGCTTAGTTGACTCGAAAAGCTGTTTTTCAATCAACTTCGTGTCGTCTCAAAAAAATTCTGACCAACGGTGACTTACAAAGAAATCTCCAGTTTTGGACTGTGTCACTCAGTTTTCTCAATGTGACCTAGTTTCCATCAAACTGTTTTCAACCGAGTTTGGAATGTGTTCAATTATCTTGCTTCGCAGATATCGTTCTTCCCGTCACGTTTGGGTGTATCTATACCCAAGCTGAAATTCACAGAATGAACTGGAGCTGGCAGACACAGGCAGGCTTTCAATAACTGGTGCTGAAAATATTCTGTTCTTTCGATAATGGATCGCTCAACTGAGTCGCCTCTTGAGAAAACCCGATAAAGTTATCACGCACGGAGGGAATTCACAGAAAAAGTCGTATTTCTGCTGTTAACACAATCGGTGCTTTCTGGGCTACCTATAAGTGAAGACATTTGGGTATGTGTTTGCTGTCAGAGTCAGCCTGATATTGACGCAGTTTTGCTAGATCGTATCAGTTGCACCGCTTCTTCAGACTCTATTAGAAATCATTCAAATCGGACCACGCATTTATTGGGGTGAGAAAATATATCGAAATAAAATTATTCGTCTGTCCAACCCTTGTCAGAAGGGTCGGATTGGTCACTCATCCCACCTTTTATCCGTGGCTCTCACATATCAAGCAAGCTAAGTATGTTATCTACGTCTGTTTATATCGTGTAGATAACTTCCGAAGCAACCAAAATTGTTCGCCTATTGTACAAAACGAAGCATCATGCGCGTGTCTTACGTCACTTACTATAAGTCTCGTTTTCTCCTCGAAATGGCAACTGAAAAGTCAGCTGACATCGGGCAAAATTGCATCCCACTGCGATGCTATTAATCTGACCCTACATTTATTCTTAGAAGAAGGCAAAAAATGACATGGTCGAACATTTTACGGTTGTTTTTGGTATATCACCTCCCAAATATCGAACCGATAGCCATCTATTGGTAGAAACTTCACCGATGACAGCAAAAAGAACCGTTTGTAAACTCATCTTTTCATTTATTCCGTCCACTGTTCACATCAACAGACTCAACTATAATGATTTCTCCTCAATATGCATCAAATTAATGACTGGCAAAATCGCCCTGGACGGGATTTGCACAAAATTCAGTCGCTGGCTTTATATTTCAAAGCTGTTTCAAAAAGTACATCTGCGAGTAAACTAACCCACAGTGCCCATTGGCAGAGTTTGACAATGTTGTTTAAGTAAAGTAAACGATTTGAATAAGATGCGTCAAGTTGTTATTCAGGTGAACTGCTGGTCACGAAGACAAGTCCGGCCTGGCTATTTTAGGCAGCCCACATGTGTGTGGTGATTACGTGCCATAAATTTCCACTACTGAATCTCATTCAACAAGGGTTATTCCAATATTTCAGTAGATGTATTCTTCGATTGCTTCAACTCTTGGCTGCACTAGGTCGCTACAGAAATAACTCTCATCAGATAGGTTAGTTGTCAGTTCACAATAAGAGTCATTGAACTTACTGATACTTCTCCACACCAGTATCCGGTCTAGGAAGTAGTATATAAACTGCCTATGAGTTTCAAGCTAACTTTAATTACCTTTCAGTAAGAAACATGCTCTCTCGGGATCTGACGTCATGATATTTGTGATAGCAATACACCAGTGACGTTTTTACTTTGTCCCTCTCGGAAAACTGAAATAGGAGTTATATCAAACCGTTTGTCTATAAGGTTCCCAACCGGGATTAAAATGCTGACCGGAGGATATTCTCGATTTATTAGCAGACAGAATGCTCGCTGTGAATGTATATCATAGTATTCACAGAAAATAAAAGAGGTACACATTCCACAAGATGTTTTGATAAATTGACTCCGCACAACCGCTGAATGTAGAGTAATGTCCTTTTGTAGTACTTCCTACGGATTAATATATTAAACAACCATGCAGTGCACATTTTTTGACTCAGTCATACTACTTTCGACTGGCTGAACGAGTATCATCCGACCTATCTGGTATTTCATGTAGCGTTTATATTATCCCTTCGGAAGCTTCCATTATCTTTTTCTCACATGTCCATAAAATTCAACAGCGAAAAGAACAAATACAGAAAATCAACAGCTATTGGGACAACTTGGCTGAAGGACTCGGTATCCCCAGTCACGTCACATGAAAATCATCGCTCACGATTTATCATCTGGAACTGATCACTGATTGATCAGGCTGATGAGTGAAGTTAGTTCACTCCAATCCACACTGCCTGACAAAATCAAGTACAAAAGCACACCGGCAGGGCTGTTCCAGGATAGACATTATCGAAAACATAGCTTTCCCGACACAAATTTGAACATAGAAGTCAATAGCACTAAATTGCACGATGTATTCCAGACCATTTCGCTGCATGTTCACTAGTGCATACTGCAGTCAAGGTGATCATTTATAAATGGTAAATTGAACGTTTTCATGAGATCAAAGGCAAAAGTGCACACACACACACACAACTAATGATAGCAAATGAAAACGCGTTACCAAGGCAAGGCTAACGTAATTACCCATTCTCGCTGTTTGCACAGTTGAGGATGACGTTGGTTAATTGCTAATGCCTCCGCGTATCTCAATAATCGTTGATTGTTTGTGACATAAGTGACCGTGAACGCCGTGCTCAGATTAACACAGTGATTTGTCTCCCACAGGTGTTTCGTAATGGATGACCTGAGTGTTCTGCGTGCGTTCGATGACGTCACTGATTGTATCTGTCCGCTCATTGTTCTTTGTAACCAAACCGGAATATGTTCAACCATTCTATTACGCAATTGTCTCTCCGTTCTGCCGATGTAGGTGGCTGAACACCCACACTTAAACTGGTAAATGCAATTTGACTTGGCGTGGAGAGGTAGCGGTTCTTTTATCGATGGTAGTTTCATCCGGGAAGTTGTATAAAGAATGATGATGTTAGCGGCATAATACGTACGACTAACAGCACGATTATCATCATCAATCACCGTACTTTTGCTGTAAAATACATTGAAAACATAGCTTTCCCGACACAAATTTGAACATAGAAGTCAATAGCACTAAATTGCACGATGTATTCCAGACCATTTCGCTGCATGTTCACTAGTGCATACTGCAGTCAAGGTGATCATTTATAAATGGTAAATTGAACGTTTTCATGAGATCAAAGGCAAAAGTGCACACACACACACACAACTAATGATAGCAAATGAAAACGCGTTACCAAGGCAAGGCTAACGTAATTACCCATTCTCGCTGTTTGCACAGTTGAGGATGACGTTGGTTAATTGCTAATGCCTCCGCGTATCTCAATAATCGTTGATTGTTTGTGACATAAGTGACCGTGAACGCCGTGCTCAGATTAACACAGTGATTTGTCTCCCACAGGTGTTTCGTAATGGATGACCTGAGTGTTCTGCGTGCGTTCGATGACGTCACTGATTGTATCTGTCCGCTCATTGTTCTTTGTAACCAAACCGGAATATGTTCAACCATTCTATTACGCAATTGTCTCTCCGTTCTGCCGATGTAGGTGGCTGAACACCCACACTTAAACTGGTAAATGCAATTTGACTTGGCGTGGAGAGGTAGCGGTTCTTTTATCGATGGTAGTTTCATCCGGGAAGTTGTATAAAGAATGATGATGTTAGCGGCATAATACGTACGACTAACAGCACGATTATCATCATCAATCACCGTACTTTTGCTGTAAAATACATTGAAAACATAGCTTTCCCGACACAAATTTGAACATAGAAGTCAATAGCATTAAATTGCACGATGTATTCCGAACCATTTCGCTGCATCTTCACTAGTGCATACATTGACCAGTGGTTAGAACAATGTTCATAAAAAAACTATACAACTTTGTGAGTGATAAAACTAATTCTTCCTTTCCCTTAAAGTCTTATCTTTTGGGTTTTGTTCAGAAATATAAGTTCTTTGTCAGTGTGGCAATCAAAATGATTAGGGTCCTATTGTAGCACAAACCAGACTAAAAAGAGGATACTGATTTGAATCATTTCACCGTGTCCTATTAGTTTCCTTTGGAAACCACAGCTCATACCTAGAACTCTGGTCAAACTCATTCCGTTGAATAACTGTTTTCAACTCCACCCATTCCGAATGGTTTGACTGGTTCTAATGTCACTCTAGTTTAACAATCTAATGATTATATGGACACCCGTCTCCAATAAGGGTCAGTCGAAAAGCTTCCTGGTCGGTTCTTTACCCACACAAATTTACCTCAGTTTTAGGGAGGAGAGTAGCAAATTCAACAAAAGTGAAATTCCGAAAATGAACCTCAAAATAATTTGTCTCAAATAATGAATAATAATTGACCTAAAATATTGACTTTTTTCCATTTTCGACCCACGGTAACATTACCGACAAAGTTACATCAGTTTGAATAAAATTTTTTCCCATCGGATCAGTTGAATTTCGGGCGCGTACCATAGAGTTAGATGTACGAGAAGCTAGTATCTGTAACCTAATAAGTATGATTACTTACTCCTTGGAAGTTCTCTACCAAATAGCTCTTCAACGACTAGTCTCGGGATTCTGCTATGCATAGTGTTGAAAGATGATTGTTCAGTTAACACCTTTAGAAAGAGTACTCATGAGGAAAGTAAAATGCAAGGTCGGGAAGTTTAACAGTTTTGTCAAAGTGATAGACTTCAAACATGGGCATTTGCTTCAGTAAAACAAATAGGATTCAAACACAAATAAATTCCGGTACGAGAAAAATTTTTCTTATGGAGATCGGGAATTATAGGGATGACGAGCAAGCACTGAGTGAAGAAGAGCATCAGTAATAGAAACAATTACCAGTGGTTAACTAAACCACAACTGCTATCATTCGGACCAATTTATCCAAGTCAGCTTGAAAAAACATAACAGAATATTCCAATTATAGTCGGAAACACTGCATTATTGTTTTTACTAATATTGTTATTATCATTGCTAGTATTACTATTATTATAAATGCCTAAATTTTACATTTGAAACCGCTGGGAGGGAAGTATAAGTGACTTGCCCAGTTTGTTAGTAGTCTTCCGTAGTTGTATTTATTCTGTCTTGTTATGGATTTTGTTTTTTTCCTAGAAGTGTTTTATATACTTGTAAATCACCTGCTGTTTTGGCTCCGTAAATACCGTGGAGTACTGGCGTGAGACTGGTTCACGAGTAACTTCTGAATAATTTAAGAATCATCAAGTGGGCTCTATAATTTCCAAATGTAGTTTGGTGAATAACCGGAGGGTAAATCCGTACAAATTCAAATGAAGCAGCCTAACTATGTACCCATAGTTTTCTGATATTGAGTTTGCCGTTGACACGTTTCTCAAATCTCAAACTGATCAGATTGGTTAAGGGTATTGAAAGGTTATTGTTATAACTGAGGTCAAAGCGTGTAACTTGGTGATGCTAATGAAGAAAAACTTATTGTGATCTCCACTTTTGCTTACTCGGGTTTACAACTCTGAGGTCAACACAGCCAGCCTTGTCGCACTGTAATATGCTGGACGTGCAACTCTTTTTCAACTGACCCATTCAAATTCATTCTCACTTCCGCCAAGTCGACTTAAGGAAGTGATGTTATATGTATCACGGTGTTATTTAGCAAGATTAACTTAGGCCTACCAAAGCATGATTATAAATCAGTTGATAAACAGTTCAAATTTCCCACTACTCAGACTGGTCGAGTAGCCGAGCCCTGTTTGTTACATAATACCTGTGTTTCACTTGGGTTCCCCGCGGAGATCACGTCCGTCACAGGAGTCAATCGCTGTATGGATAAATAATCTTTGCCCTTGAAAAGCAGGTGACGGAAGGGCTCTAAATCATTCATTTTGTGTTTGACAAACAGTTCAGAGTCTGCTCTCGCAACCTGGTGGCTAGGCGTTCCATTCATAATTCTTCACCCCTGATTCGAGACCCAGTGCGAGCTCCGTGGATGTGCACTTTTGTTGATTTCTAACAAGGATGAAACAGCTGGGCAGTGCCATTGTGTTTTTAGCGACTTTTTACCCAAGGGACGAATCATAGTAAAAGAAGGTTCAGTTTTTTCCACGCTCAGCCTGAGCTAATCACACTACCCATTCTCCTAGTTGCGGCAAGTGTTTCGTTTGATAAATACTGCACTGCAAAAAAACTACCAAACGATTCAAAGCTGGATATTGTGGTGTGATAATTTTGGATACAAGAGTCAATATGCCGTCAACTGTCAGTGAATGTAGATAGATGGTTCCTTTGCCCGCTAAAAAACCTCATGAACTGCTACTTCCCCACAGTCGCTTCATCATATAATGTCCATTCGTAAGAGAATGTACGGTGATCTGTATGCATCCACAGCAGATGCCACGGAAGTTCACAAAAGCGAACCTCGACAACACCAGTTGCTGGTTGTTTACTTAGGAGAGCATATCATGTCATTTCTCTATTAAGTAAGCATCACTGCTTCATGGGATTTTAAATCCATCTCGCTCTACCACAAGCTCATTCAGTAAGCTTTCAATAAATTGGTCAACCTTGTGAATGACCGTCAAGTCAAAGGTAAGCTGATCAACTGCAGCTTCGTGAGCCTCAGTGATAACCCCATCCATTAAGACGAGGTTCAACTAGAGGCTAAAATAATACACTGGATACGCATTAGGTCCTCTCCTCCGTTTTGGTAGACGAATCTGTATCCTGTACCCCATCCCGTAGCTGGTCGAATAAACCCCTTCAGTGAGTTTGGATGCTTTGCGTTACAGTCTTTCTAGATTCCCATTTGATGCTTTGCTGCAGTCCAAAGTAATGCGGGACTCTGTCTCAGTGCGCGACGACAAGAAACTTGGATCCTGTGACTCAGGTCTCGCTCCTTTAGCACAGAAGCACAGAGCCGATTGGATCGTTAGACCTTGACGAAAGACTATGTAGAGTCATTATGCTGCGGACAGCAAACAACCGCTTCATGACTGGAAAGTGAGAGGTTAAAGTATGACGTCTTGTTGGTTGATGCTCTAGAATGTTTGAAGTATTAGCGTAAAGCACAACGTTCCGAGGCTGCCCCGGGTAGCCTATAAAAATCAGCTATCGTATCTTCAAACCGTACTTTGTTTTATAATTTTGCTTCGTTAGAAATACAAACTTTGGCGATAATTTCCGGGGTGAGAATTTGTTACTCACCTCGAACTCGAAGTTCCCGTTTACAGTGCACTCTAAAGATGGGTTTTCAATGAAATGATCATAATTTGCTTTGAAGGAGTATTATTCCACTGAATAAAGTTGTAAACTACGTTCACTGTGGGTTAGTGATACTGAGCTTTCATTTCTAAGGTCATATGTTTGAAAGCTGAAATTCTTCAAATAAGGCATTTGGCAAAGTATATGCTACAAGAGTTCCTGCGATGAAGCAAGTTAGGATCCAGCAGGTTAGGATCTATAATAAGAAAAAGAGTTGCAGTCAATAAATCCGGCAATAATGATCAACCGCATTTCGGAACAGGCCTAAAAATCCCTCCTCGTAACTGAGCAAGACACGAGGCTCCCAGAAGCTGTGATTGTGATTAATAGCTCTTCGGTTGTTCAAATGGGGAGAGGCGTGTCATCTTTGGAAGCACAGTTATCGGAAGTACCCAAAGCGAAACATTTTATGGTACTGTTTTTTTACGTAAATCGTAAATACACGCATCATGAGAACATGGCATTATTCCACGGCAACAATGAAGCAAAAGAGCATACCAATTGGAGCATGTATTTGCAATTGGTTTTCTTCTAATTTCTCTCCTAAAACGTCCAATCGGATATCTTTGCAGCCCACTTCACCGCAGTATTTCAACTTGAAAAATTGTCACCAACCATACTTTTTGTGGTGAAACTTTTCCAGGCGAAAGATGCGTGTCTTAATTTGAGGGCAAATACTGTGAGTCCTGTGTTTTGCTAATGAGGATGGCAATCACTAATGCAGCCACATCTTTCCGAGTGTGATTTTGCGTTCTTATTAGATAGAGTTTTTGATTCTACTCAGAAGAATTCCCTAGGGATTTTCGCTTTCAAATTATGCAGAAAGATCTCATTATCGTGAAAATCTTAAGTGATTCATCATGGATCAGTGCAATTAACTAATATAACATTATATATATATATATATATATATATATATATATATATATATATATATATATATATATATATATATATATATATATATATATATATATATCAGGTAAAATAGTTCACTACCTTAAAGGTTTCTGATGCAGTTAGGAGTTGTTTAATCTGCAGCAGGATATTTGCTGACTTCATATTTTAGTGTGGCGGTTTTTTCGATTAGATTGTCGCAGAGAAGATATAAGCTAGACATATCAAGGAGATAGGCTGGTCCATTTGTTCCGAACGAACTTTTGCCAAGGAATTTATGCACCAGTTTACAAATGAAATAGCCGATTAATACACATTCTGAATGGCATTGCTTACAAGGATAACTACATCCGCTCAGTTAACTTTCTTCTCCATTGAATGAAAGTCAAGTAAAATAGTTTGTTAGGTTATTACAAAACACACTTAGTTTCTTGTATTTTTGACAGAATAACGAAACCGTCCATAAGCAGTCCAAGATTAATTCAGACCTGTAGATAGATACGTACGCGTTCTAGTGTACCACTTAAGCAAGTATCAAGAAGTATCCAAGTTTTTTTCTTAAACGTATTTCAACAATAAGTACCCATACGACTCTTCAGATTGCTTTGCTTTTCACAGAGTTAGCGAAATTAAATGAGGTGGTCTCTTTTACAAAACGAAGTGCGTAAAGGGCTTTCTTAACAGTGACTGATCTAAGCCGAAATGATGGCTGATAAAATGTTTCGCCTTTCATTCTACTTACAGTTGATTCAAACTCCTTAGATGAATTACTGAAGCTAAAATTCGACCTTCGCGAGTGTGAACCAGCAGACTGCATGTGTCCCACTCCGGGCCACATTCGCGTACATCAAGTTGCTGTCTATGGGGTTCTACGGATTTCAAGTGGAGAGTTCACATCTTCTAGCAAAGCCGCGCTACGATCAAAAATCCCAAATGATCATCCGTCTGTAGTGGTAAAACAAGAGGGAGACGCCGATCACGTCAACCATGTTAACACGGACAAAAATCTTAAGAAACGTGTAAACTCCATGTTGGTCATCAGTGATGCTGAGCTAATATTATAAGTTTAAATTCGTAGTGAAACAGTCTGAGATTTGGGCTCTGGTATGGAGATCAACAAGGAAAATTTTCTTCCGAAGAAACCTTTTTGTTTAAGTTTTCATTTCAGATTATAACGGTGGTCACTGGTATCAGTTAATCCATATGGGTGGTTGGCAAGGGAATTCAATCAAAGGCTGATGAACGAAAGTTTCCAGAGCGTCCGTAGGAATTCAATAACTAAACAAATAAAAATGGAGATCAGCATGTCGATACCTCACTCAACCAACCCCCCCCCCCACCCTCCCCCTTTAGGTTACTTCAGTATATCTTCATTAGTAATGAAGTGTTCAAAAAGAGGTTGGTGTATGAATTAAGAATACTGTATCCGAAGAACTTCCAACAAATGTACCAAATTTGGACTGAGCATTCACGTTTGTTCTCTGTGAGTAACAGGATAGGCACTAAGCAGGCTGACTCATTCTATCCTTCTATATTCTCTATCGCAGTCAAGGTTTTAGGTGTCAAACTGAGAGCTACATGGTGTGCATGAAACCCAAACAGTGTATGGAATAAGGAAACCGGGAATTAGCAACCGACCACAAAGACACGGAGCAGGTGTACAGGTTTTATCAGCATTCAAGCGTGCAGCTGTTCAGTTTGTTTGCACTGAATCGTTCAAAAATTTGACCGCGCTTCAAGCTAGAGTTGCATGGCTAGCCTCACTGACGATAAACCACCAAACGTTTATCGCATTTGGCTCGGCATGTTGCCATCAATTTTCCAATAAAAATATATAAAGTGGCAAATGCCAGAGAGCTACTTTGAGATACGTGCTTCTCGAGCAGAAAAACGTCTAATGCTCAGTTGTCGGTTTCATTCGAAGATTTTGTGGAAAAAATCATAAAGAATGCAAGAAACGTGCACCCACTTTGCCAATGATTGATCCGGGAATTATAATTAGCCAGAAGCTAATGACCTAGTATTCGTCTGCAGATCATAAGATCAAATAACTTGAAATATCTGCACCTAAAAGAGTCACCGGTTACGGGTCACTGCAGGAACCACACTAGTCAACGTTCATGGTCAGCTGCGTGGTTCAGTCAGAACGAATTTAGCGTATGCATCAATCACGGATAAGGAAACATCTAGCTCTGAACAGGCAGTTTCATTTCCAACAGCTATCCGGCTTACTGCCAAACAGCCAAAAGTAAGTCTTAAAGAACACATTCATATTTACCTTTGAATGCTGAACAAAAGCAGTTTCAAATCATCATGGTTACCAGCGTTTAGAAAAGCTTTTAGAGGTTGTGAGGACTGATTTTGGACTCACCACTGTCAGACTGTTTCTGATTTGTATGACAGGTACAAGCAGAGTTGACATTCATATTTGCTAGAAATGGCCACCAACGCGAAAAGCAGACGATCAAATCTCAGAGCTTGAACTTGTTGTCTTCATTAAACACAGAAAAACACTGACTATCATCCACTTTCCGGTCTAATTTTTAAACACTGTGACCCCTGGTCCAGAGGTTTGACACAAAACTCAATTTAGGCAAATGTGTTTCAGGACATCAGTAGAATGTACTCTTACGCGGATCTCATCCGCTATATTCACATAGCCATCCTATTTGATAGCTGAATAAACCTTCACGGTTAATCAGGTTTTATTTTCCGTCAAGAAAAATCTCTCCGTTTGTGTCCGATAACTCTTCAGATTGAATGAACAAAGAAGACCGGTTGTCGTAAATGGAAGTTGTTCCCCCTTCATTGTAAAGTGTTTTCTTCGATTGAAATTAAACCTATGACTGAGCTGACCTGTGATTTTACGAGTTCTGTAATAACAGCCCTCCAATTTTTCGGCCAGAAATTCTTCGAATTTAATGAATTGATTACAAATATCTCAAAGCACATGAATAATCTTCCACTGCATATCACAAACGATTCCAATTGTGTTGGCCTCTACTATGCTCTAGCTCTGAGTCCATCTGCTCACGTGCTTTTCCATCACCGGATGTTTTGTGTGAGATGAGCCTATCCCCGTTGATGAATAAGGCGTTTCTACCTCGAATTATCCCATATGAAACTTTTCCAAAAGAAAATATCAAAACTGATCAGATAACTTCTTTGATTGCATCTCAGCACTCGAATAAATGTCATTTCACCGAATTAAAGTGGGGTTTTCTAAATGGAATTATTTAATGAGTACTAGTCGAAAAGTATTATCCTCAAAATCCCAAAAATTTCCTGATTTTCACAACGGATAAATCAGAATATTATACGCATTAGAGTGGAATGAGAACCGGTAATTGTTTTCGAGTTCACTGTGAAAACATTACTGGGTATATGATCTTCACAGACACAAGGATTTACAACCTGAAATTTGGCGGGAATACGTCCATCACCTTTGCTGAAAAGTTCATCCGTCAAATTTTAACTCTCAACTTCTGAAAGATTTGCATAATACATATCGATTTTTGAATAGAGGGTACTGAGGTAGTTACCCAAAAACGAGGACAGTAGATCACCAAATTGCATCGAATGATTCTGTCATCATCTCTGCAACACCGAGGGAATAGTTGCAGGCAGCCTGATGCAGGGTAAAGATTACCTTTCCCGAACAGTTATCTGGGGCTCACAGCAGCCAAACTGAGTAGCCTGGGAGTTTGGACCGGTTTGTTCATTTGTGTCCGTCCGTCTGTCTGTCTATTCTCGAGTGCTTTCCTCAGAATTCGTAATGTGATCTTGAACTGTATTGCTACTTCCCACCTGTTGCTGGCTGCATCACGAACTGCGATTCCAGCAAGAAGTTGGACAGTTTCATTAACGTGTGGGAGTTCGCACACACACACACACACACACACACACACACACACACAGATAGAAAACAAGATAAAAGGATAGAAACAGGATGAATAAGACTATTTTTGCTAATCACTTGGGAATTTCTCATCGGTTACCGTCATTCTTCTTCGAATCTAGTCTACCGATATTCGTCGATCCCCGAAAGAACGAAAATGCTTCGTCATTTGGATGAGGGCCATAAAAGCGAACGGAATGGAGGAACAAATAACGGTAAAATCGTCAAGACCAACTCCTTTCATCACTTTCCGTGGTAATAGGTTTTCACTCACGTTATTTTCATCCCTATCCGGAAAGTAAAATGTGTCAGTGAGCAAGAAATAAGGTATTTCAAAATCATGGCTAACAAATGTTTAAGTAAATAGGGACTAGGAATAGTAGCCAAGTCGCTGCTCAAACGGGTGTTTCTGAATGTAGCTTCTAATGTTTGTGTGTCTTTAGAAATTTTCGGTATGGCGCTTGTTGTCGTCAAAATGACCGAAATAAGGCAGAAAAACTACGATGCCAATGAGCTTCAAATCACTGGGTCAGCGAATAAAGAAATTACTGAATCGACACGATCATTGGTTCATATCTGACGAGAGAACATCCAACCAACTAAACGAAATCTTATTTTGAAAATCTTGTTTGTTGATGCTAGCAACCGCAATAGTCTTCGCAAACCAGACCAAACAGCTTGTTTTGCAAGTAATTCTCAGTAGCATAGTGTTGATGCGTTTTATTTATCTTATGTATCATGCTGACAAAATGGTTTCCAGTACGGCTAAAAGGTTGATAGGAGGATCAAACGTATACCAAACATGGCCGATCAACACTGATAGACGACAAAAGATTGCGTCCATCCTGTACAAGGCCTTTTGGTTATTATGGGATAAAATATGTTCTTATTCTACACACCTTGCTGAAGTGGCTATTCATAACCAACGGAGATACGGTAAAACCACTTCAGTTGGTTTGCAGGTGGCCATCCGCTGTGTGCAACCTACAAGCTCCATGTAAATAGTCATCGAGATTGGGCAAAATAGTTCATCTCTACGTGTTGGGATCTACCTTTACCCTGGTTCGGTCCGGACCGTAGGCCTTTCAAGAAAATTTTCCATCTTGCAGTTGCCAACCAGTTATTTTGCTCCCCATGAGATTAGACGTCTACTTTCTATACGGCCTGCTTACCCATCCCCACTCTTATTCTCGTGGGACAATTTGTTTGTCCACTCCCATGGCGCCACACTTATTTAGCCTTGTGGTTAAGACGGTGTTGACTGGTGCTATCTTAGTGTGTTTAACCAGCATCTATGTTTGATCCATCTTTTTGGCTTTGTTTGATCACGTCGCTCACCGATGAACCCTCGATACTAATGGATATCGTCGCTTACGAAACCTTTCTTTACCGTTGAGTCCCTCAGAGCACTGACCCGCTGGTTGTCTTGACGGCTCTGCCGACGTCGTTGTTTTTGCGCCATCCAGCCAATTCGTGTTCATTCTCACCCGACTCAATCTGTTATTTTCTCATAATTATCTGGGTCACTTGTGTGGACCCCACCGATTTGTCTTTGCGAATGACTGATATTTGGCCTTCCCATTTGATCACGCCATTACCTCGTAGCCGCTCTGCCGCACGTGTTTCCTCGGATAAATACTTTTCATCTGACCACTGTATGGTCAAATACTGCCTACAAATAACGACTGCCTTTTGTGAACCGTTTGATGATTTGAGCTTCTCCTGTCTACTGTTGCCTGGGCTTTTTGAAGCCTTTGTTGACTGCCCTGACTGTGTTCGGTTTGCCCACAACTTGAGGTATGTTACTGCCGTTGCCTGATAATTTTGTCCTACTGTACACGTAGTAAAACGAGTTTGTGCTCTCTGACTTGAGACTCAGGTTTCGTTTATCTGCGAGACACTTACGAGTGGGACAACAATTCTGTACACCTCTTGTTAGCTTCAAACCTAGAGTACAACATCTCGAATCATATTCTTTCACTGTTTGTTTTTTCAGAGAATGTCCACTATTGTTTAGCTCTTCAGTGACTTCATAGGTTTTTCCTAATGATTACGGTGTGAATCCTCGTAACTATTCATTCAAAAATATCCTTAGGTTTTTATTCTTCTTCTCTTCTATCAACCGAAAGTTGCCGCAATCTACCACAAATTTGTCGTTACATGAAACCTCGACTTAAGATCGAATCAGGATATCAGAAAACATAATATCACATAAACAGACCATTTGGTAGCGCCCTGATAGTTCAAATTTCAGAGATGAGCTTAAAGGCTGGGGGCACAGTGAACAGTAAAACTACGTTTTGCATGTGCATTGGTGGGCTTTTTTTGGACAAACTTTTAGTTGATTTCACCACAGCAAAACTTTGAACAATGTGGACTGGTGGTACCTTTGTGGTGGTTATCGAAGATAACAGTGTTATTTCCTGAAATGAGATTGACAAGCCTCCCTCTCACCTCCCATGAAATCCAAACAGCCAGTATCAGTCTCTGACTGCAATACACATCCGTTGGATTTACCACAAAATAGATCTCAATAAAGCTGAAAAACCGGTTGCTTTGGGCTCATAATGATGTTTTGAGGGTATGGGCCGGAGCATTGCCCATAGACGGCCTGGTTCGATGGCCGACAGCGTGTCATCATCTATCCAGGATCGAAGACAAGAATGGAGCCAGCCAAACTGATAAATAAACCAATCAACGATCAACAATTGCCTCAATCAACCGGAGCCGTGTTAATCCACTCAAGTGCAACCGGACAAACGAGCCAGCATAGCCGGGTAAGAATATTTGTTAACCAGTAGGGTTTTATGCAAGAGTTTGGTCATGATCACCACTCATCCTGTATAAACGATCTGTTTTTGTGCTAATAAACTGAGGTAGTTCAAAGGCGAAATAGTCTTTTTAATAGAGTTCGTGGATCAGATCAGAACAAGTGTATTTCCTCAATAATCTTAGTTATATAGTACCCAGGTGAAAGGTCTCATGAGTACTTCACAAGCTTTTCATAAGTCACAGTATACCAATTAAGGTAATAATGGATTGTATCCGGGTGTTTCCATCCAGAGTCATGCATTCATATAACTGTACAAGCCCTGCCGCAATGAGCTGCTCTGAGAAGCTCAATTCTTTCTAGGTATGCTTCATATTGGTAGAAGAAACTAGTTCCTTTGTCTGATTTGGATATGGTTACCAAATTGGATTGTTGCCATTATTCTGTCCAATTCATAGGCTGTTGGAGGAAACTCTTTTAAACCAATCAGTGCTCATTTTTTCAATGTGCACTCCCATCGGCATCCATGCGTGCGAGAATGACTCACCTTTGTGCAACCCTGAATATTGATTATCGCAGCACGCATGTCTCGCGCGCATAATCTGCTTCCACATTACGTAACAACGTTTGGCAAGTTTTGATCCATCAACCATATTGCTCATGGATCATTACCTGTGTTCGTATGTACTCCGTCAAATTTTTCATGCTTAAACAAATGCCTTATTTTTATATGCTAAGATACCAGTACATTTCACAACCAGTTGGAGTGTCTTCTGATTCCATTTCGGGAAATTCGGTTAATACAACTGTCCAGATTGTGACTGAGTAGTTTCTTTTCTAATTCACTTCTATTTATTCCTAAGACCAAGCTGATTTGTCTGTGTTCCCTACTAGTAGGATAATTAGAACCAATTCATCCTGAAAATGGCCTTTGTCAATCTGTACCAGACGAATTGAGACACCTGCACCAGTCGTCGAACAATCGGATATAACTGCGTGCTGGAGGCTGAAGCAAGAAGTAGTGTCTTGATGTATTTGCTCAACTGCGCTGCGTATTACACTCTGAGAGGAATCTCGTTCTTGGTTACGAGTTATATACATCGGTAATTATTAGCGAGATGGTCTTGTTTCCAGCTCACCACCATTTGCGTCACTGGATTGATTAAGCAACAGAAACCTTGAAGAGACAATCATGTTTCTTGAAACCTGAGACGCAAGTCCATCACTTGGTTTTGAGATTCTATAAAGTATGCATTTTCAGTTTTCTGACTGCTGTATATTTTTTGAAAAGAAAGCCTTACGCTTAAGATGCCAAAATTTATGGTTGGAAGCTAAACTCATACGATCATCTGGACTCACTATTCCGTTGTTATCGTTTTTACTACGTTTAGGGTGTAATTAGATGAATAAAGTAATTCTGTACTTTCCAGTACTACGTAGTTTACTCAAAGCTGTTCCTCACTTTATTTTTTTGTTGTTGATAAAATGCGTCCTATTTTATAGACTCCAAGTTCGACAAAATTAGTTCTAATAGTTTTCAAACTTTTGACATCGCCCTCCAAATAGGCAGTTCACAACAAACATAAATGCACCTACTTCACCAAATGGGCTTTCGATATCTTTACCACTCATGATCCCATAAATCGTCTGCAGCAGTTGAATCCACCAGCTTGAGTTTTAGGCGACTTCGTCTCTTTTGCTAATATCCTATCACAGATCTGAGCAAAACACCTCTTCCCTGTACCCGTGTTTAGAAGTGTATACGAAAGTTAACAACCAGACGAACAATATATGTAAGCAAAACACAAACATCTGATTTCCAAGACCTAAATCTGTGTGTTCGCTCCACACAATTCAGATCTTTTAAATTCTTCCAGTTTTTCTTCAGAGCAACAACATTTCTCAAGTGTTGTAGCCCAAGGCTATTGCATGTCGGTTGTTTGTATGTTGTATAACCTCCTAGAAGGAAGGTGATACGCATCAAGGCACACATTTACGGCGTGTCAGCAACAGTTCATTCAGCGACGAGCGTAAAATCAACTTTACAAAGTACCTCACTCAGTGTGTGTGTGTGTGCGCGACCTTCTGCAAGCAAACAATGAAAAAGTCACATTATGATGCCTGGACACGGGCGTTTTGTTTCTCTCCGTGTGTACAAAACGGTGTACTTGAACTCGGTAGAAGAGGCGATTCGAAGGTAGTGATACCAGAACAGGTTGGCGAACAACATCTCCGAATTATTCGATTCGTGTGCTATATTACTTTCGGTCGAAGAAAGCTTTCAAAAAGTACACCTAATTTCTCCTAAGGTTTAGTCAACTATGTACCATTTCTTCAACTTTGATACTTTTATCCTCGGCTTCTCATTCTTGAAAAGAGAATGTAGTAGAGTAACATGGCTTAATTTGTACCCAGATAGATTTCGTTGTATTTCATCAGGAATAAACTACAAATAATGCAATTATTTTATTCATTACATTTCTTGCTTTTGGAGGAACCTTTCTCTGTGATGAGAAGTGGAAAGGCGGAAACGGGAGATGAACGAAATGGTTTGGGTGTGATTTTCCTGTGCTCTGCGTAGCTCCGTGCTTTTAATCCTACAATTATTTCGTCTCCTTAAACTACTTTATAACAATGGAACATTTTGATGCAAACACAATTATCACTAACCTAATCCACGGTATCTATGAAATACACTGCGTGCATACCTCATTGAAAGTGATTATTTTTCGTTTAGTCTACTAGCTTTCATTCGGCGTTGTCCCAAAGAAAAGCTCACCAGATTTCTGTAGGCATTTTTAAAGAGCTCATCTCTTCCAGCTTCATCGACTGTCTTGAATTTCATACCTCCCGTTTCTTCCTTCCTGTTCTGATTAAATGAATATTTTTCCACAAGTTCAAGAGCTTAAACACGAAGACGGCCATACCTTAGGATATCTGTCTCTTCTTTTTATGTGACCCGTACAGTAGACGGTCGTTTATTCCGGGAAGCAAAGAGTGCGGCACTGCGTGATTCATGTCCTGCACGATTTTGCTGTATCTCTACTGCAGACTATTGGAAAAAGGTGCGCCGTTTGTTTCCGCAGTTAGGGGAAAAACAACTGAACCAGGACAATAAACGAAAATGGAACATTTGTGGGCGAATGGTTCAGTATGATGTTAGATTCGTATTCTTGTTGGCCAGATTTTAAGATCTGGCACTGTTGGAAAATGGTTGCCCCGGGTACAAACACCAAGAGGCAGATAGAGCCCAAGCCCGAAAAATCTGATTTTGAGTCCATGATTTTCGATTATATGTCACAAAGTGCCTCCCAATCAAAGGTTAAGAAGTAATAACCTTGTTTGAAAGATGGCTGTGATCTACAGCTTGCAAGTGTGCATCAATTGCGATTTGACTGAACAGTTACTACGTAAATAGCCACCTGCGTGTCGCTGCCATGGTGAGTTCAGCTTCACACACAGCTCTGTTTCAGGTAAATTTTTATTATTCTCTGTACCCTCCCAACCCTATCAAGCATTATTGTGCTGATCTGCAGTACGCATCAGATATCAAAATTGAGCTGGACTTAAATAGTACGATTGTGTAATATTGGCTTCTCTTTTCAGTTTCATCACAAGAAAATCTTGTTTCAGATCGTTAGTTTACAAGCCCGTAGAAATTTTTCGGTTGACTCAAAATGGTTCTCACTAGAAAGCTATCTGTGGAGGTCGTTGTCCAAAGGTTGACTGACTCGTAGAATACGGAACCGAAACCCAAATTCAGACGAGGCGAGTGGATAGATTACGTCCACTTGAATGCGAACTAACCTTTCAAAATAAAATGTACCTCGGGTTATGATTGATCCCATCATGGAATACACAAACCAGTGTTCAGAAAATAAGAGTAAGAAAACTCACACTGCGTGAAACAGGACCAATTCCCGGATTCACAATACAGATCGATATTTATTGCAAGTGGAAGGCCAATACGTGATCAGAAGGGAGGTATACATGCAAGGGTTAAGCAAAAGCATGGCGGCACTGTTGAGAGAGAATGACGAGGACTGGATTGAAGTACCAGAACCAAGGGTCAGTGTTCTTACCAAAGCAAAGTAGTCGGGGAGAAAGAGCAAATGACCTTGTCTAAGTTACCTCAACAAGGTTAGTAGGCAGACGTGAGGTAATGGAAAAGAAATTGACTCAAGGGACGAAAGACGAATACCATCAGGCTATGGTGACTAAATGGTACAATTACGTTAGTATGGTTAACGAAAAAGTGTTAGAACAATGAAAGCCGGATAAGGCACCTATACCGAGTTCTCATTGGGAATTTTCAATAATGAAAAATAGAGGCTTTTACGCTATCACACGAAGTTTGGGAAACCAACAGCAAACAATGCAGTGGACTTCCAACTATAATTTAAATGAGAATACCACCTACCTCCGAATCTCTCCCATTTTTCACCTCAAGGGTAGCTTTGACCAAATTAGGTAAGGAGACAAGTGAAGTGTACAGCTCACCCTAGTTCAGCTCTGTTTGTCTGAAAACTTCACTGAGTTCCCCGATATGGTTGGCCGACCACTGGTCGAAAGTGCGCTTGGGACAGAAAATTGTGGGCTGGTTTTCACCAAGTGTGGAAGTGTATAGTATTATTTAGTGTAACGTATTAGTTGCAACGTGAGAACAAAATTTTGAAGACGAGTGTTTGCTATAGATGGCTGATTCTGTATTCCGTACAAAATGTACAGCCGCTTGGTATTAATTGAAGTGGGTCACGGAACATGAAGGTTGGGTAGACAGTGAGACAATTTAGTATTAGCCTATTAATCTGCGCAACTCGCTTGCTACACTCATAATTCTGGTCAAATCGCTTTGCTTTGGTGATTTACTTGTGGTCACTGCAAATGAAGTTTTGGGATGGTGCTTTTCTGTATTCGTGCTTTCGTTGATTTGGTTGGAGTGAAAGGAACAATTTTTTTAGTCGATACATTTGCTCTCTAGTTGAAAGGATTTGGGACGAATTCCGAAGTTAGCCTGCAACTAAAATTCAAAAATCAGTTATATTTGATGTTTATCTACAAACCAGTCAAATAATTCACTAGTCTATGTTTCGTTTTGATTTCTACAAAAACACGTGTTATTACTTCCTCAGTCCGTTAGCTTCTGTGGATTTCATAGAATCGCTTCCCTGAGACGAAGTTTTCGTTGATAAAGAGTATCCTACTAATGTTTACTTTTTACTTATCTTTTCAAAAACACAGCTTTTTCTTGTCTCAGTGTTTCAGCTGACACCTCTGAGAGGGGCGGGTAGTTTGACACAACTCTCATTGTTGGAAAAGGGATTGTTGCCAGTCTTTTGCCATCACCTCTGAACTGGGAAAAATATTGAAGTAAAACAACTGAGCATCACAACAGCTGACGTAAAAATCGATCATGGGAGGGTAGAGCGGACACAGAACTGTTGAACCTCCTTTCGTTCTGAAATCTGAATTAAACCTTATTTTTCCAATCATCTGTTTAAGCAAAGCTCACTGAAATTTCACATACAGACGTCATTCACGATCCTAAAACAAGAGATTATGAACTGTACGAAGCTACAACAGGTTGGGCCTAGTGATGATCCGTGTTGTATACTGCCAGAAATGTCCGGCAATGGGGGCGTTCAGTTCACTTAAATTAGGTCCAATGGCCAGATATTTGGATCATTTGATTTTGCGTTTTCGAAATTCCCTAGGCAACTTGGTTTTTCGAATTAATCTATTTCCAAGATACAAGGTTGCACCCTGATAAGCATTTCCGTTACTCGGGAAAATCGTGATAACTCGTTTCTCAGACACTAGAAGTGAATTCCGTATCTTATTTAAAGCGGGTTTGCTAGCGAGGAACCATAAAGTTTCAGTTAGAAAAATTCCTTGTCGTTTCACCACTGGTAGCAAATGAAAGGCTAGAAGAAATACAGCCTCGTATGAGATATAACCTGTTGTATTATTTCCAGTGAAAGATAGTTTTAGAAGAACTTCTGATCTGATAGACAGGGAGCTTTCCTTTTTTTGCCAACACATTCTACGCTGTTCGGGGTATCCATGGTAACGCCAAACTGACACAGTTGATAGATCGTTTAGGAAACCCATATCAACCACAGGGGATAGTTTTGCAATCTCAAAGTCACTAGAATGAATTTTTTCGAAAAGTTCTTTTTTACGATAAACGCTTTTGTGAGCTTCTTAAGTCTCACAACAGATCATACAGAGTAAATTGATGGTCAAAACGATTATCGATGCGAGTGGAACTTCTTCGCGGTTTCTACACGCGGCGCTCTTAGTTGTTTGTATAATGCTTGCTTTCGATCTGTCGATCGGCCTAAAACAATTTACATTTCCAAATCACTGTGTGTCATAGCCCGTGTGAATTTATTTTCAGATCTTCTGCGTGGTTATATGCTTATTGCTCTATGAATGCTAAGGTTTGTCCTGGTGGAGCTAACGCAGTAATCCAAGCCGGATAGGTCCGTTTGTTACAAGTCGCGTCTTGTTAAGATATCATTTTGTACATGAATATTGCGAAAAAACTTGTTGTCATTCACAATGAGAACAGAAAATACTTTTATAACGGGAAAAAGTGCTTAGTGGGATCACGTAATTTTATTTCTCTCCTCTTTAATGAACTGGAGGGATTTTCCGGTTTTGTAAGCCTTTCTTCAATGTAGCGAAAGGGATATGGTTATTTGGTGGGTCACTCTCATATGACCTTGGAGTTCAGGTGACGCAATAGAAATGAACCAGAAGTATTTGTAGTGGCTAGGCTGTAGGCAGCCGTTTTATGTTCTGCTGAAATACATTTGACGTCTCAATGAGACATTTACTGAGCTTTGTAACCATGGAGTGTTCCGTCTTTTTTATTTCGCAGACGAAACACCAGCAACCCTTCGAGAAGATACACTAATTTTTGTAGTCTACTTGTTCATCCGGAGAAGCTATCATTCATCCTGAGTTGGGTTCTGAACTGTTAGGCAACACAGTATTCTCCAAATATGTTTCTAGTATGATCAGTATTTAATTATCACTGACGAAAACCACCGTTCATAAAATTTATCTCCATAATTTCAGCAATAAGCCACATTTCAAATTTCCCTAATTTTAGACTTTTAGGCTTCAGTCTAATTTATGACGACGACCAAGGTCACACAATTTTAGCCGCCACTGGATCGCAGAGAAGTAACTTTATCAATGTTAAGTGCTATAGAACTTCGTATTTCAGTCTCGTGTTATGATACACTACAAGAATTTCAGGATAGGACAAGTAATTTCAAGTAAAAACGTTTTTCTGATACGTTTTGATAACACCAGTATGAAGACTTCATCAAATACAATTGGGATAAACAGGTTCTCATTCCCCGTCGTCCCTAACGTCGGTTGTTGCGTGAGCAGTCATTAGGAGAAGCTCAGACGAAACTACAGTACTCATAATTGTCACCGAATACCTTATACGGTTTGTGTTCAATCGGGTGCACGTCTCACAATTTTTTGCAGTTCACAGTACTCAGCTGAGTAGTAACATCGCATTATGAACCATTTCATAACTGAGTAGTAAATGAGTAGTCTAGTGAAGATAATCTAGTATGCGTCACAGAAGCTATAAGTAATTAGAATACTGAATTATTTCTTTTTCGAATAACCCTTATCAAGCGCGATCAGAATAAACTGTTTCCAAAAGTGTAGCAAAACAATGTCCGGCTTCTCACCGGAAAGGTAAAATTGCAGGTTTTCCGGTTGTTTAGTAGACAATGGCGGCCACTTAGCAACCACGACCTGGGCTGCAGTGACCAAATGTTTCCGACTCACCCATAAACCGCTCAAAGTCACTTCATGCATGAGTTTTCCCCTCCAGCCTCAGGGCTTACTAATCTTGTTCAAGTCACTAACTCAGATACACAAGGACTATAAGGAGGATCTTTAGATGATTTAATGGAACACTAATCACATCAACCATCAACAGTGGCTACAAAATGATAGGAAAACCTGTCGAAACCCCTCGCACTAACCCATGATAACCGCCTCCACACGCTACAGGGAACTGGCCCGGTGACCTCGATCGAAATACTAATAACAAAGTGTAAGTTTCCTTACGAAGGCTTACATTTGCGACTTTTGACCACATCTAAATCCAGAGTCATTACAATCATGAAGCTCACACTCTGTGCTAAAAGTGGTTCGGTGGTCAGTGAATTCATGACCGCATGAATTAAAAAGTCCTATCCGAATACTTTGTACGGTTTCCTGATCTCGTGCGTGCATCTAATAATCCCACGTATACTTTGTCACACAGACCGCTCCCACCCCCCTTATCTGACATTTGTCCGCATGTTTTTCTAACTTTGCTGAATATGTTCATAAGACTGTTCAATCCAGGCAAAAGATAATTCTTCCAAGTGGGCAAACCTATTTCGATAGAACATTTTCTCAGGTAAGATACGACGGGGAGTCCTCGTTTTTGTGCACAGAAAGCTGGCTTATGCTGCTACGAGTTGCCATGTTATAATGGTTCATTTGATAACTGATGCATTTGAATGTTCTACTGAAATGTTTCACATTCGCGGTTGACAAGAATAAACAAAATGCTTGGGTCTCACGAACTGTCTCCCTCCTGTTCTCAAGAAATCGTAACGGATTGTCTAGATAAAATATTCAGAAACGAATCTAATCATTTTGTGCAAAAACCAACCGTCTCAGTGACCGATCGAGGAGTAGAAAAGGATATGTTTGTTTACTTAGTGACGTTCAACTAATTGATAAAAAAAAGGCGAAGTGCAGAACAAATCCACATGTTGTCATTAATTATTATTATTGGGGTTAGCACAATTCATGGTGGTCATTAACCAATACGCAACAAGTTCCGAATTCTTCCGGTTGATACGTAAATATTCTAGGATTTCGGTATCTTCCAATAGTTTAGCTACCTGAAATTTCTAATTTGAAAGCTCTTTGTTGGGAATGAGATTCGTGACTGACTGAACTGAACAAATTCAAACAAAATGGTAATTTAAGGAAATTCATGTACACGCTACTAGAGGTGAATATCCCACTGTTATGTCACTACTCTAAACACTACACTAGTCAAAAACGCATGGATTTTAACTCAGAAATAATTTTGTTCCGGTTGGTTGATGAAGTCAACAAGATAGGGTACAGCAGAAAACTTGCACGCCGTAGATTTAGCCAAATGGGATAGGTAAGTGCAGCATAAAAGCTTTAGACCAATTTAAATTGAAGTGAATGCGCCATACACGCTAATCTGATTTCACATAGCATGTGACATTAGTTGAAATGTTGAGATGCAATGTGTTGAGTATGGCGTTAAAGTGGCTTGCCACCGTTCGTGGAAACATGGGTAGGACATGTATAGTTAAGCTTGAAGCGGTGGATATGTAAATCAGAAATTATAACAATAGATCCATGTAACCAATGTGGCCAGTGTCTCTACAAAATGTTTAGTTAGATGGAACTAGATAATTAATATGTCGGAGCCGAGATCAGTTCGGAAGGTATCGAAAAAGCGAGGCTCTAATCGATTGATAACTGGTCTTGAGTAAGGTTATCCGCGCTAACCGAAACGTCTACTGTCTACCATCTTTTCTGACAACTTTCTACTCCGAACAATAAGCACTTACCAAGAACTAGATAACCGCTGTTCATAAAAATTGGGCATCCTAGCCCCCACAAATCCGGCCATATTAAGTTTCCTGTCAAGTCTACTGAATCAAGAAAGAGCAAATCTTCTTCAGTAATAAGTACGCTAGGGATATACTTTGATAGCTTGAAGTAACATTTGTCTTTCAGAAAAGAGAGAAGATAAATTCACGCGGAGCTCTTGGTTTCGACTGCAATGAATTTTATTAGAGATTCGTGAAGCAACTCTTTTATCGGTGAAGTTTGCAACGGAAGCAGCATCCATGATGTGAAATGTTCGACTGAGCATGATATTTGATAACTCTGAGAAAGTAAGGGATCACAGTGTAGCTTTTGGCATAACCTCGTCTTCCGTCATACTCAATGGCGGAAATATTCACTATTCCGTTCGAACATATTGCCTAAAAGGTTTAGTACTTCGATTCGTCACTCTTTCCTCGTCCATATCTCTCAGAGGTGAAAACACCACTAATAGTACTAAGTAGTCATATTCCATTCAACCTTAAGAAAGGGACTGCACGGCCACAATCGCCAACTTACTAATGCTGCACAAAATTTTGATAGAAAAAAGGACCAAGATGGTGAAAGTGGTTGGTAAAATCTGACACGTAAAAATTCGTGTTATTTTTTTGTGATCATCAGAGAATCAAACCAAGGACTGAGCACTGCACAGAATCGCGAGGCTGAAAGCAATTTAGGGGTAAATTAGTCGACTGTTTTAGTCTCATTGCAGCACCACAGCAGGCGGATCATTTCACGGCAAAACCGAATTCCACACGAGCCTCAGTTCACTGGTCTGCAAGCTAAATGAAGGGCTGCCTAAGTAAACACTGACCTACTACTGAGAAGTGTCCCCCTTCTGATTGAATTGTGTTGAATACTTTGAGAAACTTCAAACGAATTTTTTTTCCGATATAAAATTGAGAAGAGCACATTGCAGTAATGGCAGTGACAGAATTGCACGAAATGGATTCAGAAGATGCACCAGCTGCCACTGGAATGCGTTCACTTTTAGCGTATAAGTTATGGCGTTTCTATAGCCAGTAAAAGTACAGGGAAACGTGTAAACAAGCAGAAGTTGAATTGCCAGCGAACTCTGTAGTCGTCATAGGTGACTCGAATACTGTTCCACGATAGATTTGGATCGAATGTATGGACTGTCATGACTGACGAGCACATAAGGTAACCGAAGTCTGGAGTAGAATGTACCATATATGCACGATCATGTTGGTTGTGTGCAAATCTTTAGTGCATTATCGATCGAACGATGAACCAAATGAATGTGGTCTTGGACTGTGTTCACCATGTCAAATGTATCGCAATAAATCACTACAGTAACGGTGCTCAGTTTATGTTCGGATAGATCTTGTAGAGTCTCATCCCGTGTATGCAACAGGTTGCATAGTGTTATTCACTACAAAAGGAAAGATGAAATTCGCGGTGAACTTATACTTTGTGTTCAGCAAATAAAGCGTTGCCCAGTCGATATTCTTTTGGTGTTGTGCTTCCCACTATTTGACATGGGTGCCCACCACCCCTCGAGGGGCATATTTGTCTCCCTGAAGCTATCATGGTAAAAACAGGGATTATGTGAAATTTTCACCGGTTATGTTATTTTTTTTCTATTCTACGACCTATATTATATCATCCGTAGTGTAATCCGATAAAGTAAATCGAAATCTCTTTGGACGTAAATTGTGCACTGCAGCTACTTTGACCTCTTTTCGAGTTGAGTTGTGTTTTCGTAAGACCATATTCACCATTGGAAAGACACAGATGGATGGACTATGCATTGTTTGATAATGACGTAATACAAGTTTAAAAATCATCAAAGGGATCCTCTGATCGACTTTCTGGATTGACAACCATTTCTGCTGTGTACGTACTGCTTATTGGATAAATAAGTAGCCGGTTTCTCAAAACACTATTATAGACAATTGTGTATTAATAACGAAAGCCAGTGTCAAGAAGATCGAAAGCAATTTGGTTACCTTAATAAGAGAATTCCAACAAATTGCAAGTCAGCATGCTCCAAAGAATAAGGCCGCAGAATATTACCGGAATCAGATCGTTCCGTGGAAAATAGTAGTCGGTGAAGTCTGCTTCGTATACTTCCTAAGTACCAAAATGATTTGGCTCTGTGCTTGGCTGCCATATGGAGTTTGGTCTGTACAACTGTTAGGAATGACATGCATCACGGAAATCTTTCGTGACCTGCGTTGATGTTCCTAATGATAATTACCGTTTGATTCCAGCATTGAAAGCTGCGCCTATGCAGGTGACAAAATCTTAGATATACTGCAACCAAGTTCACCCAAAGTTCTCGGGAATTCCTTTCCCGACGCATGTGCCAAAACCTTAACGAACACCAAGCCTTCCATTATTCAGAAATCCAAGGACAGTTTGCCTTATCAGTCTCAGTCTTTTATTCCATATCACTTTACATACTCTTGTAGTGCATAGTATTTCTGCCATATCATGAGACGCCTGTCTAAGGTGATATCAGAACACGTCTTGGTTTTTGTTAGGCAAAGGAATAGTTCGCACTATCAATGACGCAATCCTACATCTGATGGGTACTGAGCATGGGATCGATGGAGTGACAGCTTTCAAATCAGTCCTGACAACTCCCAGAGTTCGAGATAAAGAATTACGCTGGCCGTTGCTGATGGCTTCAGTAGCCACAGTAATTCGATTATTCAAGCCAGAATTGTGCGAGCAACCTAACCTTGCACAAAAGTTGTCGCCTTGACAGTAACAAGTGATTCTCCCATGGTTCTCATGCAAAAATTCTCCCCAGTACTCCTTTTTCCCACCCGTCTTTTCGCGCCATGTGGTTTCACATTTCACATATAATGTCAATCACACAACGGACAAGATTCATTAAGTTGAGTCTTTTTGTCAGGTTACCAGATTTGTTGCATACTTACTCATTCCCTGCTCTCTAAAGCTGCACATATACCTTCATTTTACCCAGCAACATACATAAATGTCTGAAGTGATATAAAAAAAAGAAATTTATTCGTGTTACAAGCTTTTTTCGGAGATCGATGGACATATTCTCTGACCTAGGCAGTTGATTAGTAATCTCTTTCAAATTTCGTGAAGAAACGGGAACTCAGCTGAATTTTGCTGTGAACTCTTTCTGAAAGTGTGAGTTTAAAATCACCTACAAGGGGTGTAGGTAAAGTATTCAGACACCTTCGCCATTTTAAGAATGGAGATCTTTGCAATCAGGAGAATATTTCCCAACCACTTTGTCCGGGGTGTTTCATAGATGATTAAATGCAGCTTATTTTACGGTTACTGGAGTTACACTGACAACTATGTTTTGTTCCTGAATTGGGCAATAAAGACATATTTGGCATTATACTAAAAGTGAATCGAGACGAATACCTTCTGCGCGCAGATCCAACCAGTTTACTGATGCTGCGCAAAATGTTTTATTGTTTTACCGCCACACAACTCAGAAGCGGAAGTTGTAAACAGCGAACCATTTGTGTCCTTTTCTGTCCTCTTCCCGAGTGTGCTCAGCATACCGGTTCCAAATGGCAAAAAAACAAGCCCGCGTAGAAACAGAATGGAAATGAAACAGTGGGGAGAGGAGAAAAAAGAGAAGCCTAATTTGTGTTTCCGTCAAACGTGTTCTCAGTTTAAACGCCTCTACATATGACGCAAACGATGACATTGACGATAAGAGTAACAAAAACTGCTGTTAGGAAGGAGTGAAAAAACCAGCTTGTATCGCTGGAACATATGAGATAAAATCATGGTTTTACCTCTCACTACGTGGTTTACAATCTTACTGGTTCCACAGCGTCAGCAATTCAAACGAATCCATCAAAATCACGCCCCTTGAAAACTCACAAAATATCATACTAGTACTCAGGATTGTATTTCAAATATCAGGTCCTTTCGAGATTATTCTGTCCCCGTTTCATCTGACTGTCACACGCTCGGAGTTCAGGGACGAGGAATGAACGACTGGGCCGATAAAACTAGTTCATGTTCTCGGCTCTACTTTCTTTGCTCTACATGCAAACAGGAAGGACTTGAAGAGACATCACCTGTTCACTTACCAGACTGACGAAAATGTGTGCGATCAGGATAGACTTGGTGTTCTAATTCCTACAACTGCAGCTTAATTTGAATCATCCTCTGATTTAAGGAAAAAATCATGCATCGTGTGAATGAGGTATTGGCGCTAACGAACTCATTTTCGGCTGCATGAACTTTTCTTAAGAATTTATTAGGTAAACATTAGTGCAAAGAACCTAGCATTCCATGGTAATATCACCCATGTCCGGATTACCATTATTATCAAGCTATAAAATATTTGAGCACTTGTGTGTACAGATTAAAAATGGATGAAACGTTTTAGCATTGCTTCACACTAATAACCCCAAATAATAATTTTCCTATTCAGGTTGATCAGATCGGATTTGTGCGCGCTGGACATGGCTTGTGAAACAGTGAGTAAGTTGCATGATAATGACTAGGGAAACAGACCCAAAGTGAACAAGGCTGTTGAACTTGACAACTGGTCTAAACATTTATAACCCCAAAGTGAATGGTTTTCAACGGGTGAAGTAGAGAATTCGAAATGTCGTATAGTCGAACAATCAGTTCAAGCAGACACAGGGCCTTTTCGATAAATGTACCGTCTATTTCGGGTTCTTTAACCCATCTGACCCAATGAAAACTACTACCTAGAGATCAGCACTAGTGGTAACAACTTTTCGCAGTATTCTGTCTGAATATCCTTGTTTCAAGAGTTACAGAAACCCATAGAACGTAAATCTTTGACTCATCATCCACCTGAATGGCACAATTTTCTACGGAGCTGTACATTCGTATGACCTGGTTTTAGATATCAGACGGATTAAAATTAGTTCTTATACTCCTACGTAAGTGAACAAGTGGGCACTGTGTTCTTACTACCAAACCCCTGGTGAGCTTGTGACCGGACGAATTATGCATGCACGAAAACCGGTCCTAGTCAAATCTGACTGCTATGCACTCGCGTGTGAGATGTGCGTTATTTTTGTAGGTTTTACGCGTTTCTATCGATATTCCGAAAGTAAACCCAGCAATACTGAAAACCGCAGCTAGTACTTCTCTGAGATGGTCGTTGCTATACGTCCATTTACGTTCCACCTTATTTGTGTACGTCTCTGTAATCATGACCGCAAAATAAATTTTCCCGTTTGGCAATGTAGTACGCATGGATTAGTGATCTTCTGCCGGATAAATGCTCGAGCTTGATCTGAAACAATACAAATACAGAAAACTCGATGAGCACACAACCCTCCAGGTGCATCGAGAAGATCTTACACTTACCAATAATCGAACACCAGTATGGCCGTCAACAGCCTGCCCATTAAACTATAATGAATTCTATAAAAGTATTTTCTTAAATTTCTATTTTGCACAGCAACTTAACCAAAGGAGTTGATTTATCTCTATCTATCAGCGCCTATAGGACGAGCGTTGTCCAAACTATGTTGTTTTGCGAAACTGCAGAGAAGACTCGAGTGAGAAATTGTTGTCTACAAAAACCTATACAATCTGGAATTTGCTTGCCTCCGTATCTCGGGCGTGCTACAGGGTGTCAGCTCGTTGAAACAGCATACGCACATAATTCTACAAAAAGCAACGTATGGCAGTTTCCGTTATTCTGCATTGGTCAACGCGGATGGCAGAGGTAGTCATCTTGTGTAAGCATCTTCTCAAGGACTGTGTGGGTTCCAGCTCAAAATATTCAGAGAAATGCTGAACAAACGGTAATAAGATTCTTGCGGACCCCACCCATACCCTTTACCATGAGTTATCTGTAAGGCGTTCGCATCCCTCTACACGTCCAGAATTTAGACTTATCCCTTCCCACAAATATGTCTATCTTAACTCTACAGTGCCTTGCCTTGGCATGTGTTCTAGTGGACAAAATGAAAGTCACAAAGGGACTTCCCATTGATCTCGGTAACTGAAACAGTTTTATTTCTTTAGTACTTATTTTCATGAGTATTTCAAAGTGTCAGTGATCAGTTTCCTTCCATTTGACTGAAGTGTGAGTTTGTTAACTTGCTCAAGTCTTCAACGCAATACAATACAAACGGTCGTCTTTGAGTTGTCATTCAACTTGTTCATGA
Organism: Fasciola hepatica; assembly: GCA_948099385.1. NCBI lineage: Eukaryota > Metazoa > Platyhelminthes > Trematoda > Plagiorchiida > Fasciolidae > Fasciola > Fasciola hepatica. The sequence continues at coordinate 4,441,223 of CANUEZ040000046.1, forward strand.
TAATATTCACAAGAAATGGAAGTCATTCATCGATTTCACCCTATTCACCGAGTAGTATATCGTTCGCTAACCTGTTCGATGGGAGATATTATGAGTCCGTTTCTCTTTGTTCCGGCTTCCCAAATGCGTTTGTTTGAATGCCTAACTTCGAATTAGTTAACAACTGCGTCATCTGTAACCGTTAAGTGTATGCATCTCAAAAGACCTCCAGTTGATTATATCCATGTTCTTCAGTCAAACTGAAAATGCATTTCCATACGTAGCAACTCAAAGCTCAACTGGCCTTCCATCGACATAATGTTTGCATGTTTTAAGTTCCGTTCGTTTTCTACGGGTTATCAGATACTGCCTGGGATGAAACCCTTTCAGGTGTTCCAGAATAGGGCATTTGGGTTGAACAAGAAGATTAGAGGTTTTTCTACTTCAGATTCTCGACACGCTTCACCGAAGCAACAGCTCATTGTTCACTTTGTTTTGTCGTATCAACGTGGATAACGTGAGCAAAATATCCTTGAAATGAGCTGAGTCTGAAGTTGCGACCTAGATGAAGACTGATGCGTGACCTGTTAAAATTTCGGTGCCCGTAATTCCGCGGGGTCTAGACCTCCGTAATTTACACTTATGTGAATAGCCCTTTAGTGATCTTGTTCTGTCACAAAAACGGATTGACGTGTATACGTGCGTATACTGACACCCGGCTTACAACAGTATACACTTGTCGCAAAATCACACTACTAATGGGTTCAGCTCAATTCCAGCATACACAGTACTCTAGATAAATGAGTAAGTTTTAAAACATTTTCAAAGTGATAGACTTTCAACTTGAGCAAGCTTCGTTTAGCTGATCGTTTACCGGGATGCAGTCTAAGTGACTGAAATATTAGGCTCGAGACTCTCCAATCCAAGATCCATTTTTGTTTCCAAATAACGTTTCGTGCTACACCTACTGTACATTGCTATTGTGAACTGATGTATTGTTGAACCTTTACTACAAACATTATTGAAAATTATACCTGCAGTAGTTCTGTTTGATTTGATCGCTTATTCTGCACGGGATTGTTTTTTGTTCGGATGCATTTGGCCGACTGTAATCCCCGGAGCGGTCAAAGTTAAGGTTCGTACAGTTTATAGGTAATTTTCATATATGGTTTACAAAGAACCACATTGTAAAACTCTGTCGGACTTCTGGTGTTTCCGGATTGTGTTACGCGTATCTTAATGACTGCTAAGTGATCGCTACATTTAGTCTAAGTGTTAGGTTTTGTCTCTGGCACTGAGTGCCACTTCCAAGTCTGCCTTACCAAATGCTGAAGTCACAGAGCCCCCGAACAGGATCAGCCAGAATGCCGCTGTGGTTGATGCAAGTCTCAATTGAGTCACACGTTTGATGTCATAAATCTGTGTGTCGTATACAACACACTTTAGTGTGTGACAGGAGGCTGGGACGCACGCGGATCAGTCACAACCATTATCACAAATCTAAATGTGTGCATCTTGATTAGGGATCATAGACGAGGTATACCAATAACAGGGTTGAAGATCTTAGAATACCAGTGAGAAGGAAGGAAGACATTTCTCCCAAGTTATTTTGCCCGAGACAGCACGATTATTACTACCACCAAATAGCTACAAAAGAGGACTAAAAATCAAGTTAGACTAACTCCGAGAAAACATCATTTCTTCGGTTCAGTACTGCTTCCGATAGGCATAAAATTGATCGTAGTATTTGTCGTCGCGGTGAAGATAAGCGAAATCAACTGGGACAAACAAACTCTCATCGTTAACTAACCTTTAACTGCCACACCATTCGAAACTACGGTCACTGTTAATTGTTTTTTTGAATGCTTTTCGTAAGCATAGAACACTGTTTTCCAGAGGATTTTCCAATTGCTCTAAAAAAATATTGCATAGTACTTACCCGTAGACTACTGACAGCCACCGAGTTTTTTTACTGGTATACAGAAGTAGCTTTGACTATTTCGGGTATTACTTATTTCATTCGTCATTCAGGATTAACCTCCAATAGGAAATGATACTTTGATTTCTCAAAATAGATAGAAGACATAAATTGCGAGATGCAAGCATTTCTTTTAATCTTCTCAGTTGCGTACGTAAAACATGCTCCATTTGAACACGATATCGCATGTTTTACGTAAGCGACTGAGAAGATTAAAAGAAATGCTTGCATCTCGCAATTTATGTCTTCTATCTGTTTTGATGAACTGGATCAAGGGGACCCAATGTTTGAAGTTTGATTTCTATCGGTTGATTCCCGCTAAAGCAATGCAGTGGAAAATCTGATTATCACAACCCATATTTGGGTTGGTTTGCCTAAGGACTAGCTAGTCGAGCTTTCACCAATCCCATACAGCCCTAATTTATTGATGTAAACTGCAATCGTTCCAAAATACTTCCGCGACATTTGGAAGGAGAATCTACCCGGGTTACTTTTTAAAATTAGGCTGTTCCTTCACTCTCAAGTTAGTGATAAACTGTGGCGAATTCCTGTCACCAGTGATAGCCAGTTTGAGTTAGACAGTAATATTAGCCGCTTATTATCTATTTTCCCAGTATCTCTCTCTGTCATCCCGGCAGGCATGATCAGCTCCTACCACTGATACGCATGGTAAGAAGAATCACGAGCAGTACTTCATTTTTTCTCGATTCTTCTCCAGTCCTCGAGTTCATGGGATTTTTCTCAGCGAACAATGGTTAGCTCAACGTAAGAGGTCACTTTATAATCGTTCTATCCCCAGTGTTTTGTCTTTCCGTCATTCAGCCCACTCGGTGACCACGTTTTGGCTCAGAAAATCAAACGATCGATTGATTATTTAACTTATCGTACATTCCGCACGTATCACAGTTACGTTAAGAGAGAACAGACAACACCAACACCGATTTCCTGCGGGCTGCCGTGCAGATCGCTGTACCTCAGAACGAAAATTCAGCTCATCTGTGATGGCAGTTAACATTTCAATTGTGGGCCACGTCGCGGTAGCGAGACTTTGTCGGTAGTTGGCTAGTGAACACAACCAAGTCACTCACATATCTGTGTTTGGAGAATGGTGCAACTGGTGGCTTCGTCGAAGTTAAAATGGTAAGACTCCATTCAGAATAGAGCTAGTGTAACAGAAAAAAGAGCAAGTGCTTTTTAGCTGTTGAGGGTATAGCGTGTGTCAGCGCACTTACTTCGGGTACAATGGAGAGAATGTGAAGAACCCGATACCAGCATAGCAGAAAAGTTCTCATCTGTCTTAAATAGACCAACTGAGAAAGTGTGTCTTAGGGTCTCCCGTAGCTGCAGGAGTGAAGGTTGAAAAAACCTTGTATTGAACTACAGCCCATTAAAAAACAGGCCGGATAGGAAGGTATAACAGATGAATATACACGCGAAGCGAACGGATAAACAGAAACCAAAACAGCTGATCACGTGGCGTGGTGTGAACATGTTTAGAGATGCAGCAGTAAAGGTTAACCATTTAACTGGCAAACATAGTGCTGATGTGACTGAACCTGTGATAAGTTCCGGATGGCATTGACATTGACGTATCTAACGGACGGTAACCGATCAATATGTTGTTCCTCTATCGACCAATGTCGACAGTTTTCAAGCAGTATTGTACATCGATTAACTCAAAAATAAGCAAATGGAACGTCCACACATACAGAGAAGTTACCAGACAAATTTAGAACAGCAAACCGGGTGGATATAAAAAAACCAGTTGGAAACTAGGAGAGATGAAGTCCATAATATTTGGCGTATCAGAAACGGCATCATCTGCAACCTTGGTGAGTGATCAGCGACGAAGTGAAGATATGGAGGATACATCCGTAGAAAAGAAAAGAAGTTCCTTGTAGAATTACCAACATTTAAGGAATTATTGGAAGGATTTGATCACTATAGTGTCTTACCTGTTTACTTATCCTGAAATATCAATTACAGCTAGAATACGTATCAACATACCATGTTGACACAATCAACTGAGTCGTCAATATCACCGAAGACAAATTGAAGCAGATACATATTTCTTATCGAGTGAAAACAAAATACAATGTGTAAGATACATTCGCATAAAGCGTGGTTATTGAGTGAAGAAATACCACTGGAAGACATTCTTTGTAACAACAGTTTTGCGGGTGTCTACAAGGAAGCTGATGAGCAAGCTCTGGGTCGGAATTTGTACATACTCATTGTTGGTTCTGGTGTCACCGATACCAACATCGAATAAATCCTGATAGTTTTTTTTAACGGAACACAACTGGTTAACGCTGAGGAGAGAGTTAGACTACGTTTTTTCACCCTCGACAAAAAATATCTTAGCCACTAGTTTTATTTTGTGTCACACTGATAAGCTTCACGCAGACGTCCAGGGGATAAGTCACGTTTAGGCGTGTAGCTCGTTAACCTTTGCAAGGCATAATTAATTTTACTGTAACGCTGGTTGAGTTCTTTCAGAACCGCGATAGATACTTGACATCAACTTAGGCCAAATCCCAATTTTTACAGCCACTTGTATTATTGATGTTCGAGAAGTACATGTGAAATAAGGTTTGTTCGGTTCATATGTCCATTTTAAACCACTGGGGTTTTTCACATTGAACTGCCTACTAACATGCTTTACAGTAGTACAAAGCAAAATACTAAATAAATGCTTTCTCACTGTGCGACAAAGTACGGGGATACAGAAAATGGCCGTCATCCAATGAGAAAGTGACCGGCCGTAGTGGGAATCGAACCCAAGCCATTACTTTCCAAATCCCACGATAATAACCGTCTTACCACCGAAGGTCGACCTCCTCGGTCGGTTCGCATAACAATCACCGCAATGTGTACTACCGAATTCGTCGTGGCTTGATTCCATGTGATAGCACGTGATTGCCCGGATTCGAACAGCAGGTTGACTGTCGGGAACTCGTTAAAAATTTTTTCCGGCGTTTGCAAAATCAAGTGTTATCTTCAAGTCAATGGATAGCACTCCATGGGTGTTGATCATACTTGGGCTCTCCAGAAGAGAGTATTTCTATCGCGGAAATCCATGGTAACAATGTTTTTATACTCGTATTTGCATACTGATCTGCACACTTTTCGTTCAAGTTGGATGCACACACCCGCTCGTAAAGATTCGGCGTTCTGAGTTACTGTCTACCTGATTTGGTCAGTCTGTTGAATAGTGCACACGGGGGTTGGATCGCTGCCAGGAACTGCAAATGATATCTGAGTGCCCACAAGAGAACAAAGACTAGATGAAATCAGAAGCATCCCATCATAGGTGCCATCCTAAATCGTCTTTTTTTAAACCCTTAATGAAACGTTCGACAGAGTGGAAGCAAACTCATCTAATTTTGCATGGTCCTATCCTGATTTTTGAGGACGTTATTGATATAAGACCTGCACCGAAAATTGGACCTAGTCAAAATGCATCCGCGGAATATGCTCAAGGATGAGACACAATCTACCGAAATGGCCCACTTCTTCAAACTTCAGAATAATACGAACTCAGTTACCAAACTTAGCACACTTGTGAATATCTATTGAAAATGAATATTTAATTCAGTTCGCCTTATCAAGGAACACCGATTAAGTGATTTGGTCCAGATCCCACACTATCTATCACAATTGTTTTCTACACCAAACAGTTCGTTTGCTTTCCGTGCACTTTAACCACCAGTTTCCACGCCGACCACTAGTTCTTTACTTCCACACCCGCGTGACAATTTGTTTGTCCGATCCCATTGCGTCGTTCAATTTTAGCCTTGTCTCTATGACAGGTGTCGGCATACCTTAATTCAAATTTGTCTAACTGTTGTCTTATCTGTTCGCAGTGAACTCTGATTTTAAACAGGTTGCATCGCTTACGTAGTCTTTCTCCTCCTTTTGAATTCCTTGTGAACTGACCCACTGGTATCCACTACCCGTCCTGTTATTACGTCATAATTGTCTGGGTTACTTGACAAGGCCCCGAACATTTGGACGTAATCTTTCTATCTCTATCTGCCTTTTCTGCATGAATGATTGAACTTTGGCCGTCCCGTTATGAAAATGGCACCTTCTAATAGTCGTGTTATTCTGTTTGCTCTCCAGCACGCTTGCGTGTTTCCTCTCTTCTGACCGTTGATAGGCCAAAATGATTTCCATAAATAGGAATTTCTTAGCAAGTCACTTGACTCGCTTCTGCGGTGCCATCTCGAGCGTTTTCTCTCTATTGTTATCTGGGCCTTTTGAAGCCTTTGTTGACTGCCTTGGTTCTGTGGTCAGCTTGCGCACAATTTGAAGCATGTTATTGTTATTGTTATTGATTGATAATTTGTCGCGTAGTACATTTAGTAAACAGAGCTTGTGTTCGCTGACTTGGGACTCGGGGTTTATCTGCGACTCACTCAATTACGGGACGACGACCCTGTACAAAACCAATAAACATACATCTCTCAGATTCAGTAACCTTAATGTTCCATGCCATAGCTACAAACACATTATATATACATGGTAACCACTCTTACTCAACCCGGACTGAATGAAACTGAACCACGGCAGTGTGAAGACGATTGTTCGTGTTCGGCAGCACTACATCATCGTAATCAACATCCGAGGTGCCGTGACACTAGGACCAGATTCACACAGGAGATGCGGTGGCAACGAAGCCTTATTACCAAGACCATGTGATATTTACAGAACAAATCAATTAACGCAGTTTGGAATGAGTTAACCTGTTCTGCCGGATAGATAGATGGACAAGCCTATGTGGTTTTCATGGAGGTCTTTTAGTCCGGAATTCGGTCAGTGCTCATTGATCTAAAGATGTACACACCTCTGCAGCTGAAAGAATAATTGAACAAGTAGGAATTTCGATATGAGTAGTATGGCATTGTATCTGGATGACAGGACAAATTTCCCCGGGAGAACACGACCGGTTTCACCGTTATTGCCGCTCATCAGGTATGCCTACCCGGTACTCTTACGCCCAATCATCCTTATACTTGATCATTCCACAGTTGGTTTACAGCTGTATTCTTATTTGAATCGAATAGAGCGTGCATGGACAGGGAGTCCACTTTTCGAATCACACGGTGATTCTTCCAAAGTGTGATTCTAAAAGTGGACTCCCTGTCCATGCACGCTCCATTCGATTCAAATGAGATTACAGCTGTAAAGTAGGGATTTCGGCGAGATTCACCTTACATCTACCAACAAGCCACTTAATGATCACAGATGGAGGTGAATGAGTTTGTAGATCACGGGATGGAGAATCCAGTATGGGACTTTTATCAAGCCTAAACTTCAGGCCGTTGTGTAAAGAACGCGGTGAATAAAATTGCCGACTACTGCGTTGTCCATGCACTACGAGCACAGGACATGGACGAAAAGTTCTTTTGGCAAACATTAGAGGTTGGGGCTAATAATTCTGCAGAAAATGAATTTGCAAAAAATAGATCCTGAAGTGCGGGGTTTGGTGAATTATAACGACGTCTCAGAAGAGGGCGAAATGATAATATTTCACGAAATATAACTACCGAATAAATAAAGTTTGTATGACTAGAAACATGTTTACCTATTAACAGTTGTTTCCCTTTGCATGAGGATGTGACTTTGTTTTATCCTTTTGGATATATACATTCCTGATCAAAATAAGCCCTAGCGCGTTTTAGTTACACATTTAATATAAGACCGGGTTGTATTTTTTTAAGAAAAACGGTACAAACTCATGCACGAAAAAAGCGTTGCAACGAAATTATACCCCTTGAATAACCGATAACAACATATCGCCCCATTCATTCTCTCGGTTGAAACCAAATGCAGTTCAGTACCAGCCGTTAGTTATTTGCATACCACACAAGATGAACTCAGAAACCGCTCGCGAACTGAGTTACAAATGATATGGATCCTGTTGACAATAATCTAACAAGCTACTCAGCTAGCGAAATCACACGGTTCCGCGTGCGGAATGAATAGTTGTACGCCTAAGGTTAGAGAGCATCTTTGTTTATTCCAATTAGGACAAGACTGCACCTTGGCATGGTGTGAGGGCTTGCGTGCCTCCATCATCCAAAGGGTCATACAGGATGGATTCCCAAGCCGATAATGAAATCATGCCTGACAGGTCAATGGGTAGAGGCCAGACGACGTCCAGTCTCTGGACCAGCTGTTGGCCAACATCTGGTTCTAACCACTATACCCTAGAGAGAACACTACAGGAAATAACAACGGAGAGAAACAGTTTAATGGTCTAAATACCTTCACTAGATGGACGTAAGAGTGGAGCACCTGGCATTCCTCCTGATGGTGGGTGCAGTCATTGAACGGCTGTCGCCCGCCAAAGTTGGGCAGCCCCAGCCCAAAGGATGCTGTCCCGTCCACGCCCCAACTGCCTCATTGGGTGCATATTGCTAAGGACTGAATTCGAAAAGAGAGCCGATAACGAAGTACCAGAAAACAAAAGACAGACTGCTTGCAACAATCAGGTCTCATAACAAATCAGAAGATATTCCTTCATGGATGCTTCGGTTACGCTCCCCTGCTGAGTTTACGCCCCACTACCTTGTAAGTCAGACTTTTGAGTCACAAACTCCGGTTAGGGTTCCCAAAGAAAAACCCCTTCTGCAGTGTGGGCTGCCACAAAGTATGATTTTCCTGCAGCATCCTCCCTATAACTTAATTTAATTGAAGGTCGTTGCAAAACGCCCCAGGTGGATTCTATCGGTATTTGTCTCAGCTGCTTCGAAGCGTGCGTTCAACGAACGTGGTGGTCAACGCTATGGACTTTAACGCCCAAGATGGGTGTTTGGGAGAATCCGAAAGGCACATGAGGCCCGTTTGCTATCCCGGCTGGACTTACGAATAACGGCGACCGTCGCATCCAGCAGCTGCGCTCTGACCACAGACTGGTTCTGGCGAGTACGAACTTCTCCTATAAGAAACAGCATAGATTCACATTGCGTCCTACTACGCCTTCACAAAGCTGGACTCAGATTGACCATATTGTAATTGGTCACCGCTGGTGTGGATCAATTGAAGATTGTCGTTCGTTTTGGTCTACGCCTTCGAAATTAGGCCACACCTTGGCACGTGATCGCTTCCGTATCGTCCGTATTCGTACCAACACTTAAGCCATCTGTCCCGCATAGCTGCTACCAGATGATGACCGACGATCTGCTTTCCAGGCAAAACTGTCAACACGGTTATTGATGCAGCCGGATATCCAAGACCCAAATGAACGCTAGCAACGAGAAAGCTTTGCACTCCGCTACCAGTCACGCAAAACTTCGGCTCATGTAGGCCACACAAATGATGGATGTCTTCGAATTCAGTTACTCTGTTAGATTCCCGCAGACCCGTCCCTCCGGATGCCTTGTCCAATGAAGTACGCAAATCTCCGAAACGCCTAATGTCTAGGATTTTGAGAAATGACCGTGAGCAGAGGTGGATTGTGAAATGTAGGGAAATCGAGAAGGCGGTGTCTACTGGAAATACTCACAAACTTTATTGTTTAGTTAGAGGTACCGGTCCACGAAAACCTGGTGGGTGAGTTAATCAAGGAATCCGACGGCTCACTGATTCACTCTCAGGGATGTCAACTCAACCGTTGCGCGCAGCACATTAAAGAACAATTCAGTTGGCCTATTTCTTCAGTGTACCTTCCCAAAATACCTGCCAGAGAAACGATGCAAGTGGATATCATTCCTCCATCAGAAATGGAGGTTATGCGGGAGATCGGTTACTTGGAAAGGTACAAATCGCTGGATCGGATGAGTTATCTCCATCTTTTTTCAAGGATGGACGGGAAGCTTTGGTTTTCCAGTCAACAAAACTCCTCCAGGTAGTCAGGGGCAGTGAGCATATCCCCGGGGAATGACGTGAATCGGTGATTGTTTAGATTTACAAGGCAGGTGACAGATCCTCTTGTGAAAGCCACAGAGGAATTAGCTTGGTGAGCATCGCGTCCAAACTGCTCACTGGGCTTATTTTTCACCGATTATCCAGCGCACGCGAAATGTGTACGAGTGAAAACCAAGCCGATTTAAAACCCGGTCGGGGTTGTAATGACCACATCTTTACTGTTCGACAAACCTCAGGGCACAGACACATCTTCCGTGGGTCCACAATCTATCTTTCTGGATCTGAAGGCATCATTCAGTTCAACAGACGTCACAGTTCTCTGGTGCCGCTTATATTGAAAGGTGCACCACAGAAATATACTTCTCTTTCCAAATTCTTATGTGCAAATAGTTTATGCCAAGTTCGTGCTTGCGGCGATCTTTTACTCGAGTTCACCATTAGAGTTGATGTTCGTCAGGATTGTCCTCTTGAGCCCTTCTTCTTCAACTTTGTGATTAAATTGATTCTTGAGATAGCCTTATCCTCGTGTGAGAGTAGTGGCATCGATCTCCGTCCAGACAGTAAACTGTCTGACTCAGCATACGCGGACGATATTTCCCTTTAGAGTAAAGATCTAGGTAAGTTGCAGGCTTTCCTAGACAGCCTGAACAACAACGTAGCAATGCTTGGAATATGTTCTGCACCTTCAAAATGTAAAATGCTGCTGCTCGGGAAGCCCTAGCTGAAGCGGTTTAGTTTTGTTACCTGGACGATTATGTCTCATCATGTCAAGTTACCTGAATGGCCTAAACATACGCCGTGAGAAAAATATTGACCACGGTACTGGGTGGTTATCACTGTGTCCCCGTCGTGAGCATGGCATCGCTTGTCTTCGATACCACCAGTTTGGTTCCCCTGAGAACCGAAAGATTCAGATCCTGTGATGAACTGGAATAGCCAATTCAGAATACAGACACCGCGAGAGGAATTCCTACCGTATAATCACATCAGCTGGTTGCGAAAAAAACACATGACCGCTTCGCTAAAGTACGTGAGCGCAACGGCGCCACACATTAGACGCAACCTAATGGACCGTTTGAATTCGGCACAGAGGCTAGAGTTTACGTGCCGTAAATTCACCACATGCAACCGCGCACACTGATTGACGCCCGTCCGAGGCTTACAGTTGAGGCATTTTAATGACGAACTTGACTGTTAAAAGTTATGGCTAACCCAAACAGCGGTCCAGCGCCAATTGGGATGTACTTTGCACCTTCAAAACGCAGTGCTACTACAGGACTCTGTTGGCGCTACACCAAACCTTGTCTTGGCAGGGAAATACCCAGCTGAGGTAGATGAGTTTTGTTACCAGGGTAGTTACATCTCATCAAGCGGTCAGATAGGGGATGAAGTGTCATCCCGTTTACAGAAGGCGCGTTTGTCTTTTGACAACCTTTTATCTGAGACGCTGGCGTAACATCCGATCATCTACCAAGGGCAGAGTTAACACTGCGGCAGTTAGACCTGATCTTTTATACGGCTCAGAAACATGGTCGTTAAGCTTAGAAAATAGGCGAAGATTGCTAGTGCTTGAGCGTTACTATCTCCCTGGTAGGATATGAAGGTGATGAAAACTTAGACCAAGTTGGACGTGGTAGACTTCAGGTTCGGGGTCCACGCGACCTGCCTCTCAGACGGTTGGAGACATTAAGTAATGTGGAAAGGTGTCATGGCCAGCAGCGTAGTTGCATTCGAACTCTTTGCCCTCGTGATTTCCGCTTATTACTTTGTTTTCGGCTCTTTTAACCTTATGCTTCTAGTGATTCTGTTCTCATTTGGATGATGCTGCAAGGCAGCAAGCAAAACCAGAGGACAAAAGTGCGAAGGTGATGATTGAATGAATCGAACTTTATTCATTCACAGAAATCGATCAGTAATATCAGTGACAGTAATTGAAATGTTCAGTGTGCGTGTATGTGTAACAACAAATAGAGGAAAGCGCTCAAACGTGAAGTCAATCACAATTAGCCAAAATACGTTTCTGTTTTTTCGTGGGTGCACGTAGACTGCCCGGATTGGTTGTATTATCCAAGAGCACGCATCACGCTCAAGTGAATGACAGATAGATTTTGTGAATACATGCTGGGGGAATGTGTTCCGAAGAACGAAAACATTATTTGTGGAAGAATAAGGAAGCAAAGGTAATAATCGCGATTTATAACTTTGTACCAAACGGGACAGAGATTGAGTGATGAGAGACGAAACCAGCACAAATATGATCGATGTACGTAAGCACATCAAGAAGTAAAAACAAAGACCAGACATACCCCACCGTACATGAACGATCTGCATGAACAAGGCATGGGATAACGAGACAGAGAGAGGAAGGAAGAAAGAGATTATAAAACCGAAAGACACACGGCCAGATAAAGTTAAACACATCGTAACAATTAAATTTCACCTTAGTGACGGTGATGGGAAAGGTTCGCACGTGTGAAACAGATAGAGGGGAAAAAAGTCATGACAAATGGGAACGATTGTTGGTCTAATCACAATGGGGGTCGACTGACTAATGACCTGCCCGAATGGAACACAAAATAACGTTTTTACAGAAATAACACTGCGATACAGAACGGAGATTGAACGCTAGGTCCTTCGGATGATCATAAAAGGAGTGAAGTCGAAATCAGACGAGTCGTGGTAGGAACGAGGAGGATCAATGAGCAGAAGTGAATCTGTTGCGAAAGGAATGCATGCTTTCAGTGGGTCTGTACAACAGACTTTTGGAAAAGACGTTTGAAGACCGAAAAAAAGTGTGTGCAAATAATCAAGTATAATCAAAACGCTGGAGAGTCGGCGGACTCTTTGGTGACTTCTCTGCAGATCGAGAATCAAATTCCGAACGGGAGCGGGCGGATTTGGCGCCATGAGATGCGCACGACAAGCTTTGAACGTCCGGTGAACTGGCCCCTGCAGGTACATTCATATCTGTTTTGTGGCGAAGATCATGCCATTGATGATGATCAATATGGTTTCCAGAAGTCTTACGCGATTCAGTGACTCGGTCATCGTCGTCGTAATCCAACCGACAATTTTGTCCCCCTTCGGAGTTCGAGTTTTCAGAGAGCTGAAAAATGATGATAAAAATTTAGAAAGGAAACCAAGAATGCGGGTACGCACATGAGAACATACCGAAGTCCCAAGGTATCGAAACAAGGAAATAGGACTGACTGTTTCAATGGGGGATGTAAATGCGGTTGAAAGAAAAGATTCTGAAATCGGAAAATTATTACTCTTACAAAATGACACAAGTACAGTCTGGGATTTTGCTGGATATCAAACTAATATGAACAACGCGAAAAATTTAGGTTTCATTTACCAGGAAAACTCGATTGAGCACCCCAATAGGTGACGAGTCAGGCAACAGCGGATTGCTGTGTTAGCCGATCACTAATCTACCACATAAGCCGGATTGGACCTTAATGGTTAACGTCGCATTAACATTACACGATGTAGTATTCATCCGACATCCATCACTGGTTTTGAACTTCGACATCTTGTCACTCACGTGACTGACGAATAGTTGATATCCAAATCCGATGAGGTATGCCAAACTGTCGCTTCGTGATATAAAACTGGCGCGAATTGAACCATTTAGATCCTGTCTGGATAGCTTGACGGTTAACGTGTATGATTAGCAATCACACACCTCAGGTTCAACTCACAGCTTCACTCGTTGGATATGCACAGCTGGTGATGATGTGATGATTTCCACCAAAGATAAAGCAACAGTACAGAGAATCCATGGGATTTGGCCGCGAAATTAGCGCTGACACTTCGCTATCAATCATCTCATGAACATACTAAGTCTTCGACTACTCAGTTCATTTCAGTTATGTCCACCATTTAACTCGCACTTCTGTGCCTTCGTTTTGCTTCCTACTCCACAGCATCTAGTCGAGAGGAGAACGAAACAGACAAGGAAATTATAAGTGAAAATTATGACGCTCAGTTCAGTTATTTCAAAAACACGAATATCACATCTATGTGATATGGTTTTGGTTGCCACCTCACAATATCGTCGAATAAAGGGCAAAATAAATAGAAGCATGAAATGAAAGAGAGCCAAAATTACGGTAATGAGCAGAAATCATAAGGAAAAAGGAGGGATGGGAGCGCAACTGCGCCACTGACCGCGGGACCTAGAGACATCATTTAATTTCTCCAACCGTCTGAGAGGCAGGTCGCGTGGACCTCGACCCAGGCAAGGTTCACTGGTCAAGGTTTTCATACTGCTTTGTCATGTCATGGACTGATCACCTGGGCCTACCAACTAATCGCTACCTGTCCCAGAGAACCGCGTACGTCCAGCAAGTATGTCGGTGAGCGTGCGCAACGTGCCCCCCCCAGCCACATTGACCTGTTGCGATCCAGTACTCATTCCAGTGACTGGCCACTGGCTTCCAACATCCCGCGACTAACCTCTGCATTATTGGCACGGTTACCCCACCATATTCGAGCGAATGTTATGACATCGATGCTCGAATTCCGATATTATTCTCACCTATACACCTTTAGCGAACGTTGGATAATTGACTGGTGGTGGTCGAGTGATTAAGAGTGTTTGATTTATCATCATCGACACCGTACAGCGTTAAACAGTAGGGCAAGTCCCACTGATCACTGCATCTCTCACAACGTTGCACGTTGAATTAGAAAGTATAAAAATAAACAAGTCGTAACAAGTGCCCTAACCAACGAAATCTACTAAGCTGGATACGACGTGCTAGAGAACTCAATGGAGTAGTAACCAGCACTCGATTTCTGACCTCAACATTGCTCACTCGGTCATCCCATCCAATCTTAACCACACTACGCAAACATCGGTGGTCGAAAACCTGAAGACGACGAAAATCTTCCACACGCAAACCCCAAGTCTCACAACTATACGAGAAAACTGAACGCAGCACGGCAAAGTACACACAACCTTTCAACTTCAGTGAGATAATAGGTCAACATCACAAGTGATTCAGTCCAGAGCACGTCCCTTGAGCCTTCGATCTACGCGTGTTCACCTCCATCACCGTGATCCGTCGTCACGCTACTTCCGTGGGAACTAAAGTGGCCAACAACTGTTAGATCCTCCCCATCAATCATCAAGCTCGGAATCGTTGATGTCCAGTCTTGCAACATCACTTCACACTTTGAAAGTGCAAAGCGCATACCAAATGGAGCTTCAGCTCTCCCAAGTCTGTCTAGTGCACGTTGTGCATGTTCCGTGCATTCAAGCAAGCAGACAGCGTCGTCAGCGTAATCCAGATCACACACCTCCTCACTATTTCCTAGTTCGATGCTCACATCTTGGAGATCTCCCAAGGCACTCTTCATTACTTCGTCCATGACAGAGTTAAACAAGAATGGAGAAAATGGACATCCCTGTCGAACACCGCTCGTCGATTCGAATGGAGTGGATAGTTCACCGCAAACCCTTACGCGATCAGAAGTGCGACAGTATAACGACCTCAGTGGATTCACGAACTTCTGAGGCATACCTTTCCGGTGAACAGCAATGAAAAACGCTTTTCTATCAACTGAGTCGAAGGCATCTTTCAAGTCTAACGACACCATTATTGTCGGTTGCGAGACGTTCCTTCTTCCAAACGTCACAGAGCAAGGTGGTAGGTGATTTTATAAAGCATTTCTACCCAGTTTGAAAAGAACGTGGGTGGGGGGGGGGTTGTCAGGACCAGCTGTTTTCCCACGCTTTAGTTATCTAATGCCCGACTCAACTTCCATTTCCGATGGTGACTCAAGTGATGCCACCCAAGGAATCGCAGTTGTTGACACAAGAGCAACTACACTATCACGCGGCCAGATGAACTGCTCCTTGAAGTATTCAGCCCAACGGTCAAGCCTTTGCACTTAGCTGTGGATGGGTTCTCCATTTCTAACGCATATCGTTTTGTTGACCGGAGTTTCCGTCCACTGGTGTCGGAATAAGTTTGAACAGTCTTTGACTGTTACCTGGAGCAGCTGCTATTTCCATTTCTCCGGCTACCTTGACCCACCAATTTTCGTGATCATTCTTAAAACTTTTCGTAACTTCCCTTTGTAGCTTCTTTCGTATCTTATCTCCTTACTGTTCGAGAGCCGACGTTTTTGTTGTGTTAGCCCGACCGACTCTTGCAAAATCCAGTGCCTTTGATGGACATCGAATCTAGAACCACAGGGGAAACCTGCTGCTACGTGCATTGCCTGCTGGATATGGGCCCAATGCTCATTTGCACTACTGTCCGTCGTAGTTCCTGGCTCATATGCCATCTTCCGTTCATAACGGGTGAGTACTTCTGGATCAGATGAACACTGAACGGCTAACCGGGTTTGCGTCAATGACCATGGAGCTGGAGAGATAATCGCATTAAAACTAATGCATGGTCAGACTCTACGTATGTGAACCAGTAGGATCTACAGTTCTGAACAGAACTGCGCCACCAATAGCTTACTGCGATTGGATTAATCTGATTTAGAGTATCTGAAGCGTTAAAGCGCCATGTCACCGTGCGACGCGAGCTGTGTCGGAAATTTGTACTAGAAAAGAATAACCGATTGTCTGCACAAAACTGGAGAAGCCTATCCCCGTTATCTGTGCGTTGAGTGGGTAAAGCACAACGGCCACCTAAACAAGCTTCTAATGCACTAAAATCACCGGCTAGCACTACAATGTCAGAACCTTTCCTTCTGCGAAAGAGAGTGATCAGTTCATCATAGAACTCACCGTACTGCATGTTAGAGCTGCAGCCGCTGGAGCGTATGCCGAGATTACAAACAAACTGCACTTAGGGCAACTATTCTTTCGACCCCTGGAGTCTCACAACACATAAACGACTGTTAACAGGGATCCAGTCTAGGAGGACAGCCTCAGCCCTGTCAGTCAAGACTATTCCTACACCACGTTGACCCGCAGCTATAGCTGCTTCGTCTCCTGAAGTGAGCAGGAAATACCTAGGTGAGATACCCTGAACAGCTAGTTGAATCACACTGCTCAAATCTTGGATACGCGTCCTACTTACGCAGCAGACATCAATCTTCAGAGAATCTATTGTAAGGGCTAGGCACGCCTGCTGACCGGCGTGCATGAATGTACGCACATTACAGGAGCCGAGGTTTAGAGGCTGGCGAGACTTGAGAAAATGTGAGTTACAAGATAGAGGATTTTTCACACTATTTGACAACGAACCGTTGCGGGTATAGGGCGGGTTATCAATGGGAGCGTTATGGGTTGACAGAATGGGCAAAGAGAGGTGGTTGGGGACAGAAGAAGAAGGTTGAATTAAAGAGAGGAAACTGCGAGCAGCAGCCCAATTATCACTACCCACCCCAATCGATGCAATGGACAGCGTGGTCCTGATTATCCTGCGCGACGACCAATGCAGTATGGAATTCTTTCTATTCGTGCAGTTCACGGGAGGTGTTTGACGGGTACTGCTAGGGTGTCCAGCCGCAAAGCAGAAGAGGTCGGAGGTTCAAATCCCCATCATCAGCGCTTACTTTGGTGGTAGACGGTATTCCACTGTCGCCGGCTCGTTAAAACACTGGACCTATTGGAACCGTGCGTGGTTCTCCACTCCAAGTCTCAGCGTCTGGTTGTCGGTTATCCCTGATAGTGCAGCGGGTCTTTGTGGTTATGGAGCACATACCCCTTCCACGGCGGTCATGCGCAAACAGGTAATAAAGTAAGAGAATAATGCCGGTGAGCATTTTGGATGTGATGTTTATACAGTATATCCCTCGGTGGGTTTCACAAGAGGACCCATCACAATTCTTGTAAATTGCAACAATGACCAACTCCCACAATTAATCGGGAATCTATTCATTATCACAGATTGCCGTGACAGGAACGACTGTGATCACCTACACCTACCGTGGTAACCTACACGGTGTGATCAGTTGGGTGCCAATACCTCAGAGGCGGTCTTCCTTGTAGAACCCCAGATCCAGTCCGGTTGGTCTTACATGATTATATGGTAGATTGGTGAACGACTAGCACAGCAATCCGCTGTCGCCCGACTGGTTACCTATTGGGGTTCTGAATGCCTATCCACTCCGAGTCAAACTGCCATTATCATAGATTCTTTCTGATATTGAAATGGGAGTCTATGATTGAGTTTACCCGTTCCATTGCATTTATGTTCATGAAGTGGAATGAACTGATACGATGCAAACACTAAGTGCGGATCATAGAAATATCTGCACGTTCACTTTCTGCTTCCCTTACCTCTCTCAGACATCCTCGTTCATCGACTTATGCCGTTTTCCTATACCACTAGACTAACCAGAATTCTACGCCTATTGCACCACGATTATTCTTATTGTCGCAAAGGGAATAATTTAGTCCATCTAAATCACTATGCGAGTCGACCAGTTTGTGTCATCCAACAACGCACAAAAATCGGCCATCAAAATGGCGCGTAACAAAGGTTTTTAGATAAAAGAAAATGAACGTACTGAAATACGTGAAAAATAACTAACTTGGTGTCTGATAATTTGTAATGAATCCCACTTCCTCGTCCAACTCCGGGTGTTCTATCCACATGTATACTAACAGTTCTCTGTTTTCCACACAGCTGGATAACCTAATTACCAGTTGGTAAAAAAATTGATCCGAACGAGGGCTATCTTCTCATTCTGCACCATTTGACTAATCTGATTGTTTGTCTACAACAATTAACCAGTTTGTCGGTAATAGATTTTGAGAAAAAGTTCAAGAGACCGTCAGCATCCTTAAGTGTGTGTGTGTGTGTAATGGGACATCATTACCTTTTATTACAAACGACAAAGTCTGTGAGACATGCAGGAGCAGGAGTAGCAACGGCAATGCCTTAGGATATGAAACACTCAACTGTGGAAATGTGCTTACGGCGTCTCCAGAAGGAAAATTAGTTTGGGTGCTGATTGAGACCACAATTATAACGTGAGACGCAAACGGTAAAAAAGATAATCAACAGAGTGAGATCTAGTATGCTGATCAGACGAAACAATAAAAATGAACCAACACGGGAGATGGATCTGCAGCGTACATCACAGTCCGCTTGTGCCAGTTTCAGTTGTCTAACAGAGTCGAAAGCAGTTTCGAGATTTAAAATGTTCTCACTTCAAGTAGCATCCAGCTGATTTATTATGACGATAAACCTGGGATAAACGCATCAGGAAGGAACTCTGCGTGATATTGTTTGCTGCTGAGGGATTTGGAGTCACGGTTAAATGAGTGTCTTAAGTTGACTGCGTGATTGATTTTGTTCATTCCTCATTGTGGATAAAACGTGCCAAGCGAACAAGAATCTCTCTGGCTGAAAGTACTAGTTTTTGAGGGTTGCTATGTCTCACTCCTAGCTATCACAATTCAGAAATACGTTTGTGAACAGATGGGATGATGTATGCTGTCGAACTTTCCTAAACATCGAGAAGTACGCACCCGTTACGAGCAGAAGTTAGCACATGAGCTAGGATCTACGACGAACAGTAATATAGATGAGCATTGGGCTCATATCAAACAGGTGATGCACTTTCCAGCAGGTTTTTGCCTGTGGTCCTAGATCCGTTGCCCATCAAAGACACTGGATCTCACAAGAGTCGCTGAGTATAATGGAGCAAAAGCGTCAGCTTTCGAACTGTAAGGAGATGAATAAGATGCGGAGAAAGCTGCAAAGATAAGTTACGAAAAGCCTTAAGAATGATCACGAAAATTGGTGGGTCAAGGTAGCCGGAGAAATGGAAATAGCAGCTGCTCCAGGTAACAGTCAAAGGCTGTTCAAGCTTATTCGTGACACCGGTGGATGGCGAACCTCGGTCAGTGAAACGATTTGGGATAGAAATGGAGAACCCATCCACGGAAAACAGCAAAGGCTTGACCGTTGGGCCGAATACTTCAAGGAACAGTTTAGCTGGCCGCACGCTAGTGTAGTTACTTCTGTGTCAACCACTGCGACTCCTTGGGTGGTATCACTTGAGCCCGCATCGGAAGTAGAAGTAGAGTCATGCATTCGATCACTAAAGCGAGGGAAAGCGGCAGGTCCCGACGAAATTCCCCCAGTTCTTTCCAAACTGGGTGGAAATGTTTTGATAAAATCACTTACCGCCTTGCTCCGTGACATTTGGAACAAGTAGCGTATTCCGTCAATATGGAGCGAGTCACTGATTGAATCCATCTTCAAGAAGGGAATAAGCAATGACTGTAGTAGCCATCGCGGGATTGATTAGCTTAATTCCGATTGTCACCAAGGTATCAGCCTCAATTCTACTGCACCGTCTTACACCGGCTCGCGAGAGGAATGCCCGCGAACAGCAGGCTGGATTCCGCCCAGGTCGAGGATGCATCGACTAGATTATTACTCTTCACCGACTACTTGAAACGCGTCACACACACGGCCGACCGACTATAATGATTTTCTTAGACCTGAAAGGTGCTTTCGATTCAGTTGATCGAACATCGCTTTTCAGTGTTCTTCATCGAAAAGGTATGCCCCAGAAGTTCGTGAACCTAATGAGATCATTGTATTCTCATACTTCTGGCCGCGTTAGGGTTTACGGTGAACTATCCAGTGGGTTCGAAACGACCAGTGATGTTCGACAGGGATGTCCCGTCTCCATTCCTGTTCAACTTCGTCATGGACGAAAAAATGGAGAGTGCGTTGCGAAATCTTCAGGATGTGGGCATCGAACTAGGAAATAGTGAAAAGCTATATGACTTAGATTACGCTGACAACGTTGTCTGATTGTTCGAATCCACGGAACATGCTCAATGTGCACTAGATAGACTTGCAAGAACTGTAGCTCCATTCGGCATGCGCCTTGCACCTTCAAATTGTAAAGTGATGTTACAAGACTGGACGTCAACAATTCCGAACTTGATGCTCGATGGGGAGGTGCTGCCAGTTGTCGACCACTTCACCTACCTCGGCAACAGCGTGACGACGGATGGGAGCACTGTAGTAGAGGTGAGTACGCGGATATCCAAGGCTCGAGTGGCGTACGCTGGACTGAAGCACTTGTGGCGCCGACCTCATATTTCACTGAAGTTGAAAGGTCGTGTATAATGCGCTGCAGTGCGTTCACTTTTGCTGTATGGTTGCGAAACTTGGAGCCTGTGTGTGGAAGATATTCGTCGTCTTCAGGTTTTTGACCATCGATGTTTACGTAGTATCGCTAAGATCGGGTGGAGTAGCCGAGTAAGCAACGTTGAGGTGAGAAAGCGAGTATTGGGTACTAATTCGGAGGACGTTTTGTCACAGCGTATCCAGCTTAGTGGACTTCGTTGGTTGGGGCACGTGTTACGTATGGCAAACTCACGTCTTCCGTACCGTGTCCTATTCTTCGTTCTCCTAAAGAGTGGAAAAAACTACGTGAAGGTCAAGGGTTGATGTGGCAGCGAGGAATGAGAAAATGTATAGCAGACTTAGGAAAAGTAGGTGCTTCACGTCTTCGTGATTGGGGTCCAAAAGATCCGTCTACTAGTTGGCTGTATGCACTGAAGGATATGACAGCGAACCGCGAACAGTGGCAACCGTGTTGTCACTTTCTATCGAATCAAAATGACTGATCGATGTGCGTTTGTACAGTTAGACTGTGTATTCCGCGTGTTGGCTACTAGGGCATTCTTTCCTTTTCCCAACCATGTAGGTCCAGTCCCTGTCTATCTTGTATATTCATACTTTCTAATTCAGCGTGCAACATGGTGAGAAAGGCAGTGGTCAGTGGGGCATGCCTTACTGTTTAACGCTGTACGGTGATGGTGATGATGTGAAAAAAGTGTAATAGCTTCTTTTTTTCAGCACTAAGAATCACATTCCAGTCGGTTCTATTAGGAGGAATTTGCGAAAATCAAGTCTTTAATAATGCTCATATTCACGCCGCTGTAAAAGTTTATAAATAAACGGGTATGTCGTGCATTATCCAGCAGAAAAATAGTTCCCCTGGAACTGCTGGTCTGACGGACTGGGAATATTCATTTTTTGAGTCCAGAGTATCTTTGATGATGCTCCCCGGTCAAGGTTGATCATTATTCAGTGCGCCTATATCGACAAGCATTTAGTTTTCCAACCTCGAAGTCACTGGAATCAGTTTCCCTGGGAATTTCCCATTACGCGTCACGTCTGTGTGAACCTCCAAATTCTCAAAACGGATAGCCAAAATGATTTACCGTGCGATCGAAATTTGTTTCGGAACACGTGACCACCCTGGATAGGTGCATATTGCCGGTTCGAGATCAGCGGGAAGCAGAACCAGCTCATTCTCATCTACCCTAGTTTGCGATGGCGTATAGAAATTTACTTGGAAATCTTATAATTCGAAAAATGTACGCGTCTCTGGATGTTGTTCTTTTATCACGGTGCACGTAGAATCATCATCGAAGTTCAATATGTTGGTTTCATTACCCACTACATCTTGTTGTGACAGGATCCTTTATATGAATGGTGCGAAAAATAAGTTTTCATTTACAAAAAGATGCCGCTCAAAGTTTGCTACGGAAACGCACCCGATAGACAGACACATGGTAGACACTTTAGCAAAAATAAATGTTTAAATAGGCGAACATGTGTTTTCGGTGACTTGATTATCAAACCATTACAATCCGCCCCCCTAACGCTTATTTCTCCATACCGACTTGGTGATATTTTTTTACTTCCGATTTATTGGTTTTCACGTAAACGTTACAGCAATGGCTTGATAATAAAATTACCGAAAACATCTGTTCGCCTACAACTCGTGTTCTAGTCTTTGACAGGGTTAGAAGACCATCTTTGGTGGATTTTACCTTCACAGACTCACCGATAAGCCATATTAGACATTTTACTAATTTAGGCTTCCTATGCTTAATGCTAATTTATCATGATAACCAAGATCATACAATTTCAACTGTACACTAAAAACCGCAGGACTAGCGTTACCAATACCAAGCTCTATAGAATGTCTCAATTCCGCCTCGTTATGATCCACTATGAAAAGTTCAGGAAGGTGAAATTCAGCGCGAAGAAAACAATCCATCCGGCGACTTCCGATATCACAACAGCGTTTAAGGGAGGTGGTAAGTTTGTCTATGTGGAGCAGATCAACTTCAGGCAGGAAGTTTCTGAAATTTCTCACCAAATGAACCCAGTGGTAGTTGAGTGGTTAAGGGCGTTCGAATACTATCTCGGAGGTCGGAGGTTCAAATCCCCATCATCAGCGCTTACTTTGGTGGTAGACGGTATTCCACTGTCGTCCGGCTCGTTAAAACACTGGACCTATTGGAACCGTGCGTGGTTCTCCACTCCAAGTCTCAGTGTATGGCTGCCGGTTATCTCTGGTAGTGCAGTGGGCCTTTGTAACTATGGGTCATAAACCCTTCCACTGCACTCATGAGCAAGCATGTAATAAAAAAGTATCCGCGGCGTTATACCAATGGAATTTGATATCAAAACGGTCAGGCCTCAAAAATCGCTTCCGTGACAAGAGAATTAAACTGTTGCAGGCAACCAAACGATGCAGAACGAAAGGATACACTTTGTTCTGATCAGTCTTTGCTCAGCTCATAATCAGATCTCACAGCTGGGATGAAAACAGATCACATCACACCAGCAGAAATATGAGTAAAACACACGGGTTAAGACGAGGAAGTTCAAAAGTTTATCTAGCCTAAAGATTGCTGGACAACGTGAAAGAACAAACGGACAAATAACTGGCATGCTTCAATACTGAAAAAACTAAGAAGATGGATAAATCGATTCGAGCCACACTTGAATCATGCACGATGAGCCACAGCAGCACAAAGCGAACAAAAATCAAATCGTGACATGATGCCACAAACCAGGTGGGACATTGCAGTCAGTAGTAACATACCACCATTACATTACGCTAAGGAAGAGGTTTAGCATGCAGCGCTATGTCAAAGAAAACGGAACACAATTACCTGCTGTCTGATACCGTTTGATTTACTAGAGCCAGAATGATCGGACAGGGATTGGGGCAGATAAGGTTGAACTGATGTACATTTACTCGAACTTGAATTGATGTTCAATCCCGAGTTATCGTGACCACAGAAATGTTCGGTTGTGCCGTTAGAATTTCTTCCCCCATGCGAATCGATTCGCGTAATCGACGCAGACCCATCTGGAAGAATTCTGGACGTAGGATGACCATGTGAAGCGGCTGATATGGGCTCAACAGCGAAATCCCGGTGGTTGGAAGCTATATCAATGACCTGAATAAACAGATATTTATAACTAAAATTATAGCTCTGGTGCGACCGGAAAAGTAGGATAACGTAATCAATGACTGACTTCTACTGGGTTCGAAAAACAATAAACGTTTGAGGTTTGGCTGTGGCCCTCTTTCTACACTCTAGAGGAGGATCCGCACTCATGTACAATCCACTTGCTTCGCAGATATTTGGTTTAAACGATGAAAGGAAAGAAGCGCGGATAAATAGATGATACAGAGGCTTAGGGTTTATGTGGAGCCAACCGGAAATAATGGACTGTGTGGCCTTATTCTTGGTTTTGGTTATCTGGCTGCCTTCGTCAAACAGTTTCAATCATATCCGCACTGTGACTGAGCAGGAAAAGATCGAATATCGATGTTTGACTAACGTCATGCTAATGGTCAAAGCAAAGGAAACGAATCATTCCGACCACGAACATTCGAAGTAGAACAATTGGTTCAAATTTCAGTTACAAGGAATTGGATTGCTCATTGATCATAAGAGCATTTACCTTCAGTACAAGCCATGCAGGCAGCGTAAACGAGGGCAAACTGTCTACTTGTTTGTCCTTTATCGACGGTGATGGTGATGGTGCCCGACCATTCAGCAGTCCAATGTACTTGACCTGATCGGAATGCATCAAGTAGGCTTTGACTCCATGACTGGCCAACAAACCATTGCGCACAAGCCACGCTTTGTCTTCCGCATCACACTGATATCTGAACAATTCTGGATGTTTCGTGTAGATACGACCGCGGGCTGCGCCCATCCCTAGCCACCTGAGTTACAGAAAAGCAAAAAAGTTCGGATGAAAACAGATCATTACTAAACCTAAGGAAAGCGGTGTGACTGTCTATCAGATACGGTTTGATTCACTAGACGGCGTGCCACAAACACTAGTTCGAACGCGTCGTGGTGAGCCAATACCACAGCGCACCTGGACTGCGATAGTTTCTTATTGACAATGAAATCGAAATTGATCGAGATGATACGGTTCCTTACCATACTACTGACCAGCGGTTCTAAAACGGTCATCATGGTGGACTGACGACTCTTCTTTCCCGGGTTTGAGCTCTACCGCTGGTCACTTATCTCAAATGTATGTTTATATATATATATATATATATATATATATATATATATATATATATAAACATCGGTTCTGCAGACCATCAATCAAATCGATGGTATTGTGGGACTTTTTCTGTTTAGCACTCGAACTAATAGGAACAATTGGAGTAGCCTAAGCCAACCATTTTTTGAGTACGCATCCGTCGAGAGCATTTCGACAATGAACTGAAATTCGATGGAGTCCATAATGAAATGTCGCAGTCCAGCACTGAGCATGGGACTAAAGAAAATCGAACAATGATCAAAACTCTTTCGTATAAACTCACGATATCAGATAGTCCAAATTTTGAAAACATCAGTAGATCGTCGACTTGAAATATCTATTCTATTTTAATGTAATTGATAAAATCTCCTCTTAAATATAAGGCGACTCAGAGGCCAAGGCTACATTAAACCCAAACTTTTCGGAAGTCTTAAACTAGTATGGTCCACTGTACCTCGCTTCTATGATTTGCACAGAGTTCACAAACGTGGACTGCCCCTCCATCTTATCGTTTCCGTGACGAATTCGGCCTATTCGACGGATAGATGAAGTTTTGGGATCAATACGATAGAAGATGACGAAACACACTACCAGACACTTCCCAGTTCATTGAAGTTCTACAAAATGCAGATACAAAAAGAAAAAAATGCTTTCTTTAAATGTGTTTTCTTTGTTTACCAACGTACCTTCAATCGGAACTGTCAACTTCATCTGTGAATTTATCGACAAGGAAATGATGACATTAAGAATCCCAATTGCGATTTTGATATATTTATTCCTTCGATGTACACTGAATGTAGTTTTTTTGTCTACCAACACTTACTATCGTCAAAAAGATGGGACAGCCATGGCCTCATCCATGGGGCAACTTTTTGCCGACGTTGTCGTGGCTAAACTTGAAACAGAAACATGCAGTCATAAACTGGTTTGACCACTACTACCGGTATGTGGATGACGTGTTTTGTGTGCTTAATGGAAAGTTGAACCTGGAGGAATTTTTACATGAACTTAACACGATGCACCCGGCAAAAAAGTTCACCGGAAGAACTGACAATCATTTCTCAATGTCTGTCTAACTGGATGATTTGACGGTTCAACTCAAAGAAGAATGTACCGGGGAGCGAATTGGAACGGACAGCACGCGAACTGTTATAGTTTCGTGCTACCTGGCTATAAACGCAATCTGATACGTTGTTTTCTGTGCAATACGAGACACAACTGCATTGCAGATATTCTAGAGGAACTGTCAAACAAGACGTCATCAAACAAGGAATATCCGAAGTGTATCGATCGAAACTGCACCGAACGGAGAAAACCGGTGAGAGTACCGGAGGTCGAAAGAAAGTACTGTTCATCAGACTTCTATTCAAGGGTGACCTTGCGACTGAAAGAACCAGCAAAGTACTGTGCCGCAGTAAGACCCACCTTCAACGCCACTGAAATCAGATGTGTGGTCATCACAACACCTGTTTTCGATGTCACGACAGAAGCACGCAACTTTTGCTGACCTCATTTATGATCATTTGCCAATTTAACTGCATCTGTGGTGCTACTTACGTAGGTCGAACGATATGGCAGACAACTAAACGCATCAAAGAAACAATCCAGGATGGCTTAGATACGGAAGAAACGGATCCATATCAAGTTCCATTATTACACATTTTGCTGAAATCGGTCACTCGAAAGACGCCCACTCGGCCTTTATAGCAGTCTGTCGTGTACCACAACATGTACCAAGAGCAACCAGGCTTGGAACGCTAGCAACAGCCGAATCAATTAACATCCATCTTTTGAGGCCAGAACTATGTACGCAACGAAATTTGGTTCAAGCAATCCAACTGCCCTGACAAAAAGGCAATTATGTCATACACGATCGAGGTTGCGACATAAGTTGATTATCACCTGGCAGGTAGCCCAGCCATTAGTGCAACTGCTATATGGTCACGGTTGACTAGCCCGCCTGCTCCACACCTACCCTTTTCTAAACAATCAACGAGACACTTCGATCTTCTAATTACCTTCACGCAAGTTCTGCTACCACATAAATGTGACCGTATTGGCTTGAGAATGAAATCACCAAAAATATGTTCGTCTACATCCTGTTTTCTACGTTATTGGGTTTATTTCGAGGCATCCTAGATAAAAAGGAATTCATCTCCAGTGACGACTGAGTTCGTGGTTCGGGCGAAAACCTTGGGTACTTGCATACACACAAGGTTCAACTAAAAATCAAAGGAATTTCCACATTCAGACATGGTTACGTAGTAATGGGTAGCTCACAGGAACAGAAAATGAGGAATAACGGGCAAACTCCGGGAGTTTCGTATTTCTATTTTTACTGCTGACTAAAATGGCAGTAGTTAGTTTCGCTGACTTCCCTGTCCCAGCTGAAAAAGGCCGTCAGACTGTCAACACGAATTTAAACCTAACGAAATCGGTATTTGCGAAATATTAGTTCAAAAGTGCGAATTCCAACGCCAAAGTGACGACACAAATATGCCAAATCATTCCCACAGCCCTGTTAGTGGTATTTCTACGAATATGTGCTCGCACACTGTGGTTAAGTTGGATTGCTCGAGTCAACCTGTCTGTTCGATTGCAAACTCGCCTTACTAGCCGTAACTGAAACTTCGCCTGATTACAGGCATATGCCGCAACGTCATTTTATTTTTTAACCGAAAATTTGCATATAAATGAAGGTTTTCCCCAGCGTTTTGACTGTCAGAAGTGTAAAACGAATATCCGCGAATGCTTCCAAATTTTGCCAGTTGAAGCCGATATGCTAAGAATCCATTTCCGTGAACTACGCATTTGTTGCGATCACTGGTTGGTTTGACTCACCTTCCTTGGGCCATTTTGAAATATTATTCTCATTATTACAGACTGATAATTAAACGGATGAGACCGGAAAGTTCACTGAATATTTTCCTAACTACTTCACTACGTCGTGACCAGTGTTTGTGCCTCTGTGGACTCAGAAATAGATAAACATCTGAGTGTTTTCACTGTATAAAAAAATGTCCTCAATGAGCACTTCTGACCGTAGTGTTGTTCCTCTTAAGCCTAAAGTTTATTGCAAATGCAACCTTTTTGGCAACTCCTCGAACCATTAGGCGTTGTCTTCAAACGTGCTTGCACCATCGAGAATCAAGATGAGCTTAGATTACTTGTTGGTTTATCTGTATAATCGATTTTAAATCTGCCTTGGGAAAGGTTTCTAGCAATAACAAAAACTTCCCATGAGCACACACATTTAAGACGAGGCTGTGCTATTTATTATCCATAACTCAGATATAACGGCACAATTTATTTAGTTCTCCGACTGTTAGAGTTTTAAAGTGAATATCCATATATTTTCATGATTTCTTTCAGCTGTAACCGAAGTAATATTGAACTTCGTTGAAAACTTTAGCCAATCATGTCACAAATTATCGATGCCCAACACCAATAATTCCCACTATCCACCGACGCGGTCATTCTGGCTCAGCGCAGCGGACATACCCCAGACGCCTGTGCATGTTAGCCTAGACAGTGTGCATGGCTCAGCCGAGATCACTAATTCAAATCTTACGTGCACGGGTAGCGGTGATCCATTCATGCAGTCTAGAGATGCGCATGCACAGTTGTATGTCACCATGCGGGCGATTCCATTCGCGGAGCAGCTATGTGATTTTTCCGTATAAACTCACTCCTACGTTTGCGTGCATTTTGTGTTCGTGGGAAGTTTATGGGTCAATTACAAGTAAGCAGCAAGAATTATGAAAGTTTGCTGAGCAGTCGAATGTCGCGGAAGCCTTAAAACAAGTTCTTAGTCCGAATATTTCATCCCTTTTTCAACCATTTTCTCACTGACAGGACGTATAGTGAAATGCCAAATAAAGCAACCGTCAAAAAACCGAATGTCTCAAAATTACTACGGATAGTTAAGATTGAGTCGGGATGGTAAAGTTCCACTACAACGAAACTAACAAATACAAGCAGACTGATTGCTCAACTCACGTATTCGCTGAAGAGCCCAGAGTGAATAGCGTTCTCTCACTTAGGGTAAAACGTGGTGCATCTGATGAATTCTGAGCCATAGTGCTTTCTTTCTGATCTGTCGTACACGTCGAGGAACTGAACAGAATTGGATGAGGAAAAAGAAAATCTGAACGATACAATGATGATTATAAAATCCACCGTGAATGCAGAGCCCATAAAACGTTTGGCTTGAAAGTCACTTAGTATTATTATTATTATTTTGGTTAACAATATTCATTTTCCTTCAACCTTCCATTAAATAGCTTTAACCCCAAATCTACATGACCACCTGCCAAAATCACCTACACTATCGATTTTGTTATCCCGTGAACATCCATCCAGGTCAGAATTTGTCTCATTTCCACCCGATGTCGCGCATGACTTCTGCTCCTACGATTGATAGCTGTTGAGGTTCTTGTTTGAAAGGTTCATTCACAAAAGTAGTCCAAATTCCTTATAAATCATTCTGGGATTTTTACTGGATCTTATTTGCTCGTTTAACAAAATTCAAGCAGCTACCTATACCAGAACCACTACGCATAAGTTACGAAAACAATACTTAGGTGATTGAATTTTTTACTAGATTACGGTCATCTCACGCAACCAGGAAGTAGCGGACATTCAAGTTGAAGATACAGGATATTGCTGAGATGTTATTCAGATTCACAGTTAGATTGTTTCCTGAACAAGACAGAAGAGTGATTATCATGTTAACATGCAGGATTTCTCATTTCTATGCACCCATAAATTGGATACTCCGCAGTTTTGCATGGTGTAGAAAAAGTGCGAGAATTTCGGTAAAGATACATAGAAGCGTTTTCCAAGAACCACCCACATGTTGTGTCGACGTTAATATCCATAGAAGTGGTTATGAATGGTTTTTAGTTAGGATACCTAGTTGATTTGTTTTCATATAAGAAACGGAAACGCACAAGGCTTAAAATTTTTTATCGGAATATCATCTGCTAATCACCCAAAATTATGGACTTCATTGAAATCCAGGAAGAATATTGAACAAGATTTGTTCAGAAGACAACATTCACTTGATCCATCATTACACGAAGTGGACGAAAATCCGATGATCAATAAACTATCCACTATCTGTTAAGTGTCACCCGAGGTAAATGACATAACATCAGTCAACTATGTGATGTTACCTGTAATCAGATGCCCCATCACATATTTCGGTTTCGCTTCCGACAAACGGCTGTGAAACAAAGCAATAATTTGTGCTTACAAGATGGAGTACAGCCCTTCAACCACACTAAGAACCGGACCGGAAGGAGACATCTGTATGGATTGGATCTCCGTTAGATAGATCCGTGTGAATGCCAGCTAAATGGTTTCAACTCTCAATCAGTGATGATTCCGCTGATTGATTTTTCACAAAATATACTAGATCATGCGGTTATGTTTCATGGGCGCAAAGCTTATGAAACATGAGGAATGCTGTATTTTGCCAAGGAAATGACCAAACTATCGGAAAAAGAACATTCTTCAGGCGGTCTTTCAAGAATCACCATTATCAGGGGAGAAGCGTATGAACCAGCAAACGACAAAGTCGAAGACAGCTTAATGCGTTGGTTATTCAATGGAAAGACCCACTCAACCGAAAGCTGACTTAGTTCATTTGACAGTTCCTGTGTCTTTCAGCGGGATCGAAATGTTATAAGACCCTCAAATTGACATGATTACAGATGTACCGCGGGTTCAAATGAATGCCTTGAGATGTTACAATTCTAGGAAAGAGGCATAGACTGTTGCTTTACCGAGGTGGAAAAAGAACCCAGTACAGGTAAAATGTGTACTTTCCCAACTATTCCTACCGCGCGAAAGTTTGAATACTGATACTGAAAACTATTATTGGACGTATGAGACAACTACTCACAATTTCGTCCGAGCAGATTTTGACTGTCCGTTAGAATCCTGAAATCAAAAAAATTAGAAATAATGATGCCGAGAGCAGTTCACGTGAGACAGCATAATGATACAAAAGTAGATAAGGCTAGACTAGACTCATGGTCAAACTAGAACGACAGCACTGGTGAGCGAAAAACGCTTGACGTCAAAATCAACCTAATTCGGTGCTCTGGTGTGGGCTAAAGTGTGAATGAACATCCGTGCCAGTAAGCCACAATCATTCTCCGAATGAACTACGCCATAAATGTTTCCAGTCGTTGCGTGTTACTACATTCCTCTCTGTTGTCTCTCGTCTTTCATCGGGAGGATCTGTAAAGTTTCTTTACGCTTCTTTGCTTGTGTGAATTATTTCAATTCATCGCTTCATTTATCTGTACTTCTAGTACACAACTTATAAAGTTTGAGTTCATTTGATCAGGTCTGAAGGACGCACATCACTGAGCGTCTGAACTACAATGAAGCACAGAGGTGCTCTGAGGCCCATAACGATGAAAAGGTGGGAGAGGGTGAGCGGGCGAGTAAGGTCACACACCAGGGGACAATTAATGTCTGAAATGGCTGACCGAAAAAGTGACCAAAGTTTAATTCCCGAATTGAACCAATCGCCCTTCTCATCATTGAAATGTGAATGCTTTTCAAGATAATGGAAAATCCGGCCATTCAGGTGTGAATAGCGCAAGTGAAAATCCAATGATGTTCCTCGTGTCAATAATTCTCATTGTGAATAAGTTTCAAAGCCCGTCGCCAGTTCGATTTGGTCAACGACGTTCGACTTCCCAATGCTAAAAAATGCGAGTCAATTTCCCATTATCTAAGATACAAGCTCTTCGTTTCAATAATACATTCTGCGGAGATTCTAAAGATTGCAGGATGATAGTCCAAGTACGTCACCACAACTAAAACCAAAACATCGAAGACTAAGCTATGAGTGGTGACAAGCATGTTGTTGTCAGAAAAATGATTTTGAGCAGTACTGCTGGACTTCTTTGAACATGATCAACCATCGAAGAGTAACTGAACAGTTCACGCTTCGAAACGGAGAAAAAACCAACACACGCGCCCGTGTATCGGGCACGACTTCAGAAACGGATCGAGATGAACGAGATGGAGCACAATGAACTATTACGAGTGGTCACAACGTTATTGGTAGGTAAGCATTCTGAGCTTCCGGATAAGCTTCTAAAAAACAGGCGAGTAGTTGAATCTACCACAGAGCAGTTACTGATGCTGAGTGTTGCTTCAGGTGGTGTTTGAACAAGAGAAATGATATTCGACGATCTGGTGATTTCATCAATCAAATTATGCTACATAATTTACAATAATTATGGGAATATTTGGCATTTCGAGATCAAATGTAACCAGACGGGCTAAAATATACGCGTAGAGCCATCACGTTACAACTATGGCAGACATAAATCACGACCCGCGATCGGTCGAATCATGATAATACCATATGAATTCATTTAGCACATAGATCGATATGCAGTAGTGGGTGCCCAAAAAACAAATACACATGACCGGATATGTGAATTAGTCACGTGACGGAGGCCTAAAACTCACCTCTCTCGTCCTCCCATTATCACCGTACTAAAACGAGCGTACATATACGGCACGATACGAAACCGTAGCAGATCAGAAAACGATATAATACAGCAATACATACAAAAGTTGAATTCATAAGTTGAACCAATCGCCTCTAGTGATTGAAATCTGAATGATTTCCTGTCCGTGACAGACAGCTTCGCTGTAGACCGGCTCACTGGCACGTCCAACTTATTGGGGTCTTATGTGGTTCTCCACTCCAAGCCTCAGGGTTGGGCTTACGATCCCCTCATCAATTATGAATCTCAGAAAGCATATGAATAAACGTTTCCGTTCAACTGCGCGCACTCGCTCACAGAACCCACGTCGAGCTCTCGCTGTCCTCACTAACATCTATGGTTTGAATCGAAATGTTAACGGTATGCTCCACTTTCTTCGATCTGCCTCCCATATTGTCTGATTTTTGACTGCAACCCAAATTCCTCCTTCGTCAGACACGAATTACGTTCAATTTCCCAGCTACTTACTTGACTCTCGCATTTTCACCAAAGCAGGTGTTTGAGCTTATATCCACCAATCTGCCGCCTTCTCTCGACTTCCCCAGCCTGGACTCCCCATTCATGTGGTTGAAAATTCAGTCCCCTCTCGTTGACCATTATTTTTGAACTGTCTCCCATCGCGCAACAACAATGACCCTCTGAATTTTGAGGCGTTGACTCCAATTGAACCCAGGTGTCAAATTACCTTTCTTGATGATTTTACCGTCCACAACACGGATTGGCCATTGCACTCATCGGACACTTCAACTTTGAGAAGTGAAACCGAGTCTTTCTCTACAATCAACCTTTGCCAATCGGTAGACCTCCCTACACACATTGGCGACCGTCCACACAATCCTGACCTCATACCTATCCAATCCCTCTTTACTCTCAAATATCACTTCCCTGTCACCCATGGGCTCATCCGGAAATTGTCTTATCGCATTTTACATTCGTTCCTTTTTCTCATCCCGTCCCAACACTGAACTCTAGACACTGACTGGAATGGTTCTTCTGGATTCCTGGCCTGTTACTCATAGAACGACTGTTGTTTGGCGTCTGATGTTCCCGTGTCTGTTTCTAATTTCACTAAGACGATTCTTCTGCTTTACATTCCTCACTTCGATAAACTTTTCAACCGCGCTGTCCATCTGAAAAACTCAGTACCGCCGGTGGTTCTACTGACCCAACCGACCACCTCGACACCGTTCTGTGCAGGTTAGGAACAAATGCTCGCACCCCATACAGAAAACTGAAGAACACTTCATACACCACAAGGCTGAACAACTAGCCTCACACGCTACCGGAGGTCAAACATTCTGCCCCCAGTAATAGCGGTTTCTCATAATTTCTGCCCTTCTATTTTTCCTCTCATCTGCAATCCCTCTGCTTCGCTGGTCTGCGACCCACTAGATAAACCCGAGGTTTTTGTGTCGAATTTCACGCTATCTTTCATCCCTACTTCTTCTCTACCTTCCCCTCCTGCTCCGAGAAACGCTTTTCTTCCGGTAACAAATATCGAAACGGTTCGTGAAGTTCTATGTAACGTGAATGTTTCCAAATCACTAGGTTGGGACGGCATTCCGCCTATCGTCCTAAATATATATTCTCCAGAATTAGCCCCTGTTTTACGTCGTCCATTGTTTTCTAACCTTGATCAAGAAACTTTTCCCTATTCGTGAAAAACGCTTTTATTTTTCTATCCCCAAACATGGTGACCCTTCCGACTCGAACAACTATCGTCCCATCCACCCTCACTTCTGCGCTTTTGGGAGTTTTCGAAACCGTCATCGCCGACCAACTGTGTCCGTTCCTTGAACGCGAAGGTCTGCTGAGCAATCGTCAATACGGATTCCGCCCGCATCGGTCAACGGGCGACCTACTAGCGGTTATCTCACACCCCTGGTTGGTCACACTCGATAACCACAGGAAAACTCACTTGGTTTCGCTGAACATCCCAAAAGCCTTTGACGGAGCTAGACATGAAGGCCTACCGTCGAAACTGTCTTCGTTCGGATGCCCTTCGACTCTCGTAGCATGGATGTCATGCTTCATCAGCAAGCGAACCGTCTGAGTCGACGACGCTTATTCTCACCCATTCCCTGTGAATGCTGGTGTTCCCCAAAGTTCCATAGTTGCACCCACCCTCTTTCTTTTGTTTATCAATGATTTTCTATATTCAACCTCCAATCTACTTCACTGTTTTGTCGATGATGCCACTTCCCATTGCTCGTTTTCTTACCTTACAACTCGCCAGGCCACCACGGACATTGATCAGGATCGCTCTGTTCTTAATGCATCTTTTGCTTCTGATCTACAACAAATCTTAGCTTGGGGTTCCAACAACAATGTATGTTTCAACGCTTCCAAAACTCCTCTCCTTTCACCTTTTGAGCGTTGTTGTGGAATCTTCAAAAGCGAAACATCAACAAGGTTGATCACGATTCTTTTCAGCCTATTTCAATTAGCGTGGTAAGTTGTGCGACCTAACACGAGTTTTTGTTAATTTCTTTTTACGGCGGATGTATTCTTGATCCCCTTAATTCTCGTCACAGCTCGTTCAAAGCACGTCGATGGTAAAAACGATCCACGGTGCGATTTCGAAATTTCCGTGGTTGCCACACTTAACCAACTTTAATGGTCGAATAAAATTGGCTTTCCATCAGTTGACGGCCTAAGCAACTGACTTTTCTCCACCCTTGATCGCAAAAGCACGTGGAAATTTTCTAATAAATCTTTGCCCAGAATATATACTTAATGACTTCTGTTTCATATTTTTATCCCAATGCAACTAACATAACCATCATCCAAGTCGGTATGTTCGTTCTTTACACACTACTTGTTGCTATGACACCAATTTTGGTATGAATAATGGGAAGAAACATGCTGTTATTCACAAGAACATGAAATAACTTTATCATAGGAAACAGCGTTTTATGGGCTCAAACAATGTCATCTTTCTCCTCTGCAATAAATTAGCGAAATTTTCCGGTTTCCAGTAAACAGTTCTTCAACGTAGCGGAAATAAAATGTATAGTTAACAGACCGCGCTCATACGACCCTGAAATCCAGGTCGCGTAAGTGGCATATACCAAACGTCTTTCCACGACGCCACCATTCATTGTGAATTGGCTCATCAACTGTAACATAACATAGTACTCTCAATAAATGTTCACTTCGTTTTTACTTCTTTCTGATGGGCAGAAAAATGACAGGGAAATCAGAAAAAGGAAACGTTTCTGTAGGATCAGAAATTACTTCCCAATCACAAAGACCGCCCATGGTGAACTTGATCTTCGTTGGTTAAGTAATGAGTCATTTTTAATAATCAACTTTGGACTTACACACATCAGACTAATTTACCATGGTGAACGTGGTCATACAATTGCAGTTTTCAACAGATCGACGCATAACTGGCGTAACTGATATCGAGTTCTACTGAACTTTATTTCTCAGCCTTGTCTTGTGAGTTATACTACGAAAAGTGGCATTAATTGCGGAAAATATTCCGTCCAGCGAATTTCGACAACACTTGTGAGTCAAACAAACAGTAACAATAACAACAAAAACTGGTGGAAATGGAACAGGTAATTTCAGTTAATACATGTTCACTGTGATGAGCTAAATACACGTTTCGAAACTGGTGCTAGTGCGCACCAAGAGAGTTTCAGCGAGTTAGGCGATTTCCCTTGCTGAATATTTTTACGACCCAAGTAACCTCGAAAGCTAAAACATGCAAATAAGACTGAGTTAGAAATGTCGATCTCCAAAGAGGCAGACAGGAAATGCCCAACACTTGTAGCTAAAGTTGAGCGAATACACTGCCACGGATGTCGAATTATTTTAATGTCACCTCCCATCCATGCTATAACCCAGTGGCGGTATTCTATCTTGGCTGTATGTTCCGTCCACTAATTGCTTGAAAACTACAACAATCCGGTCTTTCTTCTCTTCGTTCATTTACTGATTGGTGAGCGTGGACAAACACACAGTTGACGACTGATAAAAAGGAATAACAAATAGTGAGGGCAAGCTGATGCAACGTTGTTTTACATAACTGCACATTTCATCGTCCACTGGATGATGCCTGTCTGCACAACGAAGTTCCGAAGCTATCAGCACCGATCCGTATACGACTCAAGAAGTGAAAACATACAAATTGCGTCTACCATCTGCCAATACAATCTCTGTTTGTCAGACGGTCGTAGAGAAGAGAAACGGTAAATTCAGTCGGGAAAAAATAAGAGTAGGGTGCAATGGTTCAGAGCGGTTAGCATCCCTAACGTAGCAAAACGATGAGCAGTTTAGACATTTGTTTGAATCTTTTACCAGAAAAATGCATGAGATCCATTGAGCAAGGGTCAGTGGGATGCGAGATACGTCCTTGAGAAAGAAATCACTCTACCCACATTCTAGTATTCGCCCTAAACACAATGAAAGACGCGTTCCTCAAACCAGTGTTCAAGACGTCCTCCAAAATTAAGACTCTCGTTGCGATACAACACAGACTAATTCTTTTCGGAAATCAAAAACTAAAGCAGAATGATAAAACTACACCCCAATGGTCGTCTTTCGGTTAAACGCAGACCTACCCAAAACGACTGACGACCAGAGTGAGGAAGATTAGCATTCCGCACAGACACGGTATTAGTAGTGGTCGTTGCCGTTGTGGTACTGTTCGCCTGAGATGCATTGACAGGTAACGGATCACGTCGTGGACGTTTCGGCTTACCACGACGTGCGGAACCCCAATGCCACCAATTTGCATGTTTTGAATTCCGTTTCGAACGTCCACGGCAGGGGAGATCATGTCCAGAAGTGCCTCGCGATGAAGGCAGTGGCAAGCGATGATCAGCTTCCATTTGATCATCATCTTCGGAATGGGACATTCGGTCGAAAAAATATCCTAAAGTGGAACTTGAAGAAGCCGAGGACGGTGTATGGGGCGACGTGGACCGGGAAGAAACCGGGATGGAGGTAGGCAATTCATTGAGCACTACAGTGGGAACCTTCAGTGAGGCCAGACGTAGACGATCACTGATGGCCGGTGAAGAGACTACCGAATTCGAAAAACTAGTCGATTCCTCCAGCGGAGTTTTGCTATCGTTCAGTACCGGGTGGGTATTATCCAACGGACTGTCCGGTCCATCACTTGCCATTAGGGAAAGAGCCGAGGATGGGCTACAACCATTCGATGAGTGCAAGCCGTTCTCCAGTCGCGTGTTCCAATTGTGTTCCACTATTTGTCGATGCAAGGACCGATTTGGATCATTGCATCGCTTGTTCCGTAAACGGACTGAAGACTGGACCGACTGGGGAGAAGTGGAATTGACGGTGCATTGATTGACTTCCAATATTCCTTTGGGTTCCTGTGACCCACACAGATCAGATTCCACAGAGTCGTGCCCCATAAGCTCTTCCTTCGAAAAGTATTGTAAGGCAACCTAAAAGTGGAGTATAGATAGATAGTGATTGTTTCAGATAAGAGGAGCAGTCGAACGACCAACTACGAGAAATAGGCATAGGGGAATAAGGGAGAGATCAGTCAGCAGAGATGTTAAAAAATGTCATGGAGTCATATCACCGAAACGAAAGAACAACGAACGAGCTGGCTTTCCAGTGATATGTCCTCCGGTTAATACATCATAACCGCCAGATAACCCTAATTGTGATGCATTGAATTTTTTTTAGTGTACCATCTAAGCATCGTGACTGAAGTAAGGTAAACCATAGAATCGGGGAATATCATGAACTGAATTACGAGATTCAGTCTCATCAGAGTTAGAGCGCGCTCCACCATTGGCAGCGCTACATTTTGTAGTTAACCCGATCAGCATCACTTAGAAATTGCTCTCAACATCAACTCATGTCACCTAGAATTCACTGCTCTAAAGAACCGTTCACTCGGATTAGAGACACAATGTGTTCTGCTTTACTGTCCTCTATTCGTTTTTATGAAAACTAGTCAACATCAAGATGAACTAGGAAACGCGAGCGAGCCAGATGACAGATTGCTCTTAGTCGCATATCACCAAGGAAGATGCCGATTTCCGCATTAGTCAATACTAACATTCGGTCCCTTTTTGGAAAGATATCTTTCTTAACCAATGTCCTGAACTCTCGGATTAACAAGAACACCGGTGTGGCCTGCATCCAAGAGTCTTGGTCAAATGAAAGTACTGATGGCGAACTCGTTCTCATTGAGAACTCTGAGTGCTGCCATCAATACAGAAAATAGTGCAACAAGAAGACAGGCGGTGGTGATTACTTACATCAATTCCGGGTGGTCTGGCAAGACTGAAGTTATTTTTACTTTCTCCTGTAGTGGCGTTGACTGCGTGGTAGTTAAATGTCACCCTATACTCTCACCTTTCCGAGGTACTGTGATCAATAACTTATATATAGCTCCTTTCTGCTCTCAGAGGAATATCGACCTGTCCTTTGACGCTTTTATACCCGTCTTGATTCCATTACTGTATTACTGTTTATGCATCGGTTCAAGCAACCTCTGTCTTATCCCAACTTTAGGGAATGCTGTTTTAGACAAAATCATCGCCAACCATCGCGATCCTTTTTCATTTGCAACTGAAAGCTCCTGTTTCAACGAGTGATCACGTTCTCATTATCATCAGATTCTTAATTTACTCAGATTCAGCGCACTGTTCACTCGTCAGGACAAAACAAATAAAGGCACCCTCTAGAAATCTGTCACCCACCAACTTAACTCTTATTCAAAGATGCCTCTCCATTGTTACTTCGTGGTTTTCTTTCCATCACTCTTTGTACAGATTCCCACAACGCAACAATATTAGTTCAGGACCGTTGGAAAGTGAGGCCTCAGAAGTTTCGAAGGAAGAGTTTTCAATCTGGCTGTTTTGCATTCCCATGTTTTGCAAAGATGAGGAATCAAACAACATTTTTTGTATTGTCTTGCATTGTATTGAAGACTTGAGCAAGTTAACAAACTCACACTTTAGCCAAATGAAAGGAAACTGATCACTGACACTTTGAAATACTCATGAAAATAAATACTATAGAAATAAAACTGGTTCAGCCACCGAGATTAGTGCGAAGCCTCTTTGTGACTTTCATTTTGTCCACTAGAACACGTGCCAAGGCAAGGTACTGTGGAGTTACGATAAACATTTATGTGGGAGGGGATAAGTCTAAATTCTGGACGTGTAGAGGGATGCGAACGCCTTGCAGATAAGTCATGGAAAAGGGGATGGGCGAGGTCCGTAAGAATCCTCTCGGCGGATTTATCACAGGCTATAACGTGCAAATCGCAAACTCTGAAAATCAAAGAGACACGACTGATAATGGCTAGGCCACGGTGTAGTGTGATAAAATCGTTCTTAAGTAGACCAGGAGAGGTTACGAGAGAGCAGTAGAGTAAGATTGGGAGAATACATCAATGGACAAAAGAAAAAACGCCGGCTTATATCTGGCACCAAACTGCTTCAGACTACAAATTTGAAAAGACAGTCTACGGAGTTTTTCAACACAATCAAGAATATGAGGAGACTACTATAAATTGGTGCTGATTGTAACGCCTAAGTGTTTGACCGAGTCAGCTTTGGCAATGGGGACACTGCTGAAGACTGATAGCTCATTAGGTTAAGAGAAACGAGAAAGGGAGAAAGTATACCCAGAACATTTGGAAGTGTTCAGGCGTAGTCCAGAATGGGACGGAAAATCCTGAATATTGTATGTCCTGGAAAAAAGAGTTGAAGTTTCGTTAGTTGGAGATAGATTGACAGAGCGAGAGGTTATCGGCGTGCTTGAAAAGTTGTGCAGGTGGTGCAGTGTGGGGAAGAGAAAGAGAAGGAGAACGGCACCCTGAGGAACACCTGAATTGTTAGTCAAACGATCCGATGAACTTGTGCCAACTTTAGTACGTTGCGTTCTGTTGGAAAAGTAGTCTTCCAACCACGAGAGTAAAGGAGTGGGACAGTCAAGAGATTAACTACTGAAGGAGTAGAGGACGGAAAACCGAATCAAAAAGCGGAGAAATAGTCGAGGAAAATACAATGAACGGATTTCATGGACCAATTTAGGTTTGAAACTGAAGCAACTGCATTCAGCAGGCATCTGTTGGGTTTGTACGCAAACTGATGACGGTCACTTGGAAACAAACAGGAACGCGATCGACCTAGCGCTTCGGCGAGCGTTGCGTAAATCGCGACCGTCTAGCTTACAGGTCTCAATAGACTGGCCGTCACTTCCAACTTTCAAAGAAGCACCTACTGACTTCGTACTCCAGTAACAACAGGAGAACGCATCAAATCGACTTTATCTGGGTGAAATTTCGTAGGGCCCCTCTAGCCAAGAATCATTGAGCACATCGCGGCGGTGAAGCTGAAGATGGCAGTGGCACCGGCTAAACGCGTACATGTCCACCTTTAGATCCATCTCTCAACCCTCAAGGAAGCCCCGCTTCCAAAACAGAACTAATATCTCTTCGTTAACAATTCCCAACAAAGCTCAAGCCTTGTCAAACGTTGCCGCTTCTACACTGGGCATGATCCTTGTCGACGGTAGTATAGATGCCCGATGATCTAAGCTAGTAATGCCCATAACGGGAGCCGCCCTTGGACATTTAGATAAGATATCCCCGCATAAAACCGAGTGAATCTCTGAAGAAACCATCAGGCGCTGTTCAAAGGCTAGGCAGATGAAGCTCCGTAATTCACCTGGTATCTACAGCCTTCACCGGGAGGCTGCGCACTTTGCAAAGGACGACCGCGAACGATTTTGGCCCCAAACAAAAAATAAGATGGTGGATTGCAGCTGCT
This sequence comes from Fasciola hepatica, assembly GCA_948099385.1. NCBI lineage: Eukaryota > Metazoa > Platyhelminthes > Trematoda > Plagiorchiida > Fasciolidae > Fasciola > Fasciola hepatica. The sequence goes on from CANUEZ040000046.1 coordinate 4,482,699, forward strand.
GTTGCAGGTTTCGTGAATTTCTTCCAACTTATACACTTTGTCTCGATAAAGACGACACCCTCACCTTCCTTGCGACGGAAATAGCTTCTACCATCCAGGAAATGAAAAACAGGGAATCCCACGGTGAGGACGGCATTTTATGTGATATATTCAAGATTTATCTACCAATTCTGCTAGGTCCTCTGACTCTGCCACTTCGCCAAATTTGGGAAACCGAAGTTTTCCCCAAGGATTGTGCAATCTAAAATGGGCGGCAAAATCATCTACGCGAACTACGGGGGAGCCAGCCTCATCAATACAACTGCTAGGCTTTTCTCCGCTATTCTCCCAAACCACTTTGTTACCGCAAGGGACGCACGAGTGTGCCTAAACCAATGTGGCTTTTGCTGAGGAAGAGGTTGCAGTAGTAAAAACTTCACTCTACGGTGAATACTCGAGAACCGTTACTAACATAACAACCACCCACAGCCTGGTTCCTTGAATTTCAGGCTCCCTTCGGTTCAGAGAGTCGCTCTAGAGCATACTAGGAGCTGATGGGATGTCCGGAAAGTATACTAGGTTGCTCAGGTTTTATTGCCCGGTTACACAAGCAAGTGTCTACGACTATGGCGAAGAATCTCCTGAGTTTTCGCTGGGCTCCGGAGTCCGTCAAGGTTTCCTGTTATCACCAGTCTTGCTCAAATACGCCATAAACTGATTTAGGGCGACCTGCCCTCACCGGATACCGAGGAATTCAACTAAGTCAGGTGACTTGGATTGCGGATGATATTGTCGTTCTGGAGGAAGAACGGAGCAGTCTGGAATCGGTTCTTAATTATATCGAATCTGAGGCTAGAGCGATCGGTCTGGAGACAAACCAAACAAGAACCAAGATCTCCACATTTCTAAACCCAACATGTTCTATCCACGTTAGCTGTCAAACCTTGGAACTAGTTCGTGACTTTAAGTACCTCAGATCTACCATACATCTAAAGGGTCAGGCTAAAGACAAAATCGAACTTCGAGTTGATTGTGCAACTTCGTCAGTCATTGAAATAAGCCTCCGTGCGAAACTACGCGTTTACCGTACCACCATCTGCCCTGTTCTCACGTACACTTGTGAAACCGAGCCGCTAAGGGTTGTGGATACGAAAAACCTGGGAAGCTTTGACCACTGGCACGTTCGATATAACCAAAATTGAATGGCATGATTAGGCCTCGAACTCCGCTGCACGACAACGCTGCTCGAATATAGAAATGTTATCCTCTTTTCTTCAACGTTTCTGTCTCCAGTGGTTCGGCTATGACCTCCGTTGACTCGAAACGTGACTCACAAAAGAAGCTTTCTACCGTTACCTTGTCCAAGCTAGAATTGTCGTCTCGGCGGTGAACTCAAGTCGCATACCAACACAGTCAAAGCGGACGTAGAACGTCTGAGCCTCCAGTCTGTCTTCGGCGCAGGAACTGGATTTCACTGTGTGCCGACCTTTCCGCCGTTGGCAACATATGGAAAGCCGCTATGTGAGATATTAAGGAAGCTGACTTTTCATCACAGAATCAGTCGCGTAAAAATGGTTGTCATGTTGCCAGCGTTCTACTCGATTCTATGACCGTCTTCGCAATCCTTGTCTGTAACGATCGCCTGAGTGCGCGGCTTCGGCTCTCAACTCCGATCACTCTAACCCACTAACGCAAAAAAAAGATGGCCGCACAACGCGCCGAAAGCCTGTGTATTGTGTGAGTGAGCAAAATGGTAATCACAGCGAAAATAGAACTCAAACGCGTCCGTCCAATAGGATTTTTGCCTGGACCAGGACGGCTGTTTTTTCCCCTTCCAGTTTCATCGGGCCGGTTTTTAGTGTTCACTCGACTGGTTCAGCAACATGCGTGAGTGGAGGTGTATTGATTAGCTGAATGGACTTATCAAGTTCAAAATGGTTAGCAGCTTGGCTTCAGGGAGGTTTTCGCCAGTCCCCGACAGAATATGGCATCAAAAAGCGAAAAATGTTTGAGAAATAATAACGGGATGTGCGGTTAATCGACTTGACCTGATACCAAGCGGTTGCGAAGTTTTGTTGTGCACATTTCAGTCGGACATAGATGTGTCGTCGTCCACTTCTGTGCAATTGGAAACTCGATTCTCACGCACTCTGAAGAGATACTGAAGGAATTTTGTTCAGTGAAAATCACCGTAACAATGCGCTCGTTGTGGTGAAGTTTACTGCACGCATTTTGTGGTTGTTGGGCTTAATTCTTGAACCTGGCCTGCAATGGCCGTTCGGTAATGCTCACGTTAGGTGAGCAGCCTATATGCATGAGGTAATTCTCTAGAGCAAACATTCTACCTGCACAAGCTACGCTGTTTTGCGCTAGGTTGATGATATCCAAAAATGAAATCCAGAGGGCACATTCGTAAAAAGGGTGAGAATCCCTTTGAAACAGAAAGTTAATACTTGCTATTAGATTTCACTTCATAAAGTATGTCAGGTTTTTTGGATAGAAGCCAGTGGATCCATCTATGTTGAGCGACAATCAATCATGAACTATTAATTGGTTTACCTTTTTACTACATGCTTGCACATGGGTGTAGTGAAGGGGTATACCTCATAGCCTCAAAGGCTCTCTGCACTATTAGGGACAACCGGCAACAAGACCTTGAGTATTGGAGCGAACCGCAATAGGTCCAAATAGGTCAGATGTAGCAACAAGCCGAACGACAGTGGGGATTTCCGCCTGCCACCAGGGTGACTGGTGGTGGTCGAGGTTCGACTCCCCGCCATCACCGATTACTTTGGCGGTAGACAGCAATCCACTGTCGTTCGGATCGCTACCACACCTGACCTATTGGGACTTTATGTGGTTCTTCGCCACTCTAAGCCTCAGGGTTCGGTTACCAGTTATCCGCCATAGTGCTGTGGGCCCTCATGGCTATCGGATATACACCCCTTCCGCCGCACTCATGCGCAAGCATGTTATTAAAAAAGCACTTATATATATATATATATATATAATCACACCGACTTGAGAAAAAACATGGTGACCGGTCGTGGCAAGGATTTGAACCTCCAATCTCTGAGGTGGTAATTAAACACTCTAAACCGTTCGATCACCACCTGCCCAAGGGACTAGTGAAGCAACAAAGCATCGATTTACTTGGCGCGCGGGAAATGGGCCACGCGAACTCGGTAGAAAAGTTCAACCCTATCCAAGACTTTGCTTGACTCATTGATCCCTTGATCTCCTCTCCCTTATTATTATTATTATTATTATTATTATTCGTCTGTGGTAGACTGTATTGGGTTTCTGATGGACACCGCTAGTGACAACGCATGATGAACCCAGATAAATGCAATCATGACTACATTTCGACAACTAATTTACGCTGACCGAAGGCCACTGCATGCTTATGCAACCAAGTCATGTGGTCAATACAAGCACAAAACCTCGACGTTTAAAAGGTTTCTACATGGTGAACGGTGTACCGACTATGCGCGTATGTTCATACATCTGCACGCCGCATCATTTATCTGAATGCAAAATACGATAACAGTATGATCGGCTTGAGATAAGCAAAGCCAAACAAGAAGGACACGTAACGAGACACATTCGTGGTTGGTATCGACAAGAGATCCGATGCATGGAAGCACGGTATACAATCCAATTAGAAAAACAGTCGACGGAGTCCAGAAGCTAGGCGATACAAAATCCATCGTGATCTATCTGTACAGCCGACGAGGACAAGTGGTGTGCACCTCTTCGGACATATGACGATGGAGCGAACCAACTTATGTAAACACCAACGGTTCATAAACCAGACGAAGGGATATTTGTGACGATAATCAGGGAACAGATAAAGCGTTCGGAAAAAACGCATTTTATAGATTTATACCCATGTGCAGACACATACAAAAGCATACCCATAAGCGACTGAAGAAATTCTACGGTGTAACGATGAGCGAGCTGGAAAGAACTACGGGTGACTGAACACGTGATGACATCGAAAATCTTTTCAAGTAAACCTCGCAATCAAATTCAAGACAAAGAGATATAACTATGCATCACAACAGATACAATGAACCGACGACTGATTCAGGTAGCCCAGCCAATCAAATCCATGCAAAAAAATGTCCTAGCACAACAGATGTTGCCGAAATTCATTGGACAAATTATTTTCCTCGCAATGAGTTTCTCCGCTGATCTTACTGAAACATTTCTGTTCTAAACAGTCCTACTGTGTGTCTGCCTCCTTTGCCTGCCACATGTTATCGTCAAGGTGAGTTACTCTGTTCACACATTGAGGTAGTTAAGAAGATTAGACGTTTATCACCTTGAAAAGGATAAAGGTTTGAACTCCATATTCACCGGCCACTGTCACGGTAGACGACACTCTGCTATTTCAGCTACTCCAGGTTGTGAGCCTAGAACTGGAGAAACTTCGATGTGAAGCCAGTAGACACCTTTTCGCCGAGTAATTCATGCGGATTACAGCCGTTGGCAAGTGAGCTATTGTCTTGTTCACGCAAGTGGTTTATGGGTTGCGTTATCGACCGATGAGCTAACCTGGTCACTTCCAAGCTCAACGTCCAGTCAATCTTTATAGATGTCACTGTGCGCACATATAGCACGCTTATGCGAAAGCGACAGGAATGTGCGGTTGCACCATCTAGGAGCACTTATTTTTGGCCAATCTGCAGATCCATCTTGCAACGGCTGAGACCCGTAAACTGTTTACGCTGCATGATTAATCAGGCCTGGCATCCTTGGTTGTCAGGGTCCAGTTGGGGCATAGATGCCACTGAAGCGCATGTGATAATGAACGATTGTCGATCATATATAAATGAGCAGATAGGGTGAGACAGAAAAGTGGAATCCTAGCGCCGGAGTTTTCTCTTCGCTTTTGTGTTTTCCAACAAGACAGGAAAAGTGCTAGAACAAGTCACTATTCCATGGACTACACTGACGACGTCACCTCGCCTGTTATTCTTTCCGGCTTGAAATATTTTCGTAGGGCGTTTTTTTAACCAATTCCGACGTGCTATTATCTGTAAGAAAAACTTCAGTCCATCGGCGATATGAGTCAAGTAGTACGAGGGTATGCAGTTTTTGCCAAGGTGGGTAACTCTACGGCCACGAAGTCTAATTTCTCGGCCGATGATCTGCGTCACTCAAATAACTCTGGCAGTTTAACGCTGTTGGCCGTATATCATTATCGACTCCTATCCACCAACACATTTCCCGCGCCAATGATTGCATTTTACCCATGCCCAAGTGATCTTCGTGTAATTCTGTAAAGCTTTTGGCCTCAAAATCGATGGTAGCGCTGTTTCAAAAAGCCATTTGAAGTGAAAGAAAATCCGTTCACTCTTCTGAGCAATTCTCGAGATACTTTTCTTGTGGAGTCATGCCATCCATGCTTATAAAAAGGAGAATATTCTGTGGTAATGCTTTCTGGTTTTTCGGTCAGTGTCCCTTCCAGTGATTGGAATGCGCTCGTATATTCAAACTTAGAAAAACGGGATAAGGAATCCTCTCGTGGAATTCATACAACCGGGCAGTGCTCAACATCGCAATCATCTCCACCAAGATTGGTACTCATCGCTGCAGTCCACAAATACACACAACAAGATAACCACCTAGTTCTAGTACAGCACCATCACGACGAGATTGCATCTGGACGGGGTATAATGGCTTGCGTGCCTCCACCTCACAAAGAGCCATGCAAGATCGCTTCCTAAGCCCGAGATGCAATCATGCCTGGCAGGTTAAAAGGTAAAGACCAAACGAAGTCTAGTCTGAGTATAACCACTACGCCCCCGAAGAGAACAACCCAGCGAATAAACATGGAGAGAAACAGTTTAACGGTCTAAATACCTCCATTAGATGGGCGTAGGAGTGGACTGTCTGGGGTTTCTCTCGACGGTGGAAGAAGTCATCGCACTTCATCGGACAGCTACCGCCCATTTAAGCTGGGCAACCCCAGACCAAAGGATGCTGCGCCGTTTCCATTACGCTCGAGTGCATAAGGCTGAAGACTGAATCCGAAAAGCTGATCGATAGCAAAAGCATCAGCGAAGACGAGACAAAATGCGTGTAACAATTAGGTCTCACGTGACAGACCGGAAGAAGTTCCTTCACGGTTGCTTCAGTTACGTTCTCGTGTTGGGTTAACACCCCCTTGTGGGTCACACTTTTGAATCTAAGGCTTCGGTTAGGGTTACCATAGAAAAAAACCCTTCTGTGGTGTAGGCAGTCGCGAAGTATTTCAAGATTGATGAAAAACGCCACGGATAACTGCGGTTCTGATGGAGACTGTGGCTCAGGAATTGGGCATAAGTCGAATGCACTCCTAAAACCCACATGTTCATTTCGCTCGGCTGCCTTTAACGTCCGCACACTTTATCAGATACGGCAACGGGCTGCTCTCCCACCCCTCTAGAACTCTTGACACTTTTGAAATAGATGCACGCTATGTCTCCGAAATACCCATACAAGGTCCACTTCTATATCACTCTTCGCACCACTGGATACAACCTTAGTCTCTCGCTTCACTCTTTCCGTGTCGGGTGATCCGGTTTCTAGTGCTCATGGTCAGGCTGGCGTTGGGATCGCTTTGAGCATTAAAGCTGAGCGTACACTGCTAAACTGGATTCCAGCTGACAATCGTATGTGTGCAGTTCAGTTGGACCGTTCTGATCATGTCAACAACAACAAACGGAAGCATCGACGCTTGCTTCTTGTGTCTGAGTTGGCACCCACTGACTGCAGTTTCTCTGAGACTAAAAACGAATTCTATCAACTGAATCGAAGCGTGCTTTCAACAACGTAGCGAGCACTGCTGGGGATTTCAACGCCCAACTTGGGTGTTTGAGAGTTCCCGAAAGGCACAAAGGAGGCCCGTTTGCCATTCCGGCTGGTCGTATCGAAAACGACGATCGTCAATTCCAGTTGTGTTCTGATCGCAGATTGTTCCTCGCGAGTACGAACTTCTGCCATAAAAAGCGGCATAGATTGACTTGGCGTCCTCCTACGTCTTCACAATACTGGACTCAGATTGACCATACTGTGATTGGTCACCGCTGGTGTGGATTAGTTGAAGGTTGTCGTTCTTTCTGCTCTACACCCATGGACTCAGGTCTTGCCTTGGTACGTGCTTGCTTCCGTTTACGTCTCGTCTGTAGTCGTACCAACGTGTACGTTACCCATCCGGCGCCGTTGTTTTTGGATGATAACCGGCGATGTGATTTCCAGACGGAACTGTCTGTACGATTATCTTTGCAACCGGATGTCCAGGACCCAGATGAACGCTGGGAACGGATCAAGGGAGCTTTATATGCCGCTTCTAATGCCACCCAGGACTCTGGTGCAAGTCGGTCTCACAAACGATGGATATCTTCGACATCAGTTGCTCTGTTGGATGCTCGCAGATCCGTCCTTCCGGATGCCACACTGAATAAAGTGCAAAAATCCTTGAAATGCCAACTGACTAGAAAGCTGCGAAATGACCGTGAGCAAAGATGAATTGCGAAATTTAGGGAAATGGAGGAGGGTGTGTCTATCGGTAAAATCCGCAACCTTTTACGTCTGATTAGAGGGACTTAGTTACTTTTACTTTTAAGCAACTACCTCCCGCCAGAGGATGAGTCAGCTTCATGAATATCTCGTATCATAGATGACCATGCGCGGCGGTCGAAAGCGAGTCTGGTGCAAATTGCGATCCAGTTTTCTTTCCATCATCGTAGACAGAACGTAAGCTTAAGCGCATTACATCCTTCTCGACAGCGGTGATCCAAGTTTTGAGCTGGCCACCAAGGCGATCGCATCATCCAGGACGGGGTTCGAAAGCAACTCGAAAGTCGATGAAACAGGTTACTGGAACTTGTAGCGGAGCTCCAGTGTTCAACGTAGTGTGGAAATTTGGTCCACCCAGCCTTTACCACGGCGGAAACCCCTTTGATTCGGTCGGGTGCGGCGGTCTCTCTCAACAGAGAGGCGGGTGAGAAGTAGCACGCAGAAAAATCTTCGCAGCCACCCACATTAGGCTGATTCCTCTATAGTTCTCGAACACTGGTTTGCCCTCTTTCGTTGAGATGGGCAGCAAAACAGTCAAGTTCTGCAGGGAGTCCTTGAAACGAGAACACACAAACTCTTACTGAAAACTGTTCCCCAGCGATCATTGCGCTGTTGGTTCTATAATTATTCGCGAATACGACGCCGTGGAGTCCGGGGTTATCCGTCGAGCCGCTATGGTAAATCCAGTAATGTGCTTCTTCTCCAAGAACTTTTATGCACGGAGTGCCGTGGTCAGGTATGCGGACTTTTAGGAGATAAAATATGTGGACGTTGTAGTTACACAGTGTACTCATTACCCAGGCTTTGGTTGTCCGCGTACATTCCGTACATTTCAACAAGCTATACAGGTCCGCTTACTACAAATGAGTATTCCAGCTTGCTGTCTTGACGCCTCGACCGCTAGAGCATGAGTTGCGTAGCATGCCAGGGGCGCGGTAGCATGATCAGAGACCCACCTACCAGAAGGTTGGGTACCTCAAGTGATACAGCTAGGTGTCGTGCCCAGTGGCAGTGTTGCATTTGAACCCTTTCTTCTCCCCGTAGTTTCTGCTTAATATTCTCTTTCCAGCGCTTTTTCACCTTGTGCTTCTCTTATTTCTTCCTCTGATCGACAATGCTGCAAGGTGGTAACCGAAACCAGAGCACAGAAGTGTGAAGTTATTGGCTGAATATACTGAACTGTCTACTGAATGCACCCCGTACGGTAGCAGCCTTCTTTTCAGGAACACTGGATCACCGTCCATTGCCAGTTTTACGGAGTGTATTCTTATAGTATCTAGAGTGTGAGCACATTCGCCAAACAGTGCACGAATTCCATTAGCATTTATTTAATGTGAGTGTAGTGATAAAGATACCTCGATACTACAAATAACGTTCAAATCCAGAATACTCTCTTGGGATGAGGAAGTTAGCAGGCGTATAATCTCAGGCATCTTTCAGTATATTTAGTTCACACTCGCCAAGAAGACCAAGCTTATGCCCCTTAGAACCACACACGATAGTGTCTGCTTTCGAATCGGAGAATCGGGTGAAATTTCCAGTAAAACCGTTTAAAAAAAGGTAGATGCAATATTTCCAATATCTACAATAAATAAATATCGCATTGCAAAAGAAGCTGCATCTAGCCGCTTGTGTCTGTAGAACGAGTATGAAATCTCGGAATTTATCAGTTTATCAAGGTGTAGGATTTCGCACACTCTGTTGTTTGGACACTAATCCGTACGAAATGATCCAGAAGAAGTTTCTTCAACTCTTCAAACGGAACCAATGATAACGGTCTGGGAAATGACAGATTCTTCATTAAGGAGCGGGGTTCACGGGCGCCCATAGAGAGAAAGTATGACGTTTGGTTATCTCGTTTGACATCTTTTGGAATCGTGCACCATAACTGAAAACGTCCGCCCCATTCGTCATCTTGAGCACTAAGACCGATCGGGTCGATAACAAACAGTTCCATACCGCGAAGCCAATAGTTAGATTTGTCTTGAGCGAGACTAATTCCACGCGCATAAATGTGCGATCGTGAAATTTGGTGTGCATGTCTTATCCTATCGCACCACACAGGGAGCTATAAGAATGTGGATCAATTTAAAGTTGTTTCTTGTTTTGCTAAATGATCAACGATTTCCGTCAGACTAGGATTTTGGAGAACTGTCTCAACAGGCCTTGCTCAAGTGACCAATAAGGTAACAATACTTAATTTTCCACTACAAAGCTCGGGCCACTAGCCTGTACCTGACAATATCTGCGGTCACTTGACACGGTCTTCTTCACGCTCAGTTTCCAGTCATCCACATGCCTCTGTGTTGTACTAAGCCTTCACCACGTCAGTGTCTTTCGGTTGATTTTGTTGTTGGGTGAAAGGAGCAAGGAGAATGGATCTGTTGACTGTCAATGGATTTCAGTGTACTGGAAACTTGTAATCCCAGTCACTATGGTTAAAATCTGTAGCAGCTCGATCCACGGTGTTAAGCTTTGGTTACTTAACTAATGGGTCGAGGGTCGATCACCTGCCTCTGAGATCAGCAGCGGCTAGCCCTACCATTTATGTCATCCGTATGACGAGCAACAAATTTTGTCCGTTTATTGATTCAGGTGCAAGTTCATAAAAAAAATCATCCCCGAATTTCTGTTTCTGGTCGTTCTGCATTTGCACTATTCATTCAGGGGCACATACCTGCTTTGGTCGAATAATATTTCTTTTTGGGATACCATCACATCTCTGGATGTGTAGCATTCTCCCTGCCCCGAGTACTATTCACTAATCGATACATTATCTATATAAACAAAACAGTGGCTCGTTTATGTTCCAAATCTCGCATCCAACTTGTAGTCATGCTGTCTGCCCTTTATGTGCACTTCAGGCCGGATACTTTCACCTTCTTTGCAATTGATGATTGGTCTTCATGTTTAAAACTCATTTAAAAAAAACCAGTGATACCAACTTTTCTGAACATTGAGTCACATGATTCTACAGGCCAATATTCATTCTTTTTTTCACTCGGTATCAACTGTTTGTCACTGTGACCTTAGTGTATCTCTAATTGAAATCTCAGGTCCATGGTGTCGGTTATCCTCAGTAGTGCAGTGGCTTTTGAGGCCAGGAGTGCATCCATTCCACCGCACCCACACACAAGCACTCGTTTTGAACCGAAACATCTGCGTTTAGTAGTTCCCAACACAAACCGAATTGCGTGCGGTCTGTTTCGATTGCATTCCGAGCATTTGTCATTTGATTTCTACTTTTTCTTCCTCTTTTTCTCGACACATTTGTTCCAGACACACTGGACTGATTCTCGATCCGAAACTGACGCTTCGTTTGCTGCGTAAAGTGTTACAACCGTTTATCAATAACGCTGTGAACAATGTCATTCAGCACTACATGGAAGTATGTTTCTTTGTTTTACTTCCTGTGCATATTGTAAATATATCTTTACATCTTTAAATTTTCAGTAATATAGTGTTCGAAAAAGGTACAGGATCCCCGTCATTTTCCCGCATACTTCCGGTTCTGTATTAACCAATAAAACCATAGATCAAAACGTCCGAGTGTCCGGTACAATAGGCCTTACCAAATTTCAGAACGAAACTGTGCACTGTGTGCTAACTAGAACAGAAGACGTGAAAAACGAGGGTGACAGAAACATTCCGTCGAGCTGTTCTAGGGAAAATTTCGCAAAACCAGACGGGTCATTGAGTCTGGCAACAAGCTGATCAGTTCGGTCTGTGGATTTGGCGACCGATAAATCCATGAAAACCGGAATCACGTGAATCATGTGTTGTACCGTAGCACGTGATGCGCCCTAGTGTAACGAGGACGACAACACATGGCAGGATACCTGTATTTCAACGGCCAAACAAGTCGTCATGAAACACACAATCATCTATATAGACCTCTTTCCAGACTGCGCGGCACCAACATTGCTATTGCAGATGCTTGAGCGCTTCGGTTGCGTTCTGGCCAGTTGCCTAGGACCGATAGCTTGCTTCTCTTTGGCGTCATTTCCCTTCAGTTGGTCCGATTGTCTCAGTTTACAGCTCGGTCGGCAGCCCCTCACCTGGGCTATCTTGCTGGCTGCCAGAGATACCGCTGCTTCCACTCTGGTAGTCCGTATGCCTCCTTTTGTTCGCTTCACGACACTTTCGACATATTCGCCATCTGTTCTTTTGCCTGTGGCCCTCGTTTGGTTCGTCCGTTCACCTTGATATTCACGTCGTTCCCTTGCCCCAGCATTCCCCTTTACACTCGCCATTCCTTGAAAACATTCGGTCCGGACGTGCCAGAGTGCCGAGTAGTATCCGTTGACCTATTTGCCTTGTGATCCTTGATCGATTTTGAAACTGGAATTCTTCTAGTACGGTGTAAGGTCCATTCCATCGGTTGTGCAACTTGGTGGCCCCCGGATCGGCCATTCCGGGTCTGTTACGATTCCTCACTTTTACCAGCTGTCCCGGCATGAACGGCTCCCATTTCTGTGTTTGGTTCCGTCTATCGTACCTTACCTTGTTTCGACTCAGAGCAACTCTTGTCTGTTGTGCGGCCACTTCCTCTAGATGCTTCCGCTCGCGGGCTGTCAGAGATTTATCATTCTTCATGTTGAGCCACATATCTAGTCGCGTTCTCGGTTCCTGCCCAAAAACCAGTTCAAACGGTGTCGTCCCCGCTGTTGAATGGTTCGTTGCGCAGTGACTGGGTAATATCTCTGATAATTCTTCTTGCCAATCACTCCGTATCGCCTGTTTGATCCGGTATCGATATTGCTTCCACTCAGCGAAAAACATAGTCAACTATTGTCATGATGTACCGGTTTCCAGTAGCCCCCACGGATAAAGGACCAAAATTGTCCAAACCTCAGCTCTGAAAGACTCGCTGTGCTTTTATGGGCTGTATTGGCCATGTCGCTGTTACGTGCTATCGGTTCCGCTGACAATCAGGGCAAGTTCGTATGTAGTCATTAATGTCGTGCCGCATCGTGGGCCAGAAGACTCTGTGCCGCAATAATTCGAAAACTCGCTGTTGTCCCATGTGAGCACTGTCGTGCGTTAGTTATACTGCCTGCTCACGTACGGCTTCGGAAACAAAAGACAGACGTCTGGGTCGCAAACCCTGTTCCACATCAACGTCAACGAACAGCTTACCATCTTCCGCACGCAATCGCTCCCCAATTTTCAGTAGGTCGTGCAGCGCAGGTGAGCTTCCATCTGGTCTGGTCTTGGCTTGAAGACGTGGACAAACTGTCCGCACCAAACTGTCATTTCTTTGGTGGTTGAAAACATCATCACTTGACATTAGCCGATTCAGTGGGATCGCTTCACCCGGCAGTTGATCGTCTGGGATCGGGCGGGATGATGCGTCAGGTATTTCGTTTTCTCTTCCGTTAACATGCTCGATTGTAAAGGTGAATTCTTGCAGGCGGTATTCCCACCGTGCTAACCTCCCTCTTGGATCTCGTGTTGCTATTAACCACGTCAATGGCTTGTGATCCGTTTTGATGCAGAAGTTAGTAGCAATCAGATATGTTCTCTACTTTTTTAGTGCCCACACGATTACTGAACATTCTTTTTCCGTGGTGGAGTGTTTCCTTTTGGCGCTTGTGAGCAGCCGACTGGCGTATTCGATCACCCCAGACGGTTGTGACAATTTCGACGTCACTGGCATCCACAGATACGGTGAATTTATCAAGCGGCTTTGGTACTGTCAAACAGCTTCGAGGGTTTGTTGCACTCCCCTTGAGTTCCCTGAACGCCGCCTCCGTATATGACATCCACTCGAACTTCTTATCCTTCCTCAGTAGTTGAAACACGACACCAGCTTTCTGAGCAAAATTTGGCACAAACTAGGCGTCATAGCCAACCAGACCAAGGAAAGATCTCAGCTAGCGCTTTGATTTCGGCGAGGGGAAGCTCTTAACCGTCTCTACTTTCTCGGGTAGGGGTTGCAGCTTTCCACCTCCAACAATATGTCCCACACAAATGATTTTGTCACGCGCCATCTGGCACTTCTTTGCACTCAATTTCAAACTCGCCGCTTTAATTCTCTCCGGGACTGCGCTTAGTCTGGACACATGCCCGTCAATCGTCTTTGAAAATACCACAATATCATTCCCATACACCACAACACCATCCAGATTTTCTAGTACCTGCGGCAGCAAACGTCTGAAAGTAGCCGGTGCGTTACACAGCCCAAAAGGTATCCGTAGGAACTCATACTGCTTCCCATTGACATAGAACGCTGTTTTCTCTCTGTGGCTCGCCAGCATTGGCAGTTGTCAATAGCCCAACCTCAAGTCGATTAACGACACAGCCTCCGCGTCATTAAGTTGCTCAAATATCTCTTCGGTTAGTGGCATTGGGAACGCGTCCTTAACTGTGACACGGTTGAGATCCCGGTTGCCAACACAAAATCTATACGTCCTATCCGACTTTTGGGTTAACAACACTGGCGAGGAATACGGGCTCGTGCTTTCTTGAGTTATTCCCTTTGATAGCATGTCACTAAATTGCTTCTCTACTTCCAGTACGACTTTCCGCGGTATCCTGCGGTACACTGGTTTGCACACTGCACGCGGGACCAAGTTAATTCGATGTCCTTGCAGCTCGAAAAACCGTACTCGTCATCTGGTGTCGAAAATAACTCCGCATACCTTTCGATGCACTGCCTGGCGCACGGGATTGGAGAGTCTGGAACACAGGACGTTTTTATACCACCAACGCGGTTCAGCTGGTCCCAGCGGGATCGCAGTTCGATATCTTTCTCCCCAAACCCGCTATCGATGAGCTTCAAAATCGACTCGGGCTCCTACACGTTCCAACAAATCAACCCCAACAATTGTGTCAGCAACAACTACCAGATGAGTGAACTACAGATGTACTCTAAAAACGTCGTGTCGAAGAAGTCAATATTAGGAAAAGGAGCTTTGGCAATATTCAGCCAACTGAGGCAGCAGACAAAAATAAATGATGCAGTGAATGATCCAGCGTACTGAGAGGGAAGAGATGAGAACTCAGTGAACTCACCCGTTGTATTACACTACGACGGAATCGAATAAGATCCTTTTCGGTCACTGCAGACTGGCCCAAATTATCCCGAATGTTTTGCACAGCCAGTAGGATATACTCCTGGATAATTAGGTTCATTTGGATTGTTATTTGTACGGTCAAAACGGCGGAGCCAACCGCAGCGATGAGATAAATGGATTGAATGGACAGGGATGCACAAGAACGAATTATTCAATCAATATAATTAAGGCATTAAGGAATCTTGTGAGCGAAACGACAACATTTTGGTTCCCGGAGTGAAAAACTGAAATCATAACAGCAGTTTCAGTGATGAATTGATGATTGACCTGCGGAGAATTTTATGAATGGGAAACGGTAGACTAGTCCTGAAGACTGATACAGATATGGTTTCGGCTACATTCACGAGCGCTGGAAACGTGGGATGTTTTGTGAATCGTAAACTTAAGCAGTGTTGAAAGAGCAGGGAGGAAAGGTTCAGTCGACAATTCATCGACGGAACGATGTAAACGACGTGTTAGTAGTAAACGTTCTTGAATTGACCCATAGAATCATCTTCGAAAGTTACCTAGCCGAATCGACATCATCATCATCGTCATCACACAGCGTTAAACAGTAGGGCAAGCCCCACTGACCACTGTCTTTCTCGTCATGCTGCACGTAGAATTAGGAAGATGGACACGGAGTGGACCGAAACGGGTGAGAAAAGGAAAGAACGTCCTAACGGCCAACACACGGAATACACAGTCTAACTGCACGAACACACATTGAGCAATCATTCTGATTAGACAGAAAGTAACAATCCGTTCGCCACTGTTCACGGATCGCTGTCATATCCTTCAGTGAATACAGCCAACTAGTAGACGGACCTTTTGGACCCCAAACACGAAGACGTGAAGCACCTAATTTTCCTGCTATACATTTTCTCATTCCTCGCTGCCACATCATCCCTTGACCTTCACGTGGTTTCTTCCACTCCGTAGAAGGAAGGGACAGCAGGGCACGGGACGGTAGACGTGCGTTTGCCATACGTAACACCTGCCTCAACCAACGAAGTCTACTGAGCTGGATACGCTCTGAACTAGTAATCAATACTCTACTTCTGACCTCAGCATTGTTCAATCGATAATTCTATCAGATCTTGGGCACGCTACACAAACATCGATGGTCGTAAAACTCAAAACGATGTGACTCTTCTGCACACAGACTACATGACTAGCAACTATACAACAAAACTGGGCAAACCGCGGCACGGTGCACACGACGTTTCAACTTCAGCAAAATATCAGGTCGACGCCACAACTGCTACAGTCCAGAGTACGCCGCTCGAGCCTTGGATACACGCATGCTTACCTATGCCACCGTTCTTTCATCTGCCGTTGCGCTGGTACTTAAGTAAGTGAACCGGCCAACAACTGTCAGAATCTTCCCATAGAGCATCAAGATCGGAACCTTTGACGTGCAATCATGCAACATCACTTTACACTTTGAAGGTAAAAAGCGCATGCCGAATGCAGATACTGCTCTCGCAAGTCAATCTAGTGCATGTTACGCATGTTCCGCGCATCCGACCAAGCAGAGAACGTCGTCCGCGTAATCTAGGTCACACAGCTTCTCACTATTTCCTAGTTCGACGTCCACATCCTGAAGATTTTGCAGGGCATTTCCATTATCTCGTCCATGACGACGTTAAACAAAAATGGAGAAATGGGACATCATTGTCGAACACCGCTGGTTGTTTCGAATGGACTGGATAGTTCACCATAAACCCTTGCATGGCCAGAAGCATGAGAGCACAATGACCTCAGTGCATTCACGAACTTCTGTGGCATACCTTTTCGGTGAAGAGCACTGAACAGCGCTGTTCGGTCAACTGAATCGAAGGCGCCTTTCAAGTCGAGGAAAACCAGTATTGTCGGTCGACGCCGTGTGTGACGTGTTTCAGGAAGTTGGTGAAGAGTTAAAATTCCATCGATGCATCCTCGACCTGGGCGGAATCCGCCTGTACTTCGCGGACATTTCTCTTGCGAGCTGGAGTCAGGCGGCCCCGTAAAATCGAGACTAATATCTTGGCGACTATCGGAAGTAAACTGATCGCATGATGATCGCTACAATCATTGCATATTCCCTTATTGAAGGGAATACAATCAATGACTTGCCCTACAATAACAATACGCTCCTCATTCAGAATGTCACACAACAAGATGGTACGTGATTTTACCATGGCATCTCCGCCCAGTTTGAAAATAACTGGCCGGAGTTCGTCAGGACAGGTCTCTTCTCCATACTTTCAGTATTCAAATGCTCGAATCTAATTCAACTTGAAGTGTATGGGACATTTGAGAGTAGTAGAACCTCTGAGTTGGTAAATTGTTGTGCCCCTTGGGATATCCTCTATCTCTTAAGTCTCCATCACTTGCCCAACTCTCGCCTGTGGCTCCACGAAGCTGAGGCATGCGCCCGCGGCTACACCCCTGCAAACCGCGCACAGGCGGGCCAGACCAGGTTGAGGGTAACCGAGACCTAAAAACCTCGGTGAGACGATGCCCAGCATGCGAAGTTGGATAATCCTGCATAGTCAAATGAGATCTGTTGGATCCAACGGCTACCAAGGAAATCCGTCCAACCAACAGATTTGCATGGACCCTGGGTCTAGATGACTTCTACCGAGTAGCGAACGAGCTACTAGAGAACCACTGGCAACCACGCACCAAGATCACTTAGACGCGTCGGGCATCCCGAATTGGTGGACCACCATCCAAAAGGCGTACAAACCACTCGTTCGGTTACCGACTCCCAACACAAAAAATTCCTGTTACCCGACAGGTAGCACTTGGTTGTGCACGGGCTAGAGTTGCTATTTCAAAAAAAAAGCTGAGTTACGCTGGGGACATCACTTCGTACCAAATTCCCAAGACCTTTCATGACAAGTTCGCTCACACACATCGATCATGCTACGGCGTCCCGGTAAGCGACACGCCTTTTGTTCTTCCCGCGGCCGGGGTGACAAATATGCTAGCTGGGGACCTTAGGACCTGAAGTCACGTCCAAATCGATGGCTGTAATGTGAGAACACTCTTGGAGATCGGAAACCAAGCCAACACTGAGCAAATGCTACATGACTATCGTATCGAAGTTGCATGTCTCTCCGAAGTTCGGCAACCGAATTCTGGCATCTGATGTGTAGAGGTTCCCGGAGTAGACAACAGTTACCACCTCTATTATAGTGGACCCACGGACAGCTCTGGTCTGCACGGCATCGCGATAGCTGTCAGCAACAAGGCTAACAAAACACTGCTCTCATGGAACCCGATATCCCCTCGGATCGCCTAAGTTCGTTTTCATGCTTCACCCTTGGACGTTTCGGTTGTTGCGGTCTTTCAAAGAAAGGCGATACGACCGTGTGCGAAAACTACCGTGGCATCAGTTCAATCGGCGTGGTCGCCAAAATATTCTTCGTGCTTTTGTTGAACCGCTTCTCTGCGGTGCGGGACGCGCGCACACGCCCCAATCAAGGAGGCTTCCGCCGTGGCAGAGGGTGCGTGGGCCAAATATTCACCCTCCGCCGAGTAACAGAACATCGGTACAAGTTTCAGCAACCGACTTCAGCTTGTTCTATTCATTTTCGGGCTGCCTTTGACTCAGTTGACAGAGAATCGTTATGGACTACATTACAAGCAGATGGAATGCCCCAGAAGGTTCTCAGTCTTATGAGGTTGTACTACACAAATACCCGCGCGAGAATACGCATCTACGGAGAGGAGTCCAGCGAGTTCTCCCTCAATTCCAGTGTTAGACAAGACTGTCCCTTGTCGCTAGTGCTGTTCAAATACGCCATCGACTGGATAATGCGTCAGGCGCTCACCGATTACCCTGGTATTCAGCTGGGCACCGATGTTTTCCTCGCCGATCTAGAATTCGCAGACGACATCGTCAACCATGGAGATAGCCCAACTACATTACAGCCAGTTCTCAGTCGCGTAGAATTTTTCGTGAAATCCATGGGACTAGAAATCAATACGTCGAAGACCAAGATCCTTTCAACATGCACTGCACGGTCCACTTTCCCGATATACTTGAACGGTGAACAAATTGAACACGTCCCGGAGTTCAAATATCTGGGCACTACGATGTTTCCTAACGGTCAAACCAAAGATGAAGTCAAGTTGCGCACTGACAATGCCAGATCTGCGTTTCGTCAGCTTCGCAATGTACTCTGGGCGCAGAACGAAATCAGCCTCCGCGTCTTCCAGGTCGCTATCCGGTTGCGAGAGGTGGCCACTACGCGTCGAGGACATCAGAAAGCTGGAAGTGTTTGACCATTGGTGTCTGCGACGGATACTGAAAGTGCCGTAGCACGAAAAGCTTTCAAACGAGACAATAAGGCAACGGTGCTTTGACATCAAAAAGCTGTCAATTTTCCTCCGACGCCGACGACTGCAGTGGTTTGGACATGTCCTACGACGTCCGGACACAGAAATCTCAAAACAGTGCCTCGCTCCTGTTCAATGTCCACGACGACACTGTCGCCTCGGAGGACAGCTGAAAACATGGGTCAGTATCATCAAAGGGGACGCTGAGGAATTAGGACTCCAAGCTGTCTACGGCGCTTGCAACTGGAAGCAGAACTGGATTCCTCTGTGTTTAGGCCTCGCATCCGATCGCCGCTCGTGATCTGGTGCCATTTGGGACATGCACGAAGCCAGATCATCTTTTCCCAGGAGCTAGCCGCATAAAAGTAAGTAAGTAAAGTAATTCAACTTCCGGTGGGGAAGAAATCGCATTTGTTGACACAGGAGCAACTACATTAGCGCGGTCAGCTAAACTGCTCTTTGAAGTATTCGGCACAACGGTCCAGCCTTTGCTCTTTGCCATAAATAGGCTTTCTATTTCTATCGCATACCGCTTCACTGATCGGGGTTCGCTGTCCACCGGTGTTACGAATAAGTTTGAACAGTCTTTGACTGTTACCTGAAGTAGCTGCTACTTCCGCTTCTTCGGCAACCTTGACCCACCAATTTTCGTGGTCCTTCTTAATGGTTTTCGTGACTTGCCTTTGTAGATGTCTTCCTATCTCATTCATATCCTTACAGTTCGAGAGCTGACGACTTTGCCCTATTAGATTAATCGACTCTTGCGAAATCTAGTTTCTTTGGTGGACATCGGATCTAGGACCACTGGCGAAACTTGCTGCCATGTGCATCGCCCGTTTGATATGGGTCCGGTGCTCGTCTAAATTACTGTTCATCGCAGTTCCTAGATCATATGATAGTTTCTGTTCAATACTGATGCGAACTTCTGGATCAGACAAACATTGCACGGCTAACCGGGTCTGCGGTTTTTCTTCGATGACCATGGAGCTGGAGCGAAAATCGCATTAAAACCAATGAATGCTCCAAATCTACGTACGTGGACTAGTGAGATCTAGTTCTTGACAGAACTGCGCCACCGGTAGCTTATTGCCATATGATCGATCACGCTCAGAGTACTTCTAAAGTAAGAGCTAAAGTCGCTGTGCGATGCCAGCTGTGTCGCAAATTCGTACTTAATGCAGTTCACTTTATTCAACCATTAACCTCGCACTTCTGTGCTCTGGTTCCGGTTCCTACTTTCCAGCATCTTCTAGTAAGGGATGAAACCATAGAAACATCAAGTGAAAAATATCCCAAAAAAACAAAGTAATAAATGGAAATAACGAAGTCAAAGAAAGAGTCCCAATGCAACCACGACACTGAACGCGACACCTAGCCATATCAATTAACATCAACCATTTGGTAGGTGGGTCGCGTGGACCCCAACCTGGAAGTCTAACACGTCCTACTTGGCCAAGTCCGCTAGTTAACGGTTCCATACCTCTTTGCCATGTCATGGACTGACCACCTCGACCTACCTCCCAATCACCACCTGCCTCAGAGAACAGTCTATACCGACGAAGTCTATCGGTGGGCATGCGTAACAAATGCCCCAACCACCTGGAATTATAGACAAGCTGTGTTTAATGCAGCTATCCTCTACAACGCCATCTGACCTCTGGAGTCTTACGGCACACAAACAACTATTAACCGAGATCCGGTCTAAAAGGGCAGTTTCAGCTTTGTCAGTCAAGAATATTCCCACACCATTTTGACCGGCAGCTCTAGCTAATTCGTCTCCTGAAATGCGTTGATGAGATACCAAGAGTAGTTAGTTGAATCGCACTACTCGAATCTTGGATACACGATTCACTTAAGCAGCAGACATCAATCTCCAGAGAGTCTATTGTGAACGTTAGGAACGCCTGCTGACCAGCCTGCATGAGTCAACGCACGTTAGAGGAGCCGAGGTTCAAAGGCGGACGAGATTGAGAAAGTGTAAGTTACGAGATTGAGGATTATTTACGACACCATTTGACAATGAACCGTTGCAAGTTTTCAATGGCAGCATTATGGGTAGGTAGAGGGGCAAAGAGAGGAGGGGCGAGCAGTGAAACAGTAAGAAAACTGTTTTACTCACTCCCTATTCTTTCTTACCCGTTTTTATATTTGCGGTATTGGTACCACGCCCGATTCCAGGCTCAGTGTAATAACAATTTTATTAATAAAAATAATGTTAATAACACTAATAAAGTATTCTTGTGAAACCGCTAACCGTTGAGATCCATTGAGGAGAACGAACCCCACAAAGATCTTCGCGTGCCCATTGTACACCTCAGTTTCAGTTCCAGTTTATTCTGGTTTCGGTTGCTACCTTCCGGCATCGTCCAGTAAAGGGGAAAAGAATAGAAGCATAGTGATACACATCCAAAAAGTCAAAGCATCAAAGGGAAATCAAGAGGACAAAGAAGGGGTCCGAATACAGCTACGCCACTGAACGCGACACCTAGCCATATCAATTAACATCAACCATTTGGTAGGTGGGTCGCGTGGACCCCAACCTGGAAGTCTAACACGTCCTACTTGGCCAAGTCCGCTAGTTAACGGTTCCATACCTCTTTGCCATGTCATGGACTGACCACCTCGACCTACCTCCCAATCACCACCTGCCTCAGAGAACAGTCTATACCGACGAAGTCTATCGATGGGCATGCGTAACACAAATTTCACACACAAATTGCAGTGCGCGGATCTCACCGCGAATCGTAGAGCATGGGTAGTCAAAATGAGAGACATCACAGAAATCGACGTTAATTGGCAATTTGCGAGTGCAGCATTTCTGGCGCTCACGATTTCAGATAAAGGAACGAATGCCGGAGACCAGTCGATGGAGTCGGACGCTTCCTTGAGATTACGGTTGTCGAACAACCAATTGCATTACCCAGTTCAAGAACTCGGCGCATGATGAAGATCTAATCGATGTAATTTCGATATTCCCAGTTCACGCACACAAACACAAACACGGAAGCGCTCATTCAGCTTCCAATCAAGGTCTGTCTGTCCTGTGGTCCATGTAATGGTCAAGCCTATGTGACAATTGAACCAAATTTCGATAGTGAACGCAGCTGAAAATGTTGTCTGTGGTTTGTCTCAGCGGTCCACGCTCCGATGCACTTTGCCTGGCACATGTGAGCGAGCTGCGTTCGGGAGCACCATCGATGTTTACGTAGTATCGCTAAGATCGGGTGGAATAGCCGAGTAAGCAACGATGAGGTGAGAAAGCGAGTATTGGGTACCAATTCAGAGAACGTTCTGTCACAGTGTACCCAGCTTAGTAGACTACGTTGGTTGGACACGTGTTACGTATGGCAAATACACGTCTACCGTACCGTGTCCTATTCTTCGTTCTCCTAGAGAGCGGAAAAAACCACGTGAAGGTCAAGGGTTGATGTGGCAGCGAGAAATGAGAAAATGCATAGCAGACTTAGGAAAATTAGGTGCTTCACGTCTTCATGGTTGGGGTCCAAAAGATCCGTCTACCAGTTGGCTGGAGACACTGAAGGATATGGCAGCGAACTGCGAGCAGTGGCAATCGTGTTGTCACTTTCTATCGAATCAAAATGACTGATCGATGTGCATTTGTACAGTTAGACTGTGTATTCCGTGTGTTGGCTACTAGGGCATTCTTTCCTTTTTTCCACCCGTGTAGGTCCACTCCCTCTCCATCTTGTATATTCATACTTTCTAATTCAGCGTGCAACATGACGAGAAAGGCAGTGGTCAGTGGGGCATGCCCTACTGTTTAACGCTGTACGATGAAGATGGTGATGATGGACGCACCGTAAAAGAACACCCATGGCTAGCAACAGACAAGAAAATCTATAGAACTTTGGCTAGGTTAAGGCAGGATGATTGCGAACAGTCCTCGGAGAATCATTGCTAGAAGACGAAGATAATTGGTTATTCATTTCAAAAAGACGGAATACGATGTATTTCAGATGTTGCGCATTAGAACTGCTATTGGCCTCAATTGAGAGTCGCTACATGCAAGAAAAACAACTACAAAGCGCGTGAGAACCGAATTTCCTACTCGCTTTAGTGATCCAATACACATTAATTATCATATGAGCTTCAGTTAGTGATTATCATAGGAATCTATTTGCGCTTGGTCAATTGCACTCTCTCTTGAAGTACTCAAACCAGACTTGTGACAGATTCTAAAACCGGTCAAAAAATCACGGATCTTATACACTGCGCGGGAAAAAATGCGACCCTTCTGATTCTCCTGCATAATTCTGGTTGTCTTCCCCAACGAAACCATATCTGGTCAGAACGAACGATTACCCGTTGCGATGCAGAATATAAAGTTTCACAACAGAAAAATATAATACCAGCTGATGAAATCAGCTCTTCTGATTGGTTATTCTGGGAGAAAACTCGATTGGTTTATTCGATTCAGACGACGGGTAGCATTCGACTAGTTTTTCAGTCCGCTTTGTTCGCTCCAATCTTGTCTTCGTTCAGGAGAGACGAAGACGTGCTGACTGTTCGTCAAACCGTCGTGGTGTTTACTGAACGAACCAAGCCGTATATTGACGATGTTCCAGCTGATTCCCTGCCAAGTGCTGTAGCTTATTCCTTAAATATTATGAAAATATTCTCAACCTTATTCGAATGGCGGCTTTTAGTAATGGTATCGGCGAGCAAATTTGCCATTTGACGTTTGAACGCCTGTCATCACTCATTATGGTAGCGAGACGTTTCTCTAATTGGTTATGCACCTCTGACCTCGAGATCGGATAATAGGTAAAATGTATCCGTGGAAGCCACGATGGTGTTGACGTTTGATTGTCAGTCCTCCAGAAATTAAATTTTAGCGCATGAAATGTGAAGTCAATGGTCTGGAAACACCGCTCACTGCAATGTCACCTGTTAAACCGATTTTTCACATGTATACGAGGTATACGGTTTTCAATTTTGTGTTTCATCCACGACACAGCTTTTAGCGTTCTTTGTAACGTTCAGTTCAAAACATCGACTCCGATCAAAGCTTTCGGCGTCGATATTGAGCATGTGTTATTGGAGACTAGACGGGTTAAGTTGTGTGTCGTCCGAATTCAGTGATTTGGGTGGTCCAATTCGCTTTTTAGGCGCACATCGCTCGTCACACTCCGGATACCGTCGTATGAGGCTTCTGGATCTCTTGCATTGTCTGACTAGTTCGAGCAAACTGAGTCCGATTTGGCAGAACGTAAATACTTCACCCCTCTCGAAATCTGCTATTTTCATTGTATGTGGCGTTGCGAACAAAATTCGTCTTCAGGTATGTAAGGCATATGAGTACAACCAATGAGACTGAATGATCATGGACTACTAGGGCGCATCACGTGCTACGGTACAACACATGATTCACGTGATTCCGGTTTTCATGGGTTTATCGGTCGCCTAATCCACAGACCGAACTGATCAGCTTGTTGCCAGACTCAATGACCCGTCTGGTTTTGCGAAATTTTCCCTCGAACAGCTCGACGGAATGTTTCTGTCACCCTCGTTTTTCACGTCTTCTGTTCTAGTTAGCACACAGTGCACAGTTTCGTTCTGAAATTTGGTAAGGCCTATTGTACCGGACACTCGGACGTTTTGATCTATGGTTTTATTGGTTAATACAGAACCGGAAGTATGCGGGAAAATGACGGGGATCCTGTACCTTTTTCGAACACTATATTACTGAAAATTTAAAGATGTAAAGATATATTTACAATATGCACAGGAAGTAAAACAAAGAAACATACTTCCATGTAGTGCTGAATGACATTGTTCACAGCGTTATTGATAAACGGTTGTAACACTTTACGCAGCAAACGAAGCGTCAGTTTCGGATCGAGAATCAGTCCAGTGTGTCTGGAACAAATGTGTCGAGAAAAAGAGGAAGAAAAAGTAGAAATCAAATGACAAATGCTCGGAATGCAATCGAAACAGACCGCACGCAATTCGGTTTGTGTTGGGAACTACTAAACGCAGATGTTTCGGTTCAAAACGAGTGCTTGTGTGTGGGTGCGGTGGAATGGATGCACTCCTGGCCTCAAAAGCCACTGCACTACTGAGGATAACCGACACCATGGACCTGAGATTTCAATTAGAGATACACTAAGGTCACAGTGACAAACAGTTGATACCGAGTGAAAAAAAGAATGAATATTGGCCTGTAGAATCATGTGACTCAATGTTCAGAAAAGTTGGTATCACTGGTTTTTTTTAAATGAGTTTTAAACATGAAGACCAATCATCAATTGCAAAGAAGGTGAAAGTATCCGGCCTGAAGTGCACATAAAGGGCAGACAGCATGACTACAAGTTGGATGCGAGATTTGGAACATAAACGAGCCACTGTTTTGTTTATATAGATAATGTATCGATTAGTGAATAGTACTCGGGGCAGGGAGAATGCTACACATCCAGAGATGTGATGGTATCCCAAAAAGAAATATTATTCGACCAAAGCAGGTATGTGCCCCTGAATGAATAGTGCAAATGCAGAACGACCAGAAACAGAAATTCGGGGATGATTTTTTTTATGAACTTGCACCTGAATCAATAAACGGACAAAATTTGTTGCTCGTCATACGGATGACATAAATGGTAGGGCTAGCCGCTGCTGATCTCAGAGGCAGGTGATCGACCCTCGACCCATTAGTTAAGTAACCAAAGCTTAACACCGTGGATCGAGCTGCTACAGATTTTAACCATAGTGACTGGGATTACAAGTTTCCAGTACACTGAAATCCATTGACAGTCAACAGATCCATTCTCCTTGCTCCTTTCACCCAACAACAAAATCAACCGAAAGACACTGACGTGGTGAAGGCTTAGTACAACACAGAGGCATGTGGATGACTGGAAACTGAGCGTATTTACAATTTGTGTTTGCGGTGAAGAAGACCGTGTCAAGTGACCGCAGATACTGTCAGGTACAGGCTAGTGGCCCGAGCTTTGTAGCGGAAAATTAAGTATCGTTACCTTATTGGTCACTTGAGCAAGGCCTGTTGAGACAGTTCTCCAAAATCCTAGTCTGACGGAAATCGTTGATCATTTAGCAAAACAAGAAACAACTTTAAATTGATCCACATTCTTATAGCTCCCTGTGTGGTGCGATAGGATAAGACATGCACACCAAATTTCACGATCGCACATTTATGCGCGTGGAATTAGTCTCGCGCAAGACAAATCTAACTATTGGCTTCGCGGTATGGAACTGTTTGTTATCGACCCGATCGGTCTTAGTGCTCAAGATGACGAATGGGGCGGACGTTTTCAGTTATGGTGCACGATTCCAAAAGATGTCAAACGAGATAACCAAACGTCATACTTTCTCTCTATGGGCGCCCGTGAACCCCGCTCCTTAATGAAGAATCTGTCATTTCCCAGACCGTTATCATTGGTTCCGTTTGAAGAGTTGAAGAAACTTCTTCTGGATCATTTCGTACGGATTAGTGTCCAAACAACAGAGTGTGCGAAATCCTACACCTTGATAAACTGATAAATTCCGAGATTTCATACTCGTTCTACAGACACAAGCGGCTAGATGCAGCTTCTTTTGCAATGCGATATTTATTTATTGTAGATATTGGAAATATTGCATCTACCTTTTTTTAAACGGTTTTACTGGAAATTTCACCCGATTCTCCGATTCGAAAGCAGACACTATCGTGTGTGGTTCTAAGGGGCATAAGCTTGGTCTTCTTGGCGAGTGTGAACTAAATATACTGAAAGATGCCTGAGATTATACGCCTGCTAACTTCCTCATCCCAAGAGAGTATTCTGGATTTGAACGTTATTTGTAGTATCGAGGTATCTTTATCACTACACTCACATTAAATAAATGCTAATGGAATTCGTGCACTGTTTGGCGAATGTGCTCACACTCTAGATACTATAAGAATACACTCCGTAAAACTGGCAATGGACGGTGATCCAGTGTTCCTGAAAAGAAGGCTGCTACCGTACGGGGTGCATTCAGTAGACAGTTCAGTATATTCAGCCAATAACTTCACACTTCTGTGCTCTGGTTTCGGTTACCACCTTGCAGCATTGTCGATCAGAGGAAGAAATAAGAGAAGCACAAGGTGAAAAAGCGCTGGAAAGAGAATATTAAGCAGAAACTACGGGGAGAAGAAAGGGTTCAAATGCAACACTGCCACTGGGCACGACACCTAGCTGTATCACTTGAGGTACCCAGCCATCTGGTTGGTGGGTCTCGTGCACCCGAAGCCGGAAATCTAACACGTCCTACTTGGCCGAATCCATTGGTCAAGGCTTCCATATCCTTCTGCCATGTCATGAAGTGACCTCCTCGATCTACTTTTCAAATACTACTTGCATTGAAGAACTGCGTAAGCCGAGGAATTCTATCGGCGGATATCCGTAACGCGTGTTTCAGGCATCTTGACCTCTTTTGATCCAGTACTTGTTTCAGTGACTGACCACTGGTTCCTAATATCCTACGCCTAACCTCAGTATCACTGATAGGGTATTCCACCATATTCCAGCAATGCCACTGAGACACCGAAGCTCCAATATCGACAGTCTTCGCTTATACTCTACCCTAATGGCCATGTTTCTCAGCCGGATAAAGCAGCCAATCTAACGGCCGCAGTTTACACTCAACCTCCGACATACAGTCGGACGTCGAGCGCACGCCACCAATGGCTGAGGTTAGCAAAATCCACACGCGCGTTTTGTGACTTCTTTCACGGTGAAAGAAATATCCCTCCCCTCTCAATCTATTGGAGTTTTCAACCGGTAATCCATTTCTTTCGGTGCTTATTCGCTGGAGTGTCTTCTCTCGGGGCATAATGGTTAGAATCAGATGTTGACCATCAACCGGTTCAGAGACTGGATCTCATCTGACCTCTTCTCGTTGACCTGTCAAATATGATTTCACCTTCGGTTTAAAAAAGCCATCTTGCATAGTTCTGAGTCATGGGGAGATGCAAGCCATCATACAACCTAAGAGTGCAGTCTTGTCGTCATGGATATGGAGTACGTGAAAATGTACGTTGAAGGCGATGAGCAACGAAGGGGTGATTTCACCAGATGAATCGTTTTCTCGGGTGACCCCTGTTGTGGTCCACACAAACAGTAATGGAATATTTCCAAGAATTTCTTGTAATTCCATACCGATTATCCACCTCAAACATCAACGATGAACAGAAAACACACCGAAAACTGAGGACTTATTAAGTGCTTGGGCATAAGCTGATTGTTCACCAACATACATTAGGCAAATGCGCATCAGCAGATAGCAAAAGATAAATTTTCAAAACAATAAACAACCATTACCACGGAATAGAAATCGGTCATATCAACTTTCTTCCGTTAAAATGGAATGCGTCATTTGGAATTTTCCCGACCGCAGATGTCATCATCACGAGATTGCACATTGACGTGGTGCAATGGTTTCCGCGCCTCCACCACCCATAGAGCTATGTAGGATGGCTTCCTTAAGCCGCAGATGCAATCATGCCTAATAGGTCAATGGGTAGAGGCCAGATGAAGTCCAGTCTCTGAACCAGTTGATGGCCAACATCTGGTCCTAACCGCAATGTCCCGGGCGAGGACACCCCAGCGAATTAACATCGACAGAAACAGTCTATTGATCTAAATACTTCCACTAAATGGACGTAAGAGTGGAGTACCTGGGGTTTCTCTCGACGGTGGGTGAAGTAATCACTCTTCATTGAACAGCTATCGCCCACTTAAGCTGGGCAACCCCCAGCCCGAAGGATGTTGAACCGTGCACGTCACGTTTGCTTCATTCGGTGCATGGGGCTGAAGACTGAATCCGAAAAGCCGATCGACATCAAGCGTCAGCGAAGACAAAAGATGCACACAACAATCAGGTACACGTGACAGACCAGAAGTTTCTTCCCAGGTTCTTCGGTTACCTTCCCGTGTTGGCTTAACACCCCACTACCTTGTGAGTCAGACTTTGGAGTCAAAGGCTCCAAACAGGGTTCCTAAAGAAAAAACCCCTCTGCGGTATGGGCAACTGCGAAGTATCATATGCCCAAAAATCTCCAGCAATCCTTGTGGGAACTTCTCTTATCTCTGTTCTTCAACCTTCACATCCCAATTCTGAATGGATACGAGAGACTACAATGAGTAGTGACCGTGCACTTCTAACTCCCAGTAACGATAGCACCTTTGACATAAGGGAAAAAGGGGGAATCGATTTCCCAACCTAAGCATTCTCTTCAATTAGCTGCTTTCAACGTCCACACACTTTACCAAACGGAGCAACAAAATGCCCCAGATAGAACTCTTGAAACCTTTACCCTAGATGTGTATTGCGTCCCCGAAACACACATACAGGACCCCACTTCAGCCTCATCACTTCGTTCCCCACACACTAACTCGGTTTCTCGTTTCACTCTTCCTGTGTCGGGTGATCCGGTATTTAGTGCTCGTGATCAGGTTGGCGTTGGTATCATTCTGAGCATGAAAGCTGAGTGTGCACTGCTCGACTGGATCCCAGTCATCAGTCGTCTGTGTGCATCTCGGTTGAGTGGTTCTGTGCATGTCAACAGCACTCGACTGAAACATCGATGCCTATTTGTCGTGTCTGTGTGCGCTCCAAATGACTGCAGCTATTCTGAGACTAAAATGGAATTCTACAAAGATTTGTCTCAACTGCTTTGCAACGGGCGCTCTACGGACATATTGGTTGTTGCTGGTGATTTAAATACTCAATTTGGAATCCTAGACGACACGGAGAGAAATATAGAAGGCCGATTCGACGTCCCAGCCGATTGAACTGGTAACGGTGACCGACTCATCCAACTGCGTTCCGACCGTCGACTGTTCCTAGCGAGCACAAATTTCTCGCACAAAAAGCAACACCGACTAACCTGGTGTCCTGCTGCACCTTCGTAACGTTCGACTCAGATCGACCATATTGCTATCGGTTACCGCTGGTGCGGCTCTACTCAAGATTGTTGATCATTCTGGTTCATTTTCGTAGACACTGATCACGATTTTGTCCGCGCGCGCTTCAGTTTACTTGTCGTCGGTGGCCGAAATAACACCAAAGAGAAACATTCCCTGTATCTGCTACTGGCCGATTCCCAACGATTTGCTTTCCAAGCCCAATTATCCACCAGGTTATCGATGCAGTCAGATGTCCAGGATCCAAAACCGCGATGGACAGGGATCCAGTGGACCCTATTTGAAGCTGCTAATGCTGCCCAAGGTCCAACGATCAGACACACACAGAAACGATGGATATCTGCATCCTTAATTGCGCTGTTAGATGCTCGCAGATCAATTTTTCCGGATCCTGGATATGATGAGTCACGGAGACGCTTTACACACTAACTGATTCGCAGCCTGAGAAACGACCGTGAACAGTGGTGGAGTGCGAAATGCAGCGAGATGAAAAACCTGCAGCGATTGGCAACATATGCACACCTTCCCATCTAATCAGAAATACCGGTCCCCGAAATCCATGTGTTAGTGAATTGATCAAACAGGCGAATGGCTCACTGATTCCAACTCAGCAGCGTCGGCGAGTTCGTTGGGCGGAGCACTTCGAGAAGCAGTTTAGTTGGCCTTTATCCACGACCGGCTTGTTTAGTAGTTCCATAGCTCCAGCTCTGGTTGTAGACACCGATCCTCCGTCAGAAGCGGAGATTCTCCTTGAACGACATAAGGCTGCTGGACCGGATGGGTTGCCTCCGTCTATTCTCCAAAAAGGTGGCTCAACATTGTCATTGAAGTTGGTAAAATTCCTCGGTTTGGCATGGGACAGGAAACAAGTTTCAAGGAGCTGGTGCGAATCAGTGGTCGTACCAATTTACAGGGGTGATAGGTCCTCCTGTGAAAACCACAGGGGAATAAGATTTATCAGCAACACAACTAAACTACTCGCTGGTATTATTCTCCACCGCTTATCAACCCCTAGCGAGCAGTGCTCGTGCAAGCATCAGGCTGGGTTTAGACCTGGTCGAGTCTCTATTGATCACATCACTCTTCGACAAATTGCAGAACAAAGACACACCTTCTACGGGCCTACTGTTCTCGTTTTCCTTGATCTTAAAGCGGTCTTGGACTTAGTCGACCGCAAAGTTCCTGTGCGAACCAGTTGAGAACACCATATGAGCAGTGCCCAGGTTCGGCGGAGTCTTAGGTTCATGAACCAAATCTTTAGACGAAACGTTGAAGGCGACCAGGCTAAGATGGTTGGGACATGTATTGCGCATGCCCCTTGACAGAATCCCTCGGCGCGCCATGTTCACTGAGACGGGTAACGATTGAAAGATGAGTACGGTGATATGTCCATGACAGGGAAGAGAGGTATGAAAAACCTAACTCGTGGACCTGGCCATGCAGGACGTGTCAAACTTCCTGGGTGAGGTCCAAGAAACCCTCTCACTCAAAAGATATAAAAGTTAGAGGAAATGGCTAGTTGTGGATATCATGGGTGCCCTTGTAGTTACCTCAGTTTATACAACCACCAACCATCCACTTCTGTGCTCTGGTTCCGGTTCCTACTTTCCAGCATCGTCTAGTAAGGGATGAAACCATAGAAACACCAAGTGAAAAATATCCCAAAAAAACAAAGTAATAAATGGAAATAACGAAGTCAAAGAAAGAGTCCCAATGCAACCACGACACTGAACGCGACACCTAGCCATATCAATTAACATCAACCATTTGGTAGGTGGGTCGCGTGGACCCCAACCTGGAAGTCTAACACGTCCTACTTGGCCAAGTCCGCTAGTTAACGGTTCCATACCTCTTTGCCATGTCATGGACTGACCACCTCGACCTACCTCCCAATCACCACCTGCCTCAGAGAACAGTCTATACGGACGAAGTCTATCGGTGGGCATGCGTAACAAACGCCCCAACCACCTGGAATTATAGACAAGCTGTGTTTAATGCAGCTATCCTCTACAACGCCATCTGACCTCTGGAGTCTTACGGCACATAAACAACTATTAACCGAGATCCGGTCTAAAAGGGCAGTTTCAGCTTTGTCAGTCAAGAATATTCCTACACCATTTTGACCGGCAGCTCTAGCTGATTCGTCTCCTGAAATGCACAGGAAATGCCTTGATTGGTGCTCAAACACCAACTTGCTTACTTACTTTACTTTTACGCGACTATCTCCTGCGAGAGGATAAGTCGGCTCCATGGATATCACGTACCATTGCTGACCACGCGCGGCGGTCGGAGGCGAGCTCCGTACAGATCCTCATCCAGTCCTTTTTCCATCGCCGGGCTCCATAGACTGACCGGAGGCCTAGAAGCTCTGCGTCTTTCTCGATTGTACTGGTCCACGTTTTGAGCTGCCCACCAAGGCGACAACGCCAACCAAGGCAGGGAGTGGGGCAGAGTGTTTGCTTGGTTATCTCTGACTCGGGTCGCCGAAGCGTATGGCCGAACCACTGAAGTCGTCGACGTTGGAGGAGGACGGGCAGAGCATCGATATCAGAGCACCGTCTCCTTACCTCGTCGTTGGACACCCTGTCGCGCTACTTGACTTTGAGGATTTCCCGCAGGCACCAGTGGTCGAAAACCTCCAGCCTTCTGGTATCCTCAGCTCGTAGTGGCCAGGTTTCGCAGCAATAGATGAGTACGGGCCGGATGACAGCACGATAAACACGAACTTTGGTTCTTAGGCTGATTTCACTACGAGTCCACAGCGTTCGTCTTAGCTGAAGAAAGGCTCTCCTGGCGCTGTTGATCCGTGATACCACTTCATTTTCTGCCTGGCCGTTCGGAAGCAGATTTGAGCCTAGGTATTTGAATGAAGGGACCTATTCGACTGGTTGGTCACTGATCGACAGTTGTCGAATTGTCGGGCCCAGATCGGTTGTGAAAGCTTTCGTTTTGGTCGAATTTACCTCAAGTCCAATGGACCTCGCGAAGGAATTGATTTGGTCGAGGATTGGTTGTAACGTAGCGGGGGACTCTCCTAGCACGACAATATCATCCACTAACTCCAGGTCCGAGATGTACATTTCCTGGCTAAGCTGAACGCCAGGGTGGTTGTGTAATGCCAGACTCATTGCCCGATCAACGGCGTAGTTGAACAGCACCTGTGAGAGGAGACAGCCCTACCTCACTCCGGTAGTGAGTGTGAACTCGCGGGACTCTTCACCGTACATATGAACCCTAGTACCAGCTGTCGAGTAGTATCCCCTCAACAGCCTGAAAAGCTTATCGGGCATCCCATCGGATTGCATTATAATCCTAAGAGACTCGCGGTTAACCGAATCGAAGGCGGCCCGGAAGTCGATGAAACAAGCTACCGTCGGCTGCTGAAACTTATAGCGGTGCTCCAGTATTCGGCGCAATGTGATGATTTGATCCACACAGCCTCTGACACGGCGGAAACCCTCTTGGTTTGGGCGAGTGCGCCGGTCTCTTGTCTCGGAGAAACGGTTTAGTTACAACGCACCAAAGATCTTTGCGGCCACATCGATCAGGCTGATCCCTCGGTAGTTCTCACATGCCGCTTTATCACCCTTCTTCGGAATGGACATTCCCCAGTCGGGTGGAAATGCTTCCGCTCTCCAAATGGAGCCAAAAAGTGTACACAGCCCATCAATCAATGACAATGAACATGCTATATATACTTCTGGAGGGATGCCATCTTCCCCAGCAGCCTTTCTGTCTTTCAGTTTGTTTATCATCTCCGTGATTTCCGCGGTGTTCGGCGGGTCACAGTTGCTTTCGTACTGGACTGGAGGGGTTGATATTGGTTGGTCCGTCCGGTGGTCCGTAGGCCGGTTGAGCAGCTGACCAAAGTGTTCCACCTATCGGTCCATTTTCTTACTCAGTTTGGGTATTAAGTTTCCTGCCGTGTCACGAAGAACGGAATTTCGTTTACAAAACCTATTAGAGGCGTTGCGAATAAGGCGGAACAGTTTACCGAAGTCACCAGTTACGGACTCGGTCTCCATTTTTTCAGCTATTTCTATCCAGTATCTTCTGCGATCTGTCTTGGCGGAGCGTGTGGCCTCTCGTTGCGGTCTCCGGCGTTCGTTACTAACTGCCAGTCGCGCTTCGTGTGCTTTGGTTGACAGCTGGAGCGTGATCTCGGAGATCCAATCTTTTGTCCGCCTTTTTGTTCTCCCGAGTACTGTCCAAGTAGCTTCCTTGATTGTCGTCTTCATTCGAGTCAATTGCCCTTCCACAGAAACTTCGTCTGCTTGTGCTTTGTTTGCGTTGGTAAGTCGAGTTGTGATTGCTCGTGACAACGCTTCTCGCTTCTCTGGATTTTCTAGAGCAGCAACGGTCATCCGGGAGGGTACAGACACTCTAGCATATGTAGGCAGATGAATTTTGAAACACGCGCGTAGGAGGACATGATCGGTGCCGTTTGTATTGACCATTTTTGCACCTCGGTACGCCCGGCAATCCTCCACAGACGAAGCCCAACGGGTTCTCACCAGGATGTGGTCGAGTTGATGCGCAGTGTGACCGTTATTGGAGTACCATGTGAGTAGGTGTTTCTTGGGGTGTTGAAATTGAGTGCTGCAGAATACCATTCTGTTGACGTCGGGTAAACCAATCAACTGACCATCGTTCTCGCAGCGCTGACCGAGACTGATTTTTCTGAGAATATGACGAGTGGATTCATCGGCCGTACCTGTGCGAGCGTCCCAATCTCCTGCGATGAAAAGTACGTCGCGCCTCCAAACCTGGTTGATTACCTCCTGCAAGTTATTGTAGAATTCGTCTTTGGTTTCGTCATCAGCCGAAGTGGTTGGAGCATAGATCTCAACGACCGTCAAGTCGTGTGGGGAGCCTTTAAAGAGTGCCAAGAGGAGTCTGGATGAGACTAGTCCCCAAAAGACCATTGCATCATTAGCTGCTTTAATCAGAGCAAACGCGACACCGTAGAGACCGGAGTTGTCTTTCGGGCCACTGTGGTAGAGCCAATGAGATGTATCCACTCCCGGGACCTTTATTTGTCGACTACCTGAGTAGGACAGGCGGACTTCCGAGAGACAAGCAATATCTACGTCATAGTCATGTAGAGTTCGCATTGTGATGCACTGACTGCCGACATCTAGAAACGTCCTTACATTCCAACAGACAGTGTTCTTTTCCTGCAGCGAATAATCCCAGCTTGTTGTCTTACCACCTCGATCGCCGGAACACGAGGCGCGTCGCTTACCGGGGACGCCGTAGCATGATGAGCGTTTGAGGTTCCGTGAATATTCATAGAGAGTCGCGGGAGTAGGATAAGAAGCGGTGTCCCTAGCACCGTTCGGCCTTTATGTTCGAGGTTGCACCTCTAGCCCTTGCATACCCAAGTGCAGAATGCAAGGCAGCAGGGTGTTCCCAGAGGAGCCGGTGGCCAGCTGTACGGTTCGTTCAATTCCAACAGTCTTCGTCTATCTTCTACTCTTCATGGCCATGTTTCTGAACCGTATAAAACAACGGGTTTACCCATCACATTGTACACTCTACCCTTAACAGACAATCGGATGTCACGCCGGCGCCACAGATGATGGAGGTTAGCAAAAGCCTAACGCGCATTCTGTATACGCAGTGATACTTCATCCGATATCTGTTCACCTGGTGAAATATGAATGCCCAGCTAACAATCCATCTACTTCAGCTAGAGCTTCACTTACCAAGAAGGCGTTTGGTATTGAGCCAACCCGGTCCTGCAACAGCATTTCACAGTTTGAGATGCAAAACGCATCCCAAACATTGCTACACTGTTTTAAGGCTATCTAAGAGAACTTGCAACTTACCTTGATATTCACTCAGAAGAACAGTATCGTCCGCATATTCCAAATCAGGCAGTTTACTGCCTGAGCAAAGATCGATGCCACTATTCTCACACGAGGATAGGGCTACCTCAAGAATCAATTCAACCACGAATTGAAGAGGAAGGGCGAAAGAAGGCAACCCTGACGAACACCAGTTTCCGTGATGAACTCCGGAGAAAGATCGCCGTAAGCACAAACTCGGCTTCGGGTGTTTGCATACAAGCATTGGAAAAGATAAACTTCTCTGGCACACCCTTCAGCGAGAGGCAGCGCCATAGAACTGCGCTTCCAGATCAAGTCCACTGGTCATGGTTTCCTCAACCTTTTGCCGTGCTATGAACTGACCATCCCGACCTACCTTCTAATCATTACCTGCCTCGGGGAACAACTTACGTCGAGGAAGTATATCGGTGGGCGTGCGTAACATGCCCTATAATTTTTATAATCACGCGACAACGGCGAAGACTGACCGAAATTCGGATGCATTTGTTCGATTGTAACCGCATTGCGGCTCTCATTTTCCGTTGTTACCCTCGAAATCCGTCGCTGCTCGCGGAACTGCTTTGTTCCCTCTTTGTCCACTTCGCCCACTTGGGCCGACTGAGGGGCTTGCTTCTGTCTACTGGTCACCTTAATGATCGCCTCTTGATCGGTCACGATAGTTACCGAGCCGCTTAGCTTTGCTAACGACAAAATCGCGTCCACGTGCGTAATCGTGGGTGAGCAGACGACGAGCGCACAGTGTGGCTACCGACGCGAAATGTGTAAGGGTGATAGACGCCGGTCTTCAGACCAGTCAGGGGAGAATCTCAAACAGCCAATCGGGTGGCATTTCCGAATAACTTTGACCTGATTCCGAGACAAAGTGGAAATGGAGTTGTCTAAAATAAATCAACCCAAAAACCGAATGACATACAGGTGATAGCGTGCTGTTCTAACGTACAGCGGGCGAGTAGCCAAACGGTAGACGACAAACATGTAAAGTGCTGATTTAGTCAATCGTTACTTTCACTCCGAAACAGAATCGCTACATCCCCCGTTACACTCCAGGAGCCCCTTCGTTTTTGTAAATGCATATACATACTGATCATATTCGTCTTCAGCGCCACCATCGTGCAAGAATGAATTCATCGCATTGAATCACAGCGACGATAAGTTCTGATTCCGCCTGTACCGTTTGCATCAATCAGCTTTGACTACATTTACACAGTATCGTTTAACCTGTGATGAAAATTTTTCGTTGGTCAGGTGAGTCATGTCACTGCCTTCACAAAGTAAAAGAAAAAAATCAACGAAAAGCGACAACCACACATTTCCAGACGGTGAGGTTCCGACGCGCACAACAGAAATTCCGACGGTAGGAAGTACACATCTACGCAACCGCTTGCCTTGCCAAATAGAGCTTGTCGACGTCAGCCCACGCGCAACCAGGGTCCGGGATGGATAAACAAGGTTCGAGCGAAACGTACGTTCGTTGCCCTGGCTACTATTACGCATGCACAGTAGTTGTTGCTGTTGTTAGACCGACAATAGCTGCGTTAGTATGTGCCTCGATCGCCAGAATCGCCAGGGCAGTGTGAACGCGCGTGACTCGGGGGCGTAACAGGCGTGCAATTCAGGCTTGCAATCAAGGTCACACACGGCATGTAGGCCATGGCCCCAATCAGAATGCAGCTGGATCCGGGTGAATGGTTTTTGCGTAGGTGGCGCGACTTATCAATGGACGTGTTCATCTGAATGGAAGTAACGACAGCGGTGGCGTTAGTGTGCAGCAGATACGCACACATGAACATAAAGCATATGCCGAAGCGCATGCACGAATAGCTTACCACTGTCGTTTTTTCGCCAGCGAATTTGCGCGGGGGCGGAGTCAAAACAAGCTAAGAGAGATGCGATCACACGTTCATCGGAGGTGGTAATGAGATCCACGTGATAGAGAGTAAGGCGACCGAGCATTTTCGTGCCATAGCGTAAGCCCGTCTAGCGGCTACCATTTCCCGATAGCATGCACGTCTAGTAGTCAGTCGGAAGATGGGATAGCCACCAGCGATTTGAAGTGATACAATTGTATGGAAAGGATAAAGTGACAGCTAAAACCAGTCGAATTAAACTGAAACGCGTGACTTCTGAAAACCGCACGTCTATCTATAGGAGGACAGAATGGGTTCACTTCTGAATACCGTTTGATGCTGAAGGGCACAGGAAACCGCATTCAAAAAAATGATGAATAATGACCAAGCGGTCGGTAGAAGGCCGCTTATGTTATGTGAAGATATTTCTGTTACGATTACATCAAAGTCAATCGTGAAGAGTTAATCAGGAATTAAGTACATCGGTACAACCATTGACAAAGTCGGGCTAGGATGAACCCAATTGCAGGGATAACTACAACTCACTGTGACAAATATCTTCACAGTCTCGATAAAAAAATGTCTCCCACTCACTACGTTACACGGCAATTCCTCTGAGTGTCAGGATAAAATGTATGACAAGTGAGAAACGGTATTCACAAACACCGCTGTAGTGATACTTTGCATATAGCCAATACTGAACCAACGAGCCTTATACTAGAAAAGTGACAACATAGAATGACGCGCAGTCGTGCACTCAGAAAGCGTGTTTAGCTTCACTAGAAATCAGCACAGATCTCGCTTTAGCACGCATACTGTTCCCTAAAATTCCAGGTTCAACATTCAGTACTTAAATACGCATACCTTACTCAAAAATTTCGAGTTCAACATTTATTACTTAAACCTGTCTTGAATCGTCATTTGGGGCTGGTTTTGAAGTTCCTTTCGTTTGGCTTTGAGGGAGACTGTCCGGAAAGAAATGATTCAAACGATTTCCTAAGATCATCGAATGTGTCATCAGTCTCAATTCGCACTTTAGCGTAGAGCACTTAATCCTAAATGTCGAGAACCCACTTATAAATGGATTCGAACACGCATTCAGGTTTTGAGGATCAGTGTTGGCATTATCAGCACCAATCATCGGCTCAACAACTTTTTATCGACTCCAAAAGCTCCCCAACATCTTCCAATACTGCAGCAGCATATTCTTCGTTGTTCTCGTCATCAACATGAACAAACTCCTCAAGTTCTGATGGAACGATAGATAAATTCAAAGTTTCCAAAGTCTTCGCAATTTCGTTGACCATATCTTCAACACTGCTTCTTCCCTCCAATTCTGGTTCTAAAGTGAAAATTTCTGCCTTGACGGAAGCCTTCTTTGTGCAGCCTGGCAAAACAAAATCCCAGGCTTCTTTCACGTAATTTGCAGCATTGAGCAGGGACGCTGGATTCTCATAAAATAGCCCTGCATCACCTCTTCGCAAACTTCGCCCCTGAGCATTTTTCGGTTTTTTGTCTTTTTCGTCAAATTCACAAAAGTCAAGAACATCCTTAAGATATAGATACTTGTATCGCTTTTCAGAGCTGTGATTATTTAGATGTCACCGGACTGTTCTCAGCTTCCACAATTCGGAGGAAAGAAAACTATCGGAACAACGTCGCACTCGAAGGCTTCAAAATGTCCTGGAGCGTTGTCCATCAGCAATAAAACGCGACATCCTATTCTCTTTCTCACATTTGGAAAAAAGACTTCATTGAATCACTTTCAACAGGTTTTTACATCCATCCAGGCTTTCGCTTGATTGAAGTAAGTAACTGGCTAATTCCGGTGCTTAAAACAAGCGGGTTTTTCCGGTTTTCCGATGAAAACGCAGGGGATTTTGTAAGTTCCAGTGGCGCTGGAGTAAACAATCACAGAAATTCGATTCATTACTTTATAATTTTCTCTCGCGGCATAAGGAAACTATATCCCGGAAGCAATCGAAAAAACAAGCCAGTCCTGTCCATGTTATAGACTTTTCAGGGTCATATTGCGTGATAATCGGTTAAAGATTTTCTAAAGAAGCTAACAATGTCGGATCGTTCTTGTTGACTTCTGCTCTGCATCTTATGCAGTCCATGCCAAACTTTGAATCGATTTAACCATAGCCAAGATGCCTTGATATCTGATTCCGAAATTGACAGACAGGAAGCAATGGTTTTCGTTTTGCCAACGGCCAGGGATAGCTGTACCGCAAAGCTTTTAATCCGGACATAAGGCATGTCTTCAAGCTCAGTGAATCGTCCAACTTAGCCCCTTTAGTCATTAGGGCAGAACACCCCTGGATTGCTTGACGATTCTCCCAAATCTTTCGGATAGCGCCTTCACTAACCATGTACTCCCACGCTAACGCCCCCTTCCTGGGAGCACACGTTTTGCTTGGCTTCGACATGATTTCGCAGCGCTGAGACTCGTTGAAACGCTTTCCGTTTGACTTCGTTGAAATCGCATTGAGCGAAATACAAGTTTGTGAGGAGTGGCAACTGGCACGCGTACACTTTGCAGGTTCAAGTTGCGCTTTGGAGCGGCCAACATAAAGTGCGCACCTGTTGGCTAAGTACGCACAGACTTTGTAGGTTGAATTGGCGTACTTAAGTGCGAGATTACCATACTTGGCTACCAGCTCATTTACCGAAATTCTTGAGTCCACTGGAATAATCAGATCAGTAACGTCAGCAGTCAGGTCAATAACAAGAGGCACTTGATGTCAGTTGCTGATTACGGTGCTCACCCTCAGAGCAGTCTATTGAGGCACATGCTGAGACTAATAACCTGCCCGAAGTGCGCTGCGTATTGCAAAATATGCCAAACAGAGGATGAGAAGAGGTATAAAGTTCATAACAGCAAACCTAAGATCAAATCTGACCAAAAACTCCCATCAAATAAGACAACTTAGACCCCCAAAATCACCTAAAAAACTGGTGGTGCTCAGACTGACAATTTCAATGAGTATTAGATCGCAGAGCTTGGCGCTTAGGTCGCAACCGTCTCGGAGCAGGTCGATATGATATCATCGCCTGTACTATGACGATGACTGTTTTATTGTCTTATTTACTTGCTTTTCACTACATAATAGTAGTACAATATTTCAGGAAGGGGGTCAAGACCAATTGAAGGCCCCTGTGCGGTCGGTCTGTCCCGCGAACACACGCGCCCCGCAATCACAAAAATGTCCTTACGACAAACCAAATGATGAACTAGAAAAAACATCAATCATTTATATCATATATATATCAGCTTGAGATCAGGCATGGTGCCAACGCAGAAACGACAATTACAACAATGGAGGTAGAAGAGTAAAATACAGTAAGAAAGACAGTTAGTTAAAAAAATGAAATGCTGACTTTTCTGCTTTTCACCGTGCATTTGTATGTTAACGTGTGGAGATACTACTTACTATCAATATGAGCGCTTGCACATGCAGCCTCGTTGTTCGTTGGGTTAGCAGTGACCCAGACACGAATAAATATGAGAAATCACAGTTGTGATTAATTTGTGAGCTCTTCAATGAAGAGTATCCATTCACACTCCAGACGATTCAAATTAGATTTTAGTGAACAGATAACATCGGAGTGTACAAGTATGAAGACGAGTGGGCAGAGGAATACCGGGTACGCATACCTGATGAGCGGCAACAACCGCGAAACCGGTCGTGTGCTTCCGGGGAAATTTTGTCCACACGTTAACATACTACTTACTATCTATCTACCTATATATATATATATATATATATATATAATGACCGTTTGATCACCGTCAATGACATCGACTTGTGATGGTACGTTTGCGATCTTAAGACCAAGCTCAGGGATCCCGAGTGTGTGCAATACAAAGTAAACCATCCGGATAAGGTACACGGGATCTATCTATTCAACACCTGCAGACAGTAAGTCGTCCAGGCTAATTTTTTTGTATTTCCGCCGTTACTGTAGAGCTTTACGTTTTTATTCTGATTGACTTCTATTGAAACTACATCCTAATCCTCCGTAGTTTAAATTCCAAACAAACAAAATAACAAATGAACGATATAACCTCAGCTACTACTATCATCTCTATTCTTGGTACAGTGACGTTAGAGTGTCTCAAGTATCCGTTCGTGAACAGGGTGGAAACACAAACTGATACATCGATCGACACGCTTGGATACACTGAAAAACGCGAGACACAAACAGATACCGCGTGTAGATTGGAAGGTTACACAAAAAGAACACTCTTTCGATTCTTAACAATATGGAGTACAAAGTATGCTTAGGACTGTTCGCGAGGGCATACATGTGAACTAGGTGAAACATGAGAATAGGAGGTCTCACAAAAATAGAAATCTAACGTTCGTGCGAACCATTCCTGTGCTTATGCTCCCGTCTCATCAAAGCCCGATCGAACACATCAATTAAACATGAACAATCACTGTGAGATAAAAGGTGCAAGATCATGACCGTTCTAAAGTACTCCGTAGGGACTGAACCAGTCACATGCCGTAGAAACAGTATTTTCTGAAATATCAACTCGGAATCTAGCATTCTCAGCAAAAGAGAACCAATAGCAAACATGCCTCTCCGGGGGAAGTGATTGATTTATGTATGCATAAATGTACCATAAATTCAAACGTACACAGCTTAACTTGATCTGAATGTCGTGGAGATGAAGAAAAAACCATAGTGTGTACGTATTCATATACGTGATTATAAGCTGCCTCAGCGTAAACAAAGTGTGTTGTCGCACAATAGCCCGAAATGGTAAGAACGCAGCGACAATGGTGTGCATACGCATTTAATTCATAGCTCCACCGTTTTCAATAATCAATACATTACCAATATATCGTATATTTATTTTTCACTCAAGCCTCGTTGAATGACGTGACAGTTGGGCAAGTCACCGTGGTTAATGAGAAAAAAATGAATAAAACGCTAACTTCAGCCATATAACAATAAAATTATCTGGATTTGATCCGTACGACAACGCTATGTGCTATTCGGCAAAAATCTGGACTTCACCGTCAACGTTGTGAGGTACGCAAGGAAAAAGCATACTGATGCAAGCCTCTAACAGTTATTTTCACTCTCTGATTTCCGTAAATTCAGGTAACTCGGGAACCAAACAGAACAGACCGTATGTGAAATGAGAATGAATGGGAAAGAATGAGTGAGGCGAAACACGGCGAACAGGTGAGAATAGACTGATGGATGATGATGACATCACGTACAGTGCGTCCCATCTGTGGCGCTCGAACGTAAGCTGCTCGCAGATTGTAGACGTGTCAGGTAAAGAGCACAAGAGCGTGGGCGACTGAGAAACTACAGGTGACGTGTTCATCTGCCATCAGCATTGTATTTCAAATCAACTCAAGCAAATAGGCCTGACTGAATCCTCTCAATTTCTTTTAACATTGCCGCGATCAAGAACGGAATGACGGTCGTCGGTCCGGCCGACTGATTTTCGCCGATAATCAACCCTGCCGATTTTGCTTTTGTTTCGAAATGGTGCAAACACACACACACACACACACACACACACACACAGACGCGCTCACTGTTAGTCAGCTTTCAAACAAGGCCTGTCTGCCCCGTGGTTATTGTAATGGTTAAATCCCCGTGCGACAAACGAACTGAATTTCGATAGTGAACGCAGCTGAACGCTGTCTCGGTCGACCACGCACTGCACGCCCGGCGTGTTTACAGCCTGTGAACGAACTGCGTTCGACCGTCTCGTATAGAACGCACAGTAGATGAAACCGTTCAGGTATACCAGAGGTGGTGACTACGGTGCTCCAATATAGCTTCATATGAGGACCATAAAAAGTACGCGAGCAGGAGGAAATTTGGGGATCACACAAAAGAACTACTTTCGCCCGAATATGTCATCTCCAAGAAAGCGAGAGACCCATGTTGAGACATTTGTGTTTATTGTATGACAATGGCAATGCGCATGAATGGGCATACGAAAACGGCAGTTACAGTGATTCGATTTTGAACGAAAAA
This sequence comes from Fasciola hepatica, assembly GCA_948099385.1. NCBI lineage: Eukaryota > Metazoa > Platyhelminthes > Trematoda > Plagiorchiida > Fasciolidae > Fasciola > Fasciola hepatica. The sequence continues at coordinate 4,526,276 of CANUEZ040000046.1, forward strand.
CCCAGGTGTGAAATTCCCGGTATCAAATTCGGCTCATTACAGAAATAAACCGAAGCAAATGAATGATGGAAACGCACGAGGCGCGCAATGCACAAGAACCGAACTGATCACATGCTGAGACGAAACCATTACAGAGATATGGAAGCATGCAGGTATGTATCTGCGTAGGTATGGCTGTGTTACTGTCTGACGAATGAGTCAAAAAGAGACGCTGAAAATCACAGCTTCAACAAGTGCTGCATGAATAAGAACATGTGAGAGAAAAATTCCAGACGTCAGCAAAAAAAAAAACGTGCTCATGTTCAGCAAAACCTAGCTTGAACTAACTAGTTGTGCGCCGGATATGGCAACTTTTGTTTGCCAAGACGTTCTGATCGCTGAGCTTGGCTTTTAGATCGCAAACGTTTCATCACCAGTCGAGGTAGCATCGTCAGTGCATGTGCGCTGTTGGTAGTGATCTCTTATATTCATTGGTTTGTCATTAGTCTTGACCTTGAGCTTCGTAGACGACGTTGAGCCCAAGGCTCGACGTTTGTTTTTCAGCTTCGCCTATAAGAACTTGGCCTTTGACCTTTGACGGTTAACGTCCCGTTTGGTGAGTTTGAACTCTTTCGCTTTGTGCTGTTGCTTCCATTTTTGATATTTGAATTCTCGGTGATTCAGTTCCGAAAATGTGAGTGTGAAAACTTCAGGTTCAATAATACGGGCTGAATGATTTTGGTCCACTGATTCCGCTTCTGACTTTCTTGATTAGTTCAACTGTCTGTTCCTCGTCCGACTGTACACGTGATCCGATTCAATGTCTATTGATTGAGTTGTTTGAAGAGTACCAGCCTTCCAAAAACTCCCTTATGTGCCTCGTGGTTGCTTGATCCAGAATTTTGGTTACGAAGTGATTCCATCCGCATATCAGTGGTTTCAAACGTCTCCATAATTCTTTAGCCAAGTTATACGTCTCTGAAAGAACTATAAGTTTGCTTCCATCTCAAGACATAACAATTGTCCACAGACCAACCAAAACCTTGAGAAAACTCAAGACCGAAGAAAGAAGAAACGTTATATATAGGGTCAAGTGTATGGACTGTGACAAATGCTACATCGGTCAAACCGGGAGAAAAGTTGCCACTCGAATGCACGAGCATAAACTGGCCACAAAGAGATATGACCCACTCTCTCTCATATCCGTCCGCTAGGATCAAGAAGGACATAAGTTCAATCTGGATGAGGTTAAAATTCTGGATCAAGCAACCACGAGGCACATAAGGGAGTTTTTGGAAGGCTGGTACTCTTCAAACGACTCAATCAATGGACATACTGTACTGGATCACGTTTACAGTCGGACGAGGAACAGACAGTTGAACTAATCAAGAAAGTCAGAAGCGGAATCAGTGGACCAAAATCATTCAGCCCGTATTATTGAATGTGGATTTTTCACACTCATGAATCGAAGCTGAATCACCGAGAATTGAAAATATCAAAAATGGAAACAACAGCACAAAGCGAAAGAGTTCAAACTCACCAAACGGGACGTTAACCGTCAAAGGTCAAAGGCCAAGTTCTTATAGGCGAAGCTGAAAAACAAACGTCGAGCCTTGGGCTCAACGTCGTCTACGAAGCTCAAGGTCAAGACTAATGACAAACCAATGAATATAAGAGATCACTACCAACAGCGCACATGCACTGACGATGCCACCTCGACTGTTGATGAAACGTTTGCGATCTAAAAGCCAAGCTCAGCGATCAGAACATCATGGTAACCAACAGCCTGAGCTAAAACCAACATAAAGATTTAAAACCATTGAGTTTTCCATTCTACACATACTAGGAACGTTACTCAGAAAGCAAAACAATCGAGAGAGAGAGAGAGAGAAATGAGGAAATAGAGAGAAGAAGGGAACGGAAGGAAAGAATACTGCAGATCATAATAACAACAACGAAAAACTTGGAGAGAGTGGATGAAAATGAGACTGCTAATTAATAATTTGATGGTACACAGCGTCAGGTCACAGTGAACGACCGATGAGCTTAAATCGCTTTGGAGATAACGAAATTTCCTCACCGAAAACGGGCGGTTAATACAGTAACAGTTCCTAAAAAGAATACAGGAACTCTATTACCAGAACATGCGTTACACAAAGTCTGAAAAACATGACTTGTGAATGCTACAGAATGACGCTAGCGGCTGCAACTTCGGCTAAACAGCCATGGAGTCAAACAAGAAGAAGGACTGATTAAAAGTTCGACGCACTGCAACACCCCAGAGAGAGGATGAAGATGTCATGGCCGACTACAATTTACATGCTACAGAGAAAGAAATCGATAGATGAATGTAATATTTAGATCGACATGTAGTATGGAAAAGAATTGTGGGATCTGTAAAAATTGGACTTGAACAATTTACTATCGCCAGGATTTTAGTGAAACAACGTATGGCGTGTAAAAAGATCTATAGAGAATGAGAAAAATGGACATTCTGTTTCAGGCTGACAGTTATAAATCCTTCGTCCTTTTATTACCATCAGTTTCTGTGCGAAATTTGGCTTCCCTACGAAATAGCACGGCAACAACTACATCAGTCACATTTCCTTCCCGATGTGAACTTATAGTGCGGGTGCGACAATCCGAAATACGCTAACAATATTCACAGGTACGTGTGAGCATGTTTCGTACGACCGAACGGGCAAAAAAGTACAGTCACTAAAAAATCATACAAATAGCAGTTAGGTTTATGACAGTATTTTCGCTTTATCACATCAAGCCCATTTTAATCAGTCACTGAACTTCATTTATATGGTATTTGCTGATGATATGATCGCTTGTGTAATTATTATGTACTTAGAACCACGTTAACATTCTTTTGAAAAGAATGCTCTACCATGCACAAATCAGATTGTTGTCCAGAATGGTTATTTACGTACGCACACTCACTGTCAGAAATGCAAGCGTCCCAACATTTACTGACACGAAACAACAAGCACTCCACTTGAATATGAAATGTGGCCTGAACAACCCCTCCGGTCTGCCGGAGGAACACAGTTCCAGTGGCTTTCACGATGAATTAGGTCATCTCAGTGTCCATGACCTAGCGAAATTAAACTTATTAGTTGAGCGCTACGATCGTCTTGCTTCTTAGAATGCCCAGAAAAGGAGATAATAAGGCGTCAACTGTGGCTTTGAGAACCGTGCGTCTTCCTCGGGGATCAAACAATACACCAGTCAGATAGGCTTTTCAAACACACCTTGAATACATCATCATGAAAGCATAGACGGATAGCATCTTGTACTGTGCAATTTGTTTGACCATATCACACCATCAGATAGGACAGGAAATAATAAAACAAAGCTCAAGGTGAATGCGAATGTTCGTCTCATAAGACCGTTCAAACAATAGTTGAAAATGAACCTGATGATCACGGGTAACCCACTTATCCATGAGGCCCGAAATCGAAGCGTGTAAGTGGATAAGGTTACGGGCACACACGCAGGCACGCGCGCACAAACACACGAGATTCGGAGACACAATCAAACTGTAAATGTAACTGATACGGTATGAAAAACCACCAGACATGCATTCACCTTACATCTTCGTTGCCTTCATCATCATCATCATCGTACAGCGTTAAACAGTAGGGCAAACCCCACTGACCACTACCTTTCTCACCATGTTGCACGTTGAATTAAAAAGTATGAATATACAAGATGGACAGGGAGTGGACCTATAAGGGTGGGAAAAGAAAAGAATGCCCTAGTAGCCAACACACGGAATACACAGTCTAACTGTACAAACGTACACCGATCAGTCGTTCTGATTCGATAGAAAGTGACAACACGATCGCTACTGCTCGCGGTTCGCTGCCATATCCTTCAGTGTCTCCAGCCAACTGGTAGACGGATCTTTTGGACCCCAATCACGAAGACATGAAGCACCTACTTTTCCTAAGTTCGCTGTGCACTTTCTCATTCCTCGCTGCAACATCATCCCTCGACGTCCACGTGGTTTCTTCCACTCCCTAGGAGCGGCGGAGAGTAAGACACGGTACGGTAGACGTGAGTTTGCCATACGTAACACGTGTCCAACCAACAAAGTCTGCTAAGCTGGATACGCTGTGACAGAACGTTCTTTGAATTAGTACCCAATACTCGCTTTCTCACCTCACCGTTGCTTACTCGGCTATTCCACCCAATCCTAGAGATACTATGTAAACATCGATGGTCGAAAACCTCAAGATGACGAATATCTTCAGCACGCAGACTCCAAGTTTCGCAACCATACAACAGAACTGAACGCACTGCAGCACAGTATACACGGCCTTTCAACTTCAGTGAAATATCAGATCGGCGCCACAAGTGCTTCAGTCCAGCGTACGCCGCTCGAGCCTTGGATATCCGCGTACTCACCTCTACTACAGTGCTCCCATCCGTCGTCACGCTGTTGCCGAGGTAGGTGAAGTGGTCGACAACTGCCAGCACCTCCCCATCGAGCATCAAGCTCGGAATTGTTGACGTCCAGTCTTGTAACATCACCTTGCACTTTGAAGGTGCAAGACGCATGCCGAATGGAGCTACAGCTCTTGCGAGATAATCTAGTGCACGTTGAGCATGCTCCGTGGATTCGAACAAGCAGACAACGTCGTCTGCGTAATCTAGGTCATAAAGCTTTTCACTATGTCCTAGTTCGACGCCTACATCCTGAAGATTTCGCAACGCACTCTCCATCATTTCGTCCATGACGAAGTTGAACAGGAATGGAGACAAAGGGCATCCGTGCCGAACACCACTGGTCGTTTCGAACTGACCGGATAGTTCACCGTAAACCCTTACGCGGCCAGAAGTATGGGAATACAATGATCTCATTAGGTTCACGAACTTCTGGGGCATACCTTTTCGATGAAGAACGCTGAAAAGCGATGTTCGATCAGCTGAATCAGAAGCGCCTTTCAGGTCTAAGAAAATCATTATTGTCGGTCGGCGATGCGTGTGACGCGTTTCAAGTAGTCGGCGAAGAGTAAAAATCTGGTCGATGCATCCTCGACCTGGGCGGAATCCAGCCTGCTGCTCGCGGACATTCCTCTCGCGAGCCGGTGTAAGACGGTGCAGCAAAATCGAAGCTAATACTTTGGTGACTATTGGGATTAAGCTAATCCCACGATGATTACTGCAGTCATTGCGTATTCCCTTCTTGAAGATGGGAACAATCAATGACTCGCTCCATATTAACGGAATGCGCTACTTGTTCCAAATGTCACGGAGCAAGGCGGTAAGTGATTTTATCAACGCCTCATCACCCAGTTTGAAAAGAACTGGGGGAATTTCGTTGGGACCTGCCGCTTTCCCCCGCCTTAGTAATCGAATACATGACTCTACTTCTACTTCTGATGGGGGCTCAAGTGATACCACCCAAGGAGTCGCAGTGGTGGACACAGAAGTAACTACACTAGCGTGCGGCCAGCTAAACTGTTCCTTGAAGTATTCGACCCAACGGTCAAGCCTTTGCTGTTTTCTATGGATGGGTTCTCCATTTCTATCGCAAATCGTTTTACTGACCTGAGTTCGCCGTCCACCGGTGTCACGAATAAGTTTGAACGGTCTCTGACTGTTACCTGAAGCAGCTGCCACTTCCATTTCTTCGGCTACCTTGACCCACCAATTTTTACGATCATTCTTAAGGCTTTTTGTAACTTGCCTTTGCAGCTTTCTCCGCATCTTATTCATCTCCTTACAATTCGAAGGCTGACGCTTTTGCTCCATTATACTCAACGGCTCTTGTGAGATCCAGTGTCTTTGATGGACAATGGATCGAGGACCACAGGCGAAACCTGCTGCAACGTGCATCACCTGTTTGATATGAGCCCAATGCTCATCTACATTACTGTTCTCCGTGGATCCTAGCTCATGTGCTAACTTCTGCTCATAACGGGTGCAAACTTCTGGATCACACAAACGTTGCACGGCTAATCCGGTTTGCGGTTTGCGACGATGACCATGGAGATGGAGAGATAATCGCATTAAAACTAAGGCATGGTCCGACTCGACGTACGTGGACCAGTAAGATCTACAGTTCTGAACAGAACTGCGCCATCGGTAGCTTACGGCGATATGATCAATTTGACTCAAAGTACCTGTAGAGTTAGAGCGCCATGTCGCTGTGCGACGCGAGCTGTGTCGGAAATTGGTGCTAGACAAGAACAAACGATTGTCTGAACAAAACTGGAGAAGCCTATCCCCGTTATCTGTACGCTCAGCGGGTAAAGCACAACGCCCACCTAAACAGGCTTCTGACACACTGAGTTTGCCAACTTGTGCATTGAAGTCACCAGCTAGCACTACAATGTCAGAACCTTTACTGCTGCGAGCGAGAGTGGCGAGGGCATCATAGAACTCATCTTTCTGCAAGTCTGAGCTGCAGTCCGTTGGGGCACACGCCGAGATCACAAACAAATTGCGTTTAACACAACTATCCTTTCGAACGCCGACTGAACCTTGGAGTCTCACAGCACATAAACGACTGTTAACAGGAATCCAGTCTAAAAGGGCAGCCTCAGTCTTCTCAGTCAAGACTATTCCTACACCACGTTGACCCACAGCTCTAGCTGCTTCGTCTCCCGAGGTGCGCAGAATATACCTCGATGAGATACCATGAGCAGTTAGCTGAATTACATTGTTCGAATCCTGGATACGCGTTTCGCTTAAGCAGCAAACATCAATCTTCAGAGAATCTATTGTGAGGGCTAGGCACGCCTGCTGACCGGCACGCATGAGTGTACGCACGTTGAAGGAGCCCAGATTCAGAGGCTGACGAGGCTTGAGAAAATGTGAGTTACCAGACAGAGGATTATTCCCGATACTATTTGACAGTAAATCGTTGCGAGTATCGACCGTGTTATCAATGGGAGCATTATGGGTGGATAGATGGGATAAAGAGGGATGGTTAGGGACAGAAGACAAACGTTGAATAACAGAGAGGGAACTCTGAGCAGTAGCACACTTATCACTACCCACCACACTCGATGCAATGGGCAGCGCGGTCCTGACTATCCTGCGCGACGACCAATCCAGTATAGAATTATTTCTATTCGTGCAGTTCATGGGAGATGTTGGACGAGTACTGTTAGGGTGACCAGCCAAAAAGCAGGAGAACGATTAGGGTCCTCATCCAAAGCCTTTAGTTCTAACAAAAACCTATCCGCAAGGCAGCGGGATGGCTTAGTGGAAGCCCATTTGCTTGGATCAATTATTCTTCCACTGGTTTTTCCGACTGAGTTGCCAGCTCAAATCGACCCCCAACCTGGAGGACCAGGAGACTGGACTTTGTCTGGCCTCTACCCATTGACCTGTCAGGTATGATTGCATCTCCGGCTTAAGGAAGCCATCCTGTATAGCTCTTTGGGTCATAGAGGCGCGCAAGCCATCACACCACGTCAAGGTGCAGTCTCGTCGTTGCCTTAAGGTGGAACAGCCCAAAATGGGTGGTGGCATACCCAAATTCACTGCCAGAATATTTTTAGTGCGTAAGTCCTTTGCGGTAGTGCGGTTGATCGTACAAGCGCAAGTTATTGGTGCGCGTGGTCAGACTCAGTGGTAGTTGGGAAATACCCAAGCACTGATAAGGTGGACAATTTCCTACTAAAGTCTGACTAGTCTCCTGGTTCAATTTCAGCAAATCTAATACGGTGGATGTCGTCCGGAAGGGGAGGGGAGTCTCTTTGGCGTGTGACTGTTGGCAATCGCTGATTAACTGGGGTCCCATGCCCAAACTCCGCGATTACACATCAAACTTGGTGGTATGCAAGCGACAGGTCGCTGTCACTTGGATCGACATCACCATCACTGATCCGCTGAGAATCGTGCAAGTCAGCACTACAAGTTGTATGAACCCGGTTGCCAGCTTCCTTTCATAGTACTGCGGGTACCCATGTTTACGAGGCTAGTCCCTCTCATGGTACTTATGTGTAGCTGTGTGACAAAGAAAATTTGACGCTTCCGCATGGCTTACTTTTAGATACTATATTCCTGCTGCTGGTATGAGCGATGACGACACTCGGATTGTGTCTATGATTTACTACCCGAAGGTTAGTATTTTTAGCTAGCCCATTGGTTATGGGAAGAAAAATTCTCTGTTTCCGAACTTTTTTCATTTAATAGCAGAAAACAGATAGTATATGTAGGATGCCGGATAACCTTTGGGAGTCGGAAATCTTCCTGAAAATACTTCGTCAACGAAGCTGCAGTCCGCATTCTTCCAATTCACAGACAGGGTCCTTTGTAAACACTAACCAATGACAAGGCCCGCAAATCTCACACAGCAGTGCGGTCATGACGCATGCGCCCATGAACCAATCAGTCCATCACAGGTCGCTGTTCATGTTGACCAATGACAAACAACCGACCTACTGATTACCCTTCACACCAAACCGCCAACTAATCAGACGTATGGAACACTGTGACCCGACCTAACCAATCACATTTGCACACTACGCTGGGCAACCAATAACAGCGTCATGTGTCCACGAAATCCCTGTCTCATCCTACATTAAAGTGTTTATTTTCGGTTACACTTTAATACAGTTTGTGCACTTTGTTCGTGGTTGCTTTTCCGTTGAGAGCGGACGATCGAAGAATCACTGACCGCGGATAATCCAGAGGTTCGCGCACTGACACAACAAACTGACGACTGGGAAAAGTTTTCGAATTCACAATGTCAATTTCTGCCAGGCAACGGTCAACTCCGAAACAACAGCAATCACAGTTCAGAGCAGCCCAATTGAAATGATGGGATCAATGATGTGACAATTAAATTTGCAGCCCCACGATTCAACACTCAAATACAAACCATCCACATCAGTGGATACCATTGCCGCCAGCATTTGTGAATTCGTGCATGATCGAGATTCGAGGTGACTCAAGATTCGTCGTTCAAACGAAGGGAAGATATATTCCTAGTCGATTTTGCCAAGGCCAATGATGAATGGAAGGTGCGACTTTTGCTACACAAATTTGGTACCAAAGAAAACGAGCGACGCACTAACACGATTTCGCCACAAAATTCTCGTGATCGCACATTCGACGGCACGGTTAGCCGTTTGTCGAAAACAACTAGGGAAAAAACATCACAGTTTAATATCCGTTACCACAGTTTAAAGCTGATAAAGATTGAGGAGAAGGATTTTCTGCTTCTTTCGAGCACTGTTAATCGCGAGTGTAAAGAATAAAAGATACGTTAAATTGCAGAGGATCTATTCAAATGCATTATATCTGCCTGTGGTTCAAAGTGACCACGTGATGGTTAGGCCACAACCACCTCCTAAACAACATAATATAATAGGATGTTCGAGTTCGATAACGCGATAGTTTATTAACCAATTCACACCATCACGAGGAGACAGCACATTGACTGGGTGTGGTGGCTTGCGGGCCTGCACCAGCCATAGAGCCATGTAGGATAGCCTCCTTAAGCCGCAGATGCAATCATGCCTAATAGGTCAATGGGTAGAGGCCAGATGAAGTCCAGTCTCTGAACCAGTTGATGGCCAACATCTGGTCCTAACCGCAATGTCCCGGGCGAGGACACTCCAGCGAACAAACATCGACAGAAACAGTCTATTGATCTAAATACCTCCACTAAATGGACGTAAGAGTGGAGTACCTGGGGTTTCTCTCGACGGTGGGTGAAGTAATCACTCTTCATTGAACAGCTATCGCCCACTTAAGCTGGGCAACCCCCAGCCCGAAGGATGTTGAACCGTGCACGTCACATTTGCTTCATTCGGTGCATGGGGCTGAAGACTGAATCCGAAAAGCCGATCGACATCAAGCGTCAGCGAAGACAAAAGATGCACACAACAATCAGGTACACGTGACAGACCAGAAGTTTCTTCTCAGGTTCTTCGGTTACCTTCCCGTGTTGGCTTAACACCCCACTACCTTGTGAGTCAGACTTTGGAGTCAAAGGCTCCAAACAGGGTTCCTAAAGAAAATGCCCCTTGCGGTATGGGCAACTGCGAAGCATCAAATACCTCGGGAAACTTCTCTTATCTCTGTTCTTCAACCTTCACATCCCAATTCTGAATGGATACGAGAGACTACAATGAGTAGTGACCGTGCACTTCTAACTCCCAGTAACGATAGCACCTTTGACATAAGGGAAAAAGGGGGAATCGATTTCCCAACCTAAGCATTCTCTTCAATTAGCTGCTTTCAACGTCCACACACTTTACCAAACGGAGCAACAAAATGCCCCAGATAGAACTCTTGAAACCTTTACCCTAGATGTGTATTGCGTCCCCGAAACACACATACAGGACCCCACTTCAGCCTCATCACTTCGTTCCCCACACACTAACTCGGTTTCTCGTTTCACTCTTCCTGTGTCGGGTGATCCGGTATTTAGTGCTCGTGATCAGGTTGGCGTTGGTATCATTCTGAGCATGAAAGCTGAGTGTGCACTGCTCGACTGGATCCCAGTCATCAGTCGTCTGTGTGCATCTCGGTTGAGTGGTTCTGTGCATGTCAACAGCACTAGACTGAAACACCGATACCTATTTGTCGTGTCTGTGTGCGCTCCAAATGACTGCAGCTATTCTGAGACTAAAACTGAATTCTACCAAGATTTGTCTCAACTGCTCCGCGGCGACTGAACTTGTTGACACTGTGCTCCACTCACTAAAGCATCTACAGACGGCGGGAAAACACGTCACAAATCGACAGGTTATCTAAGGCAAAATGTTCAATCTAATTAGGCTCCAGTACGTTAAGGCTAGACTTCATTGCATAGCAGATGCACCTCAAAATGACACAACACTGGAGTTGGTCAATTAATTGAAGACGACCACCGCACTCACTCATGACAGATTGGAATGCAAATTTCATCTGCGGACTACTGTTTTAACACATTCATGATAATAAGCATTTTTGCTGGCGCATTTTCGGCGACCTTAGCAGGTAAAACACTAAGACAGCCTTTTCAAAGAACCAAGGGCTTGATCGGGCACCGGAACCACCATCTTAAAACGCTTTGTTGTGGCGAACACAGACCGCTTCAGAATGATCTACCGTTTTCCAGAACACAACAGAAGCGATTCAGCACATGTGGCTTTAACTGAAGAAAGCTGCTTTTTGACGGCTTAGTTTTCGAAGGCGAGTTGTTAAATCACTTAAAATTGCAGTAAGTAGCAGATACGGTATGCTCTTCATCACTTGACTAAGTGACTCAAGCGTAACCCAAACTCACCACAATTAATCCCACGTGTGATATGCCGAACCAATACGCAACCATTCCTCTGTCCCAACAATCTGCCAGACAGTATCCCTCCCAACTAATCGTACTATTGATTTTGCAAACATTTATTATCACCCAATATACGTAGGTGTATTAGCCACAGGGTGAAGTCATCCAGAACAAGATTGTTTGCTTGATTTATCAGTGATACGGCGGGTATCCTCGATAAAGCTGAAAGTAGTTCTTATCCATATAAGAACAAATAACTGCTCGATTACGACGGAGGTTACGCCAAAAATGTAACTATCCAGAAAACCTGCGATTAAAGGTCCCGTATGATGTCGCCAACATGGCTTTTTACATCCAGTGGCAAATTTGTAACGTTTTCATGGTTGTCAATGGACCACGTCAGTGACTAATTTAGATCAGCTCCATCGCTGAGACAACGGAGCATTTATCAAGCATCAATACATACACACAAACCGGCAGGGTGCCATTTTTCCAGAAATCACAAGATTAAATTGACACCTGGGTCCATGAGATGGAGAACAAGAAGAAACATTTGATAGTCATTTGATCACAGATTGAGCTTGTGGACCAGCCAAAAGACTGGCGCTGTAAAATTTCAAAAAAGTAGAAAACTATTCTCCTATTTGAGACCATAAAATCAACATAGACAGTGTCACACAAATGGGCCATGAGAAAACCTCAACAAAGACCGACATTTCCTCGGGATTTGTGTAAACGAGCGTGCATATGGCAAAGTTCAGTTTCTAGATCTTGCCGGCCAATATCGGCGTCGATTACCGCAAAATGAATAGGCCATAAATTGTGTGCGAAGAATGCCAAGAACGAGAACGATGGTGACTGTTGATAACTTCAAATAATCCCAGCTTGGAAGTGTTTACACAAGTTTACATAGTGAAGTTTTATCGCTCGGATATGAAGAAACATGAAATCGGAAGACTTTAAGGAAAAAGAGCTCTGAGTATAACGAAGAATAGATGCATCATCTGTAATTTTATAGGCAAAACTGTATTGTTCAATAACACAGCGTAGTCGAAATCGTTGGTAGGTTGTCGACGTTTCGGTCACCGCAGGTAACCTTGGTGACCGAAACGTCGACAACCTACCAACGATTTCGATTACACTGTATTACTGGACAGTAAAACCTTATAAAAAGAGCTCTGTTTATTCTATAGCGTCTTGCTGATCGTGAAATCTGACGCCGACAGTCAAATTCAGCAATAAGCACTTTGCCGATGTTCGCCCTTATCGAAACCGTGCCTGACCTGCTGAGACGTTATGTGATTCCCCAAACCAAGTATCAGGGCGGTAGCGCCGTCGGTTCGATATGATAATCTAATGGGCTCTCGAGACCGAGTAAGCCCCGTACACTGCGTTCATACATAAGTATGGAGTAAAAAAAGATGCCAGCACATGCTGGTAGAGTACAGGCGATACTAAAGTGTGGGTGACGACTATGCGTGAGTTCGAATCCAGTCGTTGACTTTTACCATTTCCTTTTTTATGCAGCTATCTCCTGGTACATGATAAGTCGTCTGCACGGATATCGCGAACCACCGCAGACCATGCGTGATGGTTGGATGCGACCTCATTACAAACCGTGACACCGTTTTGCTTGTAGTAGCCGGGGTTGTAGACCGGCTGTAGTCCTAAGCACTCCAAGCCCTTATTGACGGTGCCCATCCGCGTGTTTTGTTGACCCCTAAGCCGACAGTGCTATCCCGCACACGATGCACGGCAGTGTTTGCCTACACAGTTCCATGTACGGAGTATACGACAACATTGAAGAAGGGCGGAGCATCGCCTTAGTTTGTCCTTTGATAGTCCTGCCTGCCAGTTCCTATGACGAATAAAAAGCAAACAGTCGTGATCGAACAACTCCAATCATCTTTTATCCTAGCTCTGGTGGCCACGTTTCGCAACCCTATGTGAGCACGAGTCGAATAGCGGCACAGAAGACTTGAATCTTAGTTCAAAGGCCGATTTCGCTGCGTGTCTAAAGTACGCATCAGAGCTGAAGAAACGCTCTTTATGTATTGTCAATCCTTGACAGTACTTCATCTATCCCCCAGCCATTCGCAAGCACAGAAGACCCCAGACATTTGAATGATGGTGCATACTCGATTGTCTGACCACTGATGGGCACCTGCTGGACTGACGGTCCTGGGTAAATCGGAAATAGCCTTTGCTTTCGTTTCATTGATTTCGGGGTCAATCGCCTTCGCAATAAAATTGAGTCGGTCGAGGATTGCACAATATTACCCTCAAACTCCAGGTCCGAGACGTGTACCGTTGGACTCAGTTGGATACCAGGGCAATCAGTCAATGCTATTTTCACTGTTTAATCGATGGTATAGTTGAACATCATGACTCACTCCGGAATTAACTACGAAATAAGACTCTTCATCATACATTCGCACTCGTGTGCTGGTGGATTTACACGAAGACCCCAAGTTCCTCATGAGTTTGCCAGGTATACCATCGAATTATAGTATGCTCCATAGGATCAAGAGACTAACCGAGTAAAATGAAGCATGGAAATCGATGAAAAAGACCAATATTTGTTGCTGGAACTTGTAGCGGTGTTCTAATACTCAACGTCATAAGGAAATCTAAGCTTTAGAATGTCACAAAACGCTAAGTTCCGATAACCTTGCCTCAGCCCTGTTTAAGGATGGTGGAATACGGCTTGTTAGAAGACTTCAAGTGCGTTTCACAAAAATATGTAATTCGAAACAGATCCCTTCCTGCCAGGCGGAATCGATTGTAGACCCCATATCCAAGAAGAGCTCGCGTAGTGACTGCGAAATAGGAGTATTAGCTTTATCTCAATAACCTTGAAGTTGCTAGAGTGTCATACTTCGCAGGTAGTACCAAACACATGAAGAGCAGACTGGTAAGGATCAGGTTGGGTTTCGCGACGTTTGCTGATGCATCGATCAAATCTTTACTGCTAGAGCACCGCAATATCTTCCAGAGACCAGTGGTACTTGTGTTCCTAGGCGTTCGTTCGACCTTCGATTATGCCGATAGGATAGCACTGTGGAACTGTCTGTTGAGAAACTGAGTACCTAAGAAGTATGCGTCGATCCTCAAGGAGTTGTACCATCAAGCCTCAGGTCGGGTTGGGGCCTACGGTCAGCTTACGACCACCTTTGTCATTTCCAATGGAATAAGCCAAAGTTTCTCTGCATCCACGTTTCCTTTCAACTTTGTCAAGAAATAGAAAGAGACCGAAGGTAACTACATCACTGGCCGCGACACTTAGTCATAGCACTTAATGTATCCAGTCACCTGGTAGGCGGGTCCCGTGGACCCCAACTCAGAAGTATCACACGTCTTACCTGGCCAACTCCAATGCTGAAAGCTTCTATGTCTTTTTGTCAAGTCGTCGACTGTCCACCTCGATTTTTCTTTCTTTTTTTCTATCAGTGGGTATGCATAACATATATCCCAACCGCCTTAACCTAGTCAGACTCAACACCTGTTTCAGAGACTCATCACTGGTTCCCAAAACCCAACCTCAGCATTGATCAAACGGTGTTCCCACCCAAAAGCAAAATGCTTTTACGAGACCGGTGGGAGCCTGACTTGGTACATGTGTATGAAGACGTTAGCATCTGCACTGATTTCCGTAGGTGTTTCCCACTTTCCTCGTTGGAGCCCAAAGGATGAGGAATGTCGTCCGTTAGAGATGTTGAGGCACATGCATCGGAATACAACTCAGTGGTGCGAATGCTGTACGGTCTATCTGTTGAACTCTCGTGTTTCATAAACACAAAAATGTCACTAAGACAAACAAAAGTGCACGGTGAAAACGCGAAGAAATCAGAGTAGATGTTGTCGTTTTACTGTCTGCTTTTTATATTCCGTCATACTCCCGTAGACTTTGTAACTGTTGTTGCGTTGTGGCACCTCACTTGATTCCAAGCCGATATACATATTCCATTTTCGGTTGTTACATAAATATGTTACGAATCAATCTAAGTGCTGCAAAGATGAATATGAGGCTGTGGATGAACCGAAGGCTATCTCAATCCGAGAAGCATACACATTACCGGATCAGTTGAAGGTATTTGCCTTAGCAAATGCTCGGGTTTCTGGTCGACTGCTGGAGTGTGCGACTGAGCTAAACAATGTTTGTTGCTTTCCAGCGAACAGCAAACCTGCGACAAACGAAGATTTACTCAGGTTTCTGCAAAACCGTGGGCTATTTAATACTGCGACGATGACGGGTCTAGTTAACGAGATGTCACGCTGATGTGAGCGAAATTTCATCGAGCGACTAGTTCGGCCAAGCTGAGCAGTCCGTGCAAACGGGTAGACGATGAACGCGGTTGATCTCTGGTCTCCTAAAAAGAACTGCGATTCATGTGGACTGCATGGTCGATGATCGCCGCACAGTCTAGCTCGTTTGATCAACCAAAATTTAAGTCGCTCCAGTTTTTCACGTGATGACGCAACCGTGACTGCGCCGTGGGTCTGGGTGTGACAAGCACGCCAAGTCAACGTCTGTGCATATTTACATCGCGCGTGAGACGTTTGGGATCTTCCGCCACGCTTTCTGACCAACCAAGGCTAGGTGAGACAGTATATTCTGAGGATTCGACACAGAATTATTCGAACATAAGAGTTACTTCGGATAGCAATGCAATTTCAGCTAACCTGAAAGCAGTTTTCACGAAGTGTGTGGATCTACCCGACGGATTTGTTCTTGTGTGCCAGTCTGCGTGAATCTTAGCTATTACGTGAACAAATCGGGAATTTGGCTCAAAACAAACGGAAAGTAGTCAGAACAACTAAAGCAAGTAATAAAAGTTGAGTAGCCTTCATCTTTCCTTACTTTTGTCCAAAATATCCCACACAATTTTTCACCCGATTCACAAGAGCACAAACCACTGTCAAACACGATATGTCGCAGTTGGTGGACAGCCAAGTCACTTTGGCAGTCGGCACTGATGCGGTACCAAGTCCGAGGCTTGAGACAACGGAATCTCGGGTGACAGCATAGCCGATCAGTGGGGTGGACCGGTAGATGAGACAAATCTTGCCAGCGTTGTTTAATCCTCAAAGACGGTCAACCACACCAGTCGAACCAATGCGTTGTGCGCAACGCAGCTGAGAAAACGCCGATAAAATGAGGTGATTCGAAGGCAGAAGAGAACAAACTAGGGATATTGGAACGGAATAAAACACCCAAGGGGTGCGACACACCAGCAGACTGACTGCGCGTATATCGAAGTGTTGTTAGCCATTTTGGTGAGAGCAAATACGACACTCCACGGAGTTGTTCGCGGACCTACTACGACGGAGTCAATAAACT
This sequence comes from Fasciola hepatica, assembly GCA_948099385.1. NCBI lineage: Eukaryota > Metazoa > Platyhelminthes > Trematoda > Plagiorchiida > Fasciolidae > Fasciola > Fasciola hepatica. The sequence goes on from CANUEZ040000046.1 coordinate 4,542,841, forward strand.
GTATCCATTCCAGGAGGCCTAACACACCGAGCACCGCAGCTAGAGAACCGGACTTCCGAAAGGCAAGTAATCTCTACGTCGTAATCACGTAGCATTCGCACTGTGACAATTTGGCTATCCACGTCTGGTAGCGTTATCACATTACAGCAGTCTGTGTGCCTACTTTCTACAGTAGATTAGCTCTTAAATGATGATAAATATGCACAACGCATGTTCAAACAACCTGAAACAGCATGCCCAACGCAAAATTGTCTTACGAAGAACCACCTTTAAGTCGTCACAGAAGATAAAATGAAAGAACATTTAGACGAGTTTGTGACGCAGATTGGAATTAAAAATAAGGATTCGCGAGCATCAATCTCATGGTCTAAGTTCGGAGGATACTTCCAGGATTCTCCGCCAAACTTACTTATTTGTTTCATGCTAGCATCATTCAGTTTAGTTCAGTTCATTACAGTAGGAGAGGAATATTCCAGAGCCAGAAGAATTTGCGGCGTTATCAGCAGGAACCAGCAACCACGTTCACACCGAGATTTGGGGTCGTAACCTAAGTTGGATCTCAACCGGTCACATCTTCTGACGAGTTGGGCGACAGTGGAGTGCTCTCTACTGCCAGAAGCAGAGCACGTGTTTCAATCACTTGTCCCAAACCAATGAACTTAGTGTTCAAAGTTACGATAAATACCAGCTTTTGCATACTGATCAAGAGTAAATCTCTGTCTCGAATTCGGCATCCATCAGTAAACCAAATCTTCACATTCGCCCTAGATTATCTTACTACTTTTATTGTTGTCCTCTTATTTGGCCGACGTTTAGTCCGTGATATCCCGGGAAAATTTACTTTTCGTCATTACACGGCCAGACTCGGCTGTACCAAATCGAACGAAGCCTAGTCCGTCTGAAACCGATTGTTCACACAATGATCATTTTGATCTGTTTCTCTGCTCTACAACTAATTTGATCCACCAGGCTCACATTCTGTATTCTTATCCTAGATAAGCCGGTCGGTCCAGTAAAAGATACACTTCGAGCAAAACTTTTTAATCACGACGAACTATTCTAAATTCTCCCACTAATCCGCTGTGACCTTTTTTACGCCATCAAACGAACCCCTGATGGTATGGTGATAAGAAATCCCAAATAGGAATCATGCATACTACCGAGAATAAACAGATGAGGTCAAGAAAGCACAACACTATCGTGAAAACTATATCGGGGGCAAAATCATTAAAAGGCAGATGGTCGTTACGTGTGAATCCTTTGGATAGCTTGATCACAAAAGCAGAAGCGTACCACATTCTTACCATTTGAATAAAAAAGAAATGGGAATGGTGGCAACAATGATCCTGATCGAACAAATGCGCGGACAACTGGAGATAACATCCTTACTCAATGGTTTATTGTGCACCAATAAGAGGATGCGAAAGGACCATACACACATAACTTGCCTTGTTAGGAATCACTAATGTAACATGTAACTTCACCGATAGGGACATAAGCGTGGATGGTAATTATTGCACGGTGACACTCATTAATTCGAGTTAGGTTCTAGCAGTTCTAAGACCCGAAGTACCTAATTCCAGGATGTTCGCTTGTCCCCAGTTTTGACCGAACAGACGTAAACAGACAGGATGACCAGAATATGAAACGATGGATCGCTTTAAAAGTAATATGTCAAATCGTCCATCTGAATAGATTCGACGCTGCTAAAGGAGCTTGACAAACTAACAGCCAATACTGCAATATTGTGTAGTGAACACGCTGTTGGCAGCTACGTTAGTATTCGATTAATGTAAATGTGGATCCCCGGTGACACACTTACTGAACCTTGGGTTGATGGAGTTTTCTTCTTTTTTGTGTTTTGGGGATAGAACACAAGCAACTCTCACGAAGGAACACTGGTCCTTGCATACTACAACTGCCCATCGTGTTTCCTCAAGATCAAACGGTCGGTTATATGACGCAAAACAACGTTAACCCAAGATAAAGCTTTTCTCGTGACCTACAAGACAGATAACGCGACAGCCTGGGCTAGCAGAAGAGACTGCGACCAACCGCTAGAAGCCACTGTTATGTCCCAGTGCTATTGTCATGGAGCTTCCCTCCCCAGGTAGCTCCATTCGACTGATCGTTTTACCTCCACTGTCGGTTCTATATATGGCAAATAAGCATTGTCTAGTTCTGCAGTAGGCACTAGTAGATATGGACAAACATTGTCCCGCGCACCAATCGCACGATTTTGCAGCACTGGCTTCTCTTTTCAAGTTCATCGCGGGAAAAGCTTGTTTCAAACAGCCGTTGCGAAATAAGTGGGTTCATTTTGATAAAATGTGGAAAGCGGCGCGCTCGTAGAGTTCAAAGTAACCTTGTCTATATTAAAGGTCATCTTAAAAAACTGATCGGCAAAGGTCAAACAGTTAGCTACATGGAAAACATTTTGACGTCCCGAGTTCGACTTTCGCCACCGCAGATCACTTCTCCATTCGACAGTTTTTGACTGACTGAAATACTGTACATTTTCGTGCAATAAAGAAAGGAAGTAAAGAGATTACCATCATAATTACTTTATTAATACCAACGACTGAGTGGAAAACATCCCACCGAGTACGATGGTTCAACTTTACCACAACTGGTCCACTACGGCGGAGAGCAACAGCATTAACTTACTACCATGCTTCACCCAATGGGACATCTCAGAATCAAGACTAACGCATTATCATCCATCCACATAATACAGTAAACTCATAGATGATTATGGGAATTTGCTTCTCCGTTATGTCTGCGTTAGATTGGGTTAGAGCGAAGTACAAGCGGACACTACAGGATAGCTTGTGAAATCGGATAAAATAAATTAAAACTCACTTCAGTCGTCGTTCGAATCCGGAATTCCTACGCGTGTTGTATTTGGGATAGTGCATTATGTTGGTTAATCGCATGTTCCAATGTGGTAATGGGTCTTTAGGTGTCTGTCAGTATTGAAATCCGAGGACAGTGGGATGGAAAGCGGATTTCACTCATAATCAAGGCTTTCAACAGAAAGATGCAATGTTATTTAACAGAATCCGTATCAATCGACATGTTTAAAACGGGTGGGGTGTGACCATTAAGTAAATCCTATAATCTACTGGGATCTGCCGTCAAACCCTTCAAGATCTGTAGTCACTTGAGTGCATTGGGAAATGAAGGTAAATCTACGAACATCACAAGCTGAAGACAAACGGTTTTCATCATCCCACAGTATCACTGCTCACCCAGTGGAACTGCTTGATTCGTTACTACAAACCTCAGAGGTAAACCATCCGGTTCTTTTCTGGCGCACATGACAACAATCATTAAAACGAACGCAGTATTTCTTCACTCGCTCATTCGTATTCATTCCACGCGCACGTTACCCGTGCCAACAATCGAAACTTAAACCGTAATTCATACCGACCTTATCTTGATAACCAAACATGTATTGCCACCATTCACATTCGCTCCCGTCGTATCTTGGATCAGTTCTCGACAGTTATTTTACTGAAATTATATGAAAAAATATTTTCCCACACTGATTGCAGTATGCATGTGTACGGATGGAGCGAAATGTTCCACGATACATAATGCAAGCCCATATTTCTGGCTTATCTATTCAAATACTAGTTTTGTATATCACTTTTCTCAATCTCCATCTTTTATTATTAGCCATCACTTAAACCTTCCTCTCGTTAGATATTTAGTTCAATTTCCTAGCTACTGTTTTCATTTTGCTTTCTCGCCAAGAGCTGGTGCTCGCACTGATAAATTAGACGTAACACAGGTACATAAGGTCCCAAAAGGTCAGGTGTGGTAAAGTGTCGGACAACAGCGGACGTTGAAAGCAGCTAATTGAAGAGAATGCTTAGGTTGGGAAATCGATTCCCCCTTTGTCCCTTATGTCAAAGGTGCTATCGTTACTGGGAGTTAGAAGTGCACGGTCACTACTCATTGTGGTCTCTCGTATTCATTCAGAATTGGGATGTGAAGGTTGAAGAACAGAGATAAGAGAAGTTCCCACAAGGATTGCTGGAGATTTTTGGGCATATGATACTTCGCAGTTGACCATACCGCAAAAGACATTTTCTTTAGGAACCCTATTTGGAGCCTTTGACTCCAAAGTCTAACTCACAAGGTAATGGGTTGTTAACCCAACACGGGAAGGTAACCGAAGAACCTGAGAAGGAACTTCTGGTCTGTCACGTGAGACCTGATTTTTGCTGTGGTGATTCTGTCCTATTCACATGCGCTTCGAGAAAACCAATTTGGACCACTCAGTGTTCATTCGTTCGATGTACATTCCAACCACCGCCTATGCGTTCCTGCACATAAATGCGCCATGCGCATATGACTCATCTCAGTCCAACCATGTGTATTGATCATCGCAGTACGCGTATCTCGCGCACGCGATCTACTTCCATATCACGTGACAGTCCCTGGCAAGTGTGTGCCCACCAATACACTACTGATGGATCAATACTTGTGTGGGAATGCGTTCGCTTTCTTATTTCACGCCTATATAACAGTCGCATTATATATGTTACACGACAGTACATTTCAGTGTCAGCTGGCGTGACCTCTAATTTCATTTCGGACAATCTGGTTACTACAGTTGCAAGCACCTTGTCTCGTCTTCGCTGATGCCTGTTATTGATCCGCCTTTTGGATGCAGTCTTCAACCCCATGCACCCAATGGAGCGAGCGCGACGTGCACGGTTCAACATCCTTTGGGCTGGGGGTTACCCAGCTTAAGTGGGTGATATCTGTTCAATGAAGAATGATGACTTCACCCACCGTCAAGAGAAACCCCAGGCACTGCATTCTTACGTCCATTCAGTGGAGATTTTCAGATCGGTAAACTGCTTCTCTCCATGTTTATTCGCTGGAGTGTCCTCGCCCGGGACATTGCGGTTAGGACCAGATGTTGGCATCAACTGGTTCAGAGACTGGACTTTATCTGGCCTCTACCCATTGACCTATTAGGCATGATTGCATCTGCGGCTTAAGGAGGCTATCCTACATGGCACTATGGGTGGTGGAGGCCCGCAAGCCGTCACACCCAGTCAATGCGCAGTCTTTTCGTGATGGGCAGACTGCGTATAACCAACCGCCTGGAGGGAGTGCGCAAGCACAATCCACCGATAACTTCAGACCTTCTTGGCCTGTGCTTAAATCGTAATATTATTCCCGGTTGTTGAGAAGTGGCTTCTATCATTCCAGCATCCAAAAGGTACATCTAATCGTCCTGATCATCGTACAGCGTTAAACAGCGCGGCGATCACGGCTCACCGCTGTTTTCCTCACCATGTTGCACGTAGAACTAAAAAGAACGAATGTACAATGTAAACAGGAAGTAGACTTACGGGGGTTGGAGAAGTAAAGAAAGTCTTCGTGGTTAAGTCAAGGAAGAGATAATCTAAATGTGAAAACAGACAATGTTCACTCATTCTGATTCCACAGACAGTGACAACACGATTGCCACTGTTCGCGGTTCGTTACCGCTTCCTTCAGTGGTTTCAGCCAACTGGCTGAGGGGTTATTTTTGGACCCCAACCTTGAAGACGAGAAGCGCCTACTTTCCTAAGTTCGCTGTGCACTTTCTCATTCCTCGCTGCAACATCATCCCTCGACCTCCACGTGATTTCTTCCACTCTGCAGAAGAAAGGGACAATAGGGCACGGGACAGTAGACGTGCGTTTGCCATACGTAACACGTGCCCCAACCAACAAAGTCTACTAAGCTGGACACGTTGTGGTAGAATATTCTCTGAATTAGCATCCAACACTCGCTTTCTAACCTCAGCATTGCTCACTCGGCTATTCCACCCAATCTTAGCGATACTATGTAAACGTCGGTGGTCGAAAACCTCAAGACGACGAATGTCCTCCGCACGCAAACCTCAAGTCTCGTAACCATACAACAAAACTGAACGCATCACGGCACAGTATACACGACCTTTCAACTTCAGTGAAATATGAGGTCGGCGCCACAAGTGCTTCAGTCTAGCGTACGCCGCTCGAGCCATGAATATCCGCGTGCTTAGTTCTACTACTGTGCTCTCACCTGTCGTCACGCTGTTGCCGAGCATCCGAGCATCAAGCTCAGAATCGTTGACGTTCAGTTTGCAACATCACTCTACACTTTGAAGGTGCAAAGCGTATACCGAACGGAGCTACAGCTCTTGCAAGTCTATCTAGTGCACGTTGAGCATGTTCCATGGATTCGAACAAGCAGACAACGTCGTCCGCATAATCTAACTCATAAAGCTTTTCACTATTCCCTAGTTCAATGCCCACATCCTGAAGATTTCGCAACGCACTCTCCATTTTTTCGTTCATGACGAAGTTGAACAGGAATGGAAACATGGAACATCCTTGTCGAACACCGCTGGTTGTTTCGGACGGACTGGATGGTTCACTGTAGACCCCTACGTCTAAACTACTTCAAATAGGTTGTACATCGGTAGCTCTTCAAACGTTTGAAAACGTTATACTAAAAAAACTGCCCAGATCAATGAGTTGGACTCCCATCGGCGATTACGAGCAACCCTCGATGCCTTGGCCTTTTTTACTCACTGTTTTGTTATTTATTACTCGCGAGACAAGTAGTTTGGGTTTGTTTCCTCAACAACAGAGACGCATTTAATTGCTTGAAAGATCAAACTTATTCCATTCAGTTGCTGAATCTGGTGTCAGCACCTCTGACATAAATCTTTTGTCTGACCTCTTTTCCGATCGACAACAGACTACACGATATCGTGATCGAACTTTTTCCATCCTTCCCTCTACACATGGCATTCTCCAAGGCACCATTCTATCACCGCTTTTGTTTTCTGCCCATTTATAACGATTGTCTCCTTATCAAACACGCCATTGATGTGATTTCCGGAATGCCCAACTATAAAAGCTCCACGTTTTCCGCTTTACAACAAAGAGTAACTGAGCTCCTCGACTAGTCCTTAAGTCGAAATCTAAGGATGAATCCCTCAAAGTGCTTTGATATTCTGCCTTAACCCCACCAAACCAATCAATACTACAACTTGATGGTATCTAATCCAGACTTAGACATCAATGTGAAACTAATAGAAAGAGCATCTTCCGTCAAGCACCTTGGTGTAACCACCAACCATGACCTTGCTTGGACAGATCATATCGTGGCAGTCTTCTTGAAAGTTCGACGACCCACCTTTTATTTAATGTGACTTAGGTCATTTTCTAAACCGTCTCACTTGATAAGACGCTTGTATTTTTATGCACGTTTCCGCACTGGTTCTATTTCTCTCCCGTCACATTCTCCGGGCTGTTCGCGCAAGACCTTAAAATTACTGTTAAGTCCTTCAAACATTTGTTTTGACACAGAGGCATCATTTGTCGCCCGCCTATTAGCTTCATTGCAACCGAACATCGTAAGGCATGTCTGACTATTTCGATCCTAGCACGTGCAATATCAACATCTGCTACTCTATCACGGTAAAAACATCTGTTTGCTCGCACTACGGCTTATAACTATCTGTAGTTCGTCACTTAACTCATTCCCTCACCAACCCATATTCTATCAGTACCGATTTTTCTAACTGTCCCATTTAAACAGAGGTTTTTTTTATTGCTGCTTTTTTATTGATGGTTTTTGCAGTGCAGTGGCCATGTAGCAGCTGAATATTCACTTTCTGGTGCATAAAGTATATACTTAATCTGACTCGTTATGGTCAGCAAGCAATGACCATACAGGATTTTTTACTGAGGAGAAATTCACCCGGAAAGGCCGGCTTAAAACCTATTGGTTTAAAAAAACTGAAACGATAAATCCGCAATGTGTACGGAGATATTGTGGTGGTTAATGTACCTACACAAACGCAACGGAAATAAATTAGATATAGGGTTTGGTGCTTTTACGTTAATACTCTGGACCGTGTCTTTTAGCAGCGGTAAAACTTTGCATGTGCACTGTAATGGCCTAAGGAGCACTGAAAAGATGGATCTGTATTCGTCAAGTTACGTTTCCTAAATCCAGACTACGAGAATATTCCACGAATTAAAATTTACTTGTATTGTTCCCACGATTCATGACAAGTCACAAATGAGAAGGCAAACTTACAGTATTAGTATCCGGATCTTTCTGTTCGGTGCAGTCTGACGTTAGTTCATGAGGACGTACCGGGATTGGGTTGGAGTCATTTGTCACGAAACGAGTCGGATTTGGGTTGCACATTTCGTTGGAACTGCTAGACGTTGCCACACAGGGAGGAATGGTGCCCTTTGAAAGACTGGCTACAAAAGTGCCCGTTGTTTTAGTAACTTCGGATGACGTCTTAGAAGTCGGTTTGAGGGAAACACAAGGAACAGGGTCCACCTGCTGACATTCGTTTGTGGGAATACAATGTATATCAGTGATTGCTTTCAGAGGAGTGTCCAACAGTGATCTATTTGGGAATCTCTGACTATCTGTTGAACTGACAGTGACTGAACAGTCTGACTTCCCCCAACGAACAACGGCATTGGGAACAGAAATGCATCGGTCCGTTGCACTGTGAGCATGAGGCTTAGTGACGGAAGACGAACCCGTAGACTGGAAATCATAGTCACAGTGTCGTTGATCCGTGAGGCCTGCACGCTGGTGAAATTCTGAGGCATGACTTGGGCAGGTCGGACAGGGGAAATGATGGTTTGCTTCATACGCATCTTGGCCCAAAACACTGGGCAGAGCGGTGGTAGAACAGCCATTTGGGATAGGAAAATGTACCGCCGTTTGGTGATCTCGAAAGCGCAGAGGATTATTCAAGTTCGCCATAGACAAGGATGAATCGGGAAACCTAAAAAACACTGCACAGCGCTGATGCGAGTCTGTTTCACGAGAGACAGGGAGATAAAAACTAGGATGATCAGCAGTAGTAGGGTAAGATGAACAAGTTGGTGATATGGATTTCGTTTGCATCCGATCTTCGTGCTCCGATGAGCTTTGGATGGATTTTGCCCAGGAATTACAGAAAACAAACCTAAAAAAATTCCAAGCAAAATGAAAGCATATTCTGTGTATGGGTCTAAGAGAAAATGGCATAGTCAGCCGAGTGCAAGTAAAGTATGACGTAAAGGCAGTTTTCAGTTTCAGTTTATTTAACCATTAACCTAAACTTCTGTGCTCTGGTTTCGGTTGCTACATTCCAGCATCGTCTAGTAAGGGATGAAAGCATAGAAGCATCAAGTGAAAAATTTCCAAAAAATCAAAGTAACAAGCGAAAATGCAACCACGCCACTGAACGCGACACCTAGCTATATCACTTAATGTTCCCAACCATTTGGTAGTTGGGTCGCGTGGACCCCAATCTGGAAGTCTAACACTTCCTACTTGGCCAAGTCCACTAGTCAACGGTTCCATACCTTTTTGTCATGTCATGGACTGACCACCTCAATCCACCTTCCAACCACTACTACCTGCCTCAGAGACAGCGCACGCCGAAGAAGTCCATCGGTGGGCATGCGTAACACATGTCCCAACCACATTAACCTGTCTAGGTTCAGTATTTGATCCACAGATTGATCTCTGGTTCCCAACACCTTACGTCCAACCTCGGCATCGCTGATACGGTGTTCTCAACATACTCAGGCAATCCTACGGAGAAATTGGTGCTCAAACACCAACAGTATTCATCTATCTTCTACTCCTATTCTCCGCCCCTCCCAGGGAGTGGAAGAGACCACGTGGAGGTCAAAAGATGACGTGGCAGCGAGGAATGAGAAAATGTACAGCAAACTTAGGAAAAGTAGGTGCTTCACGTCTTCGTGGTTGGGGTCCAAAAGATCCGTCTATCAGTTGGCTGGAGACACTGAAGGATATGGCTGCGAACCGCGAACAGTGGAGATCGTGTTGTCACTTTCTATCGAATCAGAATGTTTGATCGGTGTACGTTTGTACAGTTAGACTGTGTATTCCGTGTGTTGGCTACTAGGGCATTCTTTCCTTTTCCCACCCATATAGGTCCACTCCTTGTCCATCTTGTATATTCATACTTTTTAATTCAACGTGCAACATGGTGAGAAAAGCAGTGGTCAGTGGGGCTTGCCCTACTGTTTAACGCTGTACGATGATGATGATGACTCCTCATGGCCATGTTTCTGAACCGTATAAAACAACGGGTTTAACCACCACATTGTACACTCTACCCTTAACAGAAAATCGGATGTCACGCCGGCGCCACAGATGATGGAGGTTAGCAAAAGCCTAACGCGCATTCTGTATACGCAATGATACTTCATCCGATATCTGTTCACCTGGTGAAATATGAATGCCCAGCTAACAATCCATCTACTTCAGCTAGAGCTTCACTTACCAAGAAGGCGTTTGGTATTGAGCCAACCCAGTCCTGCAACAGCATTTCACAGTTTGAGATGCAAAACGCATCCCAAACATTGCTACACTGTTTTAAGGCTATCTAAGAGAACTTGCAACTTACCTTGATATTCACTCAGAAGAACAGTATCGTCCGCATATTCCAAATCAGGCAGTTTACTGCCTGAGCAAAGATCGATGCCACTATTCTCATACGAGGATAGGGCTACTTCAAGAACCAAATAAATCACGAAATTGAAGAGGAAGGGTGAAAAAAGGCAACCCTGACGAACGCCACGTTCCGTGATGAACTCGGGTGAAAGATCACCATAAGCAAGGAAGAGGTGTCTGTGCTCTCAGGTTTGTCGGAGAGTAAAGATTTGGTCAATACAACCTCGACCGGGTCTGAAACCGGCTTGAATCTCACGCGTACACATTTCACGTGCGCTGGATAATTGGTGGAGAATGAGCCTGGTGAGCAGCTTGTACGAGATATTTACAAAGCTAATTTCTCTGTGGTTCCCACAAGAGAACCTGTCACCTTTCTTGTAAATCAGTAAAATCATGAATTGATAATATTCAGTGGGAATCCGATAAATATACAAGATTACCAGGAGGAGTTTTGTTGACTACAAAACCAAAGCTTCGAGTCCATTAATGAAAAAAGGGGAAATAATAAATCAGATCCGGAGGTTTGTACCTTTCCAAGCAACCTATCTCCCGCACAACCTCCATTTCTGATGGAGGAGTGATATGTACCTGTATCGTTTTTCAAGTAGGTAAATTTAGAAGACCCACTGTTGAAGTGGGCCAACTGAATTATTTCTTAAAGTGCTATATCCAACGCTCCAGATGACATCCCTGGGAATGAATCAGTGAGCCGTCGAATTCCTTGATTAGCTCACTTACACCGGGTTTCCGTGGACCGGTGCTTCCAATCAAACGGAAAAGGTTGCGAGCATTGCCAGTAGATACAGCCTTTTCCATTTCCCTACATTTCACAATCCACCACTGCTAACGGTCATTTCTGAGGCCCCCAGTCAGTTGGCGTCTCGGAAATTTACGCACTTCATTGAATGTGACATCGAGAGGAACGGATCTGTGAGCATTCAACACAGCAACTGATGTCGAAGATATCCATCGTTTGTGAGACCGACTTGCACCAGAGTCCTGGGTGGCATTAGAAGCGGCATATAATGCTCCCTTGATCCGTTCCCAGCGTTCATCTGGGTCCTGGACATCCGGTTGCAAAGATAATCGTACAGACAGTTCCGTCTGGAAATCACATCGCCGGTTATCATCCAAAAACAACGGCGCCGGATGGGTAGCATACACGTTGGTACGACTACAGACGAGACGTAAACGGAAGCAAGCACGTACCAAGGCATGACCTGAGTCCATGGGTGTAGAGCAGAAAGAACGACAACCATCAACTGATCCACACCAGCGGTGACCAATCACAATATGGTCAATCTGAGTCCAACGTTGTGATAATCATCATCATCATCGTACAGCGTTGACCAGTAGGGAAAGCCTCACTGACCACTGTCCTTCCCACGACGTTTCACGTAGAATTAGAAAGTGTGAATATACAAGGTGGGCATGGAGTGGAACTACAAGGGGGGGGGGGGAAGGAAACAACGCCCTGGCTGAGGGGTTATTTTTGGACCCCAACCTTGAAGACGAGAAGCGCCTACTTTCCTAAGTTCGCTGTGCACTTTCTCATTCCTCGCTGCAACATCATCCCTCGACCTCCACGTGATTTCTTCCACTCTGCAGAAGAAAGGGACAATAGGGCACGGGACAGTAGACGTGCGTTTGCCATACGTGACACGTGCCCCAACCAACAAAGTCTACTAAGCTGGACACGTCGTGGTAGAATATTTTCTGAATTAGCATCCAACACTCGCTTTCTAACCTCAGCATTGCTCACTCGGCTATTCCACCCAATCCTAGAGATACTATGTAAACATCGATGGTCGAAAACCTCAAGACGACGAATATCTTCCGCACGCAGACTCCAAGTTTCGCAACCATACAACAGAACTGAACGCACTGCAGCACAGTATACACGGCCCTTCAACTTCAGTGAAATATGAGGTCGGCGCCACAGGTGCTTCAGTCTAGCGTACGCCGCTCGAGCCATGAATATCCGCGTGCTTAGTTCTACTACTGTGCTCTCACCTGTCGTCACGCTGTTGCCGAGGTAGGTGAAGTGGTCGACAACTGACAGCACCTCCTCATCGAGCATCGAGCTCGGAATCGTTGACGTTCAGTTTGCAACATCACTCTACACTTTGAAGGTGCAAAGCGTATACCGAACGGAGCTACAGCTCTTGCAAGTCTATCTAGTGCACGTTGAGCATGTTCCATGGATTCGAACAAGCAGACAACGTCGTCCGCATAATCTAACTCATAAAGCTTTTCACTATTTCCTAGTTCAATGCCCACATCCTGAAGATTTCGCAACGCACTCTCCATTTTTTCGTCCATGACGAAGTTGAACAGGAATGGAAACATGGAACATCCTTGTCGAACACCGCTGGTTGTTTCGGACGGACTGGATGGTTCACCGTAAACCCATAAGTGAAAAGATGTATGAGAATACAATGATCCCAGTAGGTTCACGAACTTCTGGGTACACCTTTCCTTGAAGAGTACTGAAAAGCGCTTTTCCATCAGCTGAATCGAAGGTGCCTTTCAAGTCGAGGAAAACCATTATTTGCAATTGAGTAGTAGGAGATTAGATTTGTATATAATATGATTCATCATGCAGCTTGAACGCTCAACTCACCATTGAAAACCATGGAAGCACTGTACAGCTGTTTCATCCTTGTTGGGAATCATCAGCAGTGCTCATCCACCGAGCCCCCACGGGGACTCATGTAGTGTAAATCTTCAACAAACCGTTGAGAGCCAGCCCGAATAGCCTTGCTTCTAAGGTGTTCGATTCACAGTCGTTCACCCCGGGTTCGAGTCCCCGTGGAGGCTCGGTGGATGTGCACTGCTGATGATTCCCAACAAGGATGAAACAGCTGTACAGTGCTCCCATGGTTTTCAATGGTGAGTTGAGCGTTCAAGCTGCATGATGAATCATATTATATAAAAACCATTACTGTCGATCAACAGTGCGTGTTACGCGTCTCAACTAGTTGGCGAAGAGTAGAAAACTGGTCGATGCATCCTCGATTTGGGCGGAATCCAGCCTGTTGTTCGCGAGCGTTCCTCTCGCGAGCCGGAGTAAGACGGCGCAGCAAAACCGAGGCTACTACTTTGGTGATTAGAGGAATAAAGCTAATCAATCCCGCGATGGTTACTACAGTCATTGCTATTCTCTTCTTGAAGATGGATTCAATCAATGACTCGTTCCGTATCAACGGAATACGATCCTTGTTCAAAATGTCACGGAGCAAGGTGGTAAGTGATTTTGTCAAGGTATTTCTATCAAATTTGAAAAGAAGTGGGGGAAGTTCGTCAGGACCGGCTGCTTTCCCATGCTTTAGTTATCGAATACATGACTCCACTTTCACTTCCGATGGAGACTCAAGTGATACCACCCAAGGAATTGCAGTTGTTGACACAGGAGCAGCAACACTAGCACGCGGCCAGCTAAACTGCTTCTTGAAGTATTCGGCAAAACGGTTAAGCCTTTGTTGTTTGCCATGGATGGGTTCTCCATTTCTATCGCATATCGTTTTGCTGACAGGGGTATGGCATCAATGGGTGTTACGAAAAAGTTTGAACAGCCTTTGACTGTTATCTGAAACAGCCGCTATTTCCATTTCTTCGGCTACCATGACCCACCAATTTTTACGATCATTCTTAAGGCTTTTCGTATCTTGCCTTTGCAGCTTTCTCCGCATCTTATTCATCTCCTTACAGTTCGAGAGCTGGCGCTTTTGCTCTGTTAGACTGATCGACCCTTGAATAGTCTACTGTCTTTGATAAACGTCGGACCTGGGACCACAGGTGAAATCTGCTGCAACATGCATCACCTGTTTGATATGAGCCCAATGCTCATTTATATTACTGTCCGTCGTAGTTCCTAGCTCGTGTGCTAATTTTTGTTCATAACTGGCCCGAACTTCTGGATGACACAAACGTTGCACGCCTAACCGGGTTTGCGGTTTGCGACGATGACCATGGAGATGGAGAGATAATCGCATTAAAACTAATGCGTGATTCGACTCTACGTACGTGGACCAGTAAGACCTGCAGTTCTGAACAGAACTGCGCCACCGGTAGCTTACGGCGATATGATCAATCTGACTCAAAGCACCTGTAGAGTTAGAGCACCATGTAACTGTGCGACGCGAGCTGTGTCGGAAATTGGTGCTAGACAAGAACAACCGATTGCCTTACTTACTTTTACTTTTACGCGACTATCTCCTGCGAGAGAATAAGTCGGCTCCATGAATATCACGGATCATTGCGTCTTTTTCTATTGTACTGGTCCACGTTTTGAGCTGCCCACCAAGGCGACAACGCCAACCAGGGCAGGGAGTGGGGCAGTGTTTGCTTGGTTATCTCTGACTCGGGTCGCCGAGGCGTATGGCCGAACCACTGAAGTCGTCGACGTTGGAGGAGGACGGGCAGAGCATCGATATCAGAGCACCGTCTCCTTACCTCGTCGTTGGACACCCTGTCGCGCTACTTGACTTTGAGGATTTCCCGCAGGCACCAGTGGTCGAAAACCTCCAGCCTTCTGGTATCCTCAGCTCGTAGTGGCCAGGTTTCGCAGCCATAGATGAGTACGGGCCGGATGGCAGCACGGTAAACACGAACTTTGGTTCTTAGGCTGATTTCACTACGAGTCCACAGCGTTCGTCTTAGCTGAAGAAAGGCTCTCCTGGCGCTGTTGATCCGTGATACCACTTCATTTTCTGCCTGGCCGTTCGGAAGCAGATTTGAGCCTAGGTATTTGAATGAAGGGACGTATTCGACTGGTTGGTCATTGATCGACAGTTGTTGAATTGTCGGGCCCAGATCGGTTGTAAAAGCTTTTGTTTTGGTCGAGTTTACTTCAAGTCCGATGGACCTCGCGAAGGAGTTGATTCGATCGAGGATTGGTTGTAACGTAGCGGGGGACTCTCCTAGCACAATATCATCCGCGAACTCCAGGTCCGATTGTCTGCACAAAACTGGAGAAACCTATCCCCGTTTTCTGTACACTCAGCGGGTAAAGTACAATGGCCACCTAAACAAGTTTCTGACACCCTAAGTTTACCAACTTGCGCATTAAAACCACCCGCCAGCAGTGCAACGCCAGAACCTTTGCTCCTGCGGAGGAGGGCGGCGAGTTCATCGTAGTAGTCATCCTTCTGCATGTTAGAGCTGCAGTCCGTTTGAGCGTATGCCGAGATCACAAACAAATTGCGCTTAACACAACTATTCTTTCGACCCCCGGAGTCTCACAACACATAAACGACTGTTAACAGGGATCCAGTCTAGGAGGACAGCCTCAGCCCTGTCAGTCAAGACTATTCCTACACCACGTTGACCCGCAGCTTCGTCTCCTGAAGTGAACAGGAAATACCTAGATGAGATACCCTGAACAGCTAGTTGAATCACACTGCTCAAATCTTGGATACGCGTCCTACTTACGCAGCAGACATTATTCTTCAGAGAATCTATTGTGAGGGCTAGGCACGCCTGCTGACCGGCATGCATGAGTGTACGCACATTACAGGAGCCGAGGTTTAGAGGCTGGCGAGACTTGAGGAAATGAGTTACAAGATAGAGGATTTTCACACTATTTGACAACGAACTGTTGCGGGTATAGGGCGGGTTATCAATCGGAGCGTTATGGGTTGACAGAATGGGCAAAGAGAGGTGGTTGGGGACAGAAGAAAAAGGTTGAATAACAGAGAGGGAACTCTGAGCAGTAGCCCACTTATCACTACCCACCCCACTCGATGCAATGGGCAGCGCGGTCCTGACTATCCTGCGCGACGACCAATCCAGTATAGAATTATTTCTATTCGTGCAGTTCATGGGAGATGTTGGACGAGTACTGCTAGGATGTACAGCCGCAAAGCAGGAGAACGATTAGTAATAGCATCCAAAGCTTTTAGTTCTAACGGGAACCTATCCGCAAGGCAGCGGGATGGCTTAGTGGAAGCCCATTTGCTTGGATCAATTATTCTTCCACTGATTTTACCGACTGAGTTGCCAGTTCAAATCGACCCCCACCCCGGAGGATCAGGAGACTGGACTTTGTCTGGCCTCTACCCACTGACCTGTCAGACATGATTGCATCTCCGGCTTGAAGAAGCCGTCCTGTATAGCTCCTTGGGTCATGGAGGCACGCAAGCCATCACACCACGTCAAGGTGCAGTCTCGTCGTGACGGTGAGATAATGACAGATAGATGAAAATGGTGAGTGCCTGCAACGCATGCTTGTTTGTGAGTTTACCTATGGTGTTGGCATGTTTCCGTCGATATTAGAGTTACGTTGGTGGTGGACAGTTATGTACTGTCGTCCGGCTCGTTAAAATACTGGACCTATTGGAACCTTCTGTAGTTCTACACTCCAAGTTTTAGGGTCTGCTTGCCGGATATCCCTAATATAGCAACGGGGCATTGAGGTTACGGGATATATCCCTCCTAATGTACTCATGCGCGAGTAGTTCAGTTCTGTTCATTCGACCATTAACCTCACACGTGTGCTCTGGTTTTGGTTGTCACCCCGCAGCATCGTCGAGTCAAGCGCAAAAAGAATAAACTAAAAAAACCGAAATCAAGGTAACAAACGGAAATCATGAGGGAAAAGGAAGAATCCGAATTCAACTACGCCACTGACAGCAACACCTAGCTACAAGAAAGCTATCATGAGAAGCTCTTTGGGTCGTGGACACACGCAAGCCATCACGTTGTCGTGATGGAAGATGATCAGTTGGCTTATACTGACGACGAAGGGGCTCACTACAATGACTAACAAGCTTTGCAGTTGCTTTGGCTGTGGGGGCTTCAGTTTATTGCAACAATAATTACTATTGTGCATTGCCGCTGGGTTAAGATGCGATAAGACATTGTTCACAGCACTAAGCATGTTGATTTTGAACGACTCTATTATGCCGGCATGCACGATTAATTTTTCTTGCCACCTGACAGAAGTTTCTTTTCTGTGGGATAAGCTGTCATCTGTCAAACGACTCCGCGTACACAGTGGCAAAGAAAACAGCAGCATGCATGTTAAAAAAGTTTGCTCAGCTGGAAGTGCAACCGGACAAATTCACGAACCACATTTTCTTAAGTTTCCCGTTCATTTCAACTAGCGGACATTTAACGGCAAACAACTGCTACGAAATAAAAGGCACCGAGTGAAAACAGTAAACTTTTGGCAGCTGGTAGTGACAGTCAGATGCCGTTTAGCATAAAATCCAGCGTGCAAGACCGAACTCCGATGAGCCTACATTAAAAGGTGATTTTCGTCGGTTAATCGAGATAAGAGATGATCTAGTGTGCACCAAATAATGCTGTGGGTATTAAAAGAAATCTGCTTTTACTTGTTGTAATCTATACGTCGACTCTTAATCTCCAGCTCCTCGACTTTCTAATATTTCCCCAGCAGGTGTGGGAATATATATACACCTATATATATATATATATATATATATATATATATATATATATATATATATATATATATATATATATATATATATATATATATATATATATATATATATATATATATATATAGGCATTATTCGAGACCACATCAATTTAGTTCAGTACAGCCTATACAACCACTAACCTCAAACTTCTGTGCTCTGGTTTCGGTTGCTACATTCCAGCATCGTCTAGTAAGGGATGAAAGCATAGAAGCATCAAGTGAAAAATTTCCAAAAAATCAAAGTAACAAGCGAAAATTACGAAGACAAAGAAAGAGTCCCAATGCAACCACGCCACTGAACGCGACACCTAGCTATATCACTTAATGTTCCCAACCATTTGGTAGTTGGGTCGCGTGGACCCCAATCTGGAAGTCTAACACTTCCTACTTGGCCAAGTCCACTAGTCAACGGTTCCATACCTTTTTGTCATGTCATGGACTGACCACCTCAATCCACCTTCCAACCACTACTACCTGCCTCAGAGACAGCGCACGCCGAAGAAGTCCATCGGTGGGCATGCGTAACACATGTCCCAACCACATTAACCTGTCTAGGTTCAGTATTTGATCCACAGATTGATCTCTGGTTCCCAACACCTTACGTCCAACCTCGGCATCGCTGATACGGTGTTCTCAACATACTCAGGCAATCCTACGGAGAAATTGGTGCTCAAACACCAACAGTATTCATCTATCTTCTACTCCTCATGGCCATGTTTCTGGACCGTATAAAACAACGGGTTTAACCACCACATTGTACACTCTACCCTTAACAGACAATCGGATGTCACGCCGGCGCCACAGATGACGGAGGTTGGCAAAAGCCTAACACGCCTTCTGCATACGTGATGGGGGCGAACAAGACCATCAGAGCAGTCGTTCGCTTGCAGGATAATTAACGACAAGCATAAAATTCTCAAGGAATTCATCATCATCATCATCATCATCATCATCATCATCATCATCGTACAGCGTTAAACAGTAGGGCAAGCCCCACTGACCACTACCTTTCTCACCATGTTGCACGTTGAATTAGAAAGTATGAATATACAAGATGGAGAGGGAGTGGACCTACACGGGTGGAAAAAAGGAAAGAATGCCCTAGTAGCCAACACACGGAATACACAGTCTAACTGTACAAATGCACATCGATCAGTCATTTTGATTCGATAGAAAGTGACAACACGATTGCCACTGCTCGCAGTTCGCTGCCATATCCTTCAGTGTCTCCAGCCAACTGGTAGACGGATCTTTTGGACCCCAACCATGAAGACGTGAAGCACCTAATTTTCCTAAGTTTGCTGTACATTTTCTCATTTCTCGCTGCCACGTCATCTGTTGACCTCCACGTGGTCTTTTCCACTCCCTGGGAGGGGCGGAGAATAGGACACGGTACGGTAGACGTGCGCTTGCCATACGTAACACGTGTCCAACCAACGTAGTCTACTAAGCTGGATACGCTGTGACAGAACGTTCTTTGAATTAGTACCCAATACTCGCTTTCTCACCTCATCGTTGCTTACTCGGCTATTCCACCCAATCCTAGCGATACTACGTAAACATCGATGGTCGAAAACCTCAAGACGACGAATATCTTCAGCACGCAGACTCCAAGTTTCGCAACCATACAACAGAACTGAACGCACTGCAGCACAGTATACACGGCCCTTCAACTTCAGTGAAATATGAGGTCGGCGCCACAAGTGCTTCAGTCCAGCGTACGCCGCTCGAGCCTTGGATATCCGCGTACTCACCTCTACTACAGTGCTCCCATCCGTCGTCACGCTGTTGCCGAGGTAGGTGAAGTGGTCGACAACTGCCAGCACCTCCCCATCGAGCATCAAGCTCGGAATTGTTGACGTCCAGTCTTGTAACATCACCTTGCACTTTGAAGGTGCAAGACGCATGCCGAATGGAGCTACAGCTCTTGCGAGATAATCTAGTGCACGTTGAGCATGTTCCGTGGATTCGAACAAGCAGACAACGTCATCTGCGTAATCTAGGTCACATAGCTTTTCACTATTTCCTAGTTCGATGCCCACATCCTGAAGATTTTGCAGCGCACTCTCCATTATTTCGTCCATGACGAAGTTGAACAGGAATGGAGACAAAGGGCATCCTTGTCGAACACCACTGGTCGTTTCGAACTGACCGGATAGTTCACCGTAAACCCTTACGCGGCCAGAAGTATGAGAATACAATGATCTCATTAGGTTCACGAACTTCTGGGGCATACCTTTTCGATGAAGAACACTGAAAAGCGATGTTCGATCAACTGAATCAGAAGCGCCTTTCAAGTCTAAGAAAATCATTATAGTCGGTCGGCCGTGTGTGTGACGCGTTTCAAGTAGTCGGCGAAGAGTAAAAATCTGGTCGATGCATCCTCGACCTGGGCGGAATCCTGCCTGCTGTTCGCGGACATTCCTCTCGCGAGCCGGTATAAGACGATGCAGCAAAATCGAAGCTAATACTTTGGTGACTATCGGAATTTACCTAATCCCACGATGATTACTGCAGTCATTGCGTATTCCCTTCTTGAAGATGGGAACAACCAATGACTCACTCCATATTAACGGAATACGCTCTTCGTTCCAAATGTCACGGAGCAAGGCGGTAGGTGATTTTATCAACGCCTCACCACCCAGTTTGAAAAGAACTGGAGGAAGTTCGTCGGGACCTGCCGCTTTCCCCCGCCTTAGTAATCGAATACATGACTCTACTTCTACTTCTGATGGGGGCTCAAGTGATACCACCCAAGGAGTCACAGTTGTTCACACGGGATTAACTACACTAGCGTGCGGCCAGCTAAACTGTTCCTTGAAGTACTCGGCCCATTGGTCAAGTCTTTGCTGTTTGCTATGGATGGGTTCTCCATTTCTATCGCAAATCGTTTCACTGACCTGAGTTCGCCGTCCACCGGTGTCACGAATAAGTTTGAACAGTCTTTGACTGTTACCTGAAGCAGCTGCCACTTCCATTTCTTCGGCTACCTTGACCCACCAATTTTCGCGATCATTCCTGAGGCTTTTCGTAACTTGTCTTTGCAGCTTTCCCTCAAGGAATTGGCGGAAGCAAATACCATAGCAGTGTTTAAGAGAACGTTGGACGTAATGTGGGCACGTCTTTTGCGATTGCCCGTTAGTCCACAAACTGAGTCTAGTTGTGTTTCTTCAGTCCATCTTAGTCTGCTTCTACTCTAGTGCATTTCTGTCTACCTAAGTACCTCCCCTAAGTGTCTTCGTCCTTCTTTATTTGTTACTATTTCACGAGAGCTGGTGGCTGGAGGTTTCAACTGTTGCATGAAGAATGAATCCGCTGATTGCCGACGCCTTGACCAACTGAGATGATCCTCTTTGCTACTCTCGGACGGCGATCCCGATATGAATCATGCTTCTCAGATACCGAAAGACAAAGGACCACACGAATTCGAAGCACAGTGAGACCGGTGGGCTTGCAGGTGCAAGAAGCTGAATCCGTTGGCATTGGCCGCCGGTTCTGTGCTCCGATCTGAGCTGAAGTTCCTCTATGTTGCATACAACCAAAATTGGCCCGTCTCCAAAATAAACTCCAAAGAGGGGTTGTCACTGAGGTTTATTGGTGGTATGTTTAGGCAATCAAATTTACCTATAGAAACTCGAAAGCGCATGCGTCCCTGCAGGGACGGACACCTGACCCTGATTGCATAATCCATCTAAGACATTTAGTTTGGTTCAGTTTGCAAGCACTAACATTACTATACAACATTGTTCCCTCTAAATGTATATATCAGTCAGATCTTACTGTGCAAAGTGTTGCGGCAGAACCCATCAGAATACCACGAAAACACCACCCAAGCGGCAAGAAAGACCAGACCGGAAAGGTCCGAAACGTGCCCCTCGGGCCCCAAAGTTCAACTCAGTTCAGTTTGCACAGGGTAGGTGATGCCCACGGCCAACCGATGGCGCAGAATTCCTTTCACGGTAGGCACACAAGTTGTGCGCCCACAACTGCAAGGCATACTGCGATGAATCCACCCAAAAGTAAAAGGGAAGTGCAAAACCTCGGATCAGATCAGATCAAGTCACATGAATCGCGGCTTTTGCCTATGCATATCCGGACTCAAATACTCAAGGGCTTCACAGTTCCCACTGTGCTCCGACTTTCAGGTCGTCCAAATGTTTTACCCGTTGAACGATGGACTGCGAGGAAAAAAATGAGAAGCAGGTTCTGTCCCGAAGGACCGACTGTCGCGTTGAATAGACAGGTACAGAGTCTAAACTAACTGCAACTCTCGCCTTAGTGAATCCACCACTGGGAACAACTGAATAGTCGGAAAGGGAAGTCGTATGCTATATTTCGTCTCGTGTGACAGGAAGGTTGTGTTGTGTCCCACAAGGAAAGAAAAGAACTGAAAGTGGATGTGATATCCAAGGAGCAAGATGACGGTGTAGCTACCTGGAGATGACTGAGTTTGAATGTGTTTATCCATGACCAAAATTACCCCCGGCAAACATAGCCAACTAACACTTAGCTCTGAGCAGTTTTTGTGATATTCGATGCCATATGGCTGTTTGTTATTTGTCTGCTTGCGCCGTAGACAACTGGCTCCCATCTACTGAAAAGAAAACTGTGACTACTCCACTTGCGGACGGCTAGACCATTAGCTCCCTTATCTATTATCGCGTCTGGTGTCACCGTGCTAAGTAAAAGCGTTCAACACTGTTTCATTGCATACTGTTCTTCATCCGGTTCAAAGAATTTCACTTATAGGCTTGTTGCCAGTGTAACGTACACGCGTGGAAATCCTCCCTAACCGTGTTGTTCAGACTATGCCCTGTATCTTATTGGCCCTCGAACGAGCACAACATGCATCAATCACTGCACTTCAACATTTATTTATATTTTCCTCGCGTTAAGCGGCATGGTTTTGATTCGAACTTGACTGCCATAACGGTGGTACCTGACAATGACCATTGTTGAACTCTGGTCCTCGTTGCTAGACGTTGTGGCCTTACAGCTGAGGTTTGTACATATTTATGTGCGTATAACTTGTTAATCCAGTTTGGCAGAGACTACTAATCAATCTTGTTCTGGCTTTTGGATTCGTTTTGAATTGGCTACGCGTTGCTCACAGTCACAATAACCGTCACAGTACTCAACTTGGAATTTCCAGGAGGAAATCAATCAGAAATGCCAAGAAGAGGATAAAGGCAAACCAAGGCTCGACAGGGAGTAACCCGGCAAGTCCCTGAGGTATTTTTGAGTGGTGCTGATTTCTTAGACATTGCTAGGTCTGCTAGT
This sequence comes from Fasciola hepatica, assembly GCA_948099385.1. NCBI lineage: Eukaryota > Metazoa > Platyhelminthes > Trematoda > Plagiorchiida > Fasciolidae > Fasciola > Fasciola hepatica. Next base: position 4,566,074 of record CANUEZ040000046.1, read on the forward strand.
CCTCTCAGTGCAATTTCATGTACCTCAGCTGGTGGTATAGAATTTAAAGGCGATGATTTCTATCGATTGAGTATGTTTGAATTAAAAACCCAGCTTAGACAGGCAAGGGAAGAAGCTGAATTTGCCAGGAAAAATCAACTCCGAAGACAGAGGCGAGAGGTGACATTGGAGACCACGGAGCGTACTCCGTTCAACCCAGCAGTTCCGTGGAACCAATAAATTTGACTTGTACCAGAGTAACCCACGCTAATGACTTACCAAGAGTAACGTTGTCCCCATTTGACGGGAACGCAGAACAGCACTGTCAGTTCGTTACACAATACGAGGACTTTGTGGAAAGGAGAGTATCCGATCCAGGGCAGAGATTCTTGTTTTTACTGCAATACTGTCGTGTAAGAGCCAGGGAAGCAATCGACGGGTGCTCGGTGCTGGATCCCGAAGAAGGTTACACTCGGGCTCGTGAAATTCTGGAAGGTCTATTTGGGCAAGCATTTAAGGTCCCTCGGAATTCGATCGATGGTGTACAATCAGAGACAACACACTCCAAAGGCGAGTCGGGCTCCCTAGCCAACCTGGTGATAAAAATGCAGAACTGCAGCATCGCACTGAATCACTTGGATTAACGATCAGACCTGAACGCACTACACATATTGGAGACCATAGTGCGCAGTTTACCCACAGAACTACAGGGTAGATGGGCCGATGAAGCCCAAGGGATCAATAGATTTGGGTGAGAAACCACGTTTGAAGACCTAACGCACTTCATAAACCCTCATGCCTGGACAGCAAACAGCCGCTTCGGTTAACTTGTGCGCGAGAGGAGCAAGTCACCTAGGATTACGACGACGCCAACCCGGACCAGGGAACCAAGTAGAATTCCACCATGGGCAAACACACAAGCCCTATCCCGCGAAGGTGAAAACTTGCGGTGTGTAAGGTTTGTAGGGCGCCTCATCGCCTGGCTGAGTGCCCTCGCTTCCGCAACGTAGACATCGACCAACGACGGGGAATGGCTAAGAGACTGGGCGCATGCTTCGTCTGTCTCAACGACTCAGATCGAGCGGCTATGTGCCGGAAGAAACCCAGTTGTAGTCAGGAGGGATGCCATTGGAAGCACCATTACCTACTACACAAATGCCAGAAGTTGAACGCCAAAGAAACACCGAAGCCAAGCGTGGTCTGCCCGGTGTCGCGCTCCACTAGCAAGCCGTTTCGCGTGGGAGTAATAATGGTTGGCGTAGAAACCCCAGTTAGGGTTATAAGTGCATTGGTCTTCGTAGGTAGTGGCTCAGACACCACTCTAGTAAGGAAGGAGTTTGCAAAGAGATATGGGATCAGGGGGAATCAATCTTCATTTTCGGCGAGCCCGGTGAGTGGCATCCAGGTCATCCAGTCGACTAAACTGCACCTACAACTCGTTTCCTTGGTCAAAAACGATAGAGAAGAAACCCTAGAAGCATTCACCATAAAAGAACGGCCGATGAGAGCACTTTAGTCAGTGTAATCGATTCTGATTCAGTGGCCGCATCTCGACGGGGTTACGATCGAGGAGTGGCAGAATAACGAAATTGATCTCCTGATCGGTTGTGATGCACCGGAAGCGCATTGGGTCCTGGATCAAAGAATAGGAAGCCGCAAAGCGCCCTATACGGTACGCCCTGTATTTGGCTGGACTTTATGTGGTAGTACAGATGGAAGATGCTGCAAACAAATCCAAATCAACTGCACTTCGGTGGAAACGGCGGACATTGAACAGGCATTCCAACCGCTGTATAACACCGAATTTGCCGACCTGGCCATGGGCAGAGATGCCCCCTCACGAGAAGATAGGTTGGCATTGGAAATGGTGGCCGAGAACGCTAAGTATATAATAGATCGTTTCGAGGTTCCTGTCCCGTGGCGACCGAACATGAAACCTACGCCAAACAGCCGAGAAATGGCTCTGAAAAGATTATGCTTCCTTAGAACCAGGCTAATTCGAAAACTACACTTAGGGATAGAAAGTATGCGAGCCATGCAACATATCATAGACTTGGGTTATATAAAAGAGTGGATATAGCGGTAATTAGCGCAAATTTGAGGTGGTACCTACCTCATCACCCGGTCGTGAACCCAAAGAAACCGGGAAAAGTCAGAGTGGTTTTCGACTGTGCCGCGAAGTGTCAGGGTGTGTCACTCAACGACCATATACTACAGGGCCCAGACTGAACAACACCACTAGTCGAGGTTTTATGTCGTTTTCGGCTAGTAAAAGTGGGCGTCTCTGTGGACATACGTGAAATGTTTCTACAAGTAAAGATGCCCGTTAAAGATAGGGACGCCCTTCGTCTTCTCTGATGGCCTGAAAGCGACTCAAATAGTGCACCAGACGAGTACAGGCTGACCGTGCATCTCTTTTGGACGGTATCATCCCCCCTCTGTGCTAATTTTGCCCTCCGGGAAACCCTCAAGCGTTTCGGCAGCACCAGCAATTTGCTGGGAAGAGCAGTGGACCACTTCTATGCGGAAGATTTTTGTGTTCCTTTGACGACCCAAATACTGCTACTCTGTATATGACCGAAATGATCGCCACTCTAAAGGCTGGAAGATTCAACCTCACTAAATGCACTTCAAACAGCCAGGAGGTGCTCAATGTTATCCCGAAGTCCGAGAAAATGGAGTGTGCGAGAGGGCTTTTGAGATCCTCTTCATAAACGGAGCGCACGCTCAGACATCGATGGAAGCCCGAAGGTGACGAATTCATATTCACTCCGGACCTACCCGAACGACCAGCCACACGGAGAGGAATCCTATCATCATTCTCAAGCCTCCACGATCCCCTGGGATTCGTTTCGCCATGGTTGTTACCGAGAAAGTGCTTGCTGCAATCGCTGTGCCAACGGGGGACGGGTTGGGATGAACCTCTCCAGGATGACGACGATAAGCAATGGCGCGACTGGCTGCACAGCCTGGAGCAACTTGGTGAGATCAAAATACAAAGATGCTTGACAGGAATCAAATGCACAAACGAGGCCTAACTCCACTTATTTTCTGATGCATCAGAAATAGGCTACGGGATAGTGGATCACCGCTGCTGGGTAGACAAAAATGGTGGGCGGCACGGCCAGATACTATTCGCAAGGGTGAGAGTGGCTCCAATTAAAACGGTGTCCATTCCGGGGCCTTAACTGAGGGCAGCAGTACTGGCTGTGAAAGCCGCGAAGCTTGTTAGGAGATGCTTCGACCGGATAAACTGGAAAAAAACTTTTGGACTGACTCAGCCACGGTACTACATTACATAAACAACATTACCACTTGCTTTAACACTTTCGTGGCCAACAGACTCACTATAATCCACGAGTCGACTAAAACCGATCAGTTGCACTATGTACAATCCGCCAGTCACTTGGCCGACTTCTGCACAAAGGGGCCTGAAAACACTAGAGAGGTTGCGGATGTGGACAATGGGACCGGACTTCATAACTGCAGCTAAAGAGGTGCGACCAACGCTACTAATACCTAAGCCTGATGATGGCGATATCAAAACCAAAAGACTGATACTGGCTGCAAACTTCACGGGAAGCGTGAGCCTAATAGAAAATAGAAATAGAAAAATTGTGCCACTTCCGCGACTGGGCAAAAATGGTAACAGCCGTGGGTTGGTGGACACGATACAAAGTGCTCCTATTGATTATGAAAGGCGCACGACCACAAAACACATTAAAAGTGGAGACGATACTACCGGGCGAGCTGAATCAAGCCGAACTCGACGTTCTACGCCTACTACAACCAGACGCTTTCCCGTTCGAGGCCCACGAGCTGGGTAGGATAGATGATAATGCCAAAGGAAGCAGGCAGTTGCACAGCAGTATCCGAAGGCTAAACCCCATGCGAACCAACGGACTACTGAGAGTTGGAGGGCAGCTGACGAATTTAAACCTAGAGTACGAAACAAAGCACTCCATAATAATCCCTGGTGACCACTACATAACGAAATGCCTGATAGACCATGTGCATCTAGAAGAGGGACACGCAGGTTTGAATCACTTATTGAACTATATACGCCGACGATTTTGGGTGACAAAGGGACCGGCGACGGTCAAGCGAGTCACAGGCAACTGCATCACTTGCCGTCGCCGGACAGCGGTGGCAGGCTCACAAATAACGGCCCCCTTTCCAGCCGTGAGAGTTCAACTGGGATGGTGCCCGTTCGTGGAAATCGGCGTCGACGGCTTCGGCCCGTTACTTGTACGACAGCAAAGGTGCACGCGAAAGAGGTATGGCTGCCTGACAACATGTTTAAAATCCAGAGCAGTCCATCTTGAAGTAGTGCATAATATGACCACCGGTCCATTTTTAATAGCCTTCCAAAGGTTCATAGCGAGGCGGGCCGTCCCCAAGAATGTACACTCAGACAACGGCTCGAACTTCGTTGGTGCTCATAAGGAGTCAGAGGAATGGTGGAACCGCCTGGACCACGCCAGAATACAAAACAAGGCCGTAGCAATCGGAATAGAATGGCACTTGTCTTGAAGCCTTGAAGTACTACACGGTTTGGAGGCCTTGAGCCCAATTGTCCCGGTGCTCGAGGAAATCATTGGTCTTTTGTCGGATTTGCCTAGCTTGAACGAGAGAAGAATGAAGCGGGGAGGGGGGAAGCGGAGGTGGAGGCGTAAACAAAATACACATGACATCATGAGCTGTCTCACTGTGAACATTGCCTTAGGCTGAGTGGGGGTGCGAAATTCATGAACATATATGCCATAAAATACACCTTTTTCGCTTTTTTGACAAGGAACTATTGAGAGAAACCCAGATAGATGTTTAGCTTTTTCTTGAAGATAGTTGTGTTCTGCGAGAGAAAAATATCTTCCGGAAGTGCATTCCACAGAGTAATAACCCTATAGCTAAAAAAATTAATCCTCAGTGAGGTGCATGGCCTCGGTTTGAAAACCTTTCTGCTCTGACCTCGGAGAGAAGAGGCTGGACAGACGGAAAAGAATCAATCGCTTTGACCTGATTCAAATAGGTGCAACATCAAAAACAGATCACCTCTTACGCGTCTTAAGCCTAGGGGGTAGAGATTGAGGAGTGAGGCGGACGGGACAAGATAGGTGGGATAAACCCCTTAGTGCCTTGGCGGAGGCCCTCTGAATCCCTTCTAGGTTCTCACGGTCTCGAACAAGACCCGAGTGCAATATCTGACTACCGCACTCTAGCAGAGGTAGGATATACGTGCCGAATATTATGGGGAAATCATCCCTAGATATACACGGGAAGGACCTTCGAATCATATCTAGGAATCGAAAGGCAGACTTGCTCGCAAGTTGGTGATGATGAGAGAAGGACAGGTTACAATCTAGTCGGCCAACCGTAGGCAGTGTGGTTGCTCCTTTAGTGGAAAGAGTGTGACCAGTTTCTCTGCCAAAAGACGTGCTCACGCATTTGTCATCGTTAACTGGGAGGTTCCAATCCTCGAACCAGCGTTTTGTTTCATCAGTTGCAATTTTCAGGTTTTCAACGGTTGAACTCCGGGGGCTTACATGGTCTGCGTACATGGCAATGTTCGCAGGAAGGATGTCGGAAGATCGTTTATATAGATCAAGAAAAGAAGAGTACCTAAAACCGACCCTTAGGGGACCCCAGTTGTTACTAGGGGGGGGGTTCAGACGAAAATTCTCGACGTTAATCGCAAAGGTACCATCGGTTAGGAAGCTGCGTAGGATGGCTAACATGGATCCTGTAATCCAGTATGTTTTGCAGGTTATAAAGAAGAGGGGCATGGGGGACCTTATCGAAGGCCTTAGCAAAATCGATGAATACAGCGTGAGAGCTGGCCATCATCATAGGCTTTCTTTACACTGTCCACGACAGTAAGCACATTAGAGAAGCGTGATCTGCCGGGAAGAAACCCATGTTGGGACGGGGCGAGGATCCCATTTCTGTGCAGACGGGAACGAACCTCACTCTCAAGAATTCCCTCAAAATTTTGCTGGTGATACTAGTGCGACGTATGGGCCTGTAACTAGAAGCAAGATGTCTGCTACCCTTCTTATAGATGGGTGCGACAACGGCTTTCTTCCAGCTACTGGGAAAAACTCCATCGTCACCACATCGCTGAAAATGTGAGGCAAAAGAAGCAGCTAATGTGTCCGCGGCTTCCTTGAGAATACGGGGGTGGATTAGTTCAGGGCCCATGTGGCAATATTGGTCGAGCCGTCCGAAACCTTGTGCGACTACACCAATGGGACCAGTGACGTGGTTAAGGTTAGTGGCCGGAGATATCGGGTGCGTGGTAGGGTGGGGTGATATGGGTATGGTGCTAAAAGTTGTAAGGAAGTATGAGCTGAAGGCCTCGGCTACCTGACTAGGGGAAGCCACTGGAGACCCGGCACTATCTTTGAGGGCTAGTGGCATCGGAGCTCTGCCTCTTAGACGGCGCATGTACTGAAAGAAAAATGTCTCATTGGTCCATGCTTAATCAAGTACAGATCGTTGGACTGTATTCTGAGAGGACTTAATCTTGTCTTTGCATATGTTGAGAGTAATCCTGAAGTTTTCTGCCTCACGGACAAGGCCTGCAGCTTTAGATCTAGCGAAGAGGCGTACGGGTTCGCCCAGAATGCTCCTAATGGGGCCAGAAAGAAGCCGCTTACCGGTCTGTGGAGGACGAATTCCAGGGAAAAAAGCCTACCAGCTAAGGAGATTAACTCTTTGAGATTCTCTGCCATTTCATCAGCAGAGTTACCTGAGCTAGTTGAATTCAGCTGGGAGCGAATAAATGCACCGACTTGGTCAAAATTGGTCCTTTTGAAGGGTCTCAAAATTTTGGTTTCTGAGGGAAGAGGAGGCCACTTCACGGTATAATCGAATCCAATGAGAATGTGATCACTTTTGCCGAGGGGCGGCAAGTAGTGCACCACATCTATTTGGAACCGATCATTGGTGATGACCAGGTCTAGTAGGGACGGAGCTTGTCCTGTGCGATATCTAGTCGGATCTCTCACGTTCTGCACCCATGAGTTTTTCAGTACGAGATCAAGGAGGGGTTTACCGAAAGTGATATCCGGGGGCATCAGCTCTTTGCCAGTTTGCACTGGGAGAGTTGAAGTCACCAGTGACTAACAGATGGGTGAAGTCTGTATAGCTTTTCAGGGAGCCTAATAAGTCTATGAGACCTAGGCTGTCAGTTGAATTGCATGCGGGAGGACGGTAGACAACACCAAGCAATAGGGTATCTGTCCTAGAGAGGTTAAACACGGCCCACAAACAACCAATACATGAAAAGGTTGGGGTTGTCAGTAAGGTGGGAGGAGGGATCGAATTATCGTAGTATATGATGACCCCGCCGGCACGAACTCTACTGGAGTCCCGCCTTACTGTGAAGTATCCCGGAATGGATATTTCGGCATCAAGTATGTCAGGGGTGAGCCAGGTTTCTGTGAGGGCTATGATCTGAGGCTCCTTATCCACTGCAAGCTGCCGAAGCTCCGGGATCTTATTCAACACACTCAGGCAATTGCTGTAAAAACACTTGAGCACATGCTCAGGAGTTGTTGCAGAATCGCCAGAGGCAGCTGGTTTTAAAGTTTGAGGAGGGGGAAAGAGGGGGATTTGAGGATGGAAAGGAGGTCCTGGGAGAGTCCGGGGCTGAAGATATTGGGGGGCTAGAGGGTAAGCAGACTGCTGGGGGGACCGGTAAATTTTGATGTCTTGTAACCCGGGGGGTATCACGCCAGGCGGACGGTCTACATCCTTCGGTCTCCGAATAGGGTGTGCTGCTTTTTGTGGTTTGCTTTTCTGCGCACTGCGTGATGCCCTGTTCTGAGTTTTCTTGTTGGTGATCTTGTTTTGCATGACAGCACCAGATATATTTCCTAGTGCGCTAACCTCCTCACTTCAGTTTTTCAGCAGAAACAGGTTGCAGGTTTAAGTCTGGGCTCAAGGATGAGGAGTCTTGTCCGTTACTACGGTCTTATTAGCTATGTCGGTGTCTGGGATACTTTTCATAGGCATCAGATGTTTAGTAGCACTAGGCCTACTACTAGGAGTACTCTCCGCGACGGGAGATGGAGTGAGTAGAAATGCGACGGATGGTGGGCATGCAGCTTGATCATCAAGGCGAGTCACCTGGACGATTGGCAGCACTATGAGTCTAGGATCGGATTTTTGTGGAATTGCTGGCTTAGCCATCTCATTACGGAGCCTCAGATGAAGTTGCTTGTCAACGGATACTCTTTTGAGCCCTTTAATTTCCTCCTTAGGCTTTGCGGATGAGTAAACAATTTGTTTGGCTGACTCTGGGGCGCCCATTACAATGAGGATGTCGTGTACCTGGTTGGTGCGTTCGGTTACCAAACATGTGGACCTACCTTTAAGTGGGAAAGGGAGCTTAAGGCAGTTAAACATCTGAGAATAGGTGTCATGAAAGTGATCCGAGTTGAGAAAGCGACCCCGAGGGATGACGCTCCTGGAGCCATTCTCGGTGTCTTGTAAAATCTTGGCGGCATCAAGAATTTGCTGATCGGAAACTCTGCACACCTGATCGGCTGCCCGGGACACCAGAAGGGATTTGATAACCAAGCTCCCAAGGCTGGTCAACTCATTCTTAAGGGTGTGGACAGCGGCCTTCAGCTCAGCTATCTCTGCAGCTTGACTTTGGACTGCACATTTTAGCGCATCCGTTGCCAGCGCATTATGAAGGACCGTCTCGTCCGGATTGAGGAGTGAGACATTGGCCACAGAAGGGATGTAACCAACGGTCGTGGAAAATCCCCTTAAGCCGTTGCAGTTCCATGTTTTCCTTAACATCACTCACTTGCTTACACTATTGACGTGTCTCTACGCACTGTTTGTTTTTATGGACCAATTGTTGTTTGTTCTCGACCAGAGAACTACTCTGTCATATTCTTTTTCTGGACCTGCGTGACGCACGTGCCCCTTGCTCGCATGCGGCAACTCCGTTTCTCGTTTGTTGAGTCCTTGTGATCTCATAGTTGAGGTTTGTACCTGTTTGGTGTTATTGTTCATTCAATAATCTAATATCGTAGAATATCGCGGATAACCGCCTTTTGATTTCGGCATCCGTTGTGAATTTGGCTACGCATTGCTCAAAGCTTGTGTTACAGGGGGAATTACATTGCCTCATGGGGACTGTAGACTCGTCTGATCAAGGGGTTATATCAATGGTGGGGGCATTGACATTATTCAGGATCCAGTCAGTACAGATAGAGATCAACTTAAATAGAGGGGGCGGGGCGAGAAACGAGCTGTGTTTTGTAAAAATATCAAATGAGCTATACTCACCAAGGGAGACTAACGCGCCGCTGGTGTACCGCAGTTCAGTTTGCGGGCCACCAAATGATGGCCTTCTTTTCAGCCGTGAGAGTTCAACTGGGATGGTGCCCGTTCGTGGAAATCGGCGTCGACGGCTTCGGCCCGTTACTTGTACGACAGCAAAGGTGCACGCAAAAGAGGTATGGCTGCCTGACAACATGTTTAAAATCCAGAGCAGTCCATCTTGAAGTAGTGCATAATATGACCACCGGTCCATTTTTAATAGCCTTCCAAAGGTTCATAGCGAGGCGGGCCGTCCCCAAGAATGTACACTCAGACAACGGCTCGAACTTCGTTGGTGCTCATAAGGAGTCAGAGGAATGGTGGAACCGCCTGGACCACGCCAGAATACAAAACAAGGCCGTAGCAATCGGAATAGAATGGCACTTCAACCCACCCATGCCAGTCATCGCGATGGCGTTTGGGAAAGGACTACGGAAGTACTCACGGCTTTGACCTCACAACGAAACCTCGATGCCAAGACGCCGAATGTTTTACTAACAGAAGTAGAAAGCATACTGAACAACAGACCCGTGGTGCCAATCATCCCGGACCCGGAAGACAAACTGGCTCTCACCCCGAACGACCTGTTATTACTGCCGTCAAACGTAGAATCAATCGCTCGGGAAACCCTACGTGGAATGTATATCGTTGGGTGGAAACAAGTGATCCACTTGGCACAGGCTTTCTGGAAACGCTGGAAGAGGGATTACTTACCGACACTGCAGCTTCGGCAAAAGTGGATTTCCAAAGAGAGGTCGTTCAGACGTGGCGATGTGGTCATCCCCGTGGAGAGCCAATTAATTTAAGACGATTAGCCGGTTGGTGTGATCAAGGACTGCCGTACAGAAATCGATGGCTTCGTGCGCACGATGGTGGTGAAAACAAATAGGGGAGACGTATTGCGATATCCGTAAGATACGTCTGCTTGAAGGCGACAGTGGCGAGGGCGAGGTTGAGGCTGCAGACCAAGATAAAACCAAGTCTGCTGACACCAGATGAAGCTGAATTTATTTATTTGTTCCTCAAGCTTTCTCCCGCAGGACCCAACCCTTCATACCGTCTTTGAAACATATTTGTGTCTAATTTCATACGGGGCTCACGATTTTCTATGGAGTTAGTTGTCCACACTTTAGTTTATCACACGACACGACATTGTTTGTGAAGTAGCAAAAACTCTTGAACAAGCACTTGTTGGCTGTTTGTAGAAAAATCTGTTTTTCCGGGACCTATTTGTATTATTATTCAACCTGTGTCCAAGTGGGTATAAGTTTTGAATGAAACATACCTCTAATGTGATAGCACCACACTTTGAGCCCCTGATGTTCGAGTACCCTGCAGCTATCTCGATTTTTCTTCAAGAATTCTCAGTCTTCATCTAGCCACGTACTTTACTGTTGTTCGGGCAGCCGTTTCCTCCACATTCCGTAATCTATTTAAGCATCTCGATCACTTTGAAGTCCTCTTTTATACGGATAATGTAGTATCATTCTCAGAACAAACTCTAAGACGTCGGGAGATGGATCATAACCTTAAGAAAACCCGCAAGCTTGTCTGCGACTGGCCAACAATAGACGAAGTTCATGGTGACCTGCGTATGCACTGACTTAGGGCCTAGGTAGGTTAGGGCGAATCAGCACTCCTATTTAATCATTGGATGTTGACCCCCTCACGGGAGGATTTGGTGGGTGGTGTAACCTGCATGCGTGTAAATCCTCCCCAAACGTTGTCATATACCTGCATAGTTGAGACTATGCTCTGTATCTTATTGACCCTCGAACGAGCACAACATGCATCAATCGCTGCACTTCAACATTTATTTATATTTTCCTCGCGTTAAGCGGCATGGTTTTGATTCGAACTTGACTGCCATAACGGTGGTACCTGACAATGACCATTGTTGAACTCTGGTCCTCGTTGCTAGACGTTGTGGCCTTACAGCTGAGGTTTGTACATATTTATATGCGTACAGCTCGCTAACCCAGTACCGTACAGACTACGAACCAATCTTGTTCTGGCTTTTGGATTCGTTTTGAATTGGCTACGCGTTGCTCACAGTCGGAATAACCGTTACAGCGGCTACACTCAAAACTGTGGCGCCAATGAAGTCGCGATGAGGGATAAAGACTGGACCTTTTACCCCGGGCACCTTTAAAACGGGTTCAAGATAAGTCTGTCGGGACACCAGTTATTTTATCACCCCAATCCTTTTCCGATGACCGCACTTCGGTCGGCTGACAACTACTTGGAATTGTTGGTAGACTTAGAAGTGGGCCGCAGCCTTGAAAATCAGGGATGTCTAGAGCCCAGAGATAGAGAAGGCCAGCAGTTTCGTGAAGTGTCGGAGACTTTTCACGAGGTTGGCGGAGAAACCTTGAAAGTCTTAGGCGTTCGATCGGTAGGGGTATTCCAAATCCACCATCCGCAGTAATTTGACACAAGACTCTAGGAGCAATTATTTGGATTATCTTACTGTCCACTTCGTACTGCAATATCAATGGGGATGGACAAATGGCACAGACCCTCAAAGAGCACGTCAAATTTTTACCACAAATCATCTCCACGTAGAAGGTCGTCGCCAATGAAAAAGGAGGATGAATAAAGTGAGAATATTAACTTGGTGAAGATATTGGACACCCCACTGTGGACGATAATCTAGCCGATAAGTCTCTTCTTTCGCCACACCGGCGTCTTTGTCCGGAGTGGCACAAAATTGGGCTGGACGGGGGTGGTGCTTCATGCCATTGGCACTGGTCGTGGTTAACCCACTACAATGCATTCTAGGTAGGCCTCACCTTTTCATTGATTACTCGTAAGGACCACGATCCAAGAAGTGCTGGACAACAACGTGATCTAACCATACTAGTACCCCTGGGCAGCGCACTTGGTGTTGGGGTAGAAGAAGGAAGGATGACTTCGTCCGCCTCAAGTATAGAAAAAACATTCAGGTGGCTAAGAAAGGTTTGTTCCCTCCGCTGAGGATGGGTGATCCACCAGGGTCACCAGGGCGATTCGAATGGTTTAGTTGATTGGACCTGCTGTGTGGATAATAAGTGGTGAATGTACGAGAGCCAGATGGTCAAAATAGTGCCTTCGCACTCCCGGATGGTCCACACGATTTACAGGCAAAGCCTTTTGGATTGAAAAAACCCGCTGTAAGATGCCTCGAGCAATACGTAGCAAATTCGAAGCGGATCTCGAAAGCAGAACGCGATTGTCCGTAAATTCTACGGTACTAGATTATTAAGTGAACAATGACAACAAATACATACCTGGATTATGCGATCACAGGGGCTCAGAAAACGAGAACCAAGTTGCGGCTGACGAGGAAGGAGCAAGTGCCTCACGCAGGTTTAAAGCAAGACTTGACGGAGTAATGCGTTGGACGCGAATAAACAAAGGTTGGTTCATGTAAACATACAGTGCATAAAAACTCAAGTAGTGTATATGAGCGAGTGATTTCAAGTTAACTTGAAATTGCAGTGTTTCTTGAGGATTTTTAGGAACCCGCCGTTACACGCATCGGCCACCCTTCAGCGCCTAATGTATAGGGTTTTGCTGAAATTCGTCCGAAGTTGCTACTTGGTGTACTTGGATTGCCTGACCACAAAAGTGTAGGCACCAAAAGAAGGTTCGCGCAACCCCACTCCTGTAGTCGATAGGGTACTTAGTGTGGGCCTTGAACCAAGACCGTTCAAAAGCCACGCCTTGCAACTACAAGCGTCATGCTTAGGGCACGTTGTGCCCGGGACAAGCACTCAAACGGAATTTGCGAAAACAGAGCTGGTCAGGAGCCGACCGACTCCGAAGACTGCGTACGAGGTTCGAAGCCTCTCAGGGCCAGCGTTGAATAATCGGAAGCTCATGTACAAATTATTCACTGTATCTGCCTCAGTAGGGACCTTGCGGGAAGCTTATGGATTATATGAGTGCAGTGACGACCAGCAAAACGCAGTAGCAGATATTCGCTTTCTGCTATTTCAGGCGAAATTGTCAGCATTCTCAGACGCCATAACGAACAGTGGAGAACTTATAATGGGCACAGACGAATTAGAAGAGGCCTCGGGGCTGTGCTATAACTAAGCTATCGAGAAGGCTAGAAGCACTTGGTGTCGTATGGGAGCAACACGTTGAGCAAACACAAGAGGAACTAGTGTACTACTAGTGACGAATGGCTGACCCTGGCGTACTTCTTAAAGCACCCGCGATGTTGCCTTTCCGGCTGCAACCCCTGGTCCGAGTAGGTGGCTGAGAGCTTTTGTGGCCTGTCACCTTCGAGGGCTTCGAAGGCCAAGTGAAGGGCTGGCTAGAACAAGCGCACAAATACCCATATGCCGGTCTAAGCCAACCCGGGGGAAAGACGAGGGAATCTAAATGGGAAAACCACAGAGAAAGCCCCTCATCCAGCTCCATTTTTTGGCACTGATCAACCTCGCCACACGTTTGAAAAGCTGGAGGAAGATGCGCTCTGAGGTCTTGAGTATTAAGGTATTGAAGTGGCACCTGGATACGAGGCTGAAGAACACATGCTACAAGATTTTGAGGTTATCTTGTTATCTAAATGTAGCCTGTGAGGCGGAAGATAGTTAACTGGATAATGAGATATTGGGGAAAAAGCGGGTTCGAAATACAAACTCTGACCGAATCTTGCATCGGATATTGCAAGCTGGCTGAGACACACCACGGGACGGCGCAAAAGGGTTCTGGGTGTTAGCGCTGACTGGATCCTGCGTTCTATGTTGTTGGTGAGCTGGAAATGATCATCGGACAGAGGAAGAGGACAAGGCTCTACGGCATTCCTTCCATTCTGAGTGACACGAAAGATTCCGTCTTTGAAAGTCTATAGGACTTCAGACAGCGAGGTTTCCGAGCCTCCCGCTCCACACAAAGTCTTTGAAGCTTGGGCCTGTGAACGGATAATAAATGTTCCAAAAGGTCACAATAAATTTACTCCCATAGATACGAGACCGAATCAGTCATCTCTATCGAGGCATAAAATGGGGAGGCTCAAGGCCTGCCGGAGAGGACCTGGTCAGAACAACCGAGGAAGCTCAATGTTCGTGGCCACTTTAGAACGGAACCAAACCGTGGTGACTTACTTTCCTCCGAAAACAGGCCCAGGAACCTCAAAAAATTGGTATTTCCACAACCACAAGCACAGACCGTCATAAAACGACTTCAACATGGCCCGAGACGCTCTTGTAACGACGCACTGTACGGCGCAGTCCGCTCCAGTTACGGGTGGCCACACCAAAGACGTAACTTTGCTAACTTCTGCCAGCACAGCTAGTCCTGCTCTACCTGGCGAGATCCCAATTTCGGACAACAAGTATCCCTCAAGCTCCTACAGGCGGAATATCCAAAAAGGAAGGTCGGAGTCAATATCACTGGGCCATCATCGGAGGCAATACATGTTATTGTAATGGTCAGTTAGGAATTGGGTGAAAGCTATGGCTATTCTTGCAATCAATGATGCAGGGACCGCAAGAGCATCTTTTAAAAACTGTACCTGAAATTGAGAAGCGCCCTGGCGAAAATTACTCGGACAAGAGAAGCAGTTTTGGAAACAAAACCGTCTGTGAATGGTGCAAGTTGCTGCAGGTTGTCTAGAAGGGAACTGTTGCCCACCACCCCGAATAGAAGAGTCAGACGAACGGGAGATCAGTATTTTGAAAATGCTACTGAAGGCCTGCAAAAATTGTATCTAACCGGCCAGTCGACGTAATGAAATAACCTGGACCCGGACTGAGCACACCGGAAGAACGATGAGACCAGGCAAGAACAGTAAGAATATATTCCGTTACATTCCGTTGGTATTCACTGGGTTATGTACAAATATAGGCATATTTTCATTGGCAGATAACAACCAGACCGATCGCAATGTGGCTTAACTGAATCCACACGATCTAGCTGCTACGGTTCGGCTTTACCCGATTGTCTGGATACTGCATACGAAGCCATGGCGCATTGGACCGCGGGTGGAGTCACTGAAACCACCACGGCCTTCCTCACTCGGAGGTTCCTTATCGATTTGGATTCCTTGACACACAGATCTTTGGACTGGTACCGTAAGCTGTGGTTGCTTTTCATCGACATTTTCGCCTTCTTTGTTAGGAGCAGCACAACCATTATTCTTGGTTACCGTTTCTGCTGCGTATTCGAGAGTTTCGTTGAAGTGAAGTTGACTAGGGTCGCCCCGGTGTAAGGTTGCTTCTTCAAGGTTAGTGATCTCGACCATGGATTGACCAAGCTGCCTTTTATTGATCCCAGTGGCTGGTCGAAGCTCGTTGCCCTAAATTATGGTATATTGATGGAACCCAAACTCCTCAGTGACAACCTGGGACTTATTGATTTGAACAACAAGGCTAAAGTCTGTTTTGTCATCGAATGCACTGCTTCCCGATATTACAGTGGGAAGTTTTCTACAAACGTCTATAATTCCGGCAGTGTCTTCGAAATGGCTGGGGCGATAACACTGTTTACAGTACCCACCAAATTCTCCGCAGCACCATTGGAACGTGGGTAGCTAGGTGCTGTTTGAAGGCATCGACAGCCAATGCTATCCAACCAACAGTTCAACTCAGATGCACAGAACTGGGCATCATTATCAGTGGCGGGCACTTGCAGGATGCCTTCCCGGCTGAAGCGTTTCTTCAGAGTCTGGATTAGGAACGACGTGGTTGGAGCCGAGGTTTAAAATGCCTCAGGTCCTTTGGAGTGTGAAGTGATAATTACGGGGACATGGTGTCTGTTAAGGAAAGGAATGCGGAAATCGGCGTGTATAAGCTGTCGTGGTATGTGGTCATCGGGCCACAGGCTCCAGTTGTTCGGTTTCGACTTCGCTTCATGTAGACACGCATCACTGTTCTTGGCTGCTGTACATACGTTCGCTTCCGACTCAGGCCACCAACACATTTACCGAACCAGAGACTTCAGCCTTTTCAGCCCCCCAAGTGACCCTTGTGTTGGTTCTCTTGAACCGTACGGCAGTAAGACCAACCGATCGCCATGACGCAAGACTCCATCAGGTTGTGTGAAGGATTCCTCTTGATTCACAAAAATCTGTGGACACTTCTGTTCCATCTCCGGTTTCCTCTCTTGATTGATAGCAGAAAGTACTGACGAGTAATACCATTGAGTGTATTTGTGTAACTCCTTTCTCAACACTGGGGCCGCTGGTGACACGAAATAACACTGTTCACCTGCGGCGAATCGTGAGAGTCTCGGTAGAAAATTAGCACGCGGAAGTATTTCATCAGACCGATGAGGAATATCGTAATTATATGCATCCAGGAAATACTCCCCCGCTGCATTTTGGTGGCTATGGATCTGGCAACGGAATTATTCGGGTCGAACAGAAACTGTATGGCTTGACGGTCCTTGACCATGGTGAACTTTAATCGAGACAGACATTTATGAAGACGTCGTACGGCCCAGAACACCGCCATTGCTCATTTCAGTGTCTACAAGTACCCTTTCTGAGAAGCATTCCGAGGTCGAGAAATACAGATGATCGGGCATCCATCTTGTTCAAGCACCGCACCGATTCCAACCTCAGATGCGTCCGTGATTAGCGCTGAGTGTTTACGTAGGGCAAATGGAGCTAACGTCATGCATTCAACTGTGCTGGTGATGAGATCTCGCGTGACTCTTTATCTTTGGTTTGTCCACCGCCACCAATTGGAAAACTCGGCGAGGAATGGGGGCTGCGCTTTCGTTGATAAATTCGGTATGAACCCGGTATAGTATTGCAGACAACGTAGGACGGACCTCAGCTGTACCTGGTTCTTTGATGGCTTCGTTTCGACAGTAGGATTGAAACTGTTGGGGCGTTGCTTTGTAGCTTTTTGCGCTGCAGCAGTGCTTTTTTTCAATAATTTGACGTCTATTTGATCGGGTGTGTGATGACTAATTTGTCATTTCGGGAAAGTTACGGCAGAATTCGCAAGGCCACAGTCCACGGTAACCGATATGCCTTTTTGGGAAGTGTACAGCGAAATAGGGAACTATACAGCTGAAATTGTCATATGAAGAGCCCCAAACCGCCTTTGTATGCATAAGTTTTGGTGCAGACAAATATGTTTTATGGGCTTGAATCGGCAAACTAAAAGCTAGAAGCCCAAAAATGTATGTGCTTATGCGCATAAATTTCTGCATTAAACGGGCAAATACAGTCCATAATTGCCAGATACATATATATGTTTGTATTTGTATCTGTACTTATGTGTGTAAATGTATGTATGTCTCTATGCGTAAATGCGTATATATATGCTGTATATATATGCGTATACATATGTATACATATATCTATATATATATCATGTTCAGCCCTTAGATGACGATAATCATTATGCAAATACTTTCTTGTCATTTAAATACTCATCTTATTTGCAAACCGTGCATCTGCTGCTACCATGGCTACGCATCACAACTTGATCTGCCGCCTGGTTCCCACTTCCATGTTGGTGCGTCACATTCCATTTTTCTGAAAGTAAACAATCTGCTCAACGTTTACGTGTTTACGTCCGGCCGCTTCTTTCACCAGCACCTAGGCAGTCTCTCTCTGCAAATGAGTCCTTCACTGGGTATTTAACTGATTCAGCCGATATTCGGTCGCTAAGCATTACAAGGGTTTTCTTCAAAGGATTTAACTTGCTCCATGTCCGCAACTTTACTCCTCTTTCATCATCTGATTTGTAGTCCAGAGTCTTTCCATACACCGAGGAGCGCTACTGCTGGTTTGCGCCTCCCTTGGAAACTTCTTTTTCTTCAAGGCGAACAAAAGTTCCGTCAGTTCTGTTCCATTCTCTTGCCACGCAGCTGCTCTTTTTGTGATATTTGAGTGGGAGTCTACCACTTCCAACCAGCGTTAGCCAGACTCGGCCAGCCTGGCCACCCCGCTTTGAGTTCAAATTTGCCAGAGGCTACCATGAGGAGCAACTGAAATGCATTCTGCCATGCTATATCGAGTGCTCATACCTGAATCACCCTCTTGGAATTCGGACTCTGCTTCCAACTGTACCTTTTGATCTTCCGTTGCAGCACGCCCCGGGGTTATCCGAAATAAACCATTGTCATTATCAATATCATTACGCAAGTACACACAAAGGCAGGCATACGCACTGAGTACTTACCTAGATTTAGTTTATCCCCTCAAGCCTGGACCGGTTTCTGTTTCCACGACCGCAATAATGGGAGATTGTGCATACCTAAGGTAGCCATTATTTACGACAATTTGGCCGCAGTGAAGTCTGAGCTTATAAGGAAGCTCTACCGCTGTTTAATGCCCCTGTCGATACAACCTCACTTACGTCGTCGACGTGAAGGAAAGCTCACGCCAGTAACCATCCCTACGTTCATTGTGTGATTTACGTAGTACGTGGCAGCTATAGCCAAAATGATGAGTCCTCTCCGTAACGAATGCAAAAAAGAGGACCATATGAATAATAAGTGTATTCAAAGGTGGAGGTTCATTTGTACAAAAAGATCCTTTGATACACACTTCCGTGCTGGAATGACCGCCCCGGGCACCAGTGCCGAAAACCGGCTAATTTTTTGTAGACAGGTGATGCAATCCGCCGTGCTGAGTAGGAGCAACAGCCTAAATGAAGCCGAAGTTCTGCTGTCACAGCGGCGGATCTAACCGCATCCAGCACCCGCGGTGTAGTGATGTTTCTGCCATGTTCCCTCTGTAAATTAGAAATGGAAACAATTAATGTCTGTGTAAAGTCCAGCCACCGGAACATTCGAGCGACGCGTAGCGACCAATTTCGACACAACTCAAAACAAAGTCGATTCAAAATAGCTACGTTACTATATACAACAAATAATTAGTTTTAAAATAATCAAACTTCAATAGTGTTCCTTCTGGGCTCTTTCGCTCCAAATTGGGCAACAAATCAACAGCTGCAGCTGGGTTACAGCAAAAGGCTAGATACAGAAGATGTGATTACCAAATACAGTCACGACAAAGTTCGAGCTGAGCGACTCTTGCTCGAGGCGACGGTAGGAGTCCGGCTCGTGACAAAGATTTAGAAAAATAAAACAAACAATCGGAATTCCAGCAAAATTAGTTCATACGAATGATAAATGTCGTTTGTAACTTGGATGCTAATGCATGGAACGGGGTTTCCTGAACTCCTTTACAGCCTGTGTTTGCTAGGCTCTCGGCAAAGTGAAATTTTAATTCTCACTAACTTTACTTTCAGCAGCGATAGCAGCGAGGCAGAGGGAGTACTCACGGTTCTCCGCGTTTTCGAGGTTTGAACATTGGTAGTGCGTCCAACCTAAGCAACGGCGGCACTGCACCCACTGGGTTTCCCGGTCCAAATCCACCTCGGGATCCGGAAGATGACAGGCGCCGCGTTGGTTTTCCACGATCGGAGATTGCGGCCTTTCCAAACGACGCTCCTTCTTTTGAATCCGGGGTCGCTTGAAGGTTGTAATGTGCAAACTTTGGAACTGTACCAATTGCAATGGATGTCCTTTCCGTTGAAAATGTTGTTGTTCCGTGTTTCTGAGTTTTACCGCCACCTAACTTTTCAAATAATCAGGAATGAAATAGACCTGCGAATTTCTCGGCTTCTGTTTCATATACAGCCTAACGTTTAGCGTATGTCCTGGGCCCCCTTGTTTCCCTGGGCTTCTATTAGCAGAGTCATCGTCTCCCACCTCTACTGTTGTAGTAGTAGCTTCGTCAGTGCAGCCTACGTCAACATCCCGTCCAGAGCCTATGAAGATGGCTAAGCTCCTCTGCCTAAAATCACAAAGTTACAGTTTACCTTTGCCCGAACTTCCTAAAGCTAACGGAATATCCTTCTCGTTGTCTTCGCTTACAGGCAACTTGTGACTATGGCTGAATTGTGGTGGAATTTCGGCAATTACGTCCAACATTTTCGTCGGCAGTCCAACCGACAACGGTAAACTACCGTCAACAGCCCATCGACCTAGGGTAGTCTGTGGAACGAATACCATATTTTGTTGGTCACATGCAAAATGAGACCGAAAGAAATCAACCGCTGTTCAAAGAAGCAACAAGTGTAACAGCCGGTCGTGGAAAATCTCCCTTTTTCCCTCGCGATTCAGTGTTTTTCCCAACATCACTCATTTGCCTACACTGTTGACTTGTCTTTACGAACTGGTTGTTTTTCTGGACCAATTGTTGTTTGGTCGCGCCCAGAGCGCTACTTTGACACATCCATGTTCAGGACCTGCGTGACGCACGTGCTGTTTGCTCACACGCTGCTATTCGGTTTCTCGTTGTTGGGTCCTTGTGATCGTATTATTGAGGTTTGTATATTTCTTATGTCATTGTTCATGTAATAATCTAGTATCGTAGAATATCACAGACAATCGTCTTTTGCTTTCGGGATCCGTTGCGAATTTGGCTACGCATTGCTCAAACGTTCGCTACAACAAGTGCAACTGGGTCGAAGCCCCATTTACACAGTCACTTTACTTAACTGACGGCTTGTGAGCAACCATCCACTACCATTAGGAACAAGGCTCCTAGCCTGATGCAAATGCATTTTTTCCAACTGCTACACGCGCAACAATACTTAATCTGGTTGAATCACCCAAGTATTTCTCGATTCCAACGGAAGATCGGAGGGAAATAACCAATTGTTTACTAGGTCTACGACGTCCGGCTTCGTCTTAATCCTTCGTTCGTTTTAAATGTCTTCGTGAAAACATCTATCTGACACAACCTGGTAGATAGCCATTTCTACAGGTGAAGAGTCTCAACCTCTACCCCCACGGTGGCAAACATACCAAGGGTTGCCATATTCCTTGTACAATAACCAGCCTACGTTGCCTTGTACGGTGACCAAGTACGGTTTAAGTTATTCATCGCCTCAGAACCACGGCCAGGAACGGCTGCCCTAGGCCAATCAACTACAACCCTGTTGGAGATGTAAACTAAATTACGCATCCACCGGAGGATACTTTGTTCGTCCTCTACTGAAAACCAAGCAAGCCGTACGAACGAAGCGCCACATCACTCAGAACATGGAAACGACATAAAAATTTGTGCTGCCGGATATGTAACTGCGGATCCAACATGCTAAGCTAGGCCTCGATCTAACGTGATGGTCTTCACTCCGGCTGTAATCAGTATCCTGGCTCTCGTTTCTGCGAATGCACGCAGATAGCTTACACTGCTCTCGTTAGGGAGAGGAGCGTTAAATATTGAACGACCTAGGCCACTATCGTCCGTCAACTTGCAGTGCCAAAGAATGTAACCACCACAGTTAGGCTGCTGGGTGGTATCCGCTAACTGTACCTCACCATAATTACCCACCAAAGCCTTCGCGGTCTGCGAAATATGAAACCCGAACCTGGCTACTCGCTCCCGCGATATGATCTGTAGATAGACCTAGCCAGCCATTATTTGTTGAACTTTTAGCCCACCAGCCATCTACGGCACTGGCCCTGGCCCTCGTGTAGCGAATGTCCCTCACAGTGAGCAGCCGGTTGAACCTTTTGCCGGTATGTTCAAGTATATCACTGGATCCACTGAAGGTTCCCATCAATTATAACACGTGAGATTCTGATCGGGAGTCAAAAGCTTATCACTGTGGTAGAACCTATCGCTGGTTAGATGGAAATAGTGGTTATGCTGCTGACATTAACCGACGACGTTGTATTGCATTCACACTGCACGGATTCTCAAGAAGGCCAGGTACTGATTATTCTGATATATGAGGGGTTGAAAGAGAATCACAGAGTTGCGCCTATCTGGCGGCTGTCCTACATCGGATTCCGTTTTGGACGCAGCAAAATGAACTCGGTAGTACGGGGAAAGGTTTTGGCAGTGCACCCGGATGCTTACGAAGCCGGTTCTCGGCACTCTCTCCTATAAAAGTAAAACGAATTGCAGGTCTGCTGATGAAACAAGCTCAAGTCTTCCTCAAACCTTTGGAACAACACATAGATATCCCTTACATGTTATGAGGAACACTCAGAGTCACCAAACTGGACACGTGAAGCTGCCTTGACGGTCAACGGGTTTGAGCGGGAACGGCCTGGCATATCCTCCTTATACTAAATGGTGGCTTACCTAAACAAAAATGGCAGTGAAAATAAGGACACCATTCTTATTTTCAGATAAAATTATCTTTTCCCCTCAAACCATTTTCTTCAATATTGACGAATAACGACCATTTGGCTTTCATCAAGGTTGAACCGCAGGACACCACCAGCCTGGCTGGCATCCACTGGCGCTTACCATGAACCCCCGGAAACTCAGTTCCAGGACATAGAACTTGCTGTTTGACGGCTTCGTCAGAACATTCTTCGCTACAAATCATTCCACAGTCTGCTTCAACCAATGATCAATTTCCCCTTTTGGCGCAACAAAGACAGTTACATCTTCCCAATATGCCAATAATCCAGTCAAAATATCATTTACTTGGTCGACAGCGGCCTAAAAAATGCCGGACCAAAGGTGCAATCCGAAGGGTTGAAAGTTGTACCGAAACATTTCCCAAGGGGTGTTGGTGGCGGTGAGAGGTCCGGGTTCTGGGAGCAGCGGAATTTGTAGACATGCGTCAGCGAGATCAACCTTCGGAAAAGATGCACTCCCGAGCACGGATTTCATAAAATCTTCGGGTTACATAGCAGTCGCCGCACATCTTCCCAGTAGTAGATTCAAAGTGAGCCCGTAGTCCTTACTAGTACCTGGCTTTTTCCCATCGCTTTTCATTGCCATAACTATCGGAACTGCTCAAGAAGACGAACTTACTGGGGTGATCACACCCTTCTGCCCGATTTGCCCCAATGCCTTCAGAGAACCTTTTTTGGCCTTATGGTAACACTCTTTGTTTGAAGAACACTGGATCACCATGGACTTCAAACTTTACCGGCTCCACCACCATTCCTACGCGATTGCTGAGCATTGTATAGCTAGTCATTGGAGAATCACAGGACGAACGGGAATGGCTGA
Source organism: Fasciola hepatica (assembly GCA_948099385.1). Taxonomy (NCBI): domain Eukaryota; kingdom Metazoa; phylum Platyhelminthes; class Trematoda; order Plagiorchiida; family Fasciolidae; genus Fasciola; species Fasciola hepatica. Next base: position 4,589,334 of record CANUEZ040000046.1, read on the forward strand.
CGCTGTGTGAAATGAAAGTGGGTGGCTCATAGGTCGAAATGCATTCAAGCCCAGGATAGAAGGACTTTCAGCTGAGATCAGGAAGCCAACTGGAACACATACCTGTTGCCTGAATAGTACCGTCAGGGTCGTTTCCTCCAAAGCCGTGACGTAATGGCCGGTTACACCCTGAATGCATATATCAGTAGCTTTTGTGGCTGCTCGAAGGGAAGTCGTTTTCAGAACCTTGTCAGGGATAATGTGCTCACAACTACCCGTATCCACAAAGGACTCATTTCCAAATCAGCATTCAAACGACACGAGTACCTACCAGGATTGGTCGTCCTGACCAGTGGTCTTCAGTGTGTAGATGGGTTTGATACCTTCAGTTTTATTCCTCTCGGTCACATCTATCATGACGCACATGGATTCCCGGCGTATCTTTCGTGTGTGACCAGTTCTGCAAAAACGCATGGCATGCGGCTTAAAGAAATCGACCCGTTGAACGCGAATGGAAATCTCCGCGTGACAAGCATCTACTCACCGGTTTGCAGGACACGGCAGCATTGGAATTGCGTGACTGGTTGGCTTGTGCTTGGTGGTTACAGCAGAAATGCGTTGGCTTGGACGCGTTTTGTTGAGAAAAAATCGTGGTCCCGTGTGTGGTGGTGGATTGCTCGCCATCATATTGCTCGCGAATTCCGCGAGCCTTTGAAAAATGTAGGCCCTTCTGCTCCAGCAACCGCCGCTGTAGCGGGATGTTGTTAACTCCGGCAATTAGCCGATTAAAAAGCCTCTACCCCAACCGATCTCCATAACCGCATCGAGCAGCCCGCTGATTCAGTTTTAGAATGAATTCGCTACAAGACGCGATTCGTCTTTTCGCTAGTAAGTTGAATTTTGTGCTTTTGGTGACATGGAAGTTGGCCGGCATAATATGGGTCAGTAGTAGTTTTTTCAGCTTCTCAAAGGGTAGTGTTGCGGGGGCGTCAAGATATGCCAAGCTTCTGAACAACGAATAAAATGGTTGCCACCCTCGGTGGGGAATAAAGCCGGCTGTACTTGCTTAGCTCCTTTACGAATACCTGACCAGAGGTCTTGTGGTTCAACTCATTTTTCGATTCGGGATGGAATACTGCTCAAGTTCAAGTGTTCAATGGTCAGTGACTCCATGATACAACGCCAGTTGTAGAAATCTTATCTAACCGGCCAGTCGACGTAATGGAATAACCTGGACCCGGACTGAGCACACCGGAAGAACGATGAGACCAGGCAAGAACAGTAAGAATATATTCCGTTACATTCCGTTGGTATTCACTGGGTTATGTACAAATATAGGCATGTTTTCATTGGCAGATAACAACCAGACCGATCGCAATGTGACTTAACCGAATCCACACGATCTAGCTGCTACGGTTCGGCTTTACCCGATTGTCTGGATACTGCATATGAAGCCGTGGCGCATTGGACCGCGGGTGGCGACAGTCGAATTACTAAAAAGCCCTCGTCGAAGAGCCAAAACACCGAGATCGTGCTTTGAAGCAGTTTGGAAGGCGTAAAATTGAGCGTCATACCTTCGAAGGGGATAATTATCATAATTCCACTTGGCGAGGAGGCTAAAATTAAGTGTTGCAAGTGATCTACGAGCAACTCAAATTATTCGACTGCCTCAGGTACTAATGAACTACGAAGTGAAACTCAAAGGGACGCTTATCAAGATACACTAGTTGGTTCGAAGAAAACCACAGGAGAGCTATTGACAAAAAAATGCCGCAAAAAGGGGGCTAACCAGTGGCCGCTAGAACTGGGTGAAAATGTGTCTCTGGACTCTGGCTTGTTGCCGATAGTTATCTCAACAAACCATCTAAGCCATGGACAGGACCTTTCGTTGTAGAGAGAACCACTTCGTGAGACCTTTGCTTTATTCGCGATAAAATCGGTCGGCTTGGAATTCTCCTCACTAACTACAGCCGTTTAAAGCCAGTATTGAAGGCGGAAGACTTCAGTTACTCATCAGAGGGCTGTGAATCCCCAAATGCGGTGCAGTAGTGAAGTTACTCAACCAGGGAAGGGTTGCAAGACACAGGGACCATTTCTGAATAAAAAGGATACGATGTGAAAAGGAAACCCCCCAATTATGACTACGAATCTTAGAATGCAAAAGTTGGAATTATTATACATAAGCAACCCATTCTTTTTTCCCCCTCCATATTTTAAGGGGAATTGTGGACATAGTGAACAAAATTCTGACCAACTCTATGAGGACCCAACTGAATAGTAAATACTTTCATTCGTATACCGAATGAATTGCTGCATTATGGGCCACATACTTCAGACAATAATGACTCTGAGCTGAGCTTCTGTTATCACCCAACCACTCGCGCTATTTTTCCCTCTTTTCTTTGGAGGAACCTTGTTCCGGTGAACATTTAGCGACCCCTTCACTAGATTACAGGGTCCGTCGGTTGTGGCCCCCTCGACCGTATTCCTAGTCAGCTCCGCCGTCCTAGTGCGAAACTTATCAATGTACTTACAGCCATTATTCCAAAGCTTGCTTGAGGCTGTCTCGGACTGCTGCATGCCCTGAGTGGCTCTCATACATGTGATCACTTGTTCAACGATGAGCAGCTTTGTAATTTTGACTAATCTTGCGGGAGCTTCATTTTTGTATGATCAAACGGCGGTGGGCGCATGCAGGCCTGCCCCTGGTATCCTATAGAAAACGTTGATGCAAAGCATTTACGTGAAGTCATCAAAAAATCTTTCCCCTTGCTGTCCGGGCGTACCAACGTCAACTGTGCAGTAAATATGCCGTGGGTTCAGTTCACACGGGACTGAATATGACGGCTCAATTTGTTTATGGTCATTGGCCGGGCGATCAACAAGAGCACTGTCATAAAACTTTCCTTTTCGTTTTTGTAAATAATGTTGCTGACAGTCTCACCAACTGTTTTTTGTTACACTGTTTATCATTGCACTAACAGTACAAACTGTTGAGGATCTTGAATCCAAAGGATACATCCGAAGGGGCTATTGATAAGGAGGCCGCAGGTAAGAAACTGTAGTTCCTGCCCCACCTTTTCGTGTTAAACCGCAATAAAACCTACGGGAGGCGACTATGTTTTCATTGACCATCAGAAAGCAAAGAAATGTCCTTGAACAGTGATTGTTAATTGTGCTAGAGTTCGCAAACCGTATCTCAGGGGCACTCAAGCACCTCCCAAAGTGCCCCCACGGTGTCGCTTGAGGACATAACGGAAATGTTCTTACAGGTTCGAAAGTCGGTGCTAGAGGGTTGGACCCTCAGCTTCTTGTTCCGGGATTCGGGTAATTTGGCCAAACCACCGGAGGTTTATGAAATGAAAGTGTTTCCGTTTAGAGCCAAGTCACACCCTTTTTCTGCTAACTTCGCTTTACCACTTACAGCCGCCGGCCATGGTCGTGCAAACTCAGCCTTGACGGCTAGTGCCATTAGTGCGGACTTATACGTCGATGATTGTTTAGCTTCGGTAGTAAATGCCCGCGACGCGGTAGGCCCCAAAAAGGGGGTTTCATCCTACTAGGGAGGCATGAAATTGTCCAGATATCCACACTTACGTAGAAAAATAGTGAACTTCCTTGTGACAATACCTGTACCAATAAGCAGACCCTAATTTTCAAAAGGTCTTCGGAGTGCATCGGGATGTTTCTAGTGACTGATCCACTTTTGAGGCAAAATTGCCTAAAGTCCCCCTTCACAAAAAGAGTGGTCCCAAAGACCGTAGCTTCATTTCCTGATCCCCTGGGTTCGGTTGCTCCCGTGTTGCAGCCGGCAAATGTCATTCAGGATTCCTAACATCAAAGTCTAGGTTTGGATCATGAGGTCCATCAGCGTGAATGAGACGGACGGGCGAAATGGTTGAACAAAATCTATAACCTCCATTAGCGTCCACAGATGTCTGGTAGGTAAAAGCCTGGTAAGTGGGAAAGCAGCACTCCACATCTTCATGGACGCATCATAAACTGAATGTGGTGCAGTTGGGTATTTGCGGTTTCAGTTGGACTGTGGATTTATTTGCCGTTTCACAGTGATAAAATCCCGAGGGGCACCGAGTAAATTCCCTACTATACTGCAACCTGAACCAGCTGCGGCTGTTCATGGAACACTGTTGTTGGATAACACTACTGACGAGCCGCAAATGCATGTAGATCGCATTGTTTTGTGGACGGATTCCGCCACTGTTTTACGGTATATTATGAACACCACAGCTCGATTCACTAGGTTCGTGGCCAATGGAGTTGGGCTCACTAGAAATCGCGCTCCAGATCGCCGGTGGAAATATGAGGTGACCGACCAGAATCCAACGGACGTTGTCTGTAGAGGCAAGGTCAATGCACTGGCACCCTAAATGAACGCTTGTGTCCTCGGTCCAGTTCTCTTAGGCCAGTGTGAAGAAGACTGGCTAGGAGTGCCAATATCTGTGTTTGCATCGTCTGAGAAATGGAAGAAATTCATTCTATCGTTATCCATAACTGCGTTATCCCGCCTCGCAGAAAGCTTGCAGTGAACTAATTTGGATGATTCACTGACTTCATTATTGTATTAAAGTTTGGACAGCAGCACACTGTCCTTTTTGGACCCTTGAGATTGGAGCAGCTGCGCGGTGCTTCACTAATATTAATTAGACGAACCCAGCGCCAGTAATTCGGACAGAAAGCTGACGTCCCTGAAACTGAACCCATCGGAGGCATCAAACGTTAGCAAGCCCTTAAGACACCTTTCGTGAAATCTTGAGTTAGTTGAGGAGCCGTGAGCCTGTGGCACACAGTCTAACGGACGGGCTGTTGTTCTTCCTGCCTTCAATTTGTGAAGTCACCGATATGATCGTGAAGCGGTGTCACGAAGTGGAAGGTCAAGCTGGAACTTCTCACTTTTTGGAGTCAATTATAAAGGAGCTTTGGATCGCGAAGAATACGGCTGTTGTCAGTGGAATGCTCTAAAGTAATTTCTTTTTCCAGAGATATCCTCACAACCATGGGAACGGATTATGACCCCGCTCCCCCCACGTGAGATCGAGGAGTGTCGACCTTTTGAGTTGTATGTGCTGATTATTTTGACCCGTTCCATGTGAAACTTGGTAGAGGCAAGCACAAGCAACACGGATGGTTGTTCACTTGCATGCAACCCATGGTTGCGCAAACAGAAGTGACCCATGGCACTTCTGAAGTCTCTTTCGAGATTCATCTCGAGAGGAGGGCCGCCTGAGGTCATGTTCAGCCACAATGGTTAAAGTTTTGTTGGGTCCAGAAGAGGGATGAAAAGGCTGACAGCGTTGTTGAATGGCCAAAGATCGGTAGATGAACTTTCACAGAGTAGTATCCATTGGATATTTCAACCACTTGTAACAGGTCATCGTGTTGACACATGGGAAAGAATGACTCTTTTCGTCGAGCGAATAATGACAGCTGTGACAGGTGGTCAGGCTCTCACAGAAGAATCACTGTTGGCCCGTGCGGTTGAGGCCGAGCGGACCAGCAATGACAGACCAACTGTTACGGTGTATATTAGCCCCTTACCACCGGGAGCTGTGACACCTAGTGATTAACTGCTGCTGAGTTCCATTCCAAATGGCATCCATGGAGTCTTCACTCTTATTGAAAGGGATACGAAGCTTTAGCTTCGGGTGCAGTAGTCAGTATCTGCTTTCTGGAGGCGATGTCAACAAGAGTGCACACCGAGGATGCAACCGCGTCACAAATGATTGCTGCCTCAGTAAGGTTTATACATAAAAGATTTAGTTTCGATTCTAGGTGGAAACCCCTGGGAGAGACTGGTCAAAGGGAGTCATCGGCGAAGTATTTCTGGTGCCGATGGACAAACTTGCTTATGCAACCCGGAATCAACGGCGGCTACGGCCAATCAAGCCTCCAGATTTCCCCCGATTGTATACACACCAGTTAGCCCATAAACCCTGAGCATCTCATTCATGGAGTCCCGACTGAAAATAGAGGGGAAAAGCAACACCTCACTACAAAACCACCTGCTAGAGATCTTGTGCACCGTGAACGTTCAGTGAATCAGTGCGAAACAAGATGAAGCGTTCAGTGATGGGACACACCAGACCGACGCACGAGCTAGTACCCGCTCGTCTAGTGTCATCATCAGTGACAACTACCAGGAGAGATCGCGTTCCACCTACTATCTTTGGCCGTTTGAATGCCTCGGTGGCCCCCTACTTTGTCATTGCTCCCGGCAATTCATTCCAGCGGCTTACCACTCCGTTGCTGAGTAAGTGGAGCCTAGCTAACGGAAGAAGCAAGTCCTCTCTAGCAGTGGGCTACAACCAGATCAGTGACGACAAGATGCACTGAAGTCCAGATCCTCACTCTGGTGAGCTCCCCAAATCCGTCGGCGCTTCGACAGTTGGGAGAAACAAGACTTCTCCCCTAAAGGGGTATAATGGGGAAAGTTCAGGTAAGACCTTTATTGGCCCTTACTTTGAACCACTTCCAGGATCACACACTGCTCACGGTCAATCCCTTTGATGATGAAGATAAAACAGTAGGGAGTCGCTGATAGTGGGTAAGGATGCCAAAAAGAATGGAACTGATTGAGGTGAGTCAATTGTTTAAACAAAATCGGTAGCAGATGTCCCCGGACATCCTTCTCCAAGTACAGCCGTCTACTCCCTATCTAGACTCATTCTGAACTCAGCCTCTGTGCTCGCGATTGTCGCATCACCCAGGGGCCTGTTGATTTCGGAAGCCACCCTAACTGCTAGAAGCTGACTTCCGAATCGAATCTCAGTTCAGTCTTCCTTGGTTCTCAGTGCATACCCTATTAGGCAGCCATACTCTTGCGGTTGGAACAAGGCTTCTCTGCGAACCATTCTGGCCTTTTGGGAGCCGCTCCGAGGTCATTCCTCTTTTGCTCCGTTTTTAAAGACAATCCTGTTAGTTTCAACCTCAATTCTTGGAACAAACCTCCAAGTTTTGCCAAACAACGTGGGAAATGCCATAATGGGTGCTCAAGAGCCTTGATATCACCCACCAAATTGTGATCTTCACGCCTGTACACGACTTTCCCGATGGAATTTCACGAAAGCCGTTCATTTCCTTGGAGCCGACTGCCATCTTTGGCCGGTGAGGGGCTCCATGTGCTTTCTGATTAAGCTTCTGAAACCGCAGACATGGATTAAATTTAGTACTTATCTTCATCCTCAGGTTCCGGGCCCCTATGGTCAGAGTCAATACATCTGGATGAGCTCATGTATTAGATAGGCCGTGGTTCCCGACCTCTGACGAGACGATGACACTTGCCCAGACTGAGTGGAAGGTCCTTCGCGCACCAATCACTGTTATACGTTATCTAGATCACGCTAAACAGCCGCATTTTTTGGCTCTCACACCAATTAGACATCGTCCGCGAACTAGAAGCATAGGAATTCCGACCTGTCTGCAAAATCGATGACGCACACCATGAACAGTTAGGGTCCCTAGACTGACCCCCTGGGACCACTGATATGCAATCTCCCATTACTCAAAAAGCAGCTCTCTACCCTCACACGGAAAACTCCGTTCTTCGTGCTTTGTACAGTAAACATTTTCATTGTCTTCGCAGGCTGACACTCCTGCTATAGAACTGCTCAATGCTCGCCTTCTTGTGAGCAAACTAATATCCGCCTGCTTCCTTGCACTATGGTCTCACTCGGATATGATCATCATAAGTGAAACTTGGTTTACCGAATGAGTCCCCCCAACACATTTTGATACCAGGCCAGATTGTTCGCTACGAATGGACCTAAGATTCTTGGTGGTGGATGCCTTAATTATAGTAAGAACAGTCCCGAGACATTTACTCCACTTTTCTGTCCTTGATATGATCAAGACTCCGTTTGGATCTCCATACCACTGCTTCGGGGACAGCAAGTCAAGGGTTATTTTTGCTCTCTGCCTGGCTTTAGCAAGGGTGACGTAAATGCTGTCACCGGTGATTTCTGCCACGCAGCCGAACTCCTGCAAGCTGAAAAAAGCGTAGCCGGGGACTTCAGTCTTCCGGAAGTCTGTTGGGAAGCCGTAAAGTCATCCCCGAAATTATGTGACTTTGTCCAATGTAAGTGGAGGCAGGTGGAAGCCACGCAGCTACACCCAACCGTGGACGCAGTGCCCTTAGACTGGTCTTTGACTTAGGCCTCCGGGACGTAAGGGAAAATTGTCTTGGCCTACTTCCTGATTGTCATCGGAGAAGAGGCATGGTCAGCATGTGTATGTGGAAAGGTCAAAAGGCATGCAGCTACCTCGCACCCACTCAGGAAAGAGAACCGAAGGCTAGACCAGGTGCTCATCCACTCGTTTTCCCAAAAGCAGAGTCCGACCCAGGCAGTTACGGTAAGTTCATCCGTAGTCGGAGTGAGCAGAAAGCCCAAGACCTCCTCAGGCAGATGAATTGCACAAAAGAAGAGCGGGTGAGCTAATTTTTCTCATAAGGTGCACATTCCTTTTCTCATCTGCTGAAAATGGCGAGAAGCACTGGTCTGAATCCTTCTCAGCCAGATGGGCTTCATTACAGAGGACTGAAGAGCTTAATTATTCCGAAGGGCGTATTTTTCGTTTCTCTTCGGTTCGTCCTATGAGGTCCACAACTGACGTGGATGGCCCTTTCCCTCGTTGCGAGACTGCCACAGACTAAATGTCATTGACTTTTGGACGACGTGGCCCCAAGCTATGAAGGAAAATGGCAGTGAGTAGCACAAGCAATCCTTTATTGGTAGCATTCGTAGGGCTTATGTGATCGCTTGATTCTGCCAGCAACGTCGAACGGGTTTCAGTGTATATATGAGCCACTTGGTGACTACACCGCCAGTTCTGATGTACAGCGAAACTTTACAGGCATGACGAACCCGGTGAGAACATTGCCGCGAGCTTCGCAGAGGTTGACCAACAGCGGTGCTACAAAACTGGGGGTTGGTGCTGACATATCAAAGAGTCCTGCCTAGCCTAGCACGCTGAAGATGAGTACTGACGAAAAATGAATGTGTGAAGTTACGCTAAACAGAAAATTGATAAGAGAGGATCGGGTAGGCAGAAATTCGGTAACAGGTTACGGTAAGCCAATTTTGGAGCAGTGGCCAACGCTTGTTCTGTAGAAGAATAAAGCACCGTATGAATAGAGGACTGATGGTGAAGGACTATTGAAAACCATGAGCCACGGGAATAAGCCTATGTATCGAATCCAGGAGATTCTCAACAGTTAAGAGTTGTTCCAGCTGGGCACTGAACTGAAATTCCAATTACGGTTAGATTTTCCGCGAGCTTTTTAAAATCCCAGACCAACTTTTATGGCCTAATCTTCATTCAGGCATGGGTTTAATTAGGATGGGTAAATTTCTGCACATAACTTTGCTCATCTTATTGCGTTTTAGGCCCCTCTACAGGATCAGTGCGCAGCGGATTTTCTGGTATTTTTTTCAAGGAGCAGCTCTTCCTACAAGATACAGCCTGGACCTCAAAGCCCATTTGATGAGGAGAACAATCACAACGTTACGTCTAAATCTCAGGGAATAATGCGAGTCCCTTGAGTTTCTAGACTGCGGCGCTGACTCTAGAATCCTATTTTTCACCAAACCATGGAAAAAGGTCAGATTAAACCAAATTCTTCTTGACCAAACGAGTTGTAAATTCAGCAGAATGCACTGTCTGTTCAAGTTGAAAAAGAGTCGAGTAACTAAGTGATTATTTTATCAGAGATCCTTGCAAACTGTCATTGGCCACCGCATTACGTGGATACGTGTCTGCTTAACCTGGAGAACGGCATCCTAGCATGGAGCGGATGTGAGCCTTAAAAATACTAGTCTTATTTCTGGCTGACAAAAGGCTTGATGAATTATGCCGGTCGGCCCTCTGGCCTTAGCTGTTTGGTTAGTGTTGTGCTACGAAAAGGGTGAGTCCACAAAAAACAGGTTGTCTCATTTTCTTGCTCTGTTTTCATCTCCCAAAAGTGGTATTGTGCTTGCCGTAGTAAATATTGTCCCGCAACTATACAATAATAATAATATTAATACTGGCATATTTCTCGACCATGGTCGAGACGCATGCGCAAGCGCATGATCACAATAATACTGGTATATTTCTCGGCCATGGTCGAAATGCACGCGCTACGGCATGATCATGGTGTAACATGTTACTCAATAGGATGAAATATTCACAAATTCTAAATATGAAAGTCGAGAGTATCAGAGATGGAAAAACAAAGCCAACAACAGTTTGAATGGATCATCCTGATAGTGGTTCGCACGGCAGTTTTTACCCGGTTTCGAACTCGGGCTGGGCTCTGGTGCGCGATGGAGATATCAAAAAATCGTTAACGCAGTGCCAAGAACGCATTATGGACGAGAATGATGCAAGCCAAGGAAACCGGAGACCTACTAAGGTTCTGCAGATAGAGTGAATTTTGAGCAAGAGGAATAGGGGGAAAAAATTGTAAAGAAGTGTATTCGGGAAAATCAACGCATGCGAAGAGGATAGCGATCCATGAAGACAATGCAAAATTCGAATGACGGATTTACCGGAGTTAAATAAACGGAATAAGTTTTGAAGCAGGGGGGCATGAGACCAATTTTGTGAGAGTGAACACTGGTGGATGTGGGAGAAACAGCGGACCATAAAAAGGTGAGTTTAGATTCAGGATCAGTAACATGTACCATTCAGAATTAGGAAAGCACAACTGGAGGGTCCTCGAGAAGTGGAGAGTCAATTTCCAGCCGGCTACTGGTAGGAGGAAAGATAAACAGTGGTAACGGATAATAAAGTGGGAAATCTCCGCGTGGACTTCAGAGTTATTATGCTGTTTCACTGACAGATATATATGTATGTGTTGACACATTTGCCTTCAGTGTCATTCAGCGTCATTCCTGGTAACTTACCACATCGAGTGCGTAAGTTTCGTCTGGCAGGGCAAAGTATGTGTCGGTCGATCAGCCGAGTGTGACAGTATATTAGCTGCATGCGGGTGAACTGGAATTCGTGTTGGCTGCCTTTGAGAAAGCTGAACGGTCTGATAAGCAATTAGGAGTGCTTCCTGTCGTGTGGTTTGATTTCAGTCCCAGTTGCTATGGTGGGTTCCACTTGAGTCTCTGTCCGTACGAGTCAAAGTGGCATCCTTGGTTAACCAGTTTGGCGACTGAGATAGTGGGAGACTACGGACCTGAAATAAAGGGGGAATGCAGTCTGGACGTGGTTCCAGCTGTGGGTTATGATAATGTAATAATTAATATTAATAATGGTTTATTACGGAGACGTCCGAGGCATGCCAAGTGCATAATCAGCTGTTTACAAGTGATGGAATAAACAGACAAAACCCCTGAAAATGTGGGAATTAACATGAGAGGAGTTGAAAAAAGGGCTAAGAAAGGGGAGTTACTTGGAAAAGGAGAGCAGATAAAAAGCAGCAGTCAGGGTGTGCCATTGCTGTGGATCAACGGTTAATGGAGGCATATAAAAACCGGTAAAGGACGAGGCATAAGAGTGAAAGAAACTACGGGGGTAGGTGGAGGCAAAGTGGCTGAAATTAATGGCATTTCAATTTGTTTGGTTCATTGAGAAAATGGCCATAGGTAGTCTAACGTTAAGAACTCAGTCAAATTGATGAAGCTGTCCATCATTGATTGTGTACTCTATTGAAGGGAGCAGGGTCGGAGGAGGGGTTGGTCTTAGAAGTCGAGGCCCCTCTCGTAAGCTGTATCTTCTACCATGCTCATATTAGATAACTGTAGTGCACGGGTGATGCTGAGATATGGGATGAGTGCCGAAAGAAATTAGGACTTGGTTTGTAAAGCTCGGAGGGTGATGGGCAACTTGTTCCAAACTTTGGAGTAGACAAGAAGGAAGAAACGTGACAGTATGGCCGACTTAGCTACACTAGAACGGACAGTAAAAGACCTGTGACTAAGTGAGTAGGGGTTCCACGGGAGAAGCGTACTGGGTCAAAGGGGAAAGACCGGTTATGGAGCAGGTTATACAAGAAGACTAAGTTTAGTCTTCAGCGGTGGAGCCAGAATGGGTCAAGGTTCGGATTTTGGCATCGTTCTCTATAGCTTAAAGACGTGGACCAATCGAGTAGTTGTTTGGTGAAACGTTTTTGTATGCTTTCAATCGCAACTCCGTCAAATTTCGTTATGTTAGAAAATATTATTGGGCAGTGTTCAACCAAAGGCCTGAAGTGGGATTTGTAGATGCTGATGATACTGTTCCGGAGACTAAAGGAGCGGAACAGAAGGGCCACACTTCTTCTAGTCTTGGCCGCTTGGACGGCGGCGTACTCGGAAAAGTTGAGGGAGCAGGAATGGTTGAGGCCCAAATCGCGGATAGTAGATCGACTGGCTATCGGGGACACACCAAGAGTTAAGGATCCAGGGATCAATTGGAACTTGTAGGTTAGGGCCTCGCACTTATCAGTGGAAAAGCTCATCCTCCAGGTGTGGCGCCAACGGCCAAGTGCAGCGAGGTCAGTGGAAATTTTTCAAAGAGTAGGGATAATATCATCAGGATTGAAAGAGTAAACTATTTTTATATCGTCTGCAAACAAGAATGGCGTGCCGTGGTGTACCAGATCCAATGCGTCATTATTGTACATCACAAATAGGAGAAGACCCAGTACGCTTCCCTGTATAACGCCACTTGTAACAGGTTTCGGTTTAGAAGTATGTTCATTGGTGAGGACCACTTGCGAATGATAAGCTAGGTAAGATTTCAGCCAGGAAGGCAGCGGGTCAGCAATTCTGAATGAACGCAAATTGGAGATAAGATGCAGGTGTGGAACACGGTCGAAAGCCTTCGACAGATCCAGGTTTACAATTACTAATGCCTGCCGGCTGTCAACAGCCTCAGTGACTGGGTTAAGGAAGTCAAACTAACATGTGGTGCATGGCCGCGATTTGAGAAACCGGCGCTGCCTATCGCTAAGAAGGCTTGAAGCGAGAAGATGGGTGATAGTGCCATCTTTGGTAATCCTTTCCATTATTCTGCAAATGATAAGGGCATGGTTGATGAGACGGTAATTAGCGAGTTCGTGGACAGGTCCATTTTTGTGTCGCTAAATGATGACTGAACGCTTCCAGTTTGACGGTACCAAACTAAATTTGAGTGACAATGGGAGTAGTTTCAGTGATGGAAGTGGAAGGTCCGATCCACCGTTAATGGCTTCAGCTGGGGGCAACCCGTCTGGTCCAGGACGCGCAGATGCTTTATAGCGTGGAACGAGCCTGGAAATAACGTTTACTTCAAAGGTTAGGGTAGATAAAGAAGAGCTGGTAACAGCCAAAGGATTTGGAGGTGCTGTGTCTGGGTCGAGGGTCATGGAATTGGCGAAGTAATGGTTGAAGGCCTCAGCGATATCAGAAGGGGAGGTGGCCGAAATTTTAATCGGTAACACAACATATTGGATCACAGTATCCGTTGCCGAATTCCCAGATTTGTGTAGGAGTGAGAGTTTCAATGCTTTATTGGGATGCCTGAGGGCTTTGGATTCTTCGTTGCGGAGTTGTTTTTCCTTTAGGTCCCAGATAATATCAGTAAGACGCGTTTGCCTCATGATAAGAGAGAAGTCGTGGTTTTGGAGGTAAAGTCCTTGCGTCTTAAGGTATTTTCGTTGGGGGGATGCAAGCCTGGACTTCCATAAGGAGGAGTTCTGGGTTATTGGGCTAAGTTTCAGGAGGCAGTTTCCCATGTTAAAGTAAAAGTGATCAGCCGCTTGTTGGGGGTCAGCCGTCAGAAAAAAACTGCTCCAATCTTGGTTACGGATGAAATTGGGCAGGGGGTTCCAATTTAAACGGACCGGATTGTTGACTGGGGTCAGATAGTCTGATGGATAAGGATGGAATGAAAGATTACCGGCCATTATCTTATGGTCGCTACCCGGAAATTTATTGAGAACGGAAACCAAAAAGTGGGAAACGCTGTGGGTGGATATAAGATCTAGTATTTTGGCGTTTCTATTAGGGGTTTTAACGTGTTGCACCCAGCCCTCAATATGAGTATGGGACACAAAGTCTATTAAGTTGGGAGGTGCCGTGAGGTTTCTCCAGGATATTTTAGGCCAGTTAAAATAGCCGGCTATGATTTTCGCTGCCGAAGTTAATAGTGAAAGGTAATCAAAGGCTTCAATTAAAGGAGTTAAGTCTGCAAAAGTAGATGAGGGCGGGCGATAGACATAATCAGTAAGCATGACTACAGTTGAGAACCGAATTGTGAGCCATAGAGAATCCGGAATTGAGTCTAGTGTGGCATGTCTGATGGGAACTACTGGAAGGACGTGTAGACAACTGCCTCACACCACGGTGGAACTTTTATTTACTTTCACGAATTATTGTCAAACTCTTTCGGTAGCTGTTATCCTTAAACTCACTAGAAAATACCTCTAACTATCAACCACACCTAACTCTTTCTTTTCTCCGTCCAAGTCGAACTGAACTGCAGTACGCCGAGAAGTGGTTCCACTTGGCGAACGGTCTGGCAGCAAGAGCATCGGGACGGGAACGAAAGGATTGCTGTAGGCGGCAGAAATTCTTCTCAGCATTAGAACTACACCTGTGTGGACCAGTGAGAGATAGAAGGTCCGACCAATCCAAATTTTGCTAAAACCTGGCTTCTGAAGCCCACGGGACACGGTGAAGGCTTGGTTCTGCCTTAAGGGTCTGTAGAAGTCAGTGATGAAAAAGGTGGTTGGCTGATCTCTCAGAACCCTTGTTGATACTTCATCCCACCTGAGTTTACACACTGACAGTGCACTCAACCTGGCCCCCATTACAACAGTCTACTAAGAAAATTAACAGTACTCCCCTCTGTTTAAAGCCTGGGGTTTTTTCACTGGCAGCTGATATAAGTCAGGGACTAAACGTATGAACACCGGCGCTGTTGGACAGGTAAAAGCTAATTCTACTTGTGGGAAAGCCAAATGTTCCCATGCTGTAGAGGAGAGAATAGTGTGTAATGTCTTTCACGGCCGGCATCAACGGAAACATATTAGATCGTCCCTTGATGTATTCAAGTTTTATGATGAAAATCAGTATCTCAAATGAACCTGCTGGAACCGCCTTGACATCTGTAAAGATAAACCACGATCAGCCAAAATGTCACGTAGACTCGCTATCACAAACTGCTTCGACTCCTTGGCAGTGGATACGATCATTGAAAAAACCCAAAATCCAGTCCCACCCAGGGTAGTGTCGGTAGCATCAAGTTGCGCAAAAACTTTGAAAGAGAAAAGTCCCAACAGCATCAAAAAACTGGCAAGCAAGAAAATGGCTTGGATACTGTTAGGGACAGGTTGAACACAGTAACACACCCTCGGCAGGTTGCTAAAGAACACAGAAGTCTGCGTAGAAAGTACTGTTTGGTGGTGGAAGGCAATCTTGAGCTTGTCCGCCAAGCAGCCAGAGGAGGAATAAGGCGTCTTCAAGCTGGGTAAGTGGAGCTACATTGCGGGTAATCAATCAACCCCAGGGCCGGGCTCTCCGAGTTTGCAAGCCCTGGGGAAAGGAATGCACCCTCAGCTTCAGTGGAACTGGTTAGGGCCACCACCCAAGGAACGTTCCTGCTGGAGCCAGACAATTCGGTTGGTTGGCGAGTGTCTACCAATAGGAACAGAGTCAACCCTGGGAAAAGCCGTCAGCCTTGTATAAGCATTGACAAATGCAGAACACCCTCGCCAGATCGGTACAGCACCTTTATCTCCAATGGAGGCCTCAGAAAACAAACAAGGCTCTCCAGTAGTGGTCGAGAGAGACAGGTGCAGGGCAAAATAGAACCCCCTCTCTGGTCACCAAAAGACAAAGCCGGCAATCGGAGCTAGATTCCTAGTGCCAGAGTTATCACCCCACAAGCAGTGCTCGAAGAAGGCCAGGTAGTCTAGCGGTAGCTCACACCACTGCAAGCAGCTTTGGAAACAAGTGACAGAAACCGGCAGCGGGGACGGTCAATGCTGACTACATAGCGGTCGCCGAAACCTGGCTAGAAGTAGGGATCGAAATCAGAGTCCCCTTCCCTTCTGGCCGCTTCATCTGTCTAGCTGATAGGGTAAACGGTGGGGATGGCGAGGACGCCATGATAATGGTCGCAGACACAATAGAGAAGATAGCCGGAGAATGTAACATATCACCCAATTTACAGCCCGTCATCCGTGACTTAAAGCAAAACCAAGATGAGGTACCTGTAGCCCGTATACACCGAAGCTCCTCCGAGGACCCCTTTCTCGGAGGATCCGGCCTTGCTGAACTACCTTCACTGCTCTGTAGACGGAGAAGAATCACTCATAATCTTCGGGGGCTCAAAGGCCCCCTAGATGGAGTGGGTAAATTTTTGGGCAGCGGGTGATGATTTCCCCGTCAGGCTGCTGAGCTTTGCATTGGAGGAGGCTCTTTTCCAGCATGTCCTACAGCCAACCGGGTGGAGGTGAGAACAAACTCCTGGGTTGCTGGACCTGTTACTAATCAAACAATCCGGTGAGATGGAGGACCTACAGGTATCAGCACCCTTAGGAAGAAACAACCACGGGGGAATCCATTGCAAACACATGGCCGTGAAGGACAGGGTACCCCACAGACTTAAAAACCGCCTTTAAAATCCTGATTCGCAGGTCCCAGTCACTGCAGCCAAAACACTGATATAGGATGCATATTATGAAAATATGGAAGAAGAATTCACAGAATTGAGGAACAACCTTTTGCCTCTCACAGAGCGTTTTGTGTCAGCTCGCAGGATCCACTGAAAGGGAATGATGCCGATTTGGAGCAGCGCGGCAGCCACAGCTCAAAGCTCCGGAAACTCGGGGCCTGGTGTCATTACCAGGACAGAAGAGGCCACAAGAGGTGTTTAGGTTTCAAAATGACTCGAGAGGTAGTGACCAGAGTCCAAAAGCCACGCAGGCCATTTTATGAGATCACCTTGGCTAGAAATGCTGAAAGGCGTCCAAAAGCCTACTGAAGTCTTCAGTCAGAATCAGCCATGCTAGTTGTTGTGGGTTCCATTCAGGACAGTAATGGTAACCACGCGCTCGATAGTAGCGCGAAGGACGAGACAGCGCAAGAGCACTTCGAGACAGTGCTCCAACAAGAAAATGGACTAGACCCTGCATACAAGCCCCTGCTAGACCACAGGTAACGCCGTCAATCCTCGCTTCTGTTGAAGATGTAGGACGAGCCCTGAGGGGTCTTAAAGTACACAAGGCAGCAGGTACAGATAGCTCCCGTGTTGCGGTTCTAAGCCCCGTTGCCCAGGTACCAGAGGCCCCCTGCCCGGTTGTATACTAGATCACTGGAAAGTGTGCAACTACCCAAGGGCCGACTGGCGGCCGAAGTTGTCCCAGTACGAAGGGGGGTTGAAGGAAGAGGTACGGAACTATCGACCGGTCAGCCCGCTGCACTTGGCAGTAAAAATAATAGAGGGACTAATTAGGTACTTCACTTTCCTTCCCTCAGCCGAAAAGAGGACAACTACACGGGTTTATCAAAGGTAGATCGTGCCCGTTCAACTTATTGTCTTGTTTGGATGGGGTAAAGGCCAGGTAAGCCCAGGGCGAAAGAGTCCAAGTCAGCTGCTTGGACTTCCAAAAGGCCTTTGATTAGGTAAGCCACTAGCCTTTTTGCTCAAAATGGAGGTGCTGGGTATAGAACCCAGGTGGTAAAATGGACCCGGGAAAGTCCCATAAACCGAAAGTTGTACGTGCGGGTGGATGGGAGCAAGCCTAAGAGGGTTACGGCCACTAGCGGTGTCCCACAGGAGTCAGTCCTGGGTTCTCTTTTCTTTTGATCTAAGTCAGCAACTCATTAGAAGGTACACAAAACTCGGGTTACCTGCTTGCGGACGACCTAAAGCTGGTTGGTGAATCCGCAACCGCATCCCTTCAAGAGGAGTTGAATAGGGTCCACCACTGGAACACTCAATGGCCACTGCCGCTGAACGTAGAGCAGTGTAGGCATCTCGCCCAAGAGTCCGTGGAGAATAAATTAATCTGGCCCGGCAAAACCCACAGGCAATTAGGAAGGTCATAGTCATCGCTTACTCTGAAGTTCTGGTGGATGATTTCTACCTGCCGTCTCCGCAGCGTCTGGCTGCCGCGGCTAAGGTGAAACGGGGACTCCTTCAACTACCGCGCACCGTAGCTTCCAGAGAAGCTTCCATGTTTTTGCCCCTTCACATAATAATTGAGCCACACCCAGAATATTGTGTCTAAGCCTGAGACCCGGCTCTTGTAGGGGACACTGCTCTTCTTGAGAAAGTGCAAGTATGCTTCTGTAGACCACTACAGGGACTCGGGGACAAAACAAAGGCAGAGGGGTTATTGGCTCTAAAACTCTTACTCATGAGACGTAGAAGACTCAGGGGAGTCTAATAGAAGCCCTCAGGTAAACCAGAGGACTTTTCATCCCAATAGAGCCGTTGTTAGTGTTGGAAAGGGACGTCACACTCAGGGAATATGAGTTTAATCTCGTCAAGCTAAGAGCAATAAAGAACACAGGAGAAAATTCATTTGCTTGCCGCGTTTTCAACCTACGGAAAGCACTGCAGGCTGAAGCGTTATCTGTCACATCAGTGGTAGGCTTTGAGGAAAGGCTGGACCTCTGCTGACTTGACGTGTTCCGTGAGTGCGCCTAAACTTGGATCATTCGGTGGTAATGCTGAAAGCACTGCCCTCACTTCTTCCGTCACCACAATCCATCGGTATTGTATCTATCTCTTCGGGTTTCGCCCCCGCCCTTACTACAACAACCTCCCATATGGTTCTTCTTTTTCCTCAACCCTCCATCACTACCAATTTATCTGACCACTACCTGCTTTCGTGACCTTTTTTTTGGGGGGGGGGCTAGAATTGGAAACGGACCCAGTTCGTAACCTCGGGACTGCCGTACTCTTCCGACAGTGAACTGAGCCTGAAAACTGTTTCATTTGCAGAGTCAACGAAAGAAGCAAAATGCAAACACGAGAGAAGCAGCCGGGTGAAATTCATCTCGAAGCTCACCGGTGCAAGAATCTGGTCTGCTTTATTGGCTCGATCCTCAATTCCTGTACCCCGACTTGAGGTTCTACCTAACTAATGGTCATTGTCCTCATACACTTGCCATCCGCTCACCATTTAGTGCTCAATTATTGGTGGTTGACTGACTCACTTCAGCCAACCCACTTGCTACTTTTGCCGTGCCTCTTGCCCCATCATACCACCTCGGTCCTTAACCGACGCTCGGAATACCCGAAATGCTTATGTTAGAAAACCCAAACACGCCAAACCCACCCTGGGTCTGACTTGTACCCAGCCGCCTCAGTCAAAATAGACAAACTGACATCTGGTAAATTCAGTCACTTGCGAAACAGCATCGTAGAAATCCGGAATAGGACACATTTCATCGAACAAAACTCACCAAGGAC
Source organism: Fasciola hepatica (assembly GCA_948099385.1). NCBI lineage: Eukaryota > Metazoa > Platyhelminthes > Trematoda > Plagiorchiida > Fasciolidae > Fasciola > Fasciola hepatica. Next base: position 4,608,708 of record CANUEZ040000046.1, read on the forward strand.
TTCATTTCTGTTACCCTGTCGAACCCAGGATTATCATGCCCTCTCAAAAACCGGTGCCAGCGTGGCACTTTCTGGACTCCTTCAGAACCGGAATCAACAGCGGCACTTCCACCTCCAAAAATCCCATGGTCTTTACTGTCCCTGACCGACTACCGCCGTCACCGGTCAAACACGACACGCAAAGCATGAAATATGACTCATCATAAATGTTTTCGAATCAGGCTGCGCAAAAATGTTCGAGCTTTTTAACTGACCCCTACTATTTCAGTCTGTGGGCGACCGAACAGCCAGGGATTGCAATAAGAATAAACTGTTGGCTGCTCCCTGTTCGCTCTATAGGGACACCGGGACATTTCCTGATAAAACACCTCTCAAAGAGAGATACCTCGATAGCTCCAAAAGTAAGGTTGTTTAAGCCATCCATACTGGCCCAAATGGTCTTGTTGAAGGGCCCGCTCAAAACCTCATAGACATGTCGCCACTAAGGGACCGGGCACCTTCCGTCTTCTAACCTCTTGCTATTGACCTGGACTAGACCATTTCCATGCCTTCTTTCCCACTTCTGCGCGGATGCCCTCAAATATCATCCCTGCCAGCGGCTTTCACATCTAGCTGCTTCAGCCCCCCGACCACTTGCAAAAAACCGCACTTTACCTCACGATCGACCTCACATCTCCAGCCTAACCGAAAGGCTGAACATCGACTCTGGCTCAACCCTCAACTTCTGCCACACTAATCCTCACCAGTCCGCCCGGTTTGGGCTGCTTGTTACGAAATATCGCTCTGGCTCAAACGACTCTGTCTGATACCCACCTGGTACAATGATTTGCCACGTATCTGCTCCATGCTATGCTTCTTCAAAACCTTCTGTGAACTAGTCAGGAACCCAACCTAGATCTGCATCTGGCCAACCGCTTGCTTTACCTACTCATCCTGATCCCCTTGAAACCGCTCGATAGCCCCCTCCGCCCTTAGGGGAGATAAGCAGCTCCATCATCCTCCATCTCAGTCTGAAGTATTTGAACCCGGCTGTCTCAGTGGTATTCCCAGCTGTTTTCGCCCCACTCAACCCTCCACTTTGCTCTTGTTGCCCCAGGTTATCTTCCCCCCTCCTGACACTATGCAACTTCCAAAACCACCCATTCTCTTTGCCGACATGTATGCCCTCTTTTTCACCCGACCACAACCCCGTATTTAGCAGTCTTAGTATGCCCTAACTGCTTCCCCTAACCCTACCCCATTTCCCTCCTATTAGCCAACCGCTGTGTGGACATTCTGTAACGGATTTCAGGTTTGGACCTGTTTCCCGCCCGTTCACTCCTTGTACGCCTCCTCTTCACATAAAGTCCCATATACCTCTCATGAATACCCATCCTTTTTCACAACAAGCCACTCATCCTAAGCCTACCTCCTACAATTTCACTTTCTCTCACCTACAGGCCTTTATCCGTATCACCTCCTGCCCCGCTACAGTGGTCTTTCTCAACAGATACATTACCCGCTGCCTAATAGAGGTTTTTTCCTCACCAATGCCCACAACACCTCTGGCCTTGTCGCTAACCGCTCTTCGGCCCAAGTGAATAACCTACAGCAAACAAGTTTTATTCACCACTCAAAAAGAACGGCAGGGCCCCGTAATAGAGCTCATCCTATTTATCTTCTCTCTTTGAGCATCGCCAACATTCCCACTTCTGATGGCGCTTCACATTCAGTGGGAACTAATTATCGTTACCACGGCAACTCCTATAGTCATGACTCTGGCACTAGAAAGTTGCGCACCCCACATCGAGTTCTTTTCTGCTAGTTGTTTATACTCTCGATCACTAATTAGGAAAATATCTCATCTGCAATCTCCTGCACTTACCTTAAACCCTGACACAATACTAGCAACTGAATCCTGACTCCCAGATGGTACCTCTTCCGACAATGTCCGCATAGCTGGGTATCAATACTTCTTCAACACTCGCAAGCACAGGCGTGGTGGAGGCTGCTTTATCCTTGTCAAAGGCATTATCGACGCTAGCCTTAACAGCCGCCCCTCCTTTGTCCTCATCTTGGCTACCTGTTTACACTTCCTACCGGAACCTCCTCTTCGGCTGCGTCTACTTCCCTCCGGGTCCGGACTTTTCGAAGATAGACTCTGTTGCGATGTCTTCATTGCCGCGCCTAACTATCCGTCCAGTGCAAAGTTATTGCGGGTGACTTCAACCTTCCCGTATTCTACTGGGTCTCTTATACTAGCCCTCCCGCCCTGGCCGCCTTCCTTTTCTGTGTCCGTCCTGGTGAGTAGACCTAAATCCTTTCTCGCCCTACAAGGAGGAGCAACTTGTTGGATCTGGTATTCTATATCAATGTTTTTGATATCGATGCTCTGGTCACTGACCACTTCCCAGGAAGTGACCACGGTATTGTTTCATGTAAACTCAGCTGTCTCAGCTGACCCCAGTCAAACAGATCCACTTCCCCTGTTCCGGCTTCCTGCCTTTCACGCAACTGACCTCTTGCGCCCACCAGCCGTTTCCTCAATTAAGAAGCCTTTTTTCATTCCCATGGTCCTCTCGTTTTTGACAGCTTTCCCCGCCCCGACTCCTTACACTGCGTTAATGCAGGTAACCCGTGTGTTCATCCACACCAAGTCCAACGGTTCCCCTGTCACTTTTGGAGCTCTGGCTAGGCTGCAACTCACCCTCGCTAGATCACGCGACCTCACAATTCTTCTGAGCGTCCACCAGTTGCAACTGGAGCCTATTCTTAGGGCCGAATTGCTTCTAGAAGGATGAGAGACCATAGTTTTAGTACATCCCAACAAAACGTGCTACCTGATCTAGTTGCATAGTGAGAGATCCAACCACTTAACTCTTGCCCCCCCCCCAAATTCCTCATCTACGGCTTCTACTCCACCAATACCACAGGGTCTATTTCTGAAGCTCCCATTTATCACTTCCATTTCTTTCTTATGTCCTGCCCTGATATCCTTCCCTCCTCATCCGTTGCAACACTTGAGCCTCCCTTGCACGAATTACCTTCCCCTAACTAGAGATGGAAATATTAGTCTCGTTCATCATACTGTGCTGGAAACCGGGCTCGGGCAGTCTCCCACCGGCTTTTCTCCGTTTTTGCTGTCTTGGCTTACCTACGCTGTCACCTAGTGTTTACCAAATCTCCATGCTTCGCAACTCATTCCATCCTCAATGAAAGACCTCTGTTATGACTCCGCGCTTCAAAATGGCGCTCAACATGACCCGGATAATTATCGGTCCAATAACCACACCCAAGTAGTCTGCAGAACTATGGAAGAACACATGGTTCAGTATCCCCTATCTCACAACCTGCTTAGCCCTGGTCAGCAGGGTGCTCTGAGTTCCCCCTCCTGCTCCTTCTGCCAGCTGGACTCCCTTAGTGTCTTGCCGCGTGGAGCTGACCCCCTCATCGACGTAATTGTACTGTACCTCGACATACCTAAAGCTTTGACGGTGTTCCGCTCATGCACCTGGCAGCCGAAATCCGGTCCCTTGGAATAACGGATCCTCTTTTGTCCTGGCTGTCATGTCTCTTTCACAGATCACAAGCCGCTTTGTCTGACGGTCACCTATTCTCTGTCAAGCCCATCCCTGATGGCGTTATCCAGGGAAGCGTCGCAGGACCATTACTGATCCTCACATATACCAATGAAGTTTTCTCTTCTGCTTGCAACTGCACTCCATTCCTCTTTGCCCATGGTACAAAAATAGTATATTGTTTCCCGCCTTCAGCTATCTCAGGAATCATCCGACACTTGTAACGAAACAGATGGTTGCGCGAGATCTGGCACCACAAATCTGGTCCAAGGCTGGAGACCGGGGGATTCAAGAATCTCAGATTGGCACTGCCCGGGTGAATTCTAATGAACCTGGTGTTGGCTTTCCCAGCCTAGCTGCAGCGCAGCAAAAAACCTCGCTTGCAGTCAACCCAGGTACTAAAGATCTGAGCGAGTCTAAGGTACTAAAGTTAAACAAGGCACAAAATGCCAACGTTGCTGAGGCAAATCTTCCGAGTGCAAGCAGACGAAACAGTTTTCATCGAAGCTACCCGAAACTACTGCAGTGGCCACGGCCGGGGAACTGACTGCTTTATACAGCAGTGCGTGTAGTGTCGGTACAAATTGTGAGAACTGATGGCTGAAGCCGGTGGCACTGGCTACATCTCTGTCACCAGCACTTGGCCAAGTAACGAGGTAGCAACAAAAAGCTTTTCCGTGTTGGGGTACGGCGCCCACAGGGCCGACCGACAAAGAGGAAGGGTGAAATAGGCGGGGGCATCCGTGCTCATATCGGAAGTGCAAGAAAAAATACCCGGAAAGTTGGTGTCCATACCAAACACACAGGTAGCTTCGTGCAGTCTGAGTTCAAGGAATACGTAGGCGACACTGACAAGCTTCCAGCGGTCTTCTTCCCCCGTCCCATAAGGGGGCGCACAGTAACTAGAGGTTTCGGCCAGGATAGCCACCCAGTCTAATAAACTGGTGGCTGTCGGTGATTTGAACTCATCGGAGGTCGACTGTGGGGTTAGTGGGTCCCTGGAGATGAACCTGGCGATCAGTTGATGGAGCTGGTATGCAAATTTACACTGGTACAGCACACAAGCCGACCAACCTAAGGAAAATAAACCAGAAGTCCAGACTTCTGGACTTTCTACTCAATAAATCACCTGAGGAAGCTGATCACCTCGACATTACTGCTCCTATTGGCAGTTGCTATTATGGGGCGACTAATTCCCTTTTCAAAGGGTACCCCCCAGAGGCCCCCCAAGAACTAAGGAATAAAACTCCGGAAAGTTGACTACTAGGTATTGAGGATGGCCCGGAGATTAAACGGTGGGCGGCTTGAAATCCCACATAAGGTAATGGAGGGTTGCAAATAGAAGGCAACTTATTGCAACTCACTGAAGAGTTCTCTCAAATGCGGAGGGTAAAAGGACAGGCCGATTACATCAGCAGGGGCAAATAAAGCACAGGTAGGCAAGCGGGATGCTTAAAGAAGCCTCCACAGCTTTGAACGACATTTTAATATTCTGCAGTTCCAGAGGGCCGAGGAAGATCCTCTAAGAGTACCAAGGTCCTATCAGATATAATACGAGGCGAGATTGACCCAAAATGCCAAAAATACCCCAAGGCCTATTGCAACCATGGCAATCACGGCGAGACTGCACACTGAAGTGGTTCGATGGCTCGCGTGGCTCCATCAACCAAAGAATAATGCAGGAGGGCCTTCTTAGGCCGCAGATGCTATCATGTCCGACAGGTTATTGGGTAGATTTCAGAAGTCCAATCTTCGAACCAGCTGATGGCCAACATTTGGGTTTAACAACTCTGCCTCTGGAAAGGACCCTCCAGCGAATAAGCACGAAGAAAAGCCGTTAACCGGTGTGAAACCTCCAATAGGTGGAAGTGAGAGTGGATAGCCTCGAGTTTATCTCGGCGGCGGGAGAAGTGGTCGCAATTTGCTGGACGGCAATCGCCAGTCTTAACTGAGCTACTCCCAGCCCAAATGGTGCAGCCCCGTCAACTTTCTGTTTGCTCCATTGAGTGCTTGGGACTGAGGGCTGAATCCTGCCAGGGAACAGATGCGTATGGGTAGCGCACATTTATTAGAGATGGAGGTCATGCGGGAGATAGGTTTCTTGGAAAGTTAAGGAGCCGCTGAGCCGGATGGACTTTCCCTAACAGTTTCAATGACGGAGGCGGAGCTCCTGCATCATGGTTAACAAAACTCCTCCTGGTAACCTTGTATATTTATTGGATTCCCACTGAATATTATCAATTCATGATTTTACTGATTTACAAGAAAGGTGACAGGTTCTCTTGTGGGAACCACAGAGAAATTAGCTTTGTAAATATCTCGTACAAGCTGCTCACCAGGCTCATTCTCCACCAATTATCCAGCGCACGTGAAATGTGTACGCATGAGATTCAAGCCGGTTTCAGACCCGGTCGAGGTTGTATTGACCAAATCTTTACTCTCCGACAAACCTGAGAGCACAGACACCTCTTCCTTGCTTACGGTGATCTTTCACCCGAGTTCATCACGGAACGTGACGTTCATCAGGGTTGCCTTTTTTCACCCTTCCTTTTCAATTTCGTGATTTATTTGGTTCTTGAAGTAGCCCTATCCTCGTATGAGAATAGTGGCATCGATCTTTGCTCAGGCAGTAAACTGCCTGATTTTGAATATGCGGACGATATTGTTCTTCTGAGTGGACATCAAGGTAAGTTGCAAGTTCTCTTAGATAGCCTCAAAACAGTGTAGCAATGTTTGGGATGCGTTTTGCATCTCGAACCGTGAAATGCTGTTGCAGGACTGGGCTGGCTCAATACCAAACGCCTTCTTGGTAAGTGAAGCTCTAGATGAAGTGGATGAATTGTTAGCTGGGCATTCACATTTCACCAGGTGAACAGATATCGGATGAAGTACCATTGCGGATACAGAATGCGCGTTAGGCGTTTGCTAACCTCCATCATCTGTGGCGCCGGCGTGACATCCGATTGTCTGTTAAGGGTAGAGTGTACAATGTGGTGGTTAAACCCGTTGTTTTATACGGTTCAGAAACATGGCCATGAGGAGTAGAAGATTGATGAATACTGTTGGTGTTTGAGCACCAATTTCTCCGTGGGATTGCCTGAGTATGTTGGGAACACCGTATCAGCGATGCCGAGGTTGAACGTAAGGTGTTGGGAACCAGAGATCAATCTGTGGATCAAATATTGAACCCAGACAGGGTAATGTGGTTGAGACATGTGTTACGCATGCCCACCGATGGACTTCTTCGGCGTGCGCTGTCTCTGAGGCAGGTAGTAGTGGTTGGAAGGTGGATCGAGGTGGTCAGTCCATGACATGACAAAAAGGTATGGAACCGTTGACTAGGCCGCTCCCCGAATACTTTGCAGTCACCCCCACGTGCTGGTCAACTTCTATAATATCTCTTTAGAGTGACCCGCTTGGGCATATCCGTAGCCTTGGCACACAGCTAACAATGTGAGCCCTCAGAATTTGCGTCCTCATTGATCCGTCACATTGGGCTCAAACAAGTCTTTCCCTTCAAGCTAATCCACTACCAAGTCTGCACTCCCTATCGTACCTTATTTGCTGCCCCCCGCTCACGTCTTCTTCGCCGCCGTACTTTTCCTCTCATTGCCGCTCAGTGTAACCTCAGTCAGAGGCCCTGGTTCCTTCCTTCAGCCTTTTCCAAAATCTGGGTTAAGTTTCCTCCCAGCATTTGCGGTTCCTATTCGTATTAAGCTTTCAATCATATAATTTTTATCTACTTAATTGTCCCCGAAGCTATATTACCAGCCACTGTCTCCGTCTTCACGCATCTAACCTTCGACAGAAGTTCCATTTTCTACCCTTATTGCCTCTGCACAGTAAGCTTTATTGCTCGTTCAACCCTTTTTTCGTTCAAGCGCCACTAATTGTGATGACTCCAATCGCTAACCAGCAAAGGATTTATCCCCTATTTGCTTCGCGCAACCCTGCTTCTAACCCACATTTTTTTGTGCATCCTTCCTGATTCCATCTTTCGCTTTGTGCTTTGGGCTGTCAAGCTGATACTGTCTTGATTCCCCACTACCCATACACGTGCTTACGCAACAGGCTATGGCCATTTACAACTCTTGCTATCTCCTGATTTGCCTTAGGGACCCACTGCATCGATGAGATCTTGGTTGGCCCGTTTTACCTTTCTCTACTCTCTGTTTACTTTTCACCCTCAGCTGAGGCGTACCCAGACTGCTTTTCTATATCGTTTCCCCTTCCAGTTACCCTCAATGACGGTTAACCGCTTCGGAATCTGCACTAATCATAACCCTGTCAAGTGCATACCGATAATGACGATATATATGGCCAACTACCAAAAACAATTCCCACTTGCTCTGCTGCCAAAGATCTCCCGCAACCTGGCCATCCGATCCAGGATCACGTAATCCTGTCGTGGATATTTCGCTCCCTCTATATGATCCTCAGTGATCACCAGTGCCAACCCAGTAGGTGCGCGGCGCGGTCAGATACGCCGCTTTGGCCGGGGCACTCCCGGGGGTGCAGGCCATCCGCAACGATGTGCCAGCGTAATCAGGCTGGTGGATTAGCCCTCTTGTGTTCACTTCATGAAGAGTTTTTCTGGTTGGGTGCCCCGCGCATGGTCAGCTTCACTCATTAGTACAGATGACAGGTCGCACGCTCCAACTTTCCGCACTCTGCCGCGTCCAGTGCTGTCGGCAGCAGATCCCATGCTCCTTCTATTCTTGCTCTGCCACACTACGTTCCCTTTTCGTTCTTGTCATCACCCATTTAGGCCCCTTCTTTCGTCCTTCTGCCACAGCATGCACACATACCCATTTTGTTTTTGAGTCTATCGTTTCTCACCATGACATCTATCACTGCACAATTTCAATTCCGCCCCATACACTTTACTCTGCCCAGGCCAGTGAATATTTTCTTTTCCACCAGTGTCTCCCTCGCAGGCTTCTTACCTCTACTCTCATGGTAACACCGCTTGCTCACGTGGTTCTTACTCTCTTCTCGTGCCACAGGTCAACACCTACTAGCCTCACTCGTGCCCACGACCAATCCCCGACTTAGATCTCGTCGTCCCAAACTTTACCCCTTTTAGGTCACACTTTTAAGCTATTATTCATCACTGTAAATTCCTTGCCTAAGCCCGCTATTCTTCTGTAGATCTTTTCTTCAGGAATTGCCTCGAATGGCGTCTTTCGGGCTCAGTCTGCGTATGCGCTAGCCAGCTGGCATGCAGCACTCCATTCCATCAACCCAACTTCGTCGCACCCATATGTCTTCAGCTTATCTTTACATCACAGGTTTACCTGTGCTGGCCTTCATCACGTTTCATTTGTAGTAAAACGGCCTAATTGATCATCCCTTACCCCTTTCTCTTCGGTCAGTTCTCTCGTCTCCTGTTTCGTATATTGCTTGCCAAGTGGAATCTTTTTTAGGCTTTCCGGGTTGGCTTGCATTTTCACGTTCCATCAACATAAAAACAACGGTACTTCACGAGTCTTACATGCAGTTTCAGGCCATACAATCGGCCTTCACTTAATCTACGTGATCCTTGGTATGCCCATTTTTCCTGCTTTGGTCATTATCACACCTGCTGCATTTTTGCAATGCATTTCACCTCACTTCCCAGTTACCTTTCTCCGCTGAGGTTCCGCACTAACCCGGCCACTAAGTAACCATATTCGCCCCGCAGTTCCTAGCCACTTCCATCTTTAGCTTTTTCGTGCTGCATATTGTGCATCCATTTATGATGCATCCCCCATTTTTTACGGTTGTCCCATGATGCACTTGCGGTTATCAAATTATTAGATCTACTCTTACTTGTTTATTTCAGTCACTTCCTTCATCTTATGTCACCTATGAACTGTTCTGCACGGCGGTCAGAATTTCTGTGTTTTACGGTCATTTTTCTCTCTCTGTAGATCAACCATATTCCACCTGTCATAAGGGAAACAGTTTATCATGATTTTCCCGAGTTTGTTCTCTACCATCTGACCTATTTCTGCTGTCTCTTTCAATCACCACTATTTCTGTGTTCTACCACTCCAGTGTTCTTCGCTCCCGCTTCTCATGTACGTATTTATTTTTGCCATGCTTTCTCCAGTTCTTCGCCAGTTTTCTTCTTGCCCCCTTTTCTCTGCCCCTCCTGATATTCTTTCGTTTTTTCAATATCTGTGCCAGTTGGCCAAGGTATACAAGACTTCTATAAATATTTTTGCAACCTGTCCCACCCTACACGATAGGCTCTGCTCACTTCCGGTCTTAAATTAGAACTTGTGCGCTATCACTGACCATTAATTGCGGAGTACCGACAATTTACTGCTATCCAGTCCTTTTCCTCGACAGCAAATTCATCCCTCACAGTTTTCCCTTACCATGTCTGTTTCAGCTGATTTTCGATCTTTCCTACGTATAATTCCGAGCTCTCAGCTACCCTTAATTGAGTCATTTAGATCTATCATTTGATGCTTTCTTTCAAGTCCACCGGGCGCTCGTTTGAATAGTTTGAAGGGTTGACCCAAGCTCTCTTTATTATCCTTTCGTGTGCGTACTCCCATCACACATTGGTCTCAAGTTTACTTCTTCTCAGTTCACTCATCTTATATTTTTCATAAACCTTCCAAATGTTCACAAAACGTTTGATCATAGTGTCACTAGTAGAAAATTGATCATGCCTCAGACATACCTCAGGTCTCTGAGAAAGGAACTATTTTTGTTGAGAACATTAATATTATCTCCGAAAAAAGGGAATTTCTTACACCCCAAATCCTGCACCAGTGGTTTATCGAGAAACGGCCGCCCGTCCGCGTGTAATGTATCTGTGTAGACATGGCATTTAAACTTTAAGAGGCTGGTTTTCTCTGCAGAGAGCCTCATCGGGAAACGGTTGCACCAGAGAATGAGGGAGTCCATATCTTGAGGGTTTGTTTGAGTTGACCAGGATCAAGTACGCATAAGGTTTTGATAACCTCTGCAGATAAGAGCGCTCTATCGTATCGAACAACTTTTCGAAACATCAGCAAATATTCTAAAATGCAGGGGGCCTAAAAAGCCTTCCCAAGTGATCACATTAGTAGCAGTCTTCGGCTATAGATTAGTTTCGTTTACACTGACGACTGGGTGAAGCTGAGGGATATATGTTGATAACCAACTTAGCAGAGTGCCAAAGACGACGTTAGCTTTCACTCATGAAGGCATACCGTAAGGCAAAACCGGATGAAAAGCCTTTTACCCATCAATCAGCTAAAAAAGCATGCTTTTCTACCATTATTCAGCCCTATGACAGAGTCCCATTTACTTGGCGGGTTAAGCGCGAACAGCTTTTCCGGAAACCACGCCGTTTTCCAGTCAGAAGGCTGTCAGTTGGAAGATGGACCACTATCTTATTTTGACGACCATCTCCGTGATCCTAGAAGTAGTTATGGTGTGGTATCCGGAAAAGTAGTTTTCAAGATCATGCGAGAAACTGTTCTTACGCAGAGGGATGTTTGTAGACTTTTCCGATGGTTGGGGAACGAGCTGTATTCCTTAGTTATGTTGAATAGGCTTCTCAGATTGATGGTTATCTCGAGGTAAACGGAATCAAAGACGGCCTGCAGGATACCTTCCGGGCTAAGTCGAAAACATATAAAAAAGTTAGTGAAAGGAGGCTTCCGAAGGGGGAAAAGAAGCAGTGAATGAGCCCTGGCTGGATAGAGCTGTTAAGCCTAGATCGGATATGGAGGATACCTTTTGTCGGCGTTGTGTTTCTGGTTTTGGTCAACTTACTTATATGGTCATTCCTCCTGTGATGACGCCGAGCCTTATTATACCACTGGATGATCTGATTCATTGCCTGTCATATTAACGGCAACACCCGAGGCAGCCGTGGAATAAAACTGAAGCCCCCTGTATTGCGTGAACTTTGGCCTGGCCTGGAAAACTAAACTTGAGGCTTGAGAGCCCTGTTGTCCTGATCCTTGTCCCTCAAAGTGTAATCAGAGTGATGATACACAAGCAACTATTGAAATTTTTATAAAGCTCATTGACAACCAGTAGGGATCACCAAATAGAAAAAAAGTATTATAATTTTGGGATCGAACTATTTATTGTAGGCCCTTCTAGTAGGCTGAGAGCAATGGCCTGAAATGTAAGTCTGGTATGGCTAGTGAAAATGAAGGTCCAGTAACCGGATTGCAACTGCATCAAAGGAAGATTTTTTAAAATGACGTGATGGCACAGGTAAAAACCTGACTAAATAAGAGGTCTAGACTCCCAGTACTTCTTACTAATTCGTGCTTTGTGTGCAGCCATAAAGACTGTAGCAAGCAATCACCTCTTGATAACCGGCATACTGCTGGTGCACAACAGTCACCAGGGATAAGCTCCTGGAGCAAAAAGGGTAAACAAGTGTTTGAAAGCTCTATGATTGGAGTTGTTTCCGCTAAATTCTCTGTATATAGAAATATCTGGGCAGGAATTACCGCAGTCTCAACCTACCGGCTAACCAGATAACGTCCACTACGGAGTCCAAAACATAATGCTGCATCATGGAGACTAATGTAAAGACTTCGCACTTATTTTTGACAATCCGCCCCTATCGTCACCCCATACACAAACTTTGTTTATCACTCCGAATTCGGCTGGTCCTGGCTCGACTGCCGGAAACTCGCGCTGCTGAGAATTCCCTCTGATCTTTTCCCACCCTGCACTCCTAATCATGCAGGTTCACATGAATATCTTTTTGGCTTGGCTTTGGCTTTCTGCCTGCAAGCGAAGCATTATTCGATTCCTGGTTTTGGTTTTCTACCGCGTCCGTACCCCATTAATCTCTTCAAATCTCTGCACAATATTGTCGAGCTCCGCATGATCTTAGCACACAGGTTCCTTTTCTGACTTGCCTGCAAAATGTTCCATCACTGACGTAAATCCCTTCCGTTATCCCGTTTTTATCTTTTTCTCAACAGTTGTATGATAAGGATGGACCATAACCCCATTGATCAACTCGAAAATTTCAAAAGAACTTGGTACAAACTTGAGTTCAACTCACTGCTAAAAGAGGCTAATTTGCGAAGGACATGACAACAACGGTGAAAATGTAGCAGAAGTAGTGCAGCCGGGCATGTCCCCACTACAGGTGAGAATTCTCAGCTTCATATCCACGGATCCAGAGTTTTGGCTGATTCAAGTACAAGCACGGTCCCGGCCGCTCTACCAAGTTTGCCTATCTGGTGGGACACCTGCCACGGACTCTGGCTCCAGTGGCCAGGTAAATCGCATACAACCCACCTGGAGAGGGCTGATGCAATAGACTGCGAGAGGCCATACTGTGGAGACTTGCTGTATCAGCAGAACATCGGATAGAACCGTTAGCACCCAGCCTCACGCTCGGTGACTATGGCCCCCAAAAGCCAAAGTGAATTCTTTGGTCCATGCGGGGACAGGTCTCTACCCTCAAGGTGGGTGATACAGTATTATGCGCGTTGGATGCACGCGCTTCCTAATAACATGAGAGTTATCTTAGCCGTTTTTGTGAATGAGTTGACGTTGGAAGACTTGACGGGATCCCCTGAACAAGTGCAGGCGCATGCCCAACCCCCTCTGAGGCAAGAAGCTAAGGACCTTGGCGTACACCAGATTAATGCAGTGGAGAGTTTAGCTAAGCGGGTGGAGTAAATGTCCCCCCAGTTATCGTACTAGAGGCATCTCGATCAACTTCCATACCTCGCCTTGGAGGAAGCCCTGACAGTCCGCGGCAGCGTAGTCCCACAAAATCTGGCGTGTGGTGGTACCACCGCAACCTCGGAGATAAGGCAAAAGGGGCACCAAGCCTTGCAAGTATAAACCTGAGCACCGGGAAGGCACGTAGGCCCACTGGTAGAGGTGAAAACCGTACCGGGTCTTTCCTCTCATAGGTGCCCCTTTTTCCTAACTGATAGCATATCAGGAACATCCTTCTTAGTAGACACCGACGCCCAGATCAACACTATTCAACCCTATTCTACAGAGTGCCTCACTTAGTTCAATACAGAGTTTGTCAAAGCCAACAGTACGCCCATAAAGACTTACGGTAAGGGTTCACTTAAAATTAGCCCCGGTCTACTCCGTATTCTACAAGGGGTAATAATTATTTCTGACCTGCTCCATTCGATAAGTGGCATTAGACTTCTTTGACATTTCTGGCTCATGGCTGATCCTTACGGCTTCTGGCTTGTGGATAAGGTAATCAGCATCTCAACCGGTGGCGCATCGTTAATGAAACCATCACCCTTCCTAGTTCTCGTCACTCCTATCGCTATAGACGGCTACTATAAGCGGATGCGAGAGCTTCCTGGGCCAGTCCAACCTATCAGCGTGCTGCCGCAGGTGTGGACGGATGTGCTACACTGTATAGTCACGGAAGGTTCACCGGTTCACTTCCGCTCCAGGGGCTTAGCCAAAGCCGAGTTTCAGCACGCTCTGGACCTTGGTATTATCAGACCATCTTTAAGCCCATGGGTTTCTCCACAACATAAGGTACCAAAAGTGTCTCTTGACAAGTGGCAGCCTGGTGGACATTGTCGGTCATTAAACAATAGGTCCACGCCAGATGGCTATCAGGTTCCACATATCAAAGACCTCAAGACAAGTGTAAATATTTGCAAGATTTTCACCCTCGATGATACGATTCGAAAGCACTATCAGTTTTGCTGTAGTCCCAGTGAAGTATCAGAAACAGCTGTAATCGTACAGTTTAGTCTGTTTGAATTGCTCCGGGTGCAACTTGGTCTACACAGTTCTGTACAAACACTCCAGAAACTTACAGACTAGGTCTGCTATGGTTCGGGATGTTTCCACATCTACTTAAGTGATGTCTTAGTGGCTTGCGAAACCTCTTAAGATCACACGATGCATTAACTAGCACTTTTCCAACATTTATCTCAAATAGGGATAACCATCATTGCTGCGAATAGTTCATTTGGCCAGAGAAGTAATACTTTTATTGGTCACAAAAGTATGAGCTAGAGATGCTTCACCCCTGAAGGAAAAGGGGTGGCCTATTCAAGAATATCTTGATATTTCATCCTTCAGAAGGCTCGAAGATTTGGTGGTTGAGTCATTTACCGTCATCGTATTGCCCAGTGTGTCCAATAGATACAGTCTCTGTTAGATTCACCACGCGCTAAGACCATAGCATCCGAGTTTCCTGAGGGCCCCGTCATGCTTTCGTCGAACTGAGGCGCACGGTCTCCTGCATGACTGCAGTTGCAGATCACCTATCAAACGCTCCCCTGGCATTATCAGCCGAGGCTTCAGGCTTAGCCGTTGGCGGTCTTCTACAGCCGCGAACACAAGACACTTGGGAGCCTATGGCGTTCCCATGCAAAAGTCTGCAGCCTGCTCAATGCACGTCTAGCACATTTGGCAGGGCAACCCCCGAAGTTTACTTAGTTATCAGCCAATTTCGGAGTATGCAATAATAAAGATAATTCACCGTCTTCACTGACCGCAAACCGATCATTTTGCTGCAACGCCGGCTACAAACCACCGCCCGCCCAGGAAATTCCCTTACCGGGAATTTATCATCCAGTTCGCACAGGATTTACGACACATTTCGGGTGAGCTGTACTCTGTGGCAGATACCCTTTCTCGCTCCCAACTCAATACACCTACCAGGGGTACTGACCTGGTAGCCATTGCCTCTGGTAAGAACATGATCCCAAAAAGGGGGAGTTTTTTCACTGCAGCTCTCTCCAACTCGAACTAGTGTCACTCATTTCATCGGAAAGCAGGATTCTGTGCAACGTGCCGCAGAATACTCCCGGTCCACTATCACCATTTGCTTCCGAGAGGGGCATCTTTGGACACTGCAAGGTTTGTCACTCCCCGGCATACGAGCTTCGATTAAACTGGTGACTTAGCTTTTCATGGAGCCAAAAATATACGAGAAATTAAGTGAACGGGTGCGTGGTTATTTAGAATGTCAGCGATCCAAATTACACAGGCATACAATAAGTCCTCTAGAAAGTTCACTGCACTCGATGCACGTTTCATCATGTGCATATCAATCTAGTAGGTCCTCTGCGTTCATCGAGGGAATTCTCTTGTTTGTTAACAAATGTCGACCATTCTCCGAGTTGGGTCGACGCATAACTCTCAAGCAACATCCCGTCCGAAATAAGAGCATGTGCTTGCCTAGAAGGTTAGTTGGCCCCGTAAGGACGCTCCACCATCTTGACAACCGACCAGGCAGCTCGTTTCCAAGGTTCGTCTGCTCCCTGATAGATGGAGTAGGAGGCAAAAAGTGAGAACTGTGCTTTATTCTCCTGATGCTCAAGGTTTGATTGGGCGTTTTCACAGAAAACTCAAAGAAGCTCTGAGAACTCGGGTGAACCCGACATGACAAAGGACTCTTCCTTCTGTCTTGTTAGGACTTCACAGTTCGGTGAAATCCAACTTGCATTCAAAGCCGAAGGAGATATTCTGGTTTCCGATTCGATTGTCAGGGGACGTTTGCACCACAAGCTTCCTAGTCTGTTAACTAGTCCGACTACATCCAAAAGTCTGACTCAGCATATGCGTGGCCTGTACGCGGCATCCACTAGAAAACAGGGCGTAGTAGCGTGCGCGCCTAAGAAGCTATCCACTCACGCTCAAATCTTCTTGCTCGGGGATAGTACACGACACCAGCTTTGCGCTCCTTATTCAAGTCCACGTTAAGTTCTGCAGCTGAGGGAAAAGTGTTAAACCACCAAACTTATGGGTAAGCGGGAAACGTTTTTTATAGATAGGTTAAAGTCAGCTTTCATGGCGACAGGGATGCCGGTGGATTCGGCTTGACCTTGTCCAACACCTACTGTCACACCCGCGCCCGGGGTTACAACAAAAGCAAACACGGATCCGGCAAACCACGAAACCAGTTACAATGTGACCTTGGCGGTCGGGTCGTGCAAAGACCCGTACATTTCGTAGACACCGTTTCTCTTACACATAATCCTCAGCAACATTTTACCGTTATCATCACTTTTCCAAAAGAAACAACAACAAACCACGAGTGCGCAGGTCCAGCCATTAGGAAGATCACTCAAGCATTAGCTTTTTTTCTTTTTCCATTTGGGTTCTTTTGCGCATAAGGATTTTTCTGTCAACAATCCATCTTTGTGTGACAAGGATGGCTGCGTGTAGAAGGAAGACCACTCTTATACCACCTGTACGCATATGAAGGTTCCGGCGCCCCTGGCTCTTTTTTAACCCCGAACAGTTTTTTTACAGGTAGGCAACCAGCTGTGACGGCTCTGCACCCCTGACTCATAGAAGGACCTTTTTACCCACTCTAAATATCGAGACATTTACCGAGGCGCTAAGCGGCCCTGCAGATGGAAATATTTATCGTACTGAATCTCCACTCTTTATATTTATTACACTTTGGGATACTAGTTACCTGCATCCTTTTGAGTACCGTCCACTTTTGGTTTACTTTTTCCCAAATTTAACACCTTCTTCAGGGGAAACGAACACTCACGACTTAGAATTTCGGAGATATCTCCCCCGGTCTTCTAGAGGTAATGTTGTGTGGTAACATTGCTTTCATTCTGGCATTCCGTCCCCATTGCCACTCCATATATAAACTTTGTTTATCACTCCGAATTCGGCTGGTCCTGGCTCGACTGCCGGAAACTCGCGCTGCTGAGAATTCCCTCTGATCTTTTCCCACCCTGCACTCCTAATCATGCAGGTTCACATGAATATCTTTTTGGCTTGGCTTTGGCTTTCTGCCTGCAAGCGAAGCATTATTCGATTCCTGGTTTTGGTTTTCTACCGCGTCCGTACGCCATTCATCGCGCTGAACCTCTGCGCACTACTGGAAAGGCTTCATTGATAAACTTTACTTTTCTACTTCCTCGATGGCTCATCCTAGTGCTAGGCAAAACAGCAGTCAGTTATACTCAGTTCGCTGATAGCCGTCTCAGAAGAAAGCCAGGCTTAAATGACACACTGATGGCTTAAGTACCATTGAGAACTTTGGTACGAATCAGGTGTATTTTTGCTGGTTAAGACCTAACTTCAAGCTTTCATTTGGGAGCTCTCCAACTATAAGGGTCTTGTTAGATTCTTTAACTTATGTGATGGGCACTTGCGGGAGGGAATTGTCCTGGTCAGGGGTAATAACCGGGTCAGATCAAATCAAGTCAGTTCAGTCAACTTCAGTTCGGTTTGACGATACAATCAATATCCGCCACCACTCCAGTATCCGGGATTCATTCTGATGTACTCACTCAAGTTACTCGGCCACCACTGCACAGTGTAGCTTGTCGAAGCCTGGTTAAGAATATGAAGGAAACGGGAGACTGCATCGCACTTCTTTTAGAAATTCGAGTTTTAATACCAGTTCAGTTCAGCTTGCGCAGAATCGATAATGACGAAAACCATTCAAACCTCCGGATTTCTTTCGATAGTATGCACTGAAGTCAAAACCAAAAACCACGGATGAAGTGAACTGATCCTGTTTGCCCAGTTCCGGAAATCTTCCCCTAACCCAGTCTTGTGAAATATATTGATGGAAAAATCGCCCGTGTGTTGGGCGAGAGGCTAACGTCATAAAAGCTTTTCCTCACAAGAAGTGCCGACTTTATTCTGCGGTACACCCGCGACAATCTAACCGCCGGCTCTCCTGTTGAGTTCAAAAAACGGCCTCTAAGAATACCTTCCTCCACTCTTTGTCTGGAATCATTTTGTAAGGTCCTATATCCTCAAAGTTTAACTGCTCTTCGGTCGAACAGTTCAAAAATCCAACTATCTCATTGCAGAAGTTTGTACGTGCTTTTGAAATGAGGGTTTCTTCTACAGAGCTATGCTGCGCCTTCCTGTCTGTTCGCCGGGAGCCTTCTGCTACGAGTTTCAGATTTTATTTGCCGTTAACCTTTCAAAATTTTAAAGGCCTGCATGGGTTATCTCTTGGTCATTCCATTTTTAGAGACAATGGTTTCATATCTTGCAGAATAGCAGTCTGACAACTCTCGTACTAGCCCGTTCGCCATCCGATTTTGGTCTTGATTTCAGGAAAAGGGTTCACACCGAAGGATGCGTAAGCATAAAGCTCCCCCTCGAATAGTTTGTATTTCAGTTGCATCAAACAATCCATAGGTGGCATATTTTGATTGCCGTTCCGTAAACACCGTAGACCAGCAGTGGACCGGTCGAATGAAGCCACCTTGTGCGCCATCGGTCAAGAAGAGGAATTGTTCCTGCAAAGTGGGGACTATCTCGCCCCGAAGAGTTTGTCTGATGCACGCCAGGTCAACTCGCTCCATGTAGTACTCATCCGGAAACAACCCCGTTGACTTCGGTGGCCTGCAACTGAGCCCCGCCGTCCATTGACAAGGAGGGTGGCTGGTAGCTGCTTTGCCTCTTACTTTACAAATTCGGCACCGGCGAAAGGGTGTTTGTAGCTCGTCCAAACTCCAGTCGAGAACATAGGTCTAAGGTGAACAGGAGTTTGGAAGCAATACAAAATGGGTTCTCGAATTCCCGAAGGATGGCAAAATAAATGCTTTGCACCGAGGGGCGCGTTGCCAGTTTGATGGGGCTGGTGAGCAAGGACATCGCTACTACTTCCAGGTCTCTTTTATCGACGAGCACTGGAAGAGTTGCTCCACGGAAAGGGTAGGTGTGACTAAGCCCAGGCCTCCATATAAACAACCGAAAAAACTCGGACACTGACCGGGAAGTCACGCGCTGGACCACACCGTTGGGGCATTCTAATTTGCATGTAGTTTTTCTCACTCCGCTGTGGGTTTTATCGCAGACCAGAGTGCGAAATGGTCGGTAAAAGTCACTAATAAGGCCATGAGTTCTTGTGGCAAGTAATTTACAAAAGCCAGAAATAGCCATAGGCCCAAGATTGAGCTTTATTGCAATCCACTGAAAGCCTCATACCACGCAAAGTACGGTGAAAAGTCTTTAACAAAGGAAGGCCAACCCTTCAGGAAGAATCCCTCTACTTTAGCAACAGATTGTTTACTCCTAAAAGTTTCATCTTGGTGAGCAAAAGGTCGAGCTGCTTCGCTGGAAAACCTTTACGTCGTCAGCTTTCAGTGCGTCACTAAGCAACGAATGTCAGCGTCACTTACGATACACCTGAGATAGATAATGGTGTTATTCTCATCTGTCTACTGAGCACGCTCATAGAGATAATCCCGTTTCACTTACTACTTAGGGCCCAGCGACAATTCAGCGACCATCACAAGTGATGCAGCCATGTACCTCGGCGTTGCTGCGCACGCGGTGGAGCTTAAAACAGCCAGGATCGCCGGGGAGAGGTAGAGAAAAGGATTACTCCGATCGGTCAGTTTTTGACCTGCCGGTCATTTGCCTTGATTTAGCATATTTTTTTTAACCATTTAGGCAAATCAATTACCGTGCCTATTTGCAGCCTCGTCAATACGAAAACCTTGGTTTACTCCGTTCCGGGTTGGAGCCATTCAAACACGTACTACCGGTGCCCATTTTGCGAAGATTTGTATTGGCTGCCCTTTATGGGCTGCCTGGTCTTGAACAACCGAATCTGCACGCTAGCCCTCCTGAGATTTAAGAGCTAAGCAACAAAAATCAAGGAGAAACAGACTGCATTCTTCTTGCCAGTTTGTGGCTGTTCACTGCAATTGCTGATTAAAAACCGTCTACTTCGAAGAGCCGCTGCTGCAGTTCCTCTAAAAGAGTTGGAAGCTCTGATGCCCGGCTTAGTAGGTCCAGTCAATTTTCGCGGAAACGAAAGCGCTAAATTCAGTTCGCTTGCCTATGGTACTGGTACGGAGTTTTATGAGTGTGTCTGGAAGCTACAAAATACCCACAGCAAGGTGTGATTTGTGAGATCATTTGGGAACTCAGTTATTTGACAACTTATTCGCCGGTATCAGTCTTCCCGAGGAGCGGGGGTACCTATTACTGGAGCTTGAACTCATATTCCCTGTAGCCCGATCAACGCGAGCAACTGAACGAGGTATGCAAAGCGACGGATCATCTTTATGTTATCCACTGCTGATTGGTTCTTCCTTGTAAATCAACCGGTTTGTGTCAAAGGTCTCAACCTAGGCCAACCAAATAAATTGAGCACTGCGTGCAAGCTAACCCCACTGAATCGTTGATTATCGTGTGAAGAACTCTGCCTCCGCTCCATTAGCAGCTTCATAATGCGGCTTGCTGAGTCTCGTGGAAAAACTGACTATATTCGCTATGCATGCCGCCAATTGAAGTGCAATTTGAGAAGCGCAACCTCTAAAGATTCGAAAATTGATTGCCCTCAGGTGGAAGCATCAAACAATTCGAGTGAATTCAACCTGTTTCTGTGCAGATCAGTCTAGTTCCTCTATGGCTCCAGACACTAATTCACTGCAGTTATCTGGAGCTGCGGGTTTTCCGTTCCCAGCTCCGTGTTTGGCTTTACTCAGCCCACAGTACGCAAGCGCCTAACAGACTTAAGCATGTACCGTGGCACTGGCCATTGACTTTTACTGGCAGGAGAGACTACTCTAACGGCTGGCAAGAGTAAATAACAGGTGTTAAAAATCACCCGAGTTCACTATACCGCACCCTAACTGCCGAATTACTGATTCACACACATTTTTTTGTTTCACTCACAGTATGTTGCACACTTATTTCTGTTTGATAGCTCAACGCGACATTACCCTATTGAGGTAGCTGGTTTTAGCCTATCGTGACCCGTGTGTAACACACGTTTGAGCAACATGTAGCCAAATTAACAAAGGATCCTGAAATCAAAGGCGATTATCCGTGATATCCTACGATACTAGATTATTGAATGAACAATGACACAAAACGGATACACACATCAATCAGGAGATCACATGGACTCAAAAAACGAGTACCGAATTGCGGCGTGCGAGCGAGGAGCACGTGCATCATGCACGTCCAGAACAAGAATATGACAAAGTAGCGCTCTGGCGCGGACAAACAACAATTTGTACATAGAACAAACAGTGCATAAAGACACGCCAATGGTGTAGGCAAGTGAGTGATTTTAAGAAAAATATGGAACTGCAACGGTTTGAGGGGATTTTCCATGATCGTTCGTTACACTGTGTGTTCGGTTTATCACACCGTAAATCTGCGCCCTCGTTTTTGAGTTTTTTGTGGTTGCATATCTGAGACTTGCATATATTTATAAATTTGTTCATTCCATAGTCCTGCATCGAAGAAACAGCTAATTGATCTGGTTTTGAATAACGGAGTCGCATTTGGCTACACATTGCTCGTACTTGCCTCGCAATACCTAAACTGATAAGCTAGGAACGAAAGGCTATGCTTTGTGCATAGAAAAGAATTATGGCCATCGAGAACTGGACAGGAGGCGCTGTGGTAAGTCACTGGGGAGAATTCGAGTGGAGGTAATTTTTTAGATACAGTTAGATTAGTCAGTCCTGTCAGTGTAAGCTCAGGTTTCCAAGGGAGTTGTTGGCTACATGAACGTCGATACTTTAAAGCTAAAGATATCATAGCTAAAACGACAATCTGTGCCCTCGCGTTAGCAGGATGAAAGGGCAGAGGACAAAACGGGACGGAGGAGGCTGGGGAGAGAAGCCATTGAATTTCACATCTGCAGTAAACCAAAGCAAAAAAGAAGGGGCCCCATTCAGGTCGTTCAGCATTGTCCCAATGAAACCGTCATCTAACCTCCCTTGAAAGAGGGTGAAAATATTTAACGGAAGACCAAAACGGCGTTGCGATTTTGCCCAAAAAGTTTGAACCTTTGTCAAAGCTAAGGCGATCGATCTAGGGAAGCGGCTGTTGTGCCCTAACTCCATTGCCTAGAGCTAGCTGAAAAGACTGAAACCTGTCGCTTCATGCTCGACCCAGATCAAGGCTACACGAGGGAGGAAGATTCTCAGAGGCTTGTTCAGTCAGCCGTCTGAAGTTTCCCGCAAGCTGGTTAATGTCGTGGTATCTAGGGCCAAGCGAACTCAAGGCAACTTCTACGCCATGTCCGACCCCGTCATTAGGAAGTAAGATCGTACAGTATCCCTTGACCACCTGCGACATAGATGAGATCTTGAAGAGATGTGAACATTGAAGGCGGCAAATGTTCGTCTCTCATCCGAATTGCAGGGTCCCTGGACCGAAGAAGCGGAGGGCATAAGCTGGGGTGGCCGCAAATCTAATTTCGGGGACCCGGACGATTAAATAGAGGGGCTGGCAAAAATAACCTTTCGCAGATCTGGTCGATTTACTCCTGATAGCAGCAGAATAAACGGGCTAAGTAATGGCCGAACTCAAAATACTGTATAGGAGTACAGAGGCGCCAGTATTGGACAAGCAAACGTGCCATTTCAAGGAAGGGTGGAGATTCTCCAGACTGAAAAGCTTGTGACACAGTTCGTAGACAGACTTTCTGAAAGTCCTCAAAGCTACCATGAACGAATGTTGGAAAATGGCCAAGACGGCGAAAGCGCGTTTCATATGCTTGAACAAATCACACCAGACAGCAGTTTTCTAACCGAGTGCCAGATTTGGTCAAGAGGATCGCCCAGGTAGATAACACCGGCAACCGCACCAGGTTCAGGAGGCGATAACCGTGGAAAACCCGAAGCTGGTTTCCGTCTGCTCAACGCCACAGTCTGTCCATAGACCAGTTAGTCTGGATTTGGTCGCCGCGGAAGTCGTGAACCCAAGTAAAGTGAGTAAAGCTGTGGCCTTTGCTGATAGTGTATCTGATACTACCTTAGTGAAAGAGCCGTTTGTGAATGAAGACCAGCTTCAGAAGACCACGGCTGCTTTGGCAGGGAGTGCGGTGGGCGGAACTCGAGTAATGACTGTGGGTCGGTTGCACTTGCATCTCCCTTTAACTGACAACGGTGAACGGGCTGATCCATAGCAGCCTCCACACTGACGGATCTCTTGGCGCGGGCACTGAAGTTATCAAACAAAATCGGGATGGCCTCATCTGCGAAAAGTAAACGTCACAGACCGGGAGGAAGACAAAGGAGATTTTATTACTGAATGCGACCTGCCTGAAGCATGTTGGGTGCTAGACCGGGAAGTGGGCAACAGTCAAGCGTCCTATGCTGTATGTGCTACATTGGGGTGGGTAATTTAAGGCACTAGGGGGGACTCTGACTAATTTTACCAGCAGAAGTAGAACTTCTACGACAACTGTACCGTCTCTACGAAAAAGAAATTAACTACCTCGGGTGAGGTGGACTATCATCGGTACAAAAGATCGCCCTGCACTGCAGACAGTGCGGAAAGGGACCAGAAGCCTGCAGAACTAGTTCAAGGTGCCTCTTTCGTGGCCCACACAGACTGATCACCTGGTAGACAACGAGATATAACTACCTCACAGGCAGCCGCACCCAAAAGAAGGTTTCAGTCAGGACGAAGACCTTCCGGAAAGATGCTCTGAAGCGATGACGCTGAAAGAAGCATCTGAATACGTAGTAAAGTTAAACGCCACAACTAAAGTCGGAGAAAGAATACGGTGCAAGCAGCATCATCCGGTATTTAATCCTTTGATGTCTTGGAAACTTCTGATGGCTACCGGTTGCGCTCAAATCTCAAAGGAACCCATCAACTGATCGTTCATTGCAAGATAAGGCTGTACAACACCGCTGACTGAGACTTCGTATCGGCCCAGGTTTAGTAGAAAGTTATAGTCAGCCGACTTCAGAAGGACCTTCTTTGGGATAGAGGTACCAGTGGAAGGAAAAAATGCATTAAGGTTCTCTGAATGAGTCAAGATTACTTAGGACAAAAGGAAGGCAAATTACTGGGCAACAGTTGATCAGCTTGAGGAAATATTGTAGTACTTATGCACCAACTAATCCCTACGGGAAACTGCCAACAGGCATGGAGCCCCAGTATGCTGAACGGGGGTGGAGAAATTCTGCAATAAGTTTTGTGCTGACAATTATCTAGGGTAGCTTGTTGGCATCAAAACGGCCACCATGCACTTGCGAATGCTGATATAGGTTTTGGAAAATGGAAGATTCCACTGCAAAAAGTGTACATCAGAAGTTTCTGAGGTTCTAGATTTCATTCGGCTCAACGGGAAAGCATAAAAGTTTCAGGAGCTGAATCAATAACCAACCTCGATGGAACATGGGTTGAAGATGCTTAAAAAAGGAGTTTGTCCCCGAGCAGAATGTTCCCCATCTCCAGTTGCTCACAGAAGAATTCTGTCATCCATCTGCGGCTTCATGATTCGCTCTGGTCAGTTGTTTCTTGGTTGCCTGCTAGGAAAGTTTATTACAAAAACCTCATTGGAGGAAAGTCGATTGGGGCAAGATAAACTGGAGGAGACTCCTGATAACATTCAACGAATAGAGGAAAATACGAATCCGGCCACGCCTGTCTTCGGGTCACGCAAAACAAGTGGGCGACTTGCTCAAATTCGAAGATACAATAAAAGTGGGTTACGAAGTGGCGTCGTGTGGTAGGCGAAGGGACAAAAATGGGATTAAAAATGGGGCTGTTCCTGCCAGACCTACCTTCACCCCACTAAAAGTGGTGTCTAGCCCCAGTTTGGGGTCACTGTAGCAGTTTTTTCTGTAGTATTGGCCACCACGTTGAACCAATGCTTTGCGAGGACTATCCTAAAAGCCATCTTTTGGACGGATTCTACGATTGTACTTCACCAAGTCCGAAGTACAAGCACACGCTTCAAGACTCATGGCAAATATTATAACTACTGTTCGTGAATCGACCGGCGTAGACCAATGACTTTATGTTCTGTCAGTGAGAAACCCTACCAATTTCTGCTCACAAGGCTTAAAGAATTTATTAAGGTTGACCAATCGTTCGAATGGACCGGGGTTCCTGAGCCTGTCCGAAAAGGATTGGCCATTATTTATGCTAACCAAGGAGCGCGACGCAGATTTGAAACCGAACCGTAGTGTACTTACCGCCAGTTTCACCAATAACAACACATTGATGGGCTAGCTGTGATACTCCTCTTCTCAAACTAAGGTGCCCGAAGCCGTGGTGTGATGGACGGGATTCAAATGGCAGGTGATATACACAGGCATCACAGGGGGAGTGATTTGAATATCAACCCAATATTCCTCATCGAACTCAAGCAAGCTGAGGACGATGCGAAGCTTTCAGCACAAGGAATCCCGCCTCGGAACACGCCGCTCTAATTTGGCAGAGCGTATAACACTCATTTGAGTTTTGAAGCAGGGCTACAAACTCTACAGCCTTTACCGTCACTGAAAAGCATATAGCCATCTTCTAAGAGTCTGTGGTAATAGTTTGAGGGCTTTTGACGACATTCACTGTACGATGGCTAGCATTGTGGTTTGCTGCCTGTCCGCTCATTTTAGCCAATAGAGAGTAACACTAATTTCTATTTGTGTTTTATAGAACACAAATCAAGATGAATATGCTTACTGGTACTCATGTAGGATACTCACAATATTATACGGAAAATACAGTCCAACTATTGATAAACCTAGATAAACGCAGTAACTGAACAAAATGACGACCCCTTGAACCTCACATTGGTTGAAACACCGTTCCAAAAATCGATACACAGGTGAACGGATCAATTTTTTACCTCATAAGTATAGGCCAAGGTGGCAACACCGAAGAAGCCGTGGCAATATCGTGCTTACTGTTCCGAAGCCTTTACTTGGGGAAAGAGACCAAATTAGCCAGAAGTGGGCTTCAGGTGGACGTGTTTAATTTATAGATATTTCACAAATAGTGAACAAGCCTAAAAAATGTCATGGCTCGGGTGGAAGCATGAAATTAAAATTGCGTCCATCGTAACCAGCATATGCTGCTGGAGCGGTCCTCTGCCCAGCTTGTGAGGCTGTACCCCGAAAAACTACGTCCGTATTCTCTAGCTGTTTATTCGTCGAACTCTCGCAAAGTCGTCACTTTATGTGCAATTAGCGGTTGCCCCACTACATTCTTGGAGCCACTGAACACTTTCTCACTGGGGCTGAAAATGGACTTTAAGATGAAATAAACTGAGCTACACGTTCCAGGGCTGCAGTAACCGTTTGCATCCTCAAATGTTCTCCCCAGTGAAAGTCCACGAGAACTCCAATTTTACCGACTCTTGAATTTTAGTGTTAACTAATGGGAAACAAATAGATCACCAAGATTCGGCGGAGTAAATCGAAATAAGACTGGACTGAAATTTCTCCTAGCCGCAACAAGTAAGCCACATTTTTAGAGATACTAGACGTTTGTCTTCTTGTGTAGAGCCCCTCAAATTTCACTGTATACTGAGCCACCCCAGCGAGGGGTCTGCCTCCTCATGTGTTCTATCCCAGTGGGTCTATGCATGTCCCACCGTCTTTCCAGGCCTGTTGATGAAAGACTTCAAAGCAACCCCTAGATTCCTCAAGCTCTTGCCCAATTGTCGCGGACTACCCAGACGACAATTTTGCTAAGTTCAGCACTTCTCAGCACAGTAGAACTTGCCTTAAAATTTTCAAAAAGTACCCACTAGTCCCACATGGAAGCTGTATATTCATCCTTAGGCGGTGCTTGAAGCATTTTATAGTTTTTTCGTCCATATATACACGCAAAACTGTGATTTTGTGCCCCGCAAAAAGTAGACCTTCTTTCGAACTCACACCTACTCCTTTCGGTCAGCTAAAATGTAAACTTTTTCTTTGAATATCCGTCATTATGAAGCCAGCAGTCAGTTTACGATAAACTGATCACGGTTTCAGGTTGTGTAAAGTACACCCCCCTCTGACCATGGAAGTGGAGTTCTCATGACATTCTTCACAGACGGAACTGATCTGTGTTACATTCTCATCTGAAAACTGCATTTAATCCTCTATTAGGCGGAAATCCATTTTCTCTTGCAGCACTGTTTTTGCAAGCTTTGATGTTCTTTCCCAGAAGATTCGCTCCGAGGCACTATATTTTACCATCCCCTGAAAAGTTCACCACTTCCTCCCTATTGCCTTCACCGATAGCACTCTGCTTCTCTGTGAGTCTCATGAGGTCAATTATTTGCACGGGTTCCGCCAAATTTTTATCAGTCTTTTGATATTGCTGGTGCTCCACATCTCTATGGGAAGGGAAAATACAAACAAGCCTTCTGCCGCGCAGACAATTCTATTTCTTTAGTGGGACAAGTGACCTTGTCACCTCAGAAGTCATGCAGTTGAGCCACTCGGTATTTTGGTGGCATCAACCTAGGACAGCCATATCCTTGCGACACACCAAAGAGCCCATGTCACGTCAAATGCGAGTCTTCTGCTTCAGATAAGGGAATCGGTAGTCTAGTGCGGGTCAAATGAGCAGCAGTATGCACGATGCGGACTTGATCTTTATCGCCTTTCAAGCCACCAGTCGGAAGATTGCTTCAAAAATCGCAGAATTCTGAATAGAGAAGGTTAAGAACTTTGATCTGCGGTAAAGGGGGAATACATATCCCAAACGGAAAGCAATCACTTTGGGGGGCAAAAGAAGAATTGTCTGGTGCGCAAGGAACGGTGGTCATTCGCAGCCTCTTTTCTACCATCATCGAGTCATTGGAAAAACCAACAGAACAACTGCCAAACGTCACACGGATTCTGGCTTTACAAGGGGATTTGGAAAATGTAACTATTTTACTGATTTTCAATAAATATTTGCTCACATCTTTGGAGAATTCCTTAGGTTATTTAAATGGAAAAGGAAACATATTGAATTGATTCATCATAGTGTACGGAGGAGTTAATCTTACATTGGTCTTTTTCTCGATTGTTCCAAAAGCAACATAGAAATAATGCATTTATTCGATAGAGCGAAACAAGACGGACTCCAAAGGGAGACGAGCTGAACAAGCAACGGGGTAACAATCGAGGTAGCACAAACATCAGGTCTTACGTAGGTGAAGCCAATTAAGAAGTGAGCCCCAGTAAACAGACAGGCAGCAAGCCATGCTGGTGCCATGCACTTCAGTTATCGTTTCAATTCCCTCATTTATCACCGACATCAGTACAACAACATTCGAATGGAGTGATTTTGGTTAAGTTATAAACCTGAAGTGAAAGTAATTCCTAAGGTGAGGCTTGATTCCTTCAGCCTCCAGAGGCACCGGTGCAATCGACTCGACTGTAGGCGTCTTGGCAACAAGGAAACGCATCAGAGGTGGCGAACGACCAACAGCAGAAAGGCGTACCTACCTTCGAGGTTTCGAAAAGGCCCCATACCTTGGGCAAGCATTCCAGGGGCGATAGGCCCTACAATTCCTGCCAACTCCACAGTCCTGCCAAAATTGGGTCACTGAGGAAAGACCATTCAGGTGAGCAACGTGATGATGTCAGCCAAAACGAACACCATAAGAAATGTCAGCCTAGAATAAAGGAGAGCTTGCGGACCTCGATGGACCCATGTGTGCTGTAGTAAAGATAAAAGGAAAAGGAGAGTAAGGTCGGAACATCAGTGAAGGGTGCCGCCCGAAAGCGGTAACGGACCACACGCAGCCGAAAAATAAAAAATCTGAGAGGCAATGTGATAACTCACTCTGCCAACCCCGTACACCCTCAAACAGAGTAACAAATTCATCTAAATTCTTGCATAAAACACATCCTGCGAGATTCCAAGCGACCTTTGAAGTTTGCGAGAAGGATTTTGGGAAAAATTGTGGAACGAGAATTATGGGAGTGCTTTGCGGAGGCACTAAGAAAGTGGCTTATTAAATAACTTACAGGCTCACACAGGCACCTGAAATCTTGCTTATTTAAAGTTGTTAGTGCATTAGGAATACTTCACAAGAGATTTCTTTCGTCTCTACATGTCTGATAGACATTCATCCGCTTGTTTCGGAGTACGCTGCTCGATCTCTGATCCCCCGATTTTTGCCATTCACTTCCATCCTGGATTTTGCATTCCCTCGTGTCTTGTCCATTTTCAGTTTAACAATACTGGTCAGCTGGGGTTTTCATCGACCAGATTATTTCACCGTTTTGAATGATTATTCCACACTATTCTTTTCTAACGATCTTTCCGTGATCCACCTCTGCTATTCTGTCCTTATATCACATATCCACCGTGGCCTATTGCTGCCGCACCACACTTTCCGAACCTTTCAAAAAATAACAGAACAGTCCTTGGTCTTCGTGATTCTTCCAGTTCATCCGACCCTTCGTTTGCCTGAACTATTTTCTCAGCGGCACAATTCCCAAAGCTGTTGGGCAAAAGTTGGACTACTGTTGGGCCAAAATGACCTGCAATACATGCCTTCAATGATTGCACAGAAGTTCGTGGAACTTTACAATATCTCATTAAAGGACGGATATATCTAATAGAATATATCGGCTGAAACGGAGTATTTTGTTTTATAAGTTATCATTATACAATTTTTATGATAAACTGCCTGATTTCCATAAATGTTTTTCCCTCAGTGGTGAGCTGGTGGCTTTGATCAAAAGGGTGAGTAATGGGCAAACTGAACAAGAAACAGGCATTTAAGGTGGATTAGGAAGAAATACAGAATTCTGGCCAATTCTTCGACTCTGGGTTATCTTGAAGTGCCACCCTCTGGGCGCTCTTTGAGCTTGCTGCTTGGGTTATTATTCCATAATGTTAGCCATAACTGCTTAACACTGGCAGAGTTGACCAACGGATTTTAGAGCCTATATCTGTGGACGATGAAGTTGCTCCCTTCCATTTGACAAATGGAACTTCTGCTCGTGCACTCTCTGTGTGCACACTATTTTCTAATTTGCCTTTGTCAATCTAACCCTGTCACCATACTTATCACATGATCCTGCAGTTAAGCCTACCTCGGGTTTTCCGATATAACCCATTATTATTATTTCATTTCCTCAGCCGCTAAGGTGTAGAAAAAGAAACTACTAAGACAGAAAAACCTATGTTCCCCTTTTGCGGTCTTGGCAGTATGGAAGAAGAAGCTAAGGTCAGTGGTGAGGCGGAAGTATCCTTAGTTCTTCGTATTGAAGAAACTATTCGGTATCCAACTCCGACGGAGTCCTTTGTCAGGGTGACCGATTTGGAATGAACCGAAAAAAGCCAATTTGTCGTGGATAAAATTAAGTCGCTGGCTTGACAGATATGTTGGATGCGGATTTTTCAACCGCGGCTTGGAAGCGCGGCGAACGTTTGCAAGTGCTAAGTCGAGGCCTGACTACTGGGATCTGTGGGGCAAAATATACATTCCGTGGAGCTGGGTTCATGCTCATTTCTGCTGCTCATTCTTACACCGATACCGCACTTTTGTACCACTTGGCTCATTCCAAATGGAGGGAAGTTTCCTCAACAGAATCATCTACCACCTCGTTTGTAGTCCCATAGGTACAGAAATGCTTCAGCCGAGAGTGAATCCCGCAGGTGCTGGTCGGCGGGGACAAGTTGCAGTTCTGTGTGACGGAGCTAAAAGGGCGGCTCGTCAAAACCGGAATTCGGCTTCGGCTTATGGCACCGCGCCACTAGTGCTCTGATGATGCGACGGATGACTCGGTGCTCCCCGTAAAAATTGCCTTAGCATCTTCAAACCAAGAAAGTTGCATGAACTGGCAGAGTTTGTTGACTAATTCATGTTGCAACATCGAAAAAAGCTTGCTCAGCCATCAAGGAGACCTCAGCCTTTCCCCCCAGGTGCGGAAGGTTGCCTCCATCCCGGATGCGTTGAGCTGCATCACATACTTGCGTGGCAACAAACTTCGACCGATATAAGCGAGATGACAAACCTAGACTATGTGTCAGTGCATCCGTGCCATTCCAGCCAAATGCTCCTCAAAGCGGCGACCAACAAAGCTAAAGGTCAAGCAGCTGAGGCCACCAAAGATCCAGATGGCCCACTTTTTCACCAATCTAGGACAATCACGGAAACGGCCGACACACATACATTAGCTCCAGTTCGAAGATCAATGAGACAGAATGGTAAAACTTTCTCGACGCTGTTGAGGTAAGAAGGCTGCTGCCATTCAGAAGCCATCATAAGTGAAACGGCCAGGCACAGCTTTGGAGCTGCATGCACTGGGGAGTTTCAATCATCCAGGACCTTCCGGGCCAGGTACTGCCAAAGCTGGCTGCAGCCGGTCGAATTCTCATCTAGCAGTCGATCCCTTCGAATCGAAATTTAAACGAATCCGTTCCGCAACACAATCATTGTGCTTTTCAGTAGCCTTGGAGTTCTATCTAATTTAATTTGCTCAGATTCGGGTTGAAGTAATTTCAATATCTCCTATCGCTTCGGGAATTGCCACCGTTGCGGGCTCTCTTAAAGAAGTGAAAGGTCAACAGACCTGTCATTTCTTCAAGCAGACCGCTTTAATTATTTACTACCCTTTTGCCAAAAAGATTTATTTATCAACCCGGCTTAAACTTTTGTTAGCTCCTTCCCATGTCCCCTTATTCGGGAACCTGGAGCCATCCAAAACAGGTTATCCGGCCCCGGATCGGAAAAAACTCTGGCAACTTGAATGTTTCACTGTGATCTCTGCAAAGTCCTTGCTCTTCAAACACAAACACCGAAGAGCACAGAAGCGTAGTTTACGCGTCGTAACTCTATACCCATCAACCACTAACGTCGTCAGACGTTGAAATTTTTCGGACAAAGCGGCTCCCTTTCTGTAGAAGGGTGACAAAGCCTGCATGCTATCTTCTAAGAGTGGCTTCACTATGACCATTAACAGTGCTGTAAGTATTTTGGCCTCCGGCACGACAATCCTGATGGAAGTCCAAAAAGCTCACCACAAGCCATTTGTGTAGCAGTATTGCACGGGTCTGGCTGTTTGAATTCACTGTTCGCAATGAGTCCGGTGCCATTAACCCTAATAACTGCTCCTGCATTCGGCGAACTCTGGTCATGGAAGACAGCCACTCTTTCACTCATCTCTGGCAAAAAATAGCTTTTTCATCGTTCAGCGGCAATTCTTATTTGCTTGCCCAATTTGGGATGGTTAATATGTCCCTGCCTAGAAAGCCCAAACCTCGGGGCCCATAACTAAGACGTCATTAGTAAAAAAAGGTTCTGGGCGGCTGAGGGGCAGACGCCCGGCTGTCAGGAAACAGCGGAAATGGCATCAGACCCAGGAGGGACCTTTTGGGCACGCCAGAGCCGAAGCTCATCAAACTAGGGCGCCCGTCCCCCGCTCTGACGCAAAGCTTTCTGCGGGTGAGAAAGTCCACCAACCACCTTTGTACTAACCTACCTTCACCGAACGTCCCCATCTTGCTCAGCAATGGACGATGAATAACGGAGTTAAACGCCATACCAAAGCCAAGATACTACATTTCGACCTGTGTGCCTTCATCCACACCATGAGCCGCCTTTTTGAAGGTGGACCATCGGAGGTTCAACGTCCCTTGGCCCATGCGTAAAAAACAAGGGCCTAAGCAGCCCTATATCCAACGCGGTTAGGCCAGCTTTAGGCTAACGTTGGGGTAAAATGACTCCTGACACGTGCCTCGGAGGCCCGCATAGATATTCATAACTTTTCCCCAGGGACACAACAACGGGAGCACGGCAGTATTTGACAATATATCTGGGTGACAAAAAGGGAAAATTTTGTTTTATTGAATGCCCTTGTGGCCAGGCGGTAAAGCAGTGGTTTTTTTATCCTATGAACATAGAGTAAGCTGTCCGGTTTTCTATGGAGGAAAAAGATTTGCCACTCACCGAGGTAACTAACTTGCATTTTCATAGTTTATTTTAACCCCCTATACAGTTATCCCTCAGTATATATAACTCCATCCGTATGTGTGCGTGTGCTTGTGCACGTGCATACATGTCCCTGGAGATTGAAGTGCTCGGTTTGCAATGTTGCCTCCTCTGGTATTCACGCAGTGTTGAGTAGGAATCACTATGTAACTCTGGTCATCCATATTAGGAGTAAGGGGCTCAGGATACATTTTATGGGTAAAGAGACAAAGTAGGAGAGTTATTCGAGGCTCAAGAAAGTTTTCAGTGCAAAGCGCTGCGCAAAACTTTCAAAAAGGGGTCATTATTGGCGTCAAAGGTGGGTCATTGAAGTTCTTTATCTTTGACTAAACTCCAGGCCCTGTTCTTTCCATCCCAAGGTTACCGGGAGAACCGGTGTTTGTAGTTAAAAGAAATAAAACTTTCATTCATCAAGGCTGGAATTCAAGGCGATTCA
Organism: Fasciola hepatica; assembly: GCA_948099385.1. Taxonomy (NCBI): domain Eukaryota; kingdom Metazoa; phylum Platyhelminthes; class Trematoda; order Plagiorchiida; family Fasciolidae; genus Fasciola; species Fasciola hepatica. Next base: position 4,642,300 of record CANUEZ040000046.1, read on the forward strand.
AAATGGGACTGCAGGTAAGTGGGTTATCATTCTCTTCGAGGGGAATCTGAAGCTACGTTTTGTAGTTGAGATATTTTGCTCATTTGTTATAGCGAACGCTCCTCCAGACATTCTGAAGCTTATTGTCAGTTCATCATGAATTACTATTCTTAATGTTACTCCGATTTAGTTAAGAGTCTATTTGATGTCTTTCAACTTCAGTGGTTATAGTTGTTCCACTATGTTATTCACCAGAAGCTTAAGCTTTTCGATTAAAAAGTTTTCCATGAAACTATTTTTGCGACCCCCTTGCAAAAACGTTTTGTTCCAAGTCTCCTCAGGTTCAACTGTCTCGCCTTTTTGCATGGTACTTCAGATTCGGTGACCAAGCAACACAAGAATTATAAAAGTCTCTCGAACATTCCCAAAGAAGCGGTCCTCGGATTGCAAGCTTTTACAAGCTTTCGGTATGCCTTTTCTGTAACAATCTCAGTGGTTTTCAAAGACTGTTTTTCTAGTGAGTGGTTTTGGTCGGAAGGATGAATATTGGCAAACTAACTGAAAGGGGAGCAGTTGGGATGGATTAGGAAACGAAGGGGTACTTATTTCCAGTGATTTTCCGATCTCTGGAAGCGGTTCAATGCAAGCCCAGTTGGGCGCAGATAGCGCCACCCAGCGTTGGCAAAAAGTTTGCCCAACTCTAGCAGAACTCCGGTCCAACGCTGACTCAGCGTTAGACCAACGTGACTTAAAGTGCATTCACTTAAAAGCGCTTTAGGCGCGCTAACTGAAGACCAGTGATCTTCTGCCTGGGGGTTTCACCTTATGAGTTTTTATGGGTAAATAATAGAGGGAAGATTGATAAACCGAGGCTAAGTGGGTGCACCAAGTGGAGCCTTACCGTGGGTTGCACACGCATTGTTATCCTCCCTCCCCTAATTTACACTTATTAACCCCAAATCCCGCTGCAAGGCTTGGTGTTAGCTTACCTGTCAGAAGATTGGTGCAAGTTCTTAGGCATACAAACAGAATATAGCCGTTCCAGAGTGGAGAGTTTAGCTGCACGGGCCTAAAATACGTATCACAAACCGAAAACCAATCGATTCAACAACTAATTTAGGTAAAGTTTGTTCAAAACCAGTTGCGAGAAGTGCGACGCAGATGCAGCCTTTAAGTGACTCTAAGACTTCACGCAGAACTGAAAGGTGAAAAAGCGGAGGAATTATATGAAACAGCACAGAACGTTTCTTGGGGAGAAGCAACATCAGTTGCTGACCACAAATACATTTTGAATAAAGGCACTGGGAGTACAGTAATAAAACTCACATCAACACAGAAAATGATCTCTTACTAACATGATACACAGTTTCTAAACGTTTTTCCTTTCACAAAATGTATGACAAGAAAAGTTCTATAAACTGCAAAAACAAGTGTTCCTCTCCAGGGGCCTGAGTAACTTCCCAATAGGCTTTCGGCCCTCGGGCAACATTTGTAAAGCTTAAGTGGCATTTGAAGGATCTTTCTCATTTTACTCAGTGCAAATTGTATAAAAACTGAAACCAATTATGTTTCTGCTGATATGTACAGGATAGAATGTAAGAAAACGATGGTTAATCCAGCGCGAGATGGTCTGAAAACTGTTTCGTCATTTTTCACATATTTCTGAACTGGTACCGTCAGCACATTCATCAGTTTCCTCCTACAAGTAGATGAAACTCTCTGATGCTTTGAACAGGCCGTCCGCTGCTCCCGTTTCCCGAAATGCAACACGGTTGCAGTATCTGTCTAATGGGCTAGGGGAAATCCTATTGTGGCAAACTATTTTTTCAATATTGTCTCCCCCTAAAGGCCCAGCTACAATATGGTCACTTAGGACTTATTTATGGACACTAACTTCAACTCGTTAGTCACTGCCCTGGCAAAAGTTAAGTTATTGCGTCCCTGGCACTTAACTATGACGGATGTAAGTGGCTCCAGTTCCGTGATCCCGGGCAGAAGACTCCAACCTCACAGTCTGTGTGTAATATGTTGAGGTAACCCCCGTGAGAGGTTCATGAGCTTCCTTAACCAGTTCAGTGAACGCCCGCGGTAGTCAAAAATCCTAGTCACGGTTTACACTCAGTGTATCGGCTACCACATTCTGGACTTCGAGTGCGCGTATGAACTGGTGCCGAAAGCGACAAGCGGATGCTATGGCAAATTACCAAAGATTCAACCTGGAGATGTCAGTAACCGAACAAAATTCAACACTCGAAAGTAAAGCGAACGTTATATTCAGTCACTGGAGTAACTATATTAGGCGCATCACCAAGCCAAATTTATACTGTACGGGTGGGGCGGTAGCCTTTCTCAGACCGACCGCAAAGAACAACCGAGGACAGCTGTAAACAAGAAACTCGGAAAACGAATGGCCGAGGCCCCGGGGGAGAATCCGATGAATTAAACCACGGAAACAAACAACAATTTACAAGGAAAGCCGCCACCGATGTTGGGATCGAACCAACTTTGGAGATGTGAGTCCTAACCACCTTGAAATGAGTCAGTGGCTCAAATGCTGAGTGCCCCGTGGTCGGAAATAAAGCTAATTTTTCTGCCCAAAATGACGACCTGAAGTGAACACCTAGGGGCATATTTTGGTATGCGGCTGAAGAAGGTTTTTGCTTGGCCTAGTGGGAACTGCTATCACTCCTTCAAGGCAATCATGTTCCCAATCCTGTTCATGGATTTTGAAATCCTTGTTTGTTAATCTTGGCCCATGATCTGTTCTTGGAGGTTTTGCTAAAGTATTGACCACTACTGGAGTGCAGCACTCTTCATTTGCTTTGCATAGTTTCATCCATTGTTCTCTAACGCTGCATGCACCGGTGGACAGCTCCAACACCTTCACTGCAATCTACAGGTATCCCCTGTAAACCGTTCAGTTCAAGCCTACATCAGTTTCCGATACGACGCCAGAGATTGCTGCAATTCATTGCAAGGTTATTCCTCGCTGGGGCGCATGAAGACCGTTGGCCATCGGAGACATCTGACGCTTTCCATTCTATTCTAACTGTGATACCAATGACTTTCAAATTTGAGAGGGCCAAGTGATCCCCCGCCTGCTCACAGCACCACCAATTTTTGTTTTATAAAAAGGCTTCCAACGAAATACACTCCCGTTGGCTTCAGCCGCAAGCCTGCCGCAGCCGGTGCTTTACAGTAAAAGCTGGAGGCAGGTTTGAATTGCCCCCGTAGAATTCAGGCCAATCGCAGGCTTATCCGTGATTTCACCGCCGGGAAACCACCTGGTATTACCTTATATTTGCCTGAAACAAAATAGCATCTACCTTCGACCTTGGGGTTACTGTTACGGCCAAACCTAGCAGCATCTTCCCGGAGTGCCCATCAGTAAACTCGGCTGGATTTGGTGGCGCCATATTATTGCCCAATCATGCTGAGGGAGAAACTCTATTCTCTACTCTATGAACTCTTTTCAATGAAACAGACTGGGAACCGCAAGCACTGCATATCATATATCCGTCTCTCATCTATGTTTTTTCTTGCCTTAGGTTCCCGTATGAACCTTTTTCACTGATTTGGACTTAGAACCCGTCGACTTGGTGACCGCTATATAGACGGAATCTGCCTTAAAGGTTCAATCAGTCGGATATAAACTTCCATAGCTGTTCCCCTCTGTTCTAGATGTCCCACACTGGTGCCGACTCTATAAACTCTACTGACTTAGGTGTGTGATGGTGCTTTACCAGTTATCCTCCAGGAAGGCCTCCCGTTTCAGCTTGAAGGTTTTGTCGTCATCCACCTCCACCAAGTTATCAGTGATAGGATTCCGAAGTTGGCCACCACTGGATGAACGATATACCCACTGCAGGCCGCCGGAACTTAGCCTTCGCAATGTAAGACACGACCACGGAAGTAGTTGTTATCCAGGAGCAGTAGTTTTTATTGCAATTCCGAACCCATATCACTTCGGCCTATGCATCTAACATGAATAATGTCAACGCAAACCTACCAATAGGCAATGGGGAAACCAGGCGGCTCACAACCGTCCCTCATATTCGTTAATACGCGGTTTAGTAGTACCATGTGGCAGATCGATAAACTCGTTTCAGTTCTACTACTTTGCAGCCGTACGTAGGTAGAAAGTGGTGCCGTCGTTCACAGCCAAGGACGCAGGTCAGAAGCGTAGAGCGATTGAAAGGCCTTCAGGGGAAGGAGTCCAAAGAAACGGTGGATCGTGCCACGTATTCTCCCTGCGGAAAATCAGGCTTCGTCGTTGCAAGCTCGGGTCTTCAAATTTTTGATAATGATGGTAACAAACGTATATTTCGGCGAGGGTTGAAGCACTACAGGTACACGATCAAATGGATTTTGCGCGGCAATGTAGAAAATGTCTGACAAAAATAACCAGTGTTTTTTGAGCGCCAGATAGACATGCGAAAACGTTTATGGAAAGAGGGCAGAAATGTATAAGCACTAAAGGGTAAAGCATAGAGTATGAATGGACACATCGAGGGATTCAAATGGGATACCCGGAAAAAGTAAAGCATGAAGGAGGACCTACAATGGTGAAAGTCGCTTGGTAGCTGTGTCAGACAGTGGTGAAGCACCATGTAAGGCCCTTGATTTTCGAGAGGAATACAACAGGAACAAAGAGCATTGGAGTAGAAAAAGTCAAAAAATCAACAATGACACGGCGGGATAAGCGATTAGAAATAACCACCTTCGAGGATAAAGTACGACTGGGAAATTCACAGGAGTCCACTTCGCGCGAACTGTGCGCATCTGAAGGATAATGATAAAAATGGTATATTTTAGATGAGCCTGAGTTAAGCTGCAGTACATAGTCAAATGAGACAGTTGAGATCAGAATCAGGGGTTACAGGAAGGTAGAGTTTTCATGTCAAGGATTAGAAGAAGTCGAAATGAATTAGAATGATAAATATGCCCGATAGACTTGGAACTAAGGGTCAGGTGGTCAGTTCAGCTACCGCCGAGTGAATTCCGCCGAAAACTCGGAGAACGTTCACAAAAAGGTACCGAAAATGATCACAGCAGCCAAAAATTTGAAAATGTTAAAAAGACATCTTTGTTATCTATATGAAAGGAAGAATTTATCAACGGAAGTATAAAGAGTCACTTGCTTGCTGCGGAATGTAAAAGGCTTGCGGATAGATAACTCGGCAGTAAACAGGGATAAAACATCAGAGGTAAAATGCAACGAATCAGTCGGCCAATGTGGTAGTGAAGTTTGACGGCTGAATGCCGATGGGTCAGCCAAGGAGAAAGAAAAACAAATCCGATGGGAGGGTAAAAAAGAGAATGCAAGAGCGATGATTAAGTGAGTGAGTCGAGGAAAACCCTCAAGATTTTGGCGAACTGTTCACCAAGTAACAGGAATGTCAAGAAGCATCATCACCAAAACGGAAATGGAAATACGGTGATAAATCGGCAAATAATGCATTATAAGGCAACTGCAGGGGTAAGTAGCTTTGCAAAAGCGATAATATGGTAGAGAATTGATGAGTGCACCGGTGATCATTTTGGTAGGCGGACCACGAGAAAACGGTAGAGGGACCTCCACAGGGCCAGATAATCTGAGACGACGAACAGGAAAAGGGACAACGGATGTAGAATAAAGTAAGTCAGTCAGCTGAGAAGGCGGTGAGAACTGGTTGCTGGTTATTGGCAGAATCAGATACATAAAAAATGAGTGATAAACCTTGTAGGAGATGGGGACTACTAGGGTGAAAGAAAAAGGCTGGAGCAAAAGAGGTAGGCGTTCGACGAATTGTTAACTTAATTTGTGGTGAGTCTACAGGTATCAACGTGAAATTTGAAGGTGAATCAACACGGGGTGCTTAACAGCAGCGATCACAAGGAATCATAGTCCTTAGATGAAAGAATAGATGACAGATAAGTGCACGTCGATAGATGAATACATCAGTCGGCGAAGATAGTAGTGGAATTTAAAGGCTGGACCCGGAATCGGTTCCAGTTATATATCGTGTGATTGGCACATCTGGAGGGAAAGAAAGCCTGCCACATTGAGGATGAAATAAAGGTGACGAGACTGCGGGGGAAAGGTAAGTGTACTGCTTCTAATGACCATTTTAACAGGTGTGTCAAGTGATAATGACGGGCGGACAAGCTGCAGGATAATTATATCCGAGACAAGTAATTTTGAACCACACGCAATGATTTGCAAACTCAGGATAACGCAATGGAATATCATCATCAGCTGGACTAATTAAGGGAGATAACCACCAATCACCCCACTGTCTACCGGAGGACTCTAAAAAGATACTTCAAAGATGGTCTGATTTTTCTGGTCCTGGCGAAAAAGAATCAACGACAGTAAACGTGCCAATAGATGAATTGTAGCAGCAAGCTTCAACATGATAAACGGATACTTTTACGAAGGGGACAGGAAAGTAGACAGACTTGCGGCCTAGGGAAGTGGGCCATAAAGTACATGCTGAGGTTGACGAGTATTTATGTAAGCAGCCACCTGGTGCAAATGGAAAGATGAGAGATAGCAAAATATGAAAGCTTTTTACCGTTCACTGTATTGATGGAGTGATAAATTTTGCCGGGCTTGAAAAGGGCAGGCTATAGCTTCGATATCCTGGGCAGGATTTGGGGGAAATCCTTGATAACTGGGTAGCAGCATAGAGAACTATATACCTACTACAGCAGCTTTGGAATAAAAATAGAATTTTGTAATCTACAGGTGGCGCTAGTAGGTGGGACTGACCGTGCGATAGATGCCCAAACTGAAAACGTTTCTGGGGACAGGAAGTTTGACCCGCTGTCCAGCTATCCCCATATGCTGTTGCAAATGTCCTGCACGGCCGATGTGGGCCAGCAAAAGCCGTTGATCTGAAAGATTCTCGAGTAGTTTGGATTAAACTGACTTGTAATTACGCGGTGAATTCAAGTAGTTCAGCATCAGCTGACCGTATTATGGGGATTCTGGAGGGCAGAACCAGTAAGAGATTGGCCGCTTGAGGGACAAAAATCAAACGGTATAAAAAATCCAGTTGTTTTATTAGAAAAGAAAGAGTTTTGAGTGCATATTTACTGGCGAAGTAAGCGAGAATCGTCCTTGGGAGGCAAGTTCTTGCAGCAATACTCAAGGCAGAGGACCTTAAGGGTGTAATTGGATTCCTTGCTGGATGCAGGCGAGGTGCACTGCAAATTTAGAGTTCAAGGTCTGATGATAACATCTAGTGGGATGAAGATGACATAGCTGAAAGTCGGAAAATATATGTTGAATAGGTTCAGGGAACGTCGAAACAACTGAGCGAGAACATGCAATGATGGATACACTGTTTTTCCTGGAGGAGGAAAGGCTAACAATCATGAAAATATGAAGCCGTGGTACTCTGCAATGACAGGCTGGTATCAGAGCACAAAACAAGAGGCGAAGCGGGAAGAAAGTAAGATTGGCAGAGAAAGATAGGTAAACTAACTGAGGGACTTGTAGAGTTTAGCTTAAGGTAGCTGTGTCTTACACGTGTATAGAGGAGGACGCAAATCGGAGACGAGGCAGCTGGAGGATGGCAAAAGAGGAGGCTGGCGAAAAGCTGAGAACGCAGGGCAAACATGTACTCTACACTGTAAATTTAACATGGACTACCGGCAGAGAAGATGAGCTGTATATAGGAATAATGAACGCCTAATATAGAAATGACGAGGGAAATTAACGTAAGCAAGAGAAAGCTGTAGTGACCATCGGCGAACGTAAGTACAGGTGGATTGGATGGTTTAGAATAACAGGGTTTTCTGATATATCCATCGATTCTTTATGGAGGCGAACGACTATTCAATAGGGGGAGAACGGGAACAAAACTGCCTGGGAAGTTCGGAAATGACGACGGCTGCGGCTAGCACGTTGTAGGGGAGGGAGGACGAAGGAGGTGTTCGAAGACCACAGGCAAGTGTAGACTGCTCGATTCATTTAAATGCAGTCGCATCACCTGGTGACCGTAAAACAGGGAGGTATCGAGAATTGGTTGTTGATAACGAGAAAAGCAGAAAGAAGTCGACGAAGGAAAAGCTGGGGAATGCAGATTAAAAATGGTTTTAAAATGGTCGATGGAGCGTGGACTATCTGCAGAGAAGTGGAACTGGGGGGCACAGAGGAGGCAATAGCAATGGTGGATCACGCAAGAAAAAGTATTTACAAGGCAGATCTGAAAATGGGAGTAGATCATACGGCTAAGAATTGTGCCGAAAGATAGTGATATATCGTTTTCCTTTTAACAAGTTCAACGTGGTGAGACAGAAAGAATGGTGAAGCCAAACAGCCCAGGTGGCACAGAAACGATGGTGGCGACAAAGCCAAGGTCTTTTTCCTAGGCTGCTTACCGAAAAAAGTTCTTTCCAGGGTTATAAACAGCCGCATCCTCTCTATCGAATCTCTTGTAAGAGCTCTCTCAGAGATTCATCTATTGGCGGCAACGCTTAGGCAACGCCGCATGTGCATGTAAACCTAGCAGCAGCAGCTAAAGATACCCTTTTGCCTACCAGATGTGCCAGATTTTCACATCACTGGCATAAATGAGACTCCGGGACGGAAACCTCTGATGGAGGTCACTTACAAATGGGAGGAACAAAAATTGCCCTAGGATAGAACATTGCGAGACACTACCAATGATAGGATATCACCAGAATGAAGGCTGCCGAGCTCTCATGAATAGGTCTTCCCAGTTTTGAAGTCATCGTTCCGGTGAAGCGTACACCCAAAGATACCGAGAGTCTAGATTTTGGGCAGCAACTTACAGTGGCGCATCCTACCAAAATTTCTAATTGGGTCCGCTAATGTGACTTCCCCGTCAAGTCCCTCGACTGCAGAAGCAGACAGGTCCTTGTGTGCGACCGATAATTTCGTCAAGCCCAACCTTTCCACCGTAAACCATGTTGTGATGTTCACGAAAACTCGTATTCCTCAAAATGTCCACTGGAACAAGAATACAGGAGCAGCTGCGAAACCCTTCTCTATGCGGAAGTGGGGCCGATTGGGGCAAATTTGGCAGCCACAGATTTTGTTCCGCAGCTGTGAACCGAATGTCTGTCTCGTTTTTCCAATCTGCTGGCAAGTTGCCAGTTGTGGCGGTTAAGGTGAATAATCTGATCAGTTTTAGAGTTAGTTGCATAGCTATTTTCCTCAACAGTAAATGATGAATTCCTTCCGGCCCGGGAGACTAGGGCCCGAAAAGTCCCCAAATAAGGATGGAGGAACACCTTTCACGATTGATGTTGATGAGATCGATTCCGGGGTACACGCTGACTGGGAATGCTCGGCCAATATTTCAGCCTTCCAGTACCCGGCGACCTTCAGTTCCTCTACGTTTACCCGCCCCGGTATACCAACTTCTGCCCTTGCCTGTAATTTTTGCTGAGCAGATAGGCCCCCAAGTGCTTGTTGTACCTGAACCCGCCATCCTGAGGCCAAAGGTCTTATGAGGCGAGTCAGTAATCTACTTGTACTTGGGAACGATCGTCTTAAGGGTGTACACAGTACATCCATTTTTGAGACAACCCAGCGATAAGGAACGGTGAATGGATGTGAGCCTTTCAACCTGGCGCAAAGGAACTTTTGTTTGACAATGCCGGGCTGAGTCATGGGTAGAAAGTTTAACACGGATATTATAGTTCAGAAAAATACCAACTCGAGAAGGAAATTGGGGTTATCGTGTGGGAGACAGGTATCAGGTTCAGATAATGATGCAGAGGGGGCTGCGTGCTTCCAACCGAGAAAAGCATGCCGACTTGAAGCCGTAGTAGCGAGAAGGTCAAAAGTCACTGGCATGGCACAAAAGGTTCCGAAGATAACTTCGAGTGGAGCCCGAATGTGCACCCAGGCAAGGTATGGACACACAAAGACGGCACGAATGACGCACAAAGGCGACGTCAGAGTACAGCGCGCGGCCTGAATACGCGGAAGAAAATGCAGTTCCTAAAAACCAGCACATAATAAATGTGCAATTATAGACTGGTGGTAAATGAAGAAAACGGTTCAACAGTAAATTCAGCGTGGAAAGTGAGGAACGAAACAGCTATTAGAGGGTCTCCGGGAGGGAGGCGTATATAAGTAAGCGGGGAGGTCTGTCGCGGGAATTTCATGGATAGGTTGGTTGTGAGTTACGACAACTCTTCTCCAGGGGCCCTTAATCCTTTGTCCCAATGATTTAAACTGGTCCCGAACCCTGTGACAGTGGTCGAAACCCACACCGGTGGATTGGAACAACTGCCAGGCCCGACATCTTTGATTTGGTAAGCTTCTGGGCTGCGAGTCAAACAACGGTGGCTCAGTTACATGGGCGGGGTTGTCTACTGTGGAGGGATGTACAATACTATCACAAATAAACTCCCACACTGCTTTCACTTATTTCTTGTCGTCTTTGTCAGTATGCAACATAATGAGCTACCAGAAAACCCTCAGCTGCCACTTTCATATGTTTTCTTAAAGGAGTTTTGACTACGGTTTCTTAAGTTATTTCTCATGGCAAGATTCTGGAGCTTTATTCACCTTGCGGATGATGTACTTACCTTTTCCTCTCATGGCCACGTTTTGTTTGCTAATACAACTTTGTGCAATATTCGGTATGGTAATGAGTCGGACTGACTCGGTGCAGTGGAATTTACTGCGGTTTAGTTCCTTTTCCCGTCCTATTTTGAAGGATGGTAGACTTTCAGTTCCTTTGCATTTTCTTTCTGACTGCAACGCCAGGGAAATCGCTCGCTGGGCCTGATTAGGCGAACAAATGCCATTGTATTTACTTGGGCAGCAGGGCAACTTTGTTTTATTTAATCCCTTTGATCAACCTTTTCGTTTGTACTGTTTTTTGTCTTGCCTCTTGCTGATTTTTGGCCGGACAATCAATGGGGCCCACTTTATAATACATGGTTGTTACGTGGTTCCCTTCCAACTCACAAATGGCACCGCAGGCTTTGAGGAGGAATCTTGTTATTCTTTTGGATTCGATATCATCACAGGCCACACCTTGATCTGAGGCATCAAAATGCTATCCAGAGCCATTGCAGTTGATTATTTGACGGATCAATTTATGAATCTTCGAGCAAACCTCGCCCTGACCAGAACAACATGAAGAAGGAAAGAATCCAGCCAACTTTTAAGCAGACATTCCGGATAAACTCGAATGATGTGTACCTAAAGTTACTTCTGACCCATGGCCTGTGAGCCGGACAAGAGCCACTTTGTCAGCAGAAGTCTGGCGCAGCGTGATCGCTGCCACCAGTGGCAAAGCTCCTAGGATAGATCGCCAGATCAACGACCGAGACTTGAGGGCGCCTCTAAATACTTCCTTATGGTCAGGAGGTGGGCTTCTGAGGCTTGAGATGGCTGACCGTCGAAAACGTTTATCCGAATAGACCTAAGTGACCGTAGGCCTGGTGAATTCTTCGCTGAGGAATCCATACAAGCTAAATTCTAGTGGTGGAAGTGGTATCAATAAAGTAAGAGGAAGAAAGCGAAATGCTCGGATCTCTACTCCGGGTCAACTAACAGAAAGACACATTTGAGCAACGCGTGGCCGAATTCGCAACAGATCCCGAAATCGAAGGGCGATTGTCAGATGAACAATGGCACGAAACAGATACAAACCTCAATTATTCAATCACAAGGACTCAAAAAGCGAGGACCGAAGTGCTGCATACGAGGAAGGAGCACGAGCATCACGCAGGTCCAGAACAAGGGTATGACAGAGCAGCGCGCTGGGTGCAACGAGCGTTCGTGGAAATTCCCCTCAAACCGTTGCAGTTCCATATTTTTCCTAAAATCAATCACTTGCCTACACTATTGGCGTGTCTTTATGCACTGTTTGTTTTATGTACAAATTGTTGTTTGTTCGCGCCAGAGCGCTACTTTGTCATATTCTTGTTCTGGACGTGCATGATGCACGTGCTCCTCGGTCGCACGCCGTAATTTGGTTCTCCATTTTGAGTCCATGTGATCTCATAATTGATGTTTGTATCCGTTTCGTGTCATTGTTCATTCAATAATCTAGTATCGTAGAATATCACGGATAATCGCCTTTGATTTCAGGATCCTTTGTTAATTTGGCTACTTGTTGCTCAAAAGTGTGTTACACCACTCAATCTATCAATTTGTAACGACAACGTATGCAACATGCCAAGAAAAGGATCTAATATATTGGAATCTGGACAGGAAGTAATACGGCAAGTCACTGGGGAGGATTTGGGTACGTTTCATTCTTTGGTTAGTGTTAGATCGCCTAATCCTGTCAGTGCTAGTTCGTGTGGTACTGAGGGCAACGTGGATTGTAAAGATGTTGATCTATATAGGCTGAGAATATTAGACCTAGAACAGCAATCGTTATCGGCTAGACAATAGGCCCGGAATCAGAAAAGAAGTGTAGACAGAAAGAGCGTGAGCATAAAATCATTGACTACGACACATCCCATAGATCAGGGCTCAATAAAATAGGAAACTACACTCCGGTCGCCGACTATAAAACATCAACGCCACCAACGATCGATCTTCCGAAAGCAGAACTGACGGTTTTCGAGGTACGATCTGAACACTACTGCAAGCTCATCAGACAGTTCGAAAAGTTCGCCAAAAATAAGACAACCGACTGTGGACAAGGACATCTCTACCTGGCTCATTACTGGAGAGGCCAGGTAAGAGAAGCTATCGATGGGTGTTCCATGCTTGACTCAAAACAAGGCTACATACGAACGAGGAAAATCTTGTGGGAGCTGTTCGGCCAGCTGTTCAATAGAGCCCGTAACCCAATAGAGGGAGTGATGGTAGAGGCAAAGAGAGCCAGGGGCGACGTCTACACAATGGCAGACCTAGTGATCAAAATGCAGAACTGTTCAATAGCCCTCGACCACTTAGATTACAGGGATGATCTCGATGTAACGCATACTTTGGAGGGCATAGTCCGTCACCTCTCTCCCGAACTAGAGGGTCAGTGGGCGGAAGAGGCGGAAAGTATAAGCTGGGGTGACCGTGAGGCCAACTTTGAAGGTTTGATCGAAAACTTGGACAGGCAAGCCAAAATAGCCGACGCTAGATTAGGCCGACTTATTCGGGACAGTAACCAAGCAAGCAAATCTAGCACTAGAAAGGCTAAACCGCTACATGGGAGCATCTGAAATACCAATTTATAGCTATAGCGCATCCAAAATGCAGGTCCTGTGATGCTAGCCATGAGCTATCAGAATGCACCCAGTTCATCAACGCCACAATAGACGAACGATGGGGAATGGCGAGGATGACAGGAGCGTGCTATATATGCCTCAGAAGCACGCGCCGGGCAGCAGCTTGTCGAACGAAGACCGGATGTGTTTACGAGGGCTGCACGGGCAGACACCATTGATTGTTACACCATGCGAGAGAAACTATACCCGAGGGGGGCACCAAACCCAGTGTGATTTGTTCAACATCGCGGTCTGCCAGTAAACCAGTACGTTCAGGAGTAGTTGCCGTGGGAGTGATGACCCAAACTGGGGTGGTCAAAGCGTTGGCTATAGTCGACAGTGGATTTGACACTACCCTGGTGAAGGAGCGGTTTGCCGACAGACACCGGCTTGCGAAAAGTACAACGTCGTTGGCAGTGAGCACAGCGAGCGGGGCACAAGTAATGACGGCCGGCCGGTTGAGGTTACAACTCATCTCCTTGGAAACTAACGAGCAAATCGAACCAACGGAAGCATTCACATTAGCTGATCTCCCCATGCGAGCACCAAGTTTGGTGAGCGCAATCTTGACTAGGTGGCCCCACCTGCAGGATGTATCAGTTGTGGACTGGGAAGATGATGAAGTGGACCTCCTCATCGGATGCGACGTGCCCGAGGCACATCGGGTACTTGACTAGAGATTGGGCAACGCCATGCACCCTGTGCCGTACGCACGGCTCTGGGATGGATGTTATACGGTCTAATGGGGGTACGTGGTTCCGTGAATTACGTATTAGCCGAAATGAACCGCATAGAGTAGCAGTTGCAGCGGCTGAATAAAAAGGAGTTTCACGACATCGGAGACGAGGGACTATCGTTGTCTCAAGAGGACCACTTCGCTCCGCAAACAGTGCGACAAGGCGCTAGAGACCGTAAAAACAGTTGGGGGGTCTCCTTTCATGGCGCACATCTGCTGACCCGTGGACTGATAACAGAAACTATGTTCTCCAAAAACTACTACGACTGAAGGAACGCTTCGTTCGAGACCAGGATCTGTGGGAACGATACGAAAATTAATGAAGCAAAATGAAGCTCTGGGCTACGTTGAAAAGGTGCCTCCTAAAACCGGTGTCCGGGAGAAGATCTGGAATCTACCTCACCACCCGGTTATCAACCCCAAGAGACCCGAAAACTGCGGGCGGTTTCCAACTGTGCAGCCAAGTTCCAGGGCAAGTCAATAAACGATCGCCTACTACAAGGACCTGACTGGACCTGGCCACCGATCGAAGTTTTGTGCCGTTTCAGAGTAGGTAGAGTAAACTTGTCCACCGATATTTTGGAAATGTTTCACCAGGTGTAGGCGCCGGTAGGAGAACGAGATGCGTTGTGTGTTTTGTGATGGGGAGAGAACGACTGGGACAACGCAGTGGTAAATTATAGAATGACCGTCCACCCCTTCGGAACCATATCGTCACCGTTCTGTGCGAACTACGCCCTTCGGGAATCTGCGAACAAGCACGGAGATTTGGTCCATCGGTCGGTAGTAGATAGCGTCAGCAGAAATTTCTAAGTGGACGACTATCTTGGGTCATTCGATGATATAGACTCGACTCTAGCGCAGTTCAGGGACCTAACAAGATTGTTAGAAGAAGGCGGCTTCCATCTAGCAGAACGGATCCCGAAAGCTTCAGAAGTGCTCGAGGTCATTCCCACCACGAGAGGTCCGAAAAGGTTAGAGATTCAGATGGCTCTTCGCTCCCCACCGAGCGCACTCTAGGGGTACAATGGAACGCGGAAACGGACGACTTTGTTTAAGAGCTAAACGTTCCCGAGCTGCCAGTAACCCGTCGAGGTATACTATCCGCTGTCTCCAGTTTGTTCGACCCACTCGGTTTCGTCTCACCTTGGCTGTTCCCCGGGAAAGATCATGCTGCAGCGGCTGTGCCGTGAGAAAGTCGATTGGAACTATTCACTGGACCGAGAAGACCGACTGGACTGGGAAGAATTTCCGAACAACCAAATAAAACTAGGGGGACATACGGATTACACGATGTTTGGCTCCCGATCACGCAACACGGACAGAAGAACTGTGTGCCTTTCCCGATGCATCCGAAGTCGGTTGTGGAGTTGTGGTGCACGGACGGTGGTGCACAGGAGATGGGCAATATACTACAAGGATCCTGTCCGCCATAGCCCGCGTTGCCCCACTGGGATCGGTTTCGATCCAGTGCCCCGAACTCAGCGCAGCCGTGTTAGCAGTTAGGGCGGTACAAGCGGTAGAGAGATTTTTCGACTTCTACATTTAGTCGGCTAGCTTTTAGACGGACTCAACGACGGTAGTTTACTACATCAACAAAGTCCGGAGCCGGTTTAGTACTTTCGTTTCTAAGCGACTCACGACTATCCACAATGAATCAGCCATGAACCAGTGGAAGCATGTCAGGTCTGGCGATAACCCGGCCGATCCGTGCTTTCGAGGTGCGACCAACTTCAGGCAACTAGACACGTGGACGAGAGGGCCAAACTTCCTGCAAATTCCCAAACAGGACTGGCCCGTGTACGAATTAAAACCCCCTACGGAAGTAGAACTGGAGATCAAAGGCGTGGTGATAACGGCCACACTCGTCGAAGCGACATTCATTTTATCGCGCTTGATCAGATTTTCTTCCTGGATGAAGACACTTCGTGCGTTAGTTCGGTTGGCCAAGTTCAAGAGAAATTTACTAGTTATGAAAGAGCTACGCACCTCGCGCCGGATAGGAGTCGGCCCGATAAGTCCCGATGAGCTACAAGCTGCAGAATACGATATTACCAGAATGATACAACGAAGGGCTTTCGCCCGAGAACTCTAGAGGGCTGAATAAGTGGGACCAATCAACAGAGAAATATCATCTCCAAGAGGCGAATAAAGCATTTAAACCCCAAACTCATTGATGGACTGCTGCGGGTGGATGGTAGGCTGACTAACTCCCACCTGAGCTTTGACACGGAATGCCGTATATTGCTGCCGGCTCGATAACCTGTGATAGAGTCATTGATCCGACACGTCCCCGCCGTGGAGGGACATGCCCGGGGAAAGTCACGTGAGGAGCGTCGTTCGGAAGCGCCCTTGGTTACTGAGAGGAAAGCGACCGTAAGACGCGTAATCCGACGTTGTGTACATTGTAGGAGACGCGTTGCCGCGGCGGGCAAACAACACACGACCCCGTTACCAGAATGCAGGATGACTGCGGGCTGGTAGCCGTTCAGTGACACCGGGTTGGACTATTTCGGGCCCTTGTGGATCAAGTGTGGGAAGAGGCTGGAAAAACGATATGAGTGTATCATGATGTGCATGAAGTCACGTGCGGTTTACTTAGAAAATGCGCATTCAATGACAACCGAATCTTTCCTACGGGCCTTGCAGAGATTTATCAAAAGACGAGGCGTACCGGCCGGCATATGCTTCGACAATGGGTCGAACCTCGTGGGCGCTCACCGGGAATTGCAGCGTTGGCGCAAAAACATGAACAGGGACAATTGCGGGATCGAATCGTGGCCTACGGCATACGACGGCATTTCAATCCCCCGCAGGCCAGTCACCGCGGCGGCGTATTGCAACGCCTGATCCGGTCTGCCAGGCGGATATTGCTACCAATAATGGAGCAACAGCCGCCCGACGACGAGACGCTGAACATCGTCATGACTAAGGTAGAGAAAACTGTGAACAGCAGCCCACTGACCCCAGTAATGAACGACGACCCCACCCATCTGGCGCTCACCCCGAACGACCTATTGATGTTGAGATCGAAAGAGGGTTTCCGAAGACCGATGGACCTTCGTGCGAGCTACCTCCTTGGATTGAAGCAGGCTTACAATCTTGCCAAGGTTTTTGGAGACGATGGATGCGGGAGTACCTACCGGCTCCGCAGACTCGACAGAAATGGCTGGTCAAAACAAGACCATTCAAGGCTGGGGATATGGTGATGATCGCAGACGAACAAGTGCATTTCAGCACCTGGCTTTTGGGCGTGGTTATGGAAACCATCGAAAGCTCCGACGAAGTCATGAGAACTGTGAAGGGGAAGACAGCCAAGGGGGGGGGGGTGCTATTCCGTGACGTACTCAGTATTAGCCTCCATGATGGTGAAGACGGAGAATACGATATTATGGAAATTCAGTAAACTATTCCTCATTCGTCTTTGAGGTGGGTAAATGAACCCCCATGTGTGGGGGCATCTACGACACTGTCATATTGAACTACCATACACCTTGATATATACGTACTCACATGGTACACGTTTATACTTCATGACCTCCGTCAGACACGTTGCAGTGCTCGCCGTTTTCCATTGACCCTACTGGGAGCCCTTGGCGTATGTGGTTGTAGCCGTGATTCCATCATATACCCAGACACACACCAATCCCACTCGCATGATAAACGTTTATGCCTCATGACCTGCTTCTAGTCAGGCCGCAGGGCTGATTTTTCCTCCTTTATCACTGATATTATGAAAGATATATTCCTGAGTGATAGTCGCTACTATTTGTTCATGTATCAGAGTGCTAACTCAACCATGACACACACACACAAACGCATGCCGCCGAAGGTCATTAGCCCAACCGAGAACAGCTCCTATGTTTGGCATATACGCCCGACGTCGATCAGCCGTTTTCGTGGATGATGCAGGGTAACCTCGCGTTGGTGTGGCCACCGGGTCGAGTGCGATCGTGAGTAGAATGCGTACGGCAAGATATTTGGTAATCGCTGACAACAGGGTCTCGTTAGGTAGGAAGAATCAGCACACATGTTCTAAACCTTTGATTCTGCTAAGATTCGGGAGGATTTTGGTGGGTGGTATACCGACCGCTCTTGAAAAATCCCCCAAAAGCCACTGCAGTTCCAAGTTTCCTAAACATCACCCACTTACCTATACTATTGACTTGTTTTATGCGCTGTTTGTTTTTGCGTACCAAAGCTTGTTTGTTCAGCACAGTGTAACACAAGTTTGAGCAGTGCGCAGCCAAATTAACAAAGGATCCTGAAATCAAAGGCGATTATCTGTGATATCCTACGATACTAGATTATTGAATGAACAATGACACAAAACGGATACACACATCAATCAGGAGATCACATGGACTCAAAAAACGAGAACCGAATTGCGGCGTGCGAGCGAGGAGCACGTGCATCATGCACGTCCAGAACAAGAATATGACAAAGTAGCGCTCTGGCGCGGACAAACAACAATTTGTACATAGAACAAACAGTGCATAAAGACACGCCAATGGTGTAGGCAAGTGATTGATTTTAGGAAAAATATGGAACTGCAACGGTTTGAGGGGATTTTCCACGACCGGTGGTTGCACCGCCCACCAAAATCCTCCCGAATCCCCGACAGAGTCAAAGTTCGGTATAAAGATACTGGTTCTTTCTGCCCAACTAGGCCCTGTTGTCAGTGCACGTGCTTTATGCTTGTCGTCAACGTTCTACTCATGGTCGCACCTAACCCGGTGGCCACACTGACGCGAGGCTATTCTACATCTTCCACGAGAACAACTGACCAATGGGAGGCGTGAAGAGGAAACAAGATGCTGTCCTTGGAAGGGCCGTCATGCACTGGCTGTATGTGCTTGTGTGAGTGTGTGTGTATGATGTAATCGCCGCTTCTTCCAAATATGCAAATGACATTCAGTAACGTCAACAAAAACAAACAGCGAACACTGTCACATGTTTGATAGAGGTGACGGGGTAAAGTGTGCATCGGGTATGTGTATGTGTCTAGATGTACAATGGAGTCGCAATAAAACCGCTTACGGGAAAATACTTCTGTAACTTCGACGAAAGACCGTGAGCACTGTAGCGTGTTTGACGGAGACCATGTAGTATAAAAGAGTATAATGTAGGAGTGTGTGCGCGTCGGGGTGTATGGTGGTTAGGTTCGTCAGTGAGCCGCGAAGGCTCCCATATATGGGGTTCCTTTATCCACCTTGAAGGCGAATGTAAAATAGTCTACTGGGCCTCAACGTTTTCAGCTTCTCAGCGGTAACAATCAAGTAGGATAATACAGCGTATGTCGCCAATTAGCACCCCAATTGGCTGTCTTCCGCTTCACAGTTCTCATGACTTCGTCGGAGCTTTCGATGGTTTCCATAACCACGCCCAAAAGCCAGGTGCTGAAATGCACTTGTTCGTCTGCGATCATCACCATATCCCCAGCCTTGAATGGTCTTGTTTTGACCAGCCATTTCTGTCGAGTCTGCGGAGCCGGTAGGTACTCCCGCATCCATCGTCTCCAAAAACCTTGGCAAGATTGTAAGCCTGCTTCAATCCAAGGAGGTAGCTCGCACGAAGGTCCATCGGTCTTCGGAAACCCTCTTTCGATCTCAACATCAATAGGTCGTTCGGGGTGAGCGCCAGATGGGTGGGGTCGTCGTTCATTACTGGGGTCAGTGGGCTGCTGTTCACAGTTTTCTCTACCTTAGTCATGACGATGTTCAGCGTCTCGTCGTCGGGCGGCTGTTGCTCCATTATTGGTAGCAATATCCGCCTGGCAGACCGGATCAGGCGTTGCAATACGCCGCCGCGGTGACTGGCCTGCGGGGGATTGAAATGCCGTCGTATGCCGTAGGCCACGATTCGATCCCGCAATTGTCCCTGTTCATGTTTTTGCGCCAACGCTGCAATTCCCGGTGAGCGCCCACGAGGTTCGACCCATTGTCGAAGCATATGCCGGCCGGTACGCCTCGTCTTTTGATAAATCTCTGCAAGGCCCGTAGGAAAGATTCGGTTGTCATTGAATGCGCATTTTCTAAGTAAACCGCACGTGACTTCATGCACATCATGATACACTCATATCGTTTTTCCAGCCTCTTCCCACACTTGATCCACAAGGGCCCGAAATAGTCCAACCCGGTGTCACTGAACGGCTACCAGCCCGCAGTCATCCTGCATTCTGGTAACGGGGTCGTGTGTTGTTTGCCCGCCGCGGCAACGCGTCTCCTACAATGTACACAACGTCGGATTACGCGTCTTACGGTCGCTTTCCTCTCAGTAACCAAGGGCGCTTCCGAACGACGCTCCTCACGTGACTTTCCCCGGGCATGTCCCTCCACGGCGGGGACGTGTCGGATCAATGACTCTATCACAGGTTATCGAGCCGGCAGCAATATACGGCATTCCGTGTCAAAGCTCAGGTGGGAGTTAGTCAGCCTACCATCCACCCGCAGCAGTCCATCAATGAGTTTGGGGTTTAAATGCTTTATTCGCCTCTTGGAGATGATATTTCTCTGTTGATTGGTCCCACTTATTCAGCCCTCTAGAGTTCTCGGGCGAAAGCCCTTCGTTGTATCATTCTGGTAATATCGTATTCTGCAGCTTGTAGCTCATCGGGACTTATCGGGCCGACTCCTATCCGGCGCGAGGTGCGTAGCTCTTTCATAACTAGTAAATTTCTCTTGAACTTGGCCAACCGAACTAACGCACGAAGTGTCTTCATCCAGGAAGAAAATCTGATCAAGCGCGATAAAATGAATGTCGCTTCGACGAGTGTGGCCGTTATCACCACGCCTTTGATCTCCAGTTCTACTTCCGTAGGGGGTTTTAATTCGTACACGGGCCAGTCCTGTTTGGGAATTTGCAGGAAGTTTGGCCCTCTCGTCCACGTGTCTAGTTGCCTGAAGTTGGTCGCACCTCGAAAGCACGGATCGGCCGGGTTATCGCCAGACCTGACATGCTTCCACTGGTTCATGGCTGATTCATTGTGGATAGTCGTGAGTCGCTTAGAAACGAAAGTACTAAACCGGCTCCGGACTTTGTTGATGTAGTAAACTACCGTCGTTGAGTCCGTCTAAAAGCTAGCCGACTAAATGTAGAAGTCGAAAAATCTCTCTACCGCTTGTACCGCCCTAACTGCTAACACGGCTGCGCTGAGTTCGGGGCACTGGATCGAAACCGATCCCAGTGGGGCAACGCGGGCTATGGCGGACAGGATCCTTGTAGTATATTGCCCATCTCCTGTGCACCACCGTCCGTGCACCACAACTCCACAACCGACTTCGGATGCATCGGGAAAGGCACACAGTTCTTCTGTCCGTGTTGCGTGATCGGGAGCCAAACATCGTGTAATCCGTATGTCCCCCTAGTTTTATTTGGTTGTTCGGAAATTCTTCCCAGTCCAGTCGGTCTTCTCGGTCCAGTGAATAGTTCCAATCGACTTTCTCACGGCACAGCCGCTGCAGCATGATCTTTCCCGGGGAACAGCCAAGGTGAGACGAAACCGAGTGGGTCGAACAAACTGGAGACAGCGGATAGTATACCTCGACGGGTTACTGGCAGCTCGGGAACGTTTAGCTCTTAAACAAAGTCGTCCGTTTCCGCGTTCCATTGTACCCCTAGAGTGCGCTCGGTAGGGAGCGAAGAGCCATCTAAATCTCTAACCTTTTCGGACCTCTCGTGGTGGGAATGACCTCGAGCACTTCTGAAGCTTTCGGGATCCGTTCTGCTAGATGGAAGCCGCCTTCTTCTAACAATCTTGTTAGGTCCCTGAACTGCGCTAGGGTCGAGTCTATATCATCGAATGACCCAAGATAGTCGTCCACTTAGAAATTTCTGCTGACGCTATCTACTACCGACCGATGGACCAAATCTCCGTGCTTGTTCGCAGATTCCCGAAGGGCGTAGTTCGCACAGAACGGTGACGATATGGTTCCGAAGGGGTGGACGGTCATTCTATAATTTACCACTGCGTTGTCCCAGTCGTTCTCTCCCCATCACAAAACACACAACGCATCTCGTTCTCCTACCGGCGCCTACACCTGGTGAAACATTTCCAAAATATCGGTGGACAAGTTTACTCTACCTACTCTGAAACGGCACAAAACTTCGATCGGTGGCCAGGTCCAGTCAGGTCCTTGTAGTAGGCGATCGTTTATCGACTTGCCCTGGAACTTGGCTGCACAGTTGGAAACCGCCCGCAGTTTTCGGGTCTCTTGGGGTTGATAACCGGGTGGTGAGGTAGATTCCAGATCTTCTCCCGGACACCGGTTTTAGGAGGCACCTTTTCAACGTAGCCCAGAGCTTCATTTTGCTTCATTAATTTTCGTATCGTTCCCACAGATCCTGGTCTCGAACGAAGCGTTCCTTCAGTCGTAGTAGTTTTTGGAGAACATAGTTTCTGTTATCAGTCCACGGGTCAGCAGATGTGCGCCATGAAAGGAGACCCCCCAACTGTTTTTACGGTCTCTAGCGCCTTGTCGCACTGTTTGCGGAGCGAAGTGGTCCTCTTGAGACAACGATAGTCCCTCGTCTCCGATGTCGTGAAACTCCTTTTTATTCAGCCGCTGCAACTGCTACTCTATGCGGTTCATTTCGGCTAATACGTAATTCACGGAACCACGTACCCCCATTAGACCGTATAACATCCATCCCAGAGCCGTGCGTACGGCACAGGGTGCATGGCGTTGCCCAATCTCTAGTCAAGTACCCGATGTGCCTCGGGCACGTCGCATCCGATGAGGAGGTCCACTTCATCATCTTCCCAGTCCACAACTGATACATCCTGCAGGTGGGGCCACCTAGTCAAGATTGCGCTCACCAAACTTGGTGCTCGCATGGGGAGATCAGCTAATGTGAATGCTTCCGTTGGTTCGATTTGCTCGTTAGTTTCCAAGGAGATGAGTTGTAACCTCAACCGGCCGGCCGTCATTACTTGTGCCCCGCTCGCTGTGCTCACTGCCAACGACGTTGTACTTTTCGCAAGCCGGTGTCTGTCGGCAAACCGCTCCTTCACCAGGGTAGTGTCAAATCCACTGTCGACTATAGCCAACGCTTTGACCACCCCAGTTTGGGTCATCACTCCCACGGCAACTACTCCTGAACGTACTGGTTTACTGGCAGACCGCGATGTTGAACAAATCACACTGGGTTTGGTGCCCCCCTCGGGTATAGTTTCTCTCGCATGGTGTAACAATCAATGGTGTCTGCCCGTGCAGCCCTCGTAAACACATCCGGTCTTCGTTCGACAAGCTGCTGCCCGGCGCGTGCTTCTGAGGCATATATAGCACGCTCCTGTCATCCTCGCCATTCCCCATCGTTCGTCTATTGTGGCGTTGATGAACTGGGTGCATTCTGATAGCTCATGGCTAGCATCACAGGACCTGCATTTTGGATGCGCTATAGCTATAAATTGGTATTTCAGATGCTCCCATGTAGCGGTTTAGCCTTTCTAGTGCTAGATTTGCTTGCTTGGTTACTGTCCCGAATAAGTCGGCCTAATCTAGCGTCGGCTATTTTGGCTTGCCTGTCCAAGTTTTCGATCAAACCTTCAAAGTTGGCCTCACGGTCACCCCAGCTTATACTTTCCGCCTCTTCCGCCCACTGACCCTCTAGTTCGGGAGAGAGGTGACGGACTATGCCCTCCAAAGTATGCGTTACATCGAGATCATCCCTGTAATCTAAGTGGTCAAGGGCTATTGAACAGTTCTGCATTTTGATCACTAGGTCTGCCATTGTGTAGACGTCGCCCCTGGCTCTCTTTGCCTCTACCATCACTCCCTCTATTGGGTTACGGGCTCTATTGAACAGCTGGCCGAACAGCTCCCACAAGATTTTCCTCGTTCGTATGTAGCCTTGTTTTGAGTCAAGCATGGAACACCCATCGATAGCTTCTCTTACCTGGCCTCTCCAGTAATGAGCCAGGTAGAGATGTCCTTGTCCACAGTCGGTTGTCTTATTTTTGGCGAACTTTTCGAACTGTCTGATGAGCTTGCAGTAGTGTTCAGATCGTACCTCGAAAACCGTCAGTTCTGCTTTCGGAAGATCGATCGTTGGTGGCGTTGATGTTTTATAGTCGGCGACCGGAGTGTAGTTTCCTATTTTATTGAGCCCTGATCTATGGGATGTGTCGTAGTCAATGATTTTATGCTCACGCTCTTTCTGTCTACACTTCTTTTCTGATTCCGGGCCTATTGTCTAGCCGATAACGATTGCTGTTCTAGGTCTAATATTCTCAGCCTATATAGATCAACATCTTTACAATCCACGTTGCCCTCAGTACCACACGAACTAGCACTGACAGGATTAGGCGATCTAACACTAACCAAAGAATGAAACGTACCCAAATCCTCCCCAGTGACTTGCCGTATTACTTCCTGTCCAGATTCCAATATATTAGATCCTTTTCTTGGCATGTTGCATACGTTGTCGTTACAAATTGATAGATTGAGTGGTGTAACACACTTTTGAGCAACAAGTAGCCAAATTAACAAAGGATCCTGAAATCAAAGGCGATTATCCGTGATATTCTACGATACTAGATTATTGAATGAACAATGACACGAAACGGATACAAACATCAATTATGAGATCACATGGACTCAAAATGGAGAACCAAATTACGGCGTGCGACCGAGGAGCACGTGCATCATGCACGTCCAGAACAAGGATATGACGGAGCAGCCCGCTGGACGCGAACAAACAAGAGTCGGTCCGCAGACACAAAAAGTGTATAAATCAAGTCAAAAGTGTAGGTAACTGAGCAAAATTAACGAAACATGGATCTACTTCGTCCTTGGTCCTTCCTGAAGCCCATTAAAAATGCGGGGTATTCAAGTCACGCAGGATAGAACAGGGAGCCGTCGCAGGCCTGTCTCACAAACCACACTAAGATGACTGAATAGGCGGCTGCAAAGGCCTGAAAGCTAACCCAAGCAGTCTTCAAACCTGCTTCTGTTGGTTTAAAGTGGTATCAAATAGCTTTATCAAGTACTTGTGTCGGCATGCTTGTCTAACGACACCGGTGGACAGTCCGGTCAGGCGAGCAGTGCCACTCCTTCACCCGGCTGTTCAAAGTTTCTGTCAGCTTGAAATAGGTTGAAGCCGGTCAGGGACACCCGAGGGTCTAGAACATTGTTACTGAGCCAAGACTCCGCTATTTCCACCGCGGTGTGCGATTTGAGAGGGGGCCAGCTTTCCGGGTAGTCCCTCTTGTTCAGTAGAGCACGGCCGTCGGAGAGAATGATGATGCTTTGTCTCATTTTGCTACCACTTCCAGTTGTTCACAGTTTTTCAGCCTGAGGAGACTGACAGGGAAACTAGTTTCAGTAGCCTCCGCAGGAAGTGAGAGCACCCTTTCCGAAACCAATAATTTCAAATGATCGCATCGGTCCCCCTTTGGTTTTCACTTTCGTGCGATTTGGTCGGTGCCTCTTCAAATTACTTACTATCCGCGGGATTCAGACCTCGCCGCAACGGCACCAGCTTTCTCTTGAGTCTGTAAAACCTTCGAGACACATGTTGCAGCCTCCTCAAAGTCCACTACTACCTCCGGTGGAAAGTATCTTTCTGAGTCATCGGCCCCGCCACTTTTGAAGTATGATTTAGCTCCTTTCTCCATGGTCTCCCTTTCCCTGATGATGGACAGGTTCGGTAATATACTTCGCGAAGTTACGAGATCATTCTTCTGAATTGTCTTTGCCATTGCCATGTTTGCCTCAGAGGAGTTCGCCATCAGGAAACTGCTTCCTTGAGGGCTTCGCCCCCTGAGGTCTGTCTGCATGTGATGTCCAGTCCTTTTGCGCTCATCTACGGAGGTGCTCTTTTGGCTGGATATTGTACCTCTGCCACTGTTCTCCGCTGGTTTTGCCGCAACCGTGTTCTTGGCAGTTTGTACGGAGTCCGTATTACGGTAGGTACTCTTTGGCAGTTTTTCTTGCTAGGCCGCACCTTGTGTAATTTGGGTTAATGACAGTAGCAGATTCTCCCTTCGAATGTGTGACACAGACCAGATTAGACGCCAAAGCCCCGGCTGTAGACTTTAGCTGCTTAGAGGGATAGCAGACGGAAGTAATCTCTGACAAGATCACGGAGCTTTGGTTTACAATTGGTTTGCTGGACTTGCAGGGATTCAGAGTTTTGTGCATCTCAAACACAGCGCTTACCTCCATCTAGTAGGCATTGTGTAGAGTTTCATGAACATCAATGCCGGCCGGTTTGACAAAACCATAACACCCATCACATGGGAATGCCTCAGCCAGGGATAATACTGCTTCAGAAAGCTCAAAGCAATGATGCGCTCTCGAATCTAGGAGCACCTTAAAGGGTAATGGTATTAGAAATAATGCCTACCTGCACCAAAACACCGCCTGGTTTAGCGCAGTTTAGTACAGTTTTTTAGTAAAAGACAGCTCAGTCTAGGTCAACTCAAGCGAGGTCGCAAAACGTGCAACATGAGCCAAAGAACGTCTTGTTTCTCCCTCTTTGAGATTAGGAAGATTTTACTTTTCTGAAACTACATTTATCCAGTACAATTTGGTATCTTTCGCGTATGCGCGATGAAGAAGGAAAGAAAGGAAAGCTGCTTCGCTCTCGCGAACAACATCACAGTACTATAGGTTTGATGACACAGGCGACTGCCCTGTCTGTTTGAGACAGCACTAAGAGTCCCCGAATACGCGAAGATAAGTAGGAGACTATGACGACGACTGGGACGATACAAAGGCTGTAATAGTATTGGTACATTGAAGAGACGCCGGAGTGATAAAATGTGGCACGGGATATTGAGATCGAAGAGAAAATAACGAGATAAAAGGCCCCTCAGAAAGGTTAATCATTGCCCCCCAAATCTTCCTGCGTCTGTCCACTTTTTTGGAAGGAACGGCCGAGGGTACTGTCACCACTTTCGGAAGCAAAGCATTCCGGTTGAAGAAACGTGCTTCCATAACAATAACAATAACAATAGTCATGTCCATAATAATCTACTGATGGTGTATTTCTCAGTCTTGTTCGAGGCGCACCCGTGAAGGCGGGATGAACAACAAGCCTCAGCCGGACGAACTTTCACAGACTGCTAAAGGAGGGCATCATATTCCAGCAAGAGTACAATGAAGCTGAGCGGGATTTGAACCAGACAGAATGAAAAGGATTAACAAAGCAAATCCAAACGGGACTCCAGTCGAGTCAGGTAACTTTCTACAGTCCAATGGAGCAAAAAAGGAAAATTCGACTTCAATATGAGAGGTGAGCGTTAATTTTCCTGCCGTTTGATGAACTGTACGGCCAAATCATGGGAGGTACAATCAAAGACAGCTGACACTTCGTTTGGGAAATTTGAGGACTAAATGGAGAATTCCATAGCCGACTTTACTTATTGGCGAAAGAGGCTAAAATGCCCTAATCAGTATATTTAAGTATATATACACCAACATATTGCTTGCACTCCCTAATTTAAAGGCTTCAATAAATACACCGAAGTAAAAGCATACGTATGCAAATGAGCTTAAATACTTATACTGATGGCGATATATATATTTATATCCAAGTGCGTATGTGCAAACATCATGTAAGTGGATACATATATGTGTCGCTTTCCGTATAGGTATTTATGCCCACCACTTGGTTAATATTACCGTTATCTATCGACCAAGTACACATTGCACGCTACAAAACCACCCTCTTTCTGCTAATATGGCATGATGTGGTAACCGGTACAGCCTTTTTGTAGCAAAGAGAATTGTGTTCTTTTAACGTGGTCTGAAAACAAAGCGAAGCCAACCCCATAATAAGCCGCTGACACTTAGCTTCTGATTTTTGCTTGGGAACAAGAACATAAGCGATGCCATTCCAAACACTTGGATTGATGTCTGTAGCCTTATCATATCTTCCCCAGAACTAAACAACCGACGTTTATTGCTCGGAACATATATGCGCGATTCCCGAGAGGTTCCGACGGTTTCCGTCGCTACGGATATTTCCGGGCCGACCACGGCCAATCTAGCACTGTCCGCAAGTGCATCTGCAGCCAGCAGTGGAAGCAACTCTTCTCAACCCTCTAGACACCAAATACTTGAAAACTAGAATCAGCTTCGCCATACAGCCGGGGATACCCCTCCAAAGTTTTAGAGAAGTATTTCTCCCGTTTCAAACATTTTCCCAGGCTGCACACTTAAAGCCGGTCTGAGGAATGTCGATGACGTACCATAAGACAATGTCAGTTGGGTCGCGGCGGTACACGAAATCGGCCGGATATAAAATTGCCGGAACAAAGGCTGTCATCAAATGTGTAAAACACTTTATACGCGGGGGCGAAGCAGAAAGGTTACCAGTGGGTGCTTCCCTGGGATTACCGAATGAAGCAATTTGATATGAGACAGGTATACTGGTGGAAATTGAACCAAATAATTCGAGAAACCGTTTGCGAATGCTTCATGGAAAAATGCCCCTTAGAGAGTGAGGCAGCAATCAGAATGGACATAAGAAATCACGCAAATTGTGGGGATTTGCAACTTGCGAAAGAACGGTACATATAAGATGTATTCAGGAAAACTTCAAGTTCAATGGGTACGCAAGTCCACCGCGGTGGGACTTCTGGTGGGGATGGGGGTACCACAGCCGCTGAACCCTTGATATCTGAAACCCCTACCCTTTTACCGTGGTTGATTACCCGAAAAAAGAAGGGATGGGGACTTAACCTGTTACGAATATATACGCCTTGCTCAGCTTCCTCCGAGGAATCGGGTTTTCTTTGGTGGGACCAAGGAACAGTTCTCTAGCGGCCTCCATTATTGACAGGCAAGCGACCATTTGTCCTAAGGAGGAGTAATAGTGTGTCTTCAAAGAATCAGGACCTGAAAGGGGAATGAGGAAGGAAGAGGATAAATGTCTGGTCCTTGTACCCACTACGTATGGGGTCGGCTAAGATAGTGAACAAAGAAAAAAAGCCAGAAGTTTTGACGAGGCTTTTTAGGCAGATGTGGGTATTGGGCCTCTTGGTTGGGGGCCCTGAAAAAGTAGAAACATACTGCAGCTGAGTGGAATGAGATCTTAACGTGCCATGATTATGCGTCCGGAAAAAAGTGGTGGCCGTCAAGGAATAGTGCCTCGCTCGGTAAAACGCGAGTTAACTAAAAAATTGTAAGAAAAGTGGGCGACGGGACCTCTGAGTTAGGGGCTGAGAAAAGAGAAACAAGTGAAGGTAAATATCCAGCACAAATGATAAAGCAATGTTTTAAATTGGAGCTTGTGTCAAGAGGCATTTTGGTTACTTAAGTAAATCAGCGCCACAGTAAGCGATCCACGGCCGTCTTTAGACTCGAAAAGTTTGGTGTTTGGGCTCAAGCAGAACAAAAAAATGTAACCGTGAATAGTAAGTTGGATATGTGCGATATTTATACCTATGTTTGGGACGATCGAATGCTGCTGAGGTTTAGACCACGGTTGTGAAGCCAGGCATATAGCTGCCTGGGTGTTGTTAAAGCTGACGTCACATGATTTAGCCTTCCGAATCTTGTGTTGACTATGGTATCGAATATCGACGAACTGGTCAGGGGATGAGAAAGGAATTCAAAAAGGCTGAAACGGAGAGCAGCTGCCAGCGGTCTCCTGTGGAGGGCTCGAAAGGCTTGCCGCCGTCCCGCACAGATCCCGGCAAAAGGACTGCAGGCTTGCCCAAATGCTTAAGTATTCAAGGTTTTCCATGGGCGGGGTGGGGTTTCGGATGTTGCAATAAATTCGTTCGCTACTGAAAAGGGCGAAAAGCACTGGTCTAGATCCTTCTCAGCCAGATGGGCTTCATTATAGAGGACTAGAGAGCTTAATTATTCCGAAGGGCGTATTTTCCGTTTCTCTTCGGTTCGTCCCATGAGGTCCACAACTGACGTGAATGGCCCTTTCCCTCGTTGCGAGACTGCCACAGACTAAATGTCATTGACTTTTGGACGACGTGGCCCCAAGCTATGAAGGAAAATGGCAGTGAGTAGCACAAGCAATCCTTTATTGGTAGCATTCGTAGGGCTTATGTGATCGCTTGATTCTGCCAGCAACGTCGAACGGGTTTCAGTGTATATATGAGCCACTTGGTGACTACACCGCCAGTTCTGATGTACAGCGAAACTTTACAGGCATGACGAACCCGGTGAGAACATTGCCGCGAGCTTCGCAGAGGTTGACCAACAGCGGTGCTACAAAACTGGGGGTTGGTGCTGACATATCAAAGAGTCCTGCCTAGCCTGGCACGCTGAAGATGAGTACTGACGAACCGTGAATATCTGAAGGCACACTGAAACGAAACGTGATAAGAAAGAATAAGAAAGGAAGAAATTAGGTAAACGGTTACGGTAGACCAATTTCGGAGCAGTTGCAGATCATTATTCTTTAAAAGGATAAAGTAATGTGTGATTAAAGATTTGAGAAAGGAGAAATATTAAAAACCATGAGGCCGTAGTGACCTCGGTTGCTCTGAGAAAATGACCATTTTTGGGTACAATTTCGGATCTTTTTTTTCTACTTCCTCCGCTGATGCTTGACATCGACTTCACTTGTATGTTTGGCTGCGCACGATTTACTGGACCGGCTATTACGAGGCTTCCGCAGACCTCGTTTTGTATCACTTTCACTTTCGGTCTTTCGCCGATTGTACGTGTTAATGGTTTGCTTAGTGCTAAGCCGCTGAGTTCATTTCTGTTCGGTGTATGTCTAGTATCGGTACTGTTTCGGTGCCACGATGTATAGAATACACCTAGGCATCTGTCAACTGACTCACCTCTT
Organism: Fasciola hepatica; assembly: GCA_948099385.1. NCBI lineage: Eukaryota > Metazoa > Platyhelminthes > Trematoda > Plagiorchiida > Fasciolidae > Fasciola > Fasciola hepatica. The sequence goes on from CANUEZ040000046.1 coordinate 4,672,973, forward strand.
CCCCATTCGTTCGATGGGGAGGATAACATCAGTGTTTCGCTGTCAGACCGAATAGAAGACAAGTTATCCAGCCGCGCTTGACAGTCTTCTATGTTGGAGGCCAGCAACCTCCAGAACCTTCCAGCATTATTCGCCTGCTCGGTGAGCCTGTGATTCTTTCGCCGTTTACGTCCTCAATCTGTTACGCGATATATATATATATATATTTCGCGAGACATGACCGCAACATATTCATGCCTAAGGACAAGGTGCAACTCGACAGAGACATCACCTAATCTGTGGTTGCTTTCGAGACAGTGGCGTTTACCCCCCGCGATCCTAAGGTTTGGTTTGCAGCACCGAGGCTGCATTTTTAGATACGCGGGACTATCCGCCAGCGCCAACGATTTTCCCACGCCCTAAAGGCAGTACAGGGCGATGTTATTCCTCGGCGAGGGATTTGTTCGGACTTCTCCTCTACAGCAGCCGTACGGTTGGCTTAAGACGGCTATACCTAATTATTTCCTACCTTCTCGGGAATAGCACTTAAGGCAGCCACTTTCCCGGCACCCCAAAGGGGATACAAAACTCAGCCGCCGCCTAGCTCACCTCCGGTCCTTAGAAGAGCCCTCCGGTAAGGACTCGAAGAAAGTGGAATTGTGGTCTAACTCAGTACCCTTTCATATTTAGACCACTGTGTCTGCTCTCTTCGAGGACTCGTCCTTAGAACGAGCAACCGCCGTGGCTGACAAGATTGTTGCACTTGTCGGCAGTAGGGCTAACCCCCTCACCACGACATCGCGCAATCGTCAGGGCGTTGATTTGGAAGAAATTACGGAGGGGTTTAGGCACTCCATCCATCCAGCATCGACCGTCTTACATAGATAGAGTCGAAATGCCCCCTCGCAATGGCCGAAGTAAGCAACGGCACGGACGGGCGCCCTCCACTGCCCAAGCCCACCAAGAATCCATCTCACCTGCCTGTTCCAAACCAAACCATCCTACCGGCATTTTCCGTTGGTTCAACCGCGTATTCGGACCGGCAGCCAGTTGATGCAGACAGCCGCTTTCATACGCAGCGGTGAGCGCCCTTCCGGCGGGTAAAAGCCGCCGCACTAGCCGGAAATCAGTCACCGGTTGGCCGTACGTTTTACGTGCATGATTCGTGCGCTAACGCTAACTTTTTAGTTGACGCCGGGGCCCAAGTTTTTGTCCTGCCGGTTGGTAAAGGCAAGCCACGTACTTCTTCGCTTCAGCTTTCCGCGACGAATGGTTCCTCCATTCCCATCAACGGCGTGAGACAGCTTTCGGTCAACCTGGGACCACGACGACAGTTTCTGTGGACGTTCATCCTTGTGGACGTTCCCACAAGCTTAATGTAATGAGACTCGCGTCCAACAACGATCCGTATACTTCGGTGGAGCGAGCGTACGAAGTTGGTTTGAGTTACGGACACGCAGATCTGAGTCACGGGCCAGGAGGCCTTCGTACCACACAAGTTGCCGTATATCACTCAAGTCTTAATACCCTTTCGTGTACAACCCTCAATTCTGCTAAGTCAAATCATCCACCGAGACAACATCCGCTCAAAACGGCAACTATAGCCCTAGGTCTACAGCTTTTCCTTACCCGTCCCATTTACTAGGTTCCACGTTGGAGGAAGCTAGGTCACCATTCTTATACTTGAAGTGGTTCATCGAGGTAATTCAACCTTCAATTATGACGTCACAGGTGCGGATCCCACATACTACCCCCCAGCTTGTATGATCACATGCCTTCAAGCAGACTTTCGTTTTTCGTTCTAAAGAGCGGTTACTCTAAATCTAGTTCCGACCTCTTCTTTGAATTTCGTAGCTCTTACCTCTTCAAAGTTCCACCGTTCAATTAATCCGTCTTACGTACCATATCCCCAGCATAATCGTGATTAGCATACTTATCGACTCTTTTAGGTTCATTTATTCCATCTTTTTCGGTAGCAATATTCCGGCTTGATAACACTGACCTAACATGGCTACTAAACCCCCAAGCCTTGAGCTTCCTCCTTGCCCG